>NC_051169.1:87419088-88619088 GCF_013339725.1 Rhipicephalus microplus | reverse complement strand
CCCAGATACGTACCGCTGGAGGGCACTTAGTTAGCCCCGTGGGGTTATGCACCGCAAGGATAGGAATAAGAGGATTTGTGTATGTCGGCAGCTTTATTGTGCTTCCTGAGTGCTCCCGGGAACTGATTATAGGCATGGACTTTTTGCAAGCAAACAGTGCAGTCATTGACTTGCAAGAGTCCCAGGTTTCCTTTTCTACGGAGAATGCCATCGCCTTCTGTCATGCGGAGAAACCAATCGTTCTACCTCTCCGCATTGTGGACGAAGATGTAACCGTGCCGCCACGTTCCAGTGTGACCGTTCTTGTGAGGAGTGAAGTTCTTCGTGACTGTGACGGATTAGCTGACGGAAACATCGGACTGCTACTAGAAAAAGGACTATGCGTGGCAAGAGGCCTGGTGAGCCTTCGTGATGGATGTGCGTATGTCCTATTAACTAACTTTCGAAATGAGCTGCAGCATGTTGCGAAGGGAACATCTGTAGCATCGCTGCATGAGTACGTGCAAGTCTCAGATGTTTGCACTCTTGATAAAGCTTCAGAGACAGTAGATAACGTACTCCAGTCAGTAGACATTGACAGAGAGCTCTCGTCATCTCAGAAGCAACAAATTGCTGACCTCATCACAGAGTTCGCCGAGTGCTTCTCCACCTCGTCGAAAGTCGGACGTACTCCCGCCGCAAAGCACCGTATCGTGGTCGAAGAACACGTGAGACCTGTGCATCAGCGCCCATACCGAGTAGCACCAAAAGAAAGGGAAGCCATCAAAAACCAAGTGCAGGAAATGCTCAACGATGATGTAATCCAGCCATCCAACAGTCCGTGGGCATCACCGGTAGTGCTAGTCAAAAAGAAGGACAACACTCTGCGGTTTTGTGTTGACTACAGAAAGCTGAACCAAGTCACAAAGCGCGATGTTTACCTCCTTCCACGGATCGATGATGCCTTGGATAAGTTACGCAATGCTCATTTCTTTTCATCATTGGACTTAAAAAGTGGATATTGGCAGATCGAGGTGGACGAACGAGATCGCGAGAAGACGGCGTTTGTGACCCCAGACGGACTATACGAGTTCAAAGTGCTCCCTTTCGGTTTGTGCTCTGCTCCCGCTACCTTCCAGAGGAATGGACACTGTGCTCTCCGGACTCAAGTGGCAATCGTGTCTCGTCTACCTCGACGATGTAGTGGTTTTTTCTTCAACCTTCGAGCAGCACATCCACCGACTGAGAATGGTACTGGATGCCATTCGCGTGGCAGCACTGACCATCAAACCGCAAAAGTGTCACTTTGGATTTCGTCAGCTTCGGTTCCTCGGGCACATAGTTAGTGCGGAAGGCATCCGCCCAGACCCGGAAAAGATTGCAGCAGTTGAAAAATTTCCGAAACCGCAAGACAAAAAGGCCGTCAGACGATTCCTGGGACTATGTGCCTACTACAGACGCTTTGTTGAAAACTTTGCTAAAATCGCTGAGCCTTTGACACGGCTAACGAAAGAAAGTGTACCATTCTCTTGGCGGGAGGAACAAGAAGCGGCTTTCTCAGAGTTGCGACGCCGTTTGCAGTCTCCTCCAATACTTGCACATTTTGACGAAGAGGCCGATACAGACATACATACCGACGCGAGTAACGTTGGCCTCGGTGCCATCCTCGTTCAGTGGCAGAATGGAGAAGAAAAGGTCATTGCTTACGCGAGCCGCACTCTATCGAATGCTGAGTCTAATTACTCAGCGACAGAGAAAGAGTGTCTCGCAGTTATATGGGCCATCAGCAAGTTTCGCCCATACCTCTACGGCAGACCGTTTCGAGCAATCAGTGATCATCATTCATTGTGTTGGCTGGCAAACATCAAGGACCCTTCAGGAAGACTTGCTAGATGGAGCCTGCGTCTGCAGGAACACGACATCACTGTGGTCTACAAGTCCGGTCTCAAGCACAATGACGCGGATTGCCTGTCTCGCGCACCTGTTGAGTCTCCATCATCTGACCAAGAACAAGACATCCCATTTCTTGGAGTTCTGAATGTGTCGGACATGGCTCGTCTTCAGCGAGAGGACCCGGAACTACGCCCGCTTATCCAATACTTGGAGGGTCACGAAATTGAGGTACCACGAGTTTTCGTCCGTGGTTTGACATCCTATGTCCTCCGGAACGACGTCCTATACAAGCGCAACTTCGTAAACACCGGTGAGACGTTTCTGCTTCTTGTACCATCATCACTGCGAGCAGAAATCTTAGAAGCGTGTCATGACGACCCATCGGCTGGCCATTGGGTAGTAGTCGCACTTTGGCCAGAATTCGCCGCAAGTATTATTGGCCGAAATTAAGGGATTCGGTGCACCATTATGTTAAGTCATGCCGCGATTGCCAGAGACGTAAAATACCACCATCGAAACCAGCGGGTCTGTTGCAACCAATAGAGCCACCAAAAGGGCCATTTCAGCAAGTGGGAATGGATTTGCTTGGTCCATTTCCTCTCTCTTCATCGGGAAAGCGCTGGATTGTGGTAGCAACAGACTACATGACTCGATATGCTGAGACATCACCTCTCGCGAAAGGAACGGCGAACGAAGTAGCCCAGTTTTTCGTCACTCAGATTGTACTTCGACATGGCGCACCACAGGTTGTCATTACAGACAAAGGAACAGCATTTACTGCCCGTTTGATGCAGTCTGTTATGAAGCTCACCCACACCGATCATAGAAGGACTACAGCATACCATCCGCAAACAAACGGATTAACCGAAAGGCTCAATAGAACTCTCGCCGACATGATCTCGATGTATGTGGACGTTGAGCACCAGACATGGGACAGTATTTTGCCTTATGCAACATTTGCGTATAATACCGCAGTACAAGAAACGACACACTTCACGCCATTTCAACTTGTTTATGGTCGGACGGTTACAACGACCTTAGACGCGATGTTACCTATCAACGATTCGAATGAGAGTGACCCACACATCAGTGACTACATAGAAAGGGCAGAAGAGGCACGGCAATTGGCAAGACATCGTATCATTTTGCAACAAGGCTCCGATGCAAGTCGCTATAATCTGAAACGGAAAGACGTACAGTACAACCCCGGAGACAAAGTGTGGGTGTGGACACCTATACGCGCACCTGGCCTATCGGAAAAACTGATGCGGCGCTACTTCGGCCCTTACAAAGTACTTCGCCAGTTAGGCACGCTAAACTACGAAGTAATTCCTGAAGGGCAAGTGTGCTCAACCCGACGCAGGAATCGCCCAGAAGTCGTACATGTAGTACGAATGAAACCGTACTACGAAAGGCACTGAACGAGACAACTGATATATGTGCTCAAACATCAGATAAATACTCCTTTACAAAACTGTTCGACATCAGCGTACGCATCGGGACGATGCGTTTCGGGAGGGGGACTAATGCCGCATGTTGTTAGGCACCTACCGAAGTCTTGCCCCGCTTCCTGCTCTTATGAATTCTGCCACACCAACTGACAAGCCAAACGCGCCAAGCTAAACGCGCCAACGCGCCATGCAACGCTGGCTGCAGGTGTCTCCACATCACGCGCTGGACGAGGAACGCTGGTGGTTTTTCGAGGAGCTGCCACACCAACTGACAAGCCAAACGCGCCAAGCTAAACGCGCCAACGCGCCATGCAACGCTGGCTGCAGGTGTCTCCACATCACGCGCTGGACAAGGAACGCTGGTGGTTTTTCGAGGAGCAGGAGAAGTTGACGAGGTTTTGACCAGTGAGCTCACAACCTTTGTGTATTTAGTTGACGGGCACAAGTTCGCCATTAATAAATAGCTGTTTTAGCTTCCGGCACTGTATTTGTTCGTTACAATATATTCACCATATAGAAGTACCGTCATCCAGCGGACATTCTAGAGACTAAACGAGAGGTGGCTACCTGTCACGCACTTCGGGTGAGGCCCCGCCGATCCAACATCGACGTGCGGCAGACTCGCAGGCTTCCACTTTACGCTTCGGCCTGCGACGCCTGAAAGACCTCGAAGTGGCACATTTCAAATTTATTTGCGGGTTGGTCGACCCGTGCGGGATTGCACGTGTGGTGATGTGTGGGCCTGACCGACGCACTCATAAGCAGACACGGAGTTTGATTACACATAAAGAACATTTAATTGAAACAACGGCAAAGGCAGGAGTTAACAAAAATAAAAGAGAGGATTAACACTGAGGCGCGCGATAGAAACAACAGCTACATAATAAAATGTGCTAAACACACTACAAAAGATACAGGCTAAAGACAAATATGCGGAATGTTAACAAACTGATGACATGAATCAAAGGAGGTACAAGAAAAATTACATGAAAAGGGTTACGGTCGGGCTTTTGAATTTCTGTGTGCGTCGCAGCGCACACAACTACACAGATTAAAAAAAAAGGCTGGTTAAAACAATTTAACAGTTTAAAAAAAGTCACAATAAAAAGTTCCATACGGACCAGGCCAGCTCTTGGTGCACGTAGGGGAGTTGACGGGTGCCGCTGAAGATCTCGCCGGCTTGGTAGACGACGAGGGTGCCCGGAATTGCAGCCGTCTCAATACGTTGCGCGGGTCACTCCGTGCTCGCCGCCTACGCGAGACTCGCGACACCGACGACCGCACTTGTTGCTGTCTGTACGTCAACTGCCTATTCCGATGCAGTCCAAACCTCTTCAGGGGCGTACACGTGTTCCCGTCTCATCTGGGAGTAATTCTCCTTGTTGAGACCGCTGGTTCCCCTTCCGGTCAGGGGCAGGGAAGACGAGCCGGCGCCACGCTGGGTCGTTATAGTCGCCGGATGTCGTCTCCCAACACAAAAACGCCCTTCCTTGGAAGATGGGGCCCGCGGATGCTCCGAAAATTGGAGTCGTTTGTGACATAGCCCCCTTCTTAAGAATATTACTTCGTAATGTTCAAGAAAATCACAAACGCTCAATGTTCGAGAGCCTGCCGTGTTCCGGTTGTCCACCAATGCGTTTTCTTTTTCGCGCGCACCATTTCGCTGACGTGGGTGACACCGCAGAGAACACCCGACACACCACACTTTCACGGTCACTATACGATGAAAGTCAGAACTAGCGCACAACGTCATGTCCACACACATGAAAAGACAATGACAAAAATACTGCACATTTCCAAGCTAAAGCACGTAAGCATCCTTTGATGCCACATATTAAAAACAATACACGCTTTAAGCGGTATTAAAAAGTCACTTATTGACACGCAGCTTTCGAAAAAGATGAATAAGAAAGAAATCGGCATGATCGCCTGTACGCAGTTGTTTGAACCTGCTGCACACTAAAACACTTCATTTCGAAATGATAATTACAAGGAAAGTTGTGAAGAACATGCACATAACGCCATGATTATCACACATGCGTACCGTGATAGACTGATTATATGACCAACCAGTCTCTTAAAAAAATTCAACTGAATGAAATAAAAATTTCCCTAAAACAGAGCTTCCCTAACTAAACGTGTAGTAAGTTTGAACAACAGAACACGTCAACAAACGCACAGACGACACAAGCAAACCAAAAGAATAACTCAGCTATTAGTCCCCCCATTCATCGAATGCTCCTAAATCGAAAAACATAAATGAACATTGTTTCAACCAACAAGTCACTTGCCTTTAAGGTTACCTTTGAGTTTCTATGTACGTAACCTTTATCCGTGCTCGAGGTGGTCGCACTCTTGGGGGAGCCGTTCGAAACAACCCGGGCAGACAAAAGAGCGTATGGCCGCTACACGGACGCCTGTTTCCCGTTAGTCTGCACCCCGGAGGCATGCCTATATCGACGCCTCGTTCTACGAAAACGGGTCCCCGAGCCACGTCGTGTCGCTTGGCCGAAAGGCACTGGTTCGCCATGCACACCGCGCTTCGAGCAGAACAATGGAGCGAAGGAGGTCGGCTCTTCCGAGCTCCACGAACAAATGCCTGCCTCGCCCCTCTATCTGTCGGGCGGTTTGAAGCATAGGGACCCACTCGACTGGTGAATGCCACAAAACGCAATCGAAGCTTTCCTTGCGTGGATTGCCGTTTGGCAATTCGCGATTTTCCCGGTTGCTTTGCAGCCTTCGTTTTCCTTCTGTTTGTGCGGCGTCTTTTTCTTTTTGCACATTGCCCAGTGCTCACTTTTGAAAAGTCCGCTTGCAACATTTGCAGAGCAGAACTTCTTTCGCTTGTCTCTTCGGCTATGATGCCTATACAGTCGGGATTCTCCGTTAACTTGTGGACACCCTGACTTGCGGGAAGCTTGACTGACGGCTGAGCAATGCAAGCATCTTCCTCGGGGCTGCGCCGCTCGCACCTGGAAGAACTACTTGCCCCAACATTGCCCAGCTCGCAGTGCGCGTCAGCACCCGACTGTGCCCCGCTCTCTGTACATGGGTCCTCACCTACCGGGCCGGAGGTACTGCGAACTTCACATTTAGCTGCTATGGCGACGCACAAACAGGGTGGCTGTGCCAAGTCCATTACAGATGGCATTTCTGCATTAACAAGACTCTCCAGGCACAGCGCCTCGTCGCCATCACTGAGGCCTTCAGTGGCCTTTGTGGCCACAACGGGACTTTCAGCAGCTAACATTTTAGGTTCAGGAATGAACCTACTGTCCGCCTCCCAAGTACTACCGGCCTGCCCGGCCTTCGCCGGCTCTACACATTCGGGCTCTTTGCATCTTTCATGCATTAAATCAAAAGCCTCAAACTCGCGCCGCCTGCTTTGAATCTTCAGGCGCAGTTTTTCAACGTACTCATGGTACGACTGTGCCAACTTGTTCGGGGCATGGACGGTCGCGCTATTAGAAATTTCAGAGCCTGAGCAGGGGTCCGCCTGCGTAGCACACAGTCCCAAGCGCTCTTTTTCCTTCTGAATTCTAAGCCTTGAATTTTCTCGCTCCTGTTCCATCGACCATTCCAGATGTTGCCTGTACCTAATGCGTTCGGCATCGCGCTCCTCTTTAAGTCTATTTCGTTCTTTTTCGACGAAATTATATAACTCCTTGCCTACAAAGCCAAAGGCTTTGCCCTGTTCAATAAGCCTGTCAAACACCGTGTCGTCCATTGCTATACACAGTTGTCAACCAACAAAGCAATAAAAGGACGTCTACCTACTGCACGCTCAGAGATACGTAAGTCTCCCAGACATCACCACGTGGTCGGCCAGTCCTGTCGCGCGGACGCCAGATAATGTCACGCACTTCGGGTGAGGCCCCGCCGATCCAACATCGACGTGCGGCAGACTCGCAGGCTTCCACTTTACGCTTCGGCCTGCGACGCCTGAAAGACCTCGAAGTGGCACATTTCAAATTTATTTGCGGGTTGGTCGACCCGTGCGGGATTGCACGTGTGGTGATGTGTGGGCCTGACCGACGCACTCATAAGCAGACACGGAGTTTGATTACACATAAAGAACATTTAATTGAAACAACGGCAAAGGCAGGAGTTAACAAAAATAAAAGAGAGGATTAACACTGAGGCGCGCGATAGAAACAACAGCTACATAATAAAATGTGCTAAACACACTACAAAAGATACAGGCTAAAGACAAATATGCGGAATGTTAACAAACTGATGACATGAATCAAAGGAGGTACAAGAAAAATTACATGAAAAGGGTTACGGTCGGGCTTTTGAATTTCTGTGTGCGTCGCAGCGCACACAACTACACAGATTAAAAAAAAGGCTGGTTAAAACAATTTAACAGTTTAAAAAAAGTCACAATAAAAAGTTCCATACGGACCAGGCCAGCTCTTGGTGCACGTAGGGGAGTTGACGGGTGCCGCTGAAGATCTCGCCGGCTTGGTAGACGACGAGGGTGCCCGGAATTGCAGCCGTCTCAATACGTTGCGCGGGTCACTCCGTGCTCGCCGCCTACGCGAGACTCGCGACACCGACGACCGCACATGTTGCTGGCTGTACGTCAACTCCCTATGCCGATGCAGTCTAAACCTCTTCAGGGGCGTACACGTGTTCCCGTCTCATCTGGGAGTAATTCTCCTTGTTGAGACCGCCGGTTCCCCTTCCGGTCAGGGGCAGGGAAGACGAGCCGGCGCCACGCTGGGTCGTTATAGTCGCCGGATGTCGTACCCCAACACAAAAGCGCCCTTCCTTGGTAGGTGGGGCCCGCGGATGCTCCGAAAATTGGAGTCGTTTGTGACACTACCTATAGGCTACGACTACTACTACTACAACCATTACTGCTACTTACGACTGCTACAACTACTACATACATCACGGACGCACGACCCATGGCATAAAGAGATGCACCCCTAAAAACGAAGGCTCCAAGAGTCCGAAACGAGTCTAGGACAAGTACCAACCCGTATCTTGATTTGGCGCACTCCATGATGAGCTGTTACAAACTTACGTACATAAATTCCCTTTAAATATCGAAAAACCATGAATTAAAGTGACTTCGCAGTGTTTGATTGTTTCGTAGTCTAACTTTACTGACACTTAAAAGAAACTCCGGCGATTTTTCGAGAGGTACTGATTTCACTAAGAGTTTCAACATAAGCTCTCTTCGATAGCCCGATTATATGTACCAAAGTTTACGACTGTATACGTCATTTGGTTTTTTAGAAAACGAACTTATAAATTGGTAACCAATTCCGGAATTCTGCCTGTAAGCGAGGGCTACCGATGCATGTGACGTAAAATGTCAATTCATTTCCGAACCAGCCTCGTCCAACCGACTGATGCAGCGCACACTTTCTCTGACGTGGCGACGACGACGTGAGTAGCCGTTTGGTTTTGTGAGCTGCACGGTGTCTTATAGTCGCCGTTGACATCGAGTCTTACAGTAAGCACGCGCAATATTTAGCAACGAGGAGATCAATGCTGGGCACGTCAGTTACACCACGCAGGTCGAAATCAAAAGGCGATGCTTTCGCGCTCCCACCGTCGCTTACCTTAATTGTCACTGGTAAGTTCAGATGAGCTGGCACAGCTTGACTCCGCTTCGGATGACATCACCAGCTCGCTTTTCGAGGGATAGAAAAAAAGTACCGGAGCTTTGTTTACACCCTGGCTAGCCATGATGGCATGTAGCGTATTTAGTGACGTCATCGCATACCCAACGCGAAGCAGCTACCTGTATCGGTTTCGGTCTTGACCCATATTTTATTGCTTATTTAAATTGATTGACGGGCCTCTCAGCAAAATGAACTACCCTAGGTGTCACAGGACTGTCGACAGTATTTGAAAACGTCGCTATATCTCAATGAGGACAATAATCCATGGCACATTTCACGTCGTCGTGAATACGAGCAGTGCTATAATTCTTGATATAGTAATTATATAACAAAACCTTGAATCACAAGCTGTAAAAACAAAAAAAGTCTCATGTCCGACGTGCTGAAAAAGTCTAATATAACGTCCTGTCAAATTAAAATCACGTAAAAAAAGCACGCGCGCACGTGTGTGTGTGTGTGTGTGTGTGTGTGTGTGTGTGTGTGTGTGTGTGTGTGTGTGTGAGTGTGTGTGTTTAACATATGCGCAGTTGTTATGCCTCGCTGGTTTGAACATTCCTGCAAAGCATCGCTTATTTATGACACAATGTTATGTTCTTGAGCCATTGTCACTGTCATCTGACGCCGCATCTTACGCCGTAGTCCCAACTCGACTTTGCGCTGTTTCTGTGTACACCTGCTGACCGTGAACATCAAAATGCGGTGGTTTTGTGCGGTTGTTTTATGATTTGTTCTACAGGTTCACCGCGAAAGGTACGGCAGAGGCAGGCATTGAGATGCGCCACCATATGTGAGCTTCGTCGCACAACTTGCGTCGCGGCTTTGTTGTGTATAATCACGTTCACTATAATTCGTAGCACCTCGCTAGTATATAGTGGTGTTACAAAATCGGAGGCAGATGTTCAGGTGAAACTGGAGGCTTCAAGAAATGGAAACTTACTCAACACGATGTGGTGCTGTTACTAAACCCGCGACTTCGCGCCGGCTCTGTCTAGATGCCATAGCAGTCCCTAACGTTGCGCGATGATCACGTAGCGTCTCCAAGCGGCAGGTGCCGCGGGGGAAAAACGGTAGAAAGTGCCGCTTGCTCACTTTCGTAATTAACTGGCTGCTGTGCGACGCAAAGCATGTGTCAATATAGTTGTCGGCTGGGTCGGCTAGAGCAGCACTTGGTAAAATGTATACCGTTCTGTCGTCTAACCTCTCAATCATTCACGACACCTGTCGATAGTCTCAAGGTCTGTGCGTCGCACGAGTAAATAGCTACAAGGCACATGCGCTCCCCATCCATCACCCAACGGGTAGATATGTCTGCCACACCTCCTGGTACTCTGATTCGAATCCCGCCGTCACGTACGTCGCTCGTGCGCAATAATCCTCTAACAGACAAAAAGAAAAAGGTGGGGTTGGGGTAGCAGCGGCACATTACTGGTGTGAAGACTGTTGAAATAGCCTCCTACTTACCCTCACATCACTAACCCTCGAGGTCGCTTCCATTTACGACTCTCTTGCTATACTACAGTGTAGGAATGTGCTATGCTTTCTCCTTCTTTCTGTTTCTATCTCTGTCTTTGTATATCTATCTTTTTCTTTCCCTTTTCCTTTGTTTCTCTTTTTTCTATATTTTTTTTCTGGCTTTCGCCTACAGCATCGCAATCTTATGGTTCCCGCAGATGCTTCTGCAGGTATGCCATGAATATGGCCGACTGGATATTCGCCTTCAGACCACGGGTACCACGATTCAAATCCCGCCTCGTTAAGAAATCTCATTTACTTCTTTTCCCCTCTTCACTTATCCTCTCCTCCTTGTAACCTTCCTTCAATGCGTTTCTAGGCGGCGCACAAGGCGAAGCTAGGTGCAGTGGTGCAGGGTATAGTTGCTATTGGCAGCACGCCATAACTTCATAGCTCTAAGAACTATCCAGCGCCGAACTCCAGTTTAAGATCTTTGCTGTTAAAACAGTCCCAGACAGTGCTTCTAAGGAAGTTTCCGCGAAAGTTATTTGCCCTAAATACGTGTTCTGAGGTCTACGTACGTTCATCCGTTATACAGGGTGTCCCACATAACTTTAGCCAGAGTTTATAAATATACCGGAACACGTAATTACGACGCGACCAAATGCATGTTGCTCACCACTGTTGGAGTTAGTCAGACTAGTTTTCATGTTCTCCAATATTGTTTAATTAGATCTGATTAATTAACTAGCTTTTGAAGGAACGAAGAGTAGAAAAAGAATTTCAATGAGAAAGTTTTAGATCTGTTTGCAAAACGTCCAAATAGAAAGTTTTATTGGTATTAGTGTTAAGTATTAGTGTTTTTCTGCTAATTAGAAATGCCCGCGATATACAAAAATACCACGTTACAAATCCGCTCGCGCGTCAGTGCACACGATAATTCTATAGTGCTCCCTCGGGTACCACGTATAACGAGGTGCTTCCCTCGCCCCGGTTCATGACAGCGATAAGCAGTCACAGCGTTTATCGTTTTTGTGGCCGATAACAAAACGTGTTCATCGTAAAGCCACCACCATCGTTGCCGCCCTGCCGAGACAGCACAATGGGGCAAATGCTATGGTCGTTCGTACGCGGAACGTTAGGGAGCACTGGAATCAGTGTGCGTACTGGCGTACGAGCGGGTTATTCACGTGCTACATTTTTGTATTTGGCGGGCATTTGTAATGAGCAGAAAAAACACGAATACCCAACAGATATGAAGTTCAAAACTGTCTAATCGACTGTCTAATCGGACGTTTTGCAAACAGATCTGTACAAGTTTCTGATTGAATTTTTATCTATCTATGTTTCTTGAATGTTAGTTAATTAAACATATCTAGTAAACAATATTTGAGAACACAAAAAATAGTCTGACTTACTCCAGGCAACAGTGAGCAACATGCATATGGTCGCGTCGCAATTACGTGTTCGGGCATATTTTTAAACTGTGGCAAAAGTTACGTGGGACACCCTGTATATACGCCGGACCGCCTGCAGCCGCTGTTCAGCGTGCGCAATTACGTCGTTTGCGCCCTTCTTCGTATTTCTCTCCTTCGCTATTCTGCTCTTACCTTCCTACCACCACGAAGCCTAACCAACCAAATTTTGCCAACCTTGCTGACTTTCTGTTCACTCTTGCTTTCTCTTCATTGTCAATAGGATATTGCACTATCGCCTCTACCGAGCAAATTATTTTATTCCAGCACCCACGTTTATAGCCACCATAAACATTATTCCGACCACAGTTATCACCCGTTCGTACAGCCAGCGCAGGGACTGCAGGTTTGGCTGCATGGCTGGCCGCAGCCCCTAGAATAAGAAAAGCAGGGCACTATCGTGGTCGTCTGTTGTGCCTGATGTTGGATTGTGTTTGAAATACATTGCAATTCTTCACCGGACTGCCAGTACACTTCACATTGGGGGAACATTTATTAACCATGGATTGATTAATTTTTAAGAACGGAAAGAAAGGAGCGGCAGGCATGACCCCTCAGCACACGGCAGATGACGGCTGACTTCTACGTGTGACGTCTTGTCACCTGGCTGAACAACCCGTTGTGACCTTGCATTGACGTTGTCAGGTGGTACTTGGAAATTGCTGTAGTCATAATGACTTTTTAGTGCTGTCAGACATTCCTCCACTTTCACTGATGTTCCCGTTCCTTGTTCCGAGTACAGGGTATACCCCAACTGGAGATTCCCAGTTAGCCTCTATGTCCCTCACTGACCTTTCTTTCTCTCTCTCTCTCTGTCCCTCACTCTTGACTAAACCAGGCTGTACTCCTGACGTATTAAGACGATGGGGAGGGATGCTTCGCATCAACAGAATCGGTGCAGTATGAGCGAGTCGAGTGTGGAACAGGGTTCGTGTGAAATCAAGGAAGCAGCTTCTCACTAAGCTACCTACTAAAGCATAACAGTGATGGTCGACGTCAGGACACCATATCGGCTTCACCACTTATTGTGGCATACGTTCCTGCATCTCACAAAGGGAGAATAACCATACAGGCAATGCATGGATTTCCGCGAAGCGTCGCATGCAGATTTGAACACGCGGCTATTATTTGCACACTGCATAGAAGTCAGAGCAGCCTTATCAGGTTAGCTTAGGGGGATCGGTTAACCAAAGTACTGACCACACACTACCTCGGTACAAGTGACTGTTGTTTAAATGACTGGAAACCCACTGTGAACTATTTTTGTAGTCTGGCAACGTGCGGTCTATCCTCGCAGAGGACCTGCACCTCCGCATTTCACCATAGAGTGCTTGTAATCAATAATCACGCTTCGCATCACTTGACGGGGTATGTTTTTCGGTCGATTATCGCAGTCATCGTCTTCCCTCTCAGTGCACTTCTCACCTGCGTTGTCGCGTTTCTTCATTGCACAAGTTCTGGGCGTCACATAGATCTCCCGCAGGAGAGAAAACAACGCTACCATGCTGGGCTGCGTGTGGTGTACAAAGGCTGGCGTCGCAGTGCATGATTTTTGGAGGGGGGTGGTGAGGGTGACGCTTATTTACAACAGCCCAGAGCGCAATGTGGCAGTGCCAAAAGCAAGTGTCTGTGAAAAGGTCTGTAGTAACGTGACATGGTGATCGCAGTAGTTTCAGTACGAACTATCTATTTACGCTTTCTCGCAGCAGAGGAAGAGGGTTCGCATGGCGGCCACTCGCATCCTGGCGCCCCATAACCAAGATGGCGGCCTCGGCGGTGGCGGGACGCTGCCCGAAGAGCTCCAGAAGGTGGCCGCCGAGGAACTGGGCGAGGACGCCCGCAAGAGAGACCTGTGTCTCGTCAAGCTGCGCAACCTGTTACAAGGCGAGTGATAAGCCTGCGCCGGGCTCCCCTTCGAGGGGGGGGGGGGGGGGGGGGGGGTACAGTAAGGCTCAGGTTCATCGCAGCGCCCCCTGTCCTGTGAAGTCAATGATAGGCCATCTACACTCGCCCATTCTGTGGAAACACCTCGGATGACTTGCAAAAGCAGTGCGAGCATCGATTTTTACGCATGTTACTGCGCGTAGCAATCACCTGGCCACTGCTGGCAGAGTTGTTTTGGCTAAGCGATTAACCTTATGCGAGTGGTGTGATAGGAGCGACGCTTATTTTCGCAGCGCGGCGTAGCGTAATTTGGAGGTAGGTGGAGGCGGAGATAATGAAGGGAACGGAAACAAGATGTCATCTATATTTACTGTCGCGGCATGCTCACCTCAATCAAATATCTCTGTGAAACGATTTGTAACTCAGGAAACACATACGTATGCAGGAAAGACGTTGAGACAACATACGAGGCCCCGCCGCGGTGGTCTAGTGGCTAAGGTACCCGGCTGCTGACCCGCAGGTCGTGGGTTCGAATCCCGGCTGCGGCGGCTGCATTTCCGATGGAGGCGGAAATGTTGTAGGCCCGTGTGCTCAGATTTGGGTGCACGTTAGGGAACCCCAGGTGGTCGAAATTTCCGGAGCCCTCCACTACGGCGTCTCTCATAATCATATGGTGGTTTCGGGACGTTAAACTCCACGTATCAATCATATCAATCAATGAGACAACATACGAGTGCTAACTACCATCTAAGGTATATAAGACACCCCTCGTGTATATAATGGCCTGATCAGCATGGCACATGCACACACTACTTTCTAAAAAAAGCACAATTCTTTATCTGAAAGGTGTACAGATGATGTGATGACATAGGCTGAAACTAACGGGAATATCTTTTCTGCCTCGGTCCTTGTGGCTGTGAACCTTTTTCGTGGCGTATCTGTTGTCAGTAGAAGTGGTGACAGGCTCATTCGCGAGATTATAGAGGCAGAAAAGGTACATTATTCGGTTCAGCCTGCGTCAGCACCCCATCTGTAACCCTTTCAGATAAAGAGGTGTGCTTTATTTAGAAAGTATAGTGCGTACATGCACGACAGTGATAAGCACAGTATATACAAGAGTGATGTTCGATAAATATTTGTTGGTAGTAAGCGCTAGTATGACATATCGTATTTTTTGGGGTGTGTGCTTGTGTCTCTTTCCTGCGCTACAAGTGGTTTCGGATCTACAACCAACAGGCATCCTACCTGTAACGACAGGGGAAGACGGCCGCAGCTCCACAGAACGGCTTTCAGCTCTCTCATAGTAGAGTACTAAGTACTCTAAATCGTCAACCACTTTTCTAAACGCAATTCGACACAATTATGAAGTTCAATTATCCCTCCACTTCCTGACCCTTCTGCCCGCTATCTTGCTAGCCTTGGCACGAAACCACAGCGTACTGTGCGTGGCACGGGATGGAATCTTATCGTACTGGAACTTTGGAACCACACCAACGTCGACGTAAATTACTGGATATCGATTTAAATTTTCTCTAATTGGTATCGCTTTAAAATCGTGAAGTGTTCCATTAGAATGCAAGACATCATGCCTGTAATCTGAAATGTTCATTAGTGTTCCCAGGCATGTAATGAGTTGGGGCTGCTAATTTCAACATAACGTACCATTTATTTGCAGTCTACCTCTTGCTTGTACAGATTACAGATATTAATCATGAGTTCATAAACAAAAACTGCTTTGTGCTCACCTGACAGCTATAGCTGCAAACGACACATCACTCACAGGCTTCGGCTGGGGACGTGCAACCTCACTCTCTACCCGCTAATGCGAAATTTTAGCGTGACAAATGCCTTTCATTTTGTTTTTCAGGACTACATCCACATTTATTAGGTAGTATAAAGTTCGTTATGAAAGAAAGAGCTGCACACGTGGAAGTACATGGTCATTTAAAATACGGGGATACACCATTAAGGAAACTGCATGACCGCTGTTGCCCAGCACCTCGGAACCTGAAGTATTGTGATTTCGACTTGCTTAACTGAATGCCTGTTCGTTGGAATGCAAGGTGCTCATTGTTTATGAGGATGAGGATGCTCCCGAGCAGTGCTGATAGTTTATGGCAATCAGGTATGAAAGGAGAGATCTAGTGCTGGGGCTCCCAAGTGGCTTGCGATACCGAAGCTCTTGCGTTATCTTGTAATCTCTTTGAAGATGGCAGGCAAATAGAAGAAAGCGGAGAAAATACAGACAAACGCAAAAGCTCGGGTACCCAACAGCTAGAAGTCCTCGGTACTAACACTCCCTAATACGTGTATATGCGGTCGGATTCTGCGCAGGCGAGACGAGCCTTCACTCCCGCATGGACGACGAGTTCCTGCTCCGCTTCCTTCGCACCAAGAAGTTCAAGGTGGAGGTTGCCTTCCGCACCATCCGCAACTACTACCGACACCGGCGCGAGTCTCCCGAGATCTTCCAGGGACTGCGGCCTTCAAAGCTGCGTCACGTGTACCAGGCGAACGGCCAGATGCGGCTGCCCCTCAAGGACCCCGAGGGGAGACCCATATTCGTCCTCAGGATAGGTGCGTGCTCATCGTTTACACGTATCCTCTCCGTAATTTAGAGGTTATGCTCAAGGACCATGGTGTGCGCAGGGATCTACATTAGGGGTAGCCAAGTATCACTGCAACGTGCCTATGCTTCTCCCCATTTCCCGTCGGTTGAGTCCGAAAGTAAACGAGCTTTGCAACTTACGTAAAAAGAAACGATAATAAACGATGATGATGTGCTCCTCACAACGGCCTTTGCCGGTAGTTTCCGGCTTTCCAGAGTTAAGGTGGAAGGCCAACAGTTCTTACAATCCATAATTAGCGGTCCTTGACCGTCATTGCCGCAAAAGACCCGCATTACCTAAGCAATAAACCATGACCCGACAAGTTTAAGTTAATAATGCTTTGGAGCAGGTTTCGTGTTGCTCTTCGGTAATTAGATGGGCGCTGAAGCAGCCCCCCCCCCACCTCCCACCCACCTTCCACTGCATTATAGACCAATGTTTGTAAGCCTGTTTTATAATGTGCTAGAGACATGCACACCTTAAAGTATGTAAAAGTGGTTAAAGGTCAACCCTGGCGATTTTTCGAGGTCAGTGGATCTCAAATAAAATCGCCGGGTACGTTCCTTTGCACATTTCCGTCATTTCTGCCAAATTACAGGCTTGAGAGATGCACTGATTGTTTGCAAATGAATTTTAAAGATTGACTCGAAGAGCTCACCTCGCTTGGCAGAATTATTTGCAACACTGTTTGTGTCACGTCATGTTTGGCACGTAAACGGAAGTGACGCAGAAGATAGCATCGCTACTTTGGCTGCTACAGCGTTTATAATGCTAGCCACAAGGCGACAATGGCGGCGTTTGGCACGAGTATAGCGCGGGAAAGCTTTTTTTTTAGTTCCTCTGTAGTGTTTGGTCGGTGCTTTGCTGGTCTTGCTTTCACAGTTTTCATACTCCGCGCCATTGGAACCAGTATACGGCCCCCAGAGTACGTTATACGCAGACAGGGCGCCCGGTTGGGTTTCGGTTTCGGTATTGCACCTTTTTGCCTATTAAAATTATTTTCAAATTTTCTCAGAATTTCAGCTATATCGTGACAAGAGTGTTTCAGGAACGTAGAAACACCATTACCTTGACATGATCGAAAAATCGCCGGAGTTGGCCTTTTTAACTATACCAGAAAGTTCCAGTAAAATGTATCGGTGTTTTGCATGTGCTTTCTGACCTGTTTTGAAGGAGCTACTGATGTCATCGTCGCAATTATGGTTATAAACGCCGTCGTGTTCGATCCTGCCACAACGATCGCAGAGATTTTCCACCCCAAAAGCCGGGCCACTAACTTTCTCCTCCGCGACACGCGGGAGCCACGCGAGACCTCATTTCGCGAAGTCCTATAACGACCGACATCGGTATCAAAGGTTCGGGAAAGAGAAAACAAAAACACATCGTGAAAGCAAGAGGGAATAGCACCCCCATCGCAAGCTCGAATCGGTTTGGCTTTCAAACGAGGCCATGTAATGCGCGTGTGTCTCCCGCTACTCCGCGCACCCCGACTTATCTCTCGAGGGTCCGGAATGGCGCTTGCAAGCGCGCGCGCGAGGCACGAACTCAAATGAGAATAAGATATAACAGTGCGAGGAGGAAAGTGATACTGCTTCTCCGCTCCAGAGAGACCCGGTTTTCTCATCCGACTGACCGCTTCCGGTTGGCACACGCCGTTGTCGTTTCACTCTCTCGCCTCGCCGTCCGCTTACCGGCTTCCCTCCTCCTCTCTCCGTGTCTCTGCGCGCAGATGCATCAATGCTGTCTTTACGGATTCCACGTAATGTGGTGTCCCACTTTATCCCGTGTTACGACACGTTACCGTTCTTAGCCTAAGTCTTCGGGAAACCAGCTCATTTGTAAGTCTGCATACGACGGTGTACGAAGGAGAGGTGATGCGTGGGCTCAGAAGCGCAGCCCCGTGGAAAGGTTGGGCGCGTTCGCCTTCTTTCCACCAGATAGCGCTTGGTGCATGGGGGCCGCTATACCACGTGTAAAACTGGTGGGTGCCATCGCACCAGTGGCATAGTCAGGGGGGTGGGATTGAGGGGGGTTGATCTCCCCCCCCCCCGAAATTTTTTGTTCAACACCCCCCCCCCTGCCACTTACCCAACTTATTTTTGTTTTGTCGCTTCGCGCTGACATGGTTAAGAAGCTAAGCGCTGCTACTATCACAATATCATTCCTCGACACTTTTACAATGAATAATGTCTGCATACGGAAAAACGTTTCGCGGTGTTTCTCAAGACTTAGAACTCTGTGAGATTTTAGGCAGGAATCTTGGCCGCGAGTATTTCAAGTTCTGAATCTGTTGACGTAAAAAGAAAAGTCGACTGCACGCTTGCAAACAATGGAAGACTCCTTGCCACAACGCTATCGTTTCAAGGAGCCAAGGGACGAAAGCTATAAAAAAACAAAAAAAAAAACGAGAACATTCCGCGTTTTTTGCGCGTATTCAACTGTTTTACCGCATATACGCAGCGACAAAGATAGTTTTATGTGAGTCGGTATAGTTCGGTCGCACGTGCACTTTTGATTGAGGCCAAGTGAACATTTCCCATTAATGATTACCTTGCCCTCACAGATTGCACACTAAAACCTCTATGATTTGACTACTTCATTGCTATCAAGTCACAGTGCAACTGAAAGTCTGCCCGAAAATAATGTGCGCGAAATCGTGTTGCCAACGTGCTGCATCTCTTACAAAAAATTACTTATTACGTATCGCACGCATGCTTGGATGCTAGTAGTAAAGTAAAAAAAAATTCACTAAATGCTGCCACTGCGTCAGGGCTGCTTGACATACACAGGTTAACATATAAAATCATTCCCATAGGCATGAACTCACAAACATCGGCAGTAAGGAATTCGCTCAGCAAAGTAAGCAAACACCAAAATGTAATTATGAAAGTACAAAAACATGCTGCATATACCTATCATTCCTTGTTGTAAACGAAACCCTCCTGGACTTGCGAAACGTGCCTCGCCCCGACAAAAACTACGGCATCTACGCTTAACGATTAGTGATCAATGGTGTCTTCTCCTATGCGGCGCGTCATCGCAATAATGCGTTTTCGAAGACTACAACATTCAATGGTGCCACGAGAGACCGTTGCTGCAAACGGTCAGTAGACCAGCCTTTCACTGTATTTAGACTACTTCTTACAGTACTGCCTCGCCTCCGTGGTTTATATAGTGGGTAAGGTACTCGGATGCTGACTCGCAGGTCTCGGGATTGAATCCAGGCTGCAGCGGCGGCATTTTCGATGGAGGCGAAAATTCTGTAGGCCCGCGTGCTCAGATTCGGGTGAACGTTGAAGAACCCCAGGTGGTCTACATTTCCGAACCCCTACGGCGTCTCTCATATTCTAATGGTGGTTTTGGGACGTTAAACCCGACATATCAATCAATCATTCTTACAGTACATTTACTTACTCTCTTCACAGCCATACGCATGGGGAGAGGAGGAATCTCAGGACTTGATATACATGTACGCAACCGGTTTAAAACAACCGCCAATAGTGAAGTCACAGAAAAAAAAAAATGGCAGCATGTCCACGGAGTGAATGATGGAGAGTGGGGCGAAGCATTCGTCCATCCATTCGTTCTTGCTTCCGTCCGTCCATGCGTCCGTCAGTGTGACCGTCCATGCGCCCATCCACCCGTCCGTGCGTGCTTCTGTTCGTGTGTCCGTCCCTGCGTTCGTACATGCATCCGCCCCTGCGTCCGTTCATGCGTCCGTTCATGCGTCCATCCATGCATCTGTCCGTGTGTCCGTTCGTTTATCTATTCAACACTCCAAGTACCACCATCTCGCATCTTTTCACTATATATTCCCCATATAGAAGCACCGCCATCCAGCGGACATTCCAAGGACTAAACGAGAAGCGGCCCACGCACAGTTTCTTACGGCTTGCGCTTCGTGTCTACTTCCCACCTTTAACCACCTCGAGTTCATGATATATACTATAGTTCACTGTATTCATGGCACTGTGGCCCAACGCTCGCTAAACATTTCTAAAACCAAGGAGGTTACGCCCAGCGAGTATAACGTAGCAACCTTTTCCTTGTCAGATAGTGCTCAATGTACAATGGGAAATGAGAGACAGGAGAATTCGGCGTTTACTTTCTTACGGCTTGCGCTTCGTGTCTACTTCCCACCTTTAACCACCTCGAGTTCATTCATGGTATATACTAGTTCATTGTATTCATGGCACTGCGGCTCAACGCTCGCTAAACCTTTCTAAAACTAAGGATGTTACACCCTGCGAGTATAACGTAGCAACCCTTTCTTGTCCGATAGTGCTCAATGTACATGCCAATGGCTGCTAATGGGGAATGAGAGACAGGAGCATTCGGCTTTTAGTTAACGCGCATGCCGCGAACTTTTTATTGTTCAACAAAGCACAGGAGAAATCTCCCATCGGCACCACCTTGCAGGTCAAAATGTAACACTGGTTACACACTACGACTACGACAACGACAGACGAACAGGTGCCGCTTTAAAGAGCTTCGCTCTTATAGCATTTGTATAACGAGTGTTCGAATGATCGCGCTTCTGTTGTAGTGTACAGTCTAAACGTGTTTTTGCTGTTCATCGGTGTCTTTACCGCGGGTGTCCGTGATAAGTGTCGGAGAGGAATAGTGTAATTGATTACTTGTCAGAAGTGCAATAAACTTCCCTTTGATTCGCCCCTAAAAGCTGATGCCTATGCCCCCCACCCCCACCGTCGGGTCGCTGTAGCACCCCCCCCCCCCCCCCCTGAAAAACATTTCTGGCTACGCCCCTGCATTGCACTATTACACGACGCCCCATTTTATGCGTAAACAACTCTATTAGTGTTTTGTGAAATCGTGATGCGGTTATCGGTACGAATTATGCAAATTAAGCGAGTGCCCAGTAGTGGGTGGCACACCCCACTTCGCCTAGCGCTACCTGCAAGCCGTACGTGAATCCGCGCAATGTTTCGTCACGCTCCCTCACCGCGTTGAGTCACCTCTCCTTACAGCGGGGCCTATACCCAGGTCATATTAAATATGATAGTCTTTCTTGGGGACCTTTGACATAAAAGCTTTGGTCTGTCTGTCTGTACATTTGTCTGTTTGTCCACCGTTACCGCTAACCGGTTACTCTAAACCGCAGCAACAGATACCCCGAACGGCCGACCCCATCCGCAGCGCCGACCAATGTTCCTGAAGAATCAGCGTTCTTACGTGTGCGATTGTCAATTAAAAACAATCATTGCGCATATCTGAGGTACCATAACAACACGTCGATCTTTTTTTATGTGTGCCATTATACTAGAGAACACACACAAATAAATGTAAGGACTGTAGCGTTAAACACGCTGCGCTGACAGTGCGACGCGGCGCTCAAAAAGGCAAATTTTATCAACGCTTTACTAAAACGACATGGTGGTGGCACCTGCCCGTCGCTTTGCGTTCTACACTTTATCGCCTCCGAGAAGGCACGCATCTTTATCCTCAGGCAAGCAGGCCTTCCTTCGTTTTTGGAGATAACTACTAGATGGCGCTCATGGCTAACGTTCCTCGATGCGCTCGTTCGCCTCCGCTGCACGCTCGAGGCACTCTAACGCAGCGCCTCCGGAATCCCATTCACCGATTTTCTTGCGCAGAACATCAAATAAATTTTTTGTTCACTCTCTCCACACTCAAGACTATCGTCTTTCGACGACATTTGCAGATTACATGCAGATACGGGGCCAATTTTTTATAGGGACACATGCGTAGGGTTCCATATAAGGTACCCCCCCTCACACACACACACACACACACACACACACACACACACACACACACACACACACACACACACACACACACACACACACACACACACACACACACACACACACACACACACACACACACGCACACACACACCACACACACACACACACACACACACACACACGCACACACACACCACACCACACAGACACACACACACACACACACACACACCACACACACACACACACCACACCACACAGACACACACACACACACACACCACACACACACACACACACACACACACACCACACACACACACACACCACACACACACACAGACACACACCACACACACACACACACACCACACACACACACACACACACACACCACACACACACCACACACACACACACACACCACACACACACACACACCCCACACACACACACCACACAAACACACGCACGCACGCACACACACACACACACACACACACACACACACACACACCACACACACACACACGCACGCACGCACGCACACACACACACACGTGCTTGGATTGCAGTTATGGGCGTCGGCTGGGCTTGCGCCCTGCCGGCGCCCATAACTGTAGTCAATGCGGTCTTGTGCATGAAATCAGAAGTTCAAGCAAGATTGAAAGTGGCATAGGTAGGCTTGCTTTGGGAGCGCACGGGAATACCCCAAATCAGGGGGTACAGGGTGACATGGGATGGACATCGTTTGAGTGCAGGGAAGCTAGCAGCAAGATAGAATATTGAGGAGCGTTGGGCTAGGAAATTTTTGAGCTACTTGTACATGAAGAATTTTGATACTAAATGGAAGAAGCGAACTCGAAAACTGCCAGACAAGTATTTAGACAACAGCAGAATACCAAGCCGAAAGAAAACATCGGTTAAGATGAAGAATAAGTAAACAGAAAGGGACATGTGGAAGATGGGAATGCTTAAGAAATCATCACTCGAGACCTACCGAACATTCAAGCAAGAAATCGCTAAAGAAAAGATCTACGATAATTCTCTGGGTATTTCTCTGCTCTTCGAGGCTAGAACGGGAGTATTGCGGACCAAGACGTACCGAGCATAATACGAAGGCACAGACATGGTATGTAGTGTGTGTGGAGAGGAGGAGGAAACGGCTGAACATTTGATAATGTTCTGTAAAGGTCTCCTCCCTTTAGTCGAAGATAATGGCGCCGAAAATTTCAAAGCATTGGGGTTGAGGGACAGTGAAGGCAAAATAGACTTTAAACGGGTAGAAATAACCAGGAGGATGCTAACTGATTGGTGGCTACAATCGAGGCGCGAGTGAAATTCAATACACAAACACACAGTGATAGTACTTAACTTTATGGCTTGGTGGCATGAGCAGCCACCTGATCTAAAGGGCACAGACGGATACATCCATTCATCTATCCATGCGCGCGCGATCGCACTGAGAAAGCCGCGCATCCGAAGAAAAAAAAAAGAAAAAGTTCTAAAGGTCGCGAAGTGTGCGTGACGTTTTTCTGTGGCCTTGCCATCCCTCCCTGCTTAGCTTCCAGCGCTTTCGTCGGGATGAGATAAGAGAGAATGCGATTGCAGCATGCGACAAACCTTTGTAACTCCACTCGCACTGGACGGATTCTTAATATTTTTGCGGCGTTGAATTCGTGAGGCAATAAACTCTTCCAGTGAATTAATTCCATGGTTACTTAAAAGGTATTTCAGGGCCCATTAAGCACAATCGACGATATAATGTATGCTATACCGACTACTATGGAAAAGAATAATTGCATTTGAAGATTTCAAGTAGTTAGTACTCAGCTATGGGAGAACAGTGAGCCGAGCCTTGGTTAAATGTGTTTTGAAAACGAAAAAAAATGAACGATTCAGTTCAGAGTACATGTATTCTATACTATTGTATAGAATTTCATATATGGAAGAGCAATAGGCTGTCCCAACTGAAGAAAGAGGTCTTTAGAATAAATTGTGACCGCTTTCTCTACTATGGCAGTGCTGTGTATTTAGAAAAAGTGTGTGACGATTTAGTGTACTAGGTACTCTACTGTGGGAGAGCCCAAAGCCGTCCCGTGAGCCTCATACATATGTGTGTTTATAAAAAGTTGTTAACGATTTAGAGTACGATGTACTCTACTGAGGGAGAGCATAAAGCCGTCACGCCGGCACACCTGCAACTCTGTTTAAAAATAGTTTATCTCCATTTCGAAAAAAAATTATTTACAGTATGTACAGAACACAAAGGCTTTGCTCTACTCTGCGTGTGTTCAGAAAAAGTGGTTAACAATGTAAAGTACTAGGTCCTCTACTATGGGAGAGCATAAAGCCTTGCGGGGGTGAGCTGCTTGCCCGCAGGAAATATTTATGTCCTAGAGTTTCGCGTCTGGTTTAAGAGAAATTTATTTCCGGATATATCTTACACAGCGTATGTGCACACAGAAAAATGGACAATGGTGATCAATGCGTATGTATAATGCAATCTGTTATATACAGCGAAAAGAAGTTATTGCGTATGAAGTGACGTAAAATGCAAAAATTGTACAACAAAGACAGGACATTCGACATCGAGATGATTAAACTTAAATAAACAGTAAGGCTATATGAACAAACAAGGGCGGGG
Source organism: Rhipicephalus microplus (assembly GCF_013339725.1). NCBI lineage: Eukaryota > Metazoa > Arthropoda > Arachnida > Ixodida > Ixodidae > Rhipicephalus > Rhipicephalus microplus. Next base: position 88,594,327 of record NC_051169.1, on the reverse strand, counting down.
GGGGGGTTAATTTACAGTGTAGGGTGATGTTTTGAATTCACCTGTGGGGACAGTTTGCTCTCGCGCTCAAGAACAATAATGCACAAAAAGGACATGTTCCTAAAGAAGAAAAGGAAAATACACACTGTAATATCACAGTGGTACAAGCTCTAGCCCACCTCCTCAATAGGGGACGAAAGGCATGGCACTTAGTAGTTTTTTTACGATAAGGAATCGCGTAGACCAGCGTCAGAGGAAAGCCTCCTCTTCCAGCATGACTAGTTCTGCGTTGAGATGCATAAGCATTACGTTTCTTAGCCGATGTAGTAGAGGAAACATGGCTCTCAGAGGGCGTTCCTTCAGGCTTGCCAGTCACCTCCGCTTCCATAAGACGAAGGCTCCGATAGCCATTAAGAGTTCGACGAAGTTATCCCTGTGGCTAGACTTCCAATGCATACTTATTTGGAACATTCTGGTAACCATGCGCCAAAAGGTGCGCGCTACTATACATTTGTGGAAGACATGGTTCAGCGTTTCGACGCGACCGCATTGCGGGCATGTGGCGGAGGGCGCCACGCCCCACGCCGCAAAGCGGTCGGCCGTTGGTAAAGCCTCCCATTCCCTAAGCCAGTTTAGGTCACGGACTTCGGAAGGGAGAGACGTGTTTGTAAGAGTCCAACGTCTTTTCGCCCGGTATTTCCGGCGTTGTTCCTCAGATAGGCTTTTAAATGCTATTAGTTCGCTCATGTCGGTAGGGGACATTTCCATAAGTTCTTGAACTGGAAAATCGTTTCGCCATTGTTGCAAAGATTTTATAACATGTGTGTAATACGCCGGTGGCTGCTCAGAAGCTGGTCCCGTGTCGTTTGCTAAACCGAAAAATCTTCTAGAGGTTCCTGGCAGATACACCACGAGTTGCCTGCCTCGATACGATGAGTTCTCTAAGAGTGCCCAGGTGTTTTTGAGAGCCAACATGCGGCACATTACATCGAGGTTGGGTACACTGAGCCCTCCCCATTTTACTGGCAGGTGGACCAAGGCTCTAGCAACAGCTTCGGCGTGGCCATCCTCCCCCCCCAAAAAAAGAGCCGCACGCAGTAGCCACTCTCAGCAAAACCCGACAAGGTGGTCGAGCAATTCTGGCTACATAAAGCAGTGGCACTGTTATGCTGAATTTAATTAGATAAGCTCTTGCAGTAAAGGTAGTTGAAAGGTTCTGGCGACTTCAATGCGTCTGTCCACTTTGTGTGGGATTTCTTTCCATGTGGTGAGGGCTACCTCATCAGTCGAAAGGAAAGTTAAACCTAATAACTCCTTGGACGATTTGGACGCCATCAGGGAACTCTTCAATGAGCATCCCAAAGCACAATGCCTTGCTTTTTCCGGGATTAAGACGTGCTCCCGACAGGTGTGAAATATTCGCAAAAAGGCTCTGTAGCTATCTATGTTCCGAATAAACAACAAGATGTCATCGGCGTATGCCGCTATTTTCACTTCGCCCAAGTATAGCCTGGGAGAGGAAAACTGCGTATCGAAGTGCATTTCTGAATTTGTTTCGATAATGGATCTATGCATTATACAAAGAGAATTGCGGAGAGAGGACAGCCTTGTCGAATGCCCCTACTTACTGCAATAGGTTCAGATGTATAGCCATTCACTACTAATGACGTTTATAAGTCTGTGTAGAGTAAGCGGATGACGTCGGTTAAATGTTCTGGGAAGCCAAAAGATCGTCGGCAGCAATGCTAGCTTATTTACACCCAGCGCTAGCACGCGTCTAAGATAATCACTCTTGCCTGTACATCCTTCTGTCCCTGGTTTTAGGTCACACACCTGAGTGTTCGAACTAAATTTACCCAAACCAATATGAAATTATGAACATGCCAAAGAGATATTGAAGGTAGAAACATCAAGCGTTTATTTTCGGATAAGCCCAGCAATGATAATATTAGAGGCAGAGCACGTAACCGCCGGATGATAGTTCTATACGTCGTAGATGTATCGCGCTAACTAGTCTAGTGGCTAATGTACTCGGCTGCTGACCTGCAGGTCGCGGGCTCGAATCCCGGCTGCGGCGGCTGCATTTCCGATGGAGGCAGAAATGCTGTAGGCCCGCGTGCTCAGACTTGGATGCACGTTAAAGAACCCCAGGTGGTCGAAATTTCCGGAGCCCTCCACTACGGCGTCTCTCATAATCATATGGTGGTTTTGGGACGTTAAACACCACATATCAATCAAATCATTAACTCAGCGCGGCGTCGTGGGTGAAGCCAACGACGCAGCCTTGATTTTATTTCAGGAAAGAGAGTTCGATTCCTCGTCGCACACATGTGTGGATGCATGTATGTGCGAAAGGGATACACACATACAATAGATTAATGAATATTAGATGCGAAGCAGCTCTTTAACTAGCCGGCGTAACGCTAACCTTTCGTGCATCCGTACGAATGCACCGCAACGTGCTCCCCTCGCCGCAGATGTTGGAGTGGAGCCAAGTAGGTAAAAGGTATTTCTGCCGCGGAATAAGATCCTGAACAATCAGTCGATCGTTCCTTCGCGCTGAAACTCGCTTCCGAGTGAAGCCGTCGAGTTATCAAGCACGGAAGCGAGTAGTGTAGAGGAGCGCAGCCGGTTTCGGCTTACGAGCAGAAAAAGTAGGAGGAAGAGCAAGAGAAAGAAGTCGTTAGCTACTATTTATTTTGTCTTTCAATTTAACGTTAACGCATACCAACGCCAACCCTGACACATTACATTACCAACTAATTGCACATTACACTTAAGTCGTCCATTGAAATATTCTAAATTTGTACATGTTGTATCAGTTTTATGTATGCATCATGTATTTATTCAGTATGTATTCTGCATTATGCACGTATTATGCATGAAGTGTTGAAATTTTTCTATGTGATGCACATCGTTTCCTTCAGGTGTTCTATACCGTTATATTTTTACTGATTGATGTTATTTTAAAGCCACCATCACACAATGCCCAACAGGCCTGTCAGCGATTTCAGATGAATAAAGTTTTCACGGCTATAGGATATATCCGACGAAATCGTAATGAAGGATCGGCCGCACACAGTTACGTGAGTACACGCGCACACTTGTGGTCTAACGACTGCTGAGCGCGAGGCGGCAAGGTTCGAATCCTCGCCGCTGTGCCTGCCGCTTCCGACTGAGACAAAACAAGTAAAACGCTCGTGCACATTCTTAGGGAACGTGGTAGCAATGTGTACGCTAAATATTAATATGGGCTCTTTGGTTATTAGGTCCCTGTCCATATCGCGAAAATGTGAGCACACAATCAAAATACTGATAACATATATTTGATGTGTGATTACTGTATATTCGGCGTTACTTTGCAGAAGTGCTTAGCGTGTCACCATTGCTGTTTTTATAGTTTCTGCGGTTGATGTATTGTCAAATATCCTTACTTGCGCGTCCTTTGCTGTTAAGTGCCGTTCTTGCGAAGATTGGGGGCGTAGCAGGCTTTCTGCATCTCGCATGGTTTCGCAATTCTTCCGGGATTGTGACCCTCTTTGGCTAAGCGAAGACGTCACGTGATGAAGTAATCAGGTTACATCACATTAAGTCACCTCGTAGTGACGTAACGACAACGTCACCTTTATGAGGACGCCGTCACGGAATGATTTTTTTTATCTCTCTTGCTAACACTGCCACCGCCTACGTTCACTTTTCACATTTGACGAGGCGTCCCAGGTGGATGGCGAATGCTATTGCGTTCTTATTCAAGATTTCGAGTAATCACGTGCGCTTCGTTGTCACGTGCATTCCGCGTCACTTCCGGAAGTTCTTGTCTCCTTCCTGGGATCCGTCCCCCCCCTTTCGTGGATCAGTTTCCTTAGTGCTGATAGACTGTACAAAAAGTGCAATGCGGCATCTGATCGTCGTTGTCTTTTCTTTTTTCCTTGATGAAGGCTGTTGGAAGCCGTGTGACTACGACTACTATCAGCTGCGCAAGGCTAACATGCTTTGCCTGGAGGACATCTGTCTGGACCCCGCGGTACAGGTCAGAGGCCTCGTCTGCATTCTCGACTGCCGAGGCTGGGGCCTGCAGCACCTGCTCGGCTTCCCCATATCGCAGGTCCGCAAGACCATCGATCTGCTTCAGGTGAGTACACGGTTGCAAAAAAAGAAAAAAAAGTTGTATTGGGAAACTAAGCGTGACGTGGACGCGTGCCTAAACTACTAATACTTTCTTTCTTTCCCTCTTTCTTTTTCGCTATGCTACCTTTTTTAAATGTTTCCTTTCTCCAAGCCGGCTAATGGGACCTCCATCCCCGTGCTTAGTAGTGCAACACTTCGCTTCGATATAGGCAATAATGACGGTCATGCCTTCATATTCGGGCAACACTGAAATGTAGCAATGCCAAATTACAATTCACCTGGACAACCTCAATAAAAGATCGAACTGCCGCGTCAGAAACGGCTGATCGCTGACAGGGCCAATATGAAGAGAGCATCAATAATAAAAAATGGCGTTATTGCGTTTTATAGCTGCGGCTAGTGTTTTGCGATGATTTTCGTAAATAGAAAACTCAAATAAAAAAAAACGGCCAGGCCTGCACCGAAGGCGCAGCACAGTCACAGCGAAAGCTTGAAGAGCGGCCTTTCAGAAATTTTTCGAAACACTCATTGGGTAACTACTGCAAGCAAACTTGCTTGATACCTACTAGGTCATTATTAATAAATATATTAAGTAGTAGGCCGGCGTGCACTATGCTATTTTTCGTCAATCTTCTGAGAAGCGTGGCATCTGTTAAACACATGTAAGGAATTTTGTGCCAATTGTTCATGCATTGGCGGACGGCGATGAGGAATGGTGGCTGAAGTGGGTATGCGCCACAGTTAATAGGGGAACAAGAACAAGCTTTCGTGATGGGTTAGAGCATTGGACGGCCGACTTGTTACGCTATTCGCATTGTGCGATGACTGGTTGTTCTTTCGCTGTCTCAAAACGCTTCATAAGTCGTATTAACGTGATTGCTTTCCCGACATAAAGCCTGCCTAAGGCAAGTTTGACATCAAGTCACAAGCACCAGTGTAGGTCAGTTTCTTAAGGACAAGGTTTTCGATAGATTACCTAACTAAAGAGAAAAGAAAGCGCCTTATAAAAGACTTAATACAGAATGTTTTTCCTGTGCCCCTTTACCGTTTAAAGTACGAAAACTCATATGGACAAGTCGTACTAAAGCGAGTGAAATACACGTGGACACCACCCAATGTTAGAACTATTTTTTTTTTCAAGCTTCATACGGGAACCTTGCCAGTGAAAACGTGGCTTGAAGAGGGAGGGATGTATGTACCATGCAGAAGCAGCTGTCTCCTGTGTGACAAACCTGAGACCACTGAACATGTATTTATTGATTGCAAGGATGCCATTTTCTTTTGGAACATTTTACAGAGGACTTTAAAAAAATATTTACCTCTTACTCCACATAGAATTTCTTTTTTGCAATGTGATAGTTTTGTGCAACATTTGGACGTTATTTTCTTATTTGGCCTTCATTCGGTTTGGCATGGCATACTATCGTACAGACACTGTGATGTAAGAGTTCTATCTGTTCATGAATGTTTCGTGGAAGCTGTTATCAAAGTGGGAGATGTGTATAAGGCTGCCGACTGTGTTGAAGATGTGATATCTTTTTTTTTGATGCGTTAACACACATGGAACACGTGTGATGTGCGATTGTCAGAGTAACTTGACCTGTAGTCAAGTAGGCAATAAAGAAAAAAACTGGTCTAGCTCAGTGGTAGAATACGGGGCTGGCACCCATCGGACCCGGGTTCGAGCCACACTGTGTCATTGGTGCTAGGTCAAGCCTGCCTAAGGCAAGTTTGACAATAAGTTACAAGCACCGGCGTAACTCAGTGGTAAAATACTTGGCTGGAACCCAGTGGACCCTGGTCCGAGCCCCACTGTGTCATTGGTGCTAGGTTTTTTTTGTGCGGTGTTGTTACGGACACCGGCGGCGGCGGCGGACAACTGCGCGTGACCCCGAGTTGTGATCTCATAACAGCTTTTGCTGTAAAAAGAAACACCTAACTTATCTTTCTAGTGCCCTGCCGCGCAAATAACCGTGACAGCTAATCAGCACCAGAAACACAGCTGTAACTGTGGTAGGCGCCACGTCTTTTGCCTACCACGCGAAACCAAACACTCGACGACAGCGTCACTGCATTTTTGTGACGTATGTCCGGTGAGTTTCGTAAGCAGGTATGTTTTGACACTGCTAAAAATGGTGCCGCGGGCAACGGCCATGTGCCGGCTTTATGCAGCACGAAGGAGCGCAGGCACACTTGGATGTGACGTCACGTTTGACGTGATTGAGTGGTTGCGCGCGGTGTCCAGGCGTACAGGCAGGCTGATGGCTAAGAGTGTGTGGGCTTGCGAAGCAGGAGTGCAACTGATCGACTGGTTGCTAATGGTGCATTCAGACGACGGACCGAATACGGATGTGGCGAGACGGACGGCGCGTCACGTGACCTCACATCAGCGATTCCCCTCGTCCGCGTGGCTCGCGGACGGATGACCGCAACCTGTTTCTCACATCGGGATTCTGGCGGGGGAAAGCCGATACTTCAGCGGATTAGCTCGGGGTTTCTGGCAACCAGTACACTTTTCGTCTGCTCGCGGCATGTCCTCCATGGCTCGCGGATAGCTGCATGACTGGTCGGCATCATCTACGCTTGAGCATGGTTCACTTAGTTTCCGGAGCCTTTGTTCTCAGGTGATTAAATACGCAGAAATCACTTTTGGTGGTTCGGGAAATGTCGCCGCCGTCGTTTGACACGCGAGATTCTTAGCCGTCATGATGGCGAAATATTCTAACTTCTGCAACTGGCAACGTGCCGCTTCTGAAAAAAGGATGGGAGACGCGTTCAGAAGTTCTACAAGTGGGGAACAATGTAGTTGAAAGAACATTCTGCCAGCAACTCCCTTTTCTCCTGAAAGAATAACACTCCTCGTTCATTTGTCACAACGCGACAGACATCGCAGTCAAGCGTCGCTTCTTGCGGGCATCCATGTTGAATACTCTCAAACCGGTCTGCTTTCAGCGCGCGCAGGTGAGCGCCGAACCTGCTGTCGAGGGTAATCCGGCTGTTTTCTCCTAGGACACCGTCCGTCGTGTGGATGCGCCTGCAGGCGGATCATCCGCGGATTAGCCGTCCGCGTCCACGACAAATCCGGATTTGGTCCGTCGTCTGAATGCACCATTAAAGCAACGCGTGGTAACGTCATCACGGCGTGAGGTGTTTTGTTCGCGTTGGGCAGATTGGAATCGGAATAAAAAAGCTGCGCCGATTAGTCCGCAATCTTCTGCTGTGAATTGCCTCAAACCGCAGAATGCATTTTAACGTAATCTCGACGATTTTCGGCAATGTTCCCGTTCTTCTTTCTTTATGTGAACAGGACTGCCTGCCGGCGCGATTCAAGGCCGTGCACGTGGTGCACCAGCCGTCGGTGTTCAACGTATTCTTCTCCCTGGCCAAGCCTTTCCTCACCACGAAGAATATCAACAGGGTCAGTGCCCCATGCAATCACTGCTCAAATTCACGTCTTTCTTTACACTTTTGTGTTGCAAGAAAGAAAAGAAAGTGCCAGGTTTGTTTTTTGCAGAAGAAGGGGGGGGGGGGGGTGTGATGTGAACTTATTGACGGCGTCACTATTCATTTGCTGTGTCATGCGTGAAGCTTTAGGTGTGAAAAAAAAAGTATGGCTCTCCCACAATCGACAGTATAGATGTATAAGCATCAAGTGGCTGCTGGCAAATGAGGTTGGTTGTTGATGAGCAAGGAGGATTAAAGAAAAATTGCTGAAGTGGAAACTCCAGGAATGCCTTGCCAGCAGGCGTGAAGCCACGTTTTTCCACTGCCAAGATGGCGGAAACATGCTCTTTTCTAGAAAGATGATCCCCACTTAAAGATCAAGTGGCTTCGATATGTTATGTAAATGCTACATTAGTTATATATTAAAAGATAGTTGTTACCGACAAAATAACACACAGAAACGAGTATGGATGACTGAATCTTCAAAGAACTTTGCCTCGAATTAGAGTCTCACTAAGGAAAACTAGTAACTGTAAGACGCACTTCAAACATTATATGACCCGAAAAAGTTCCCACAATAAACTCGTTGGACGTTTATCGCTGAACGGTGATACTTATCATGCCCCTAGCAAGATGGCCGCCACAGCCACCACCTTGCCAGAGGAACGGCTTCACTTCTGTGATATTATTTCCACTCCAGCAATTTTTTTATTCCTCCTTGGTGATGAGGCTACCCACAATGATAGAAGTGGGTATAGGTTTTGTTCGCAGGTGGAACACCCCACCACATCGCGTTATGCTTTGCACTTATATGGGCGTCACTTTTTTTTCCTGTAACTGTGTGGGATAAATCCTGGTGTTTGTCGAGTGACGTGACGCGATCTTCAGTGGCTGCACTGATGTTTTTTTTTTCTGTATGTTCGGATGGTCTCGTTTGAATGCCCGGATAACGGGCATTCAAAGTGGCTCAATGTCTCTCAAAGATCGCTAACATTGAGGGAGTGTAAGAATTCAGTGTTTAAACAGCAGAAAAAAAAAGGCATCAATAAAGGTTAAGGACTCCCCACTCCGTTAGAAGCAGTGCGTCGCAATGGGACCAGACCATCTGTTACTTTATGGGGGATTATAGCGTCACCCATGTGTGTTTGCACAAAAACTTTGAGAAATATTTGTGCGAGATCTAGTCATACATTGGTAAAAGTCGTTAATCCATATCCAAAATTTTTGAATCGTTCCCTTTTCGTCGTCTCTAAAGCTTCCACCGCAATACGGCAGCTTTACTCAATGGATGAAAAAACAAAAACAATGCCTAAAATGACTGGCTCGGCACTACACATGCTCCTGTTTTTCAACAAAATTCAGTTGAAAGACAGCGCTGAGCCATGTCCACTTCTACTGTATGTCTGGGTCTTCGTGCTCTTAGCCAAAATACAACATTGTGCCTGGCATAGGCGTACGCACGAGGGGAGGGAGGCACAGGCGAGTGACAACCTCTCCCGTCTACCAGTCTCCGGTAGACCTGTGCGCCGGTACCGGAATTGCCGGCGGCGGCGCGGTGCGGAAGGGGGAGAGGGGAATTATACTCTAGAGTGAGGAGAAGGCAGCAAAGAGTCGTTCGAATTGAAAAGAATGGAAAGAAGTTTGCCTATGCCATGGAAATATGGACTGTCTTCTTGAGCAAAGCTCTGTATTGCTAGATTCCTCTTAGGTTCTGCACAGCTCGCCGGTGGTGTTCCGTGGCTCCGGAGTATGGCGGTGGAAGCCACCTTCCCTTTCCTGTGCGGCCCCTGGCCCGTTTTGGCAGGAATTAGATAAGGGCTAGGGAACCGCCATCGCCAGAATGGAAGCGCCTTGCGAGCTTTCCGCTAGGGAAGCGAGTATGCGCTGCCACACCGGGAAGGGGCGGATTGGACCCACCAATGTCAGTGCCTTAGTTTCTTAAGGCGTCAGTATCATCCCAGCGGCGTTACGGGCAGTTGTGAATACCTCTTGACATGACTAGCACGCACATTGTCAGTACTGAAAAATAAGGTGCAGGGAAAGAGCGTCGGCATGAAGCACAGAATGTGACCGGGTGCTATAACCGAACGAATTTTGCCTGAAGGACCGGTAACGTCTCATATAGATGCCCGGTGACGGATGAACAATAGCGCGAGAGTTTGTGTGAAGTGCTCCACTCAAATGAGTGTAACGCTCGCAGGTCCTTTCTCGTGTATTTATCTGACTTACATCAAGAACGTCGCTTATGTCCAAGCACGTCCAATTGCTTTTTGCCACAGTGACCCCAAAGCAATGGTTACCGTAGTGACAAAGCAAATGAAAGACGGTATGAAGGACTCAACGTGGCTGCGAAACGACGATGAAGCTACGTGAACGCCCTTCAACGAACCTCCCAGCGGAAAAGAAATCTCTTCTGCTCTGCACTGAATGGCCTTTACAGCGGAGAGAGAGGTCTGTTGTATACGAACCACTGCTTTCACGATCTTTCTGCGCATAAGCACACGTGCCTGCCGTTGGTATAAAAAGATGTGTTTAATGTTTTATACAGTATTTTTATTTCCATATATTGATGATGCATATGCCGAGTTCCAAACACATGTTTATTTTCATCTTTTAAATTTTTTTTCATTATTCGCTAGCGCCTAAACTCGAGAAGAATTCTTAGCAGTGTATAATACCTCAGTTTGGTTTAATTTGTCCTGGTTTTGAGTCAATATCGAGGTCACGCAGAGTTCCTGCAATCAGATTTATATTTGGAAGTATGAAGCAAGTCTTCATTGAGAATAGGTTCATGTAACATTGTTTTATTCTCGGTAAAGGAGCACCGCGAATGCCAAGAACGAAATCCACCCGAAGTGGATACAAACTTAATCTTCAACTTTCCATCAATCCCATTGTGGTTGGAGAGTCTGGTGTCTAGCCTGTTGGTACATAGCATAGGGATCTAGCAACACAGCGTTCATAAGACACATACACAAGAACACAAATAAGACGACCACACAAGCTGGGGCTTGTGGTGGTCACGTGTTTTTTGAGGCTGGGTTCTTCAATTCCAAGCCATGGCGGTCGAAGCGCCGTTCAGTCAGCCTCGCGTGCCCTACGTAAGCATTTCAACACAATTAATTAGAGCACTAACACACGACACATTCACGCACACACACAACTAAGCATCAAACACGCACAAAGCTGTGTTTGTGTGTGTGCGTGAATGTGCCGTGTGTTTGCGCTCAAGTTAATTTTTTCGATGATCTACCAACAACTAGTTCTACTCGCATTGACACTCGAGCCCAATTCCACTCTAGGTTTTGTGGTATGATTGTTTACGCTGAACCTGTGGCCTTCTCCATCGGCATGAGCAGTGCACTTGCCGATCACCGAGGACACTGTGATGTGAAAACACTTGCTGGCTTTGGTCGGTTTGGTAAAAGTGGGGACGAACGCTGTGGCCAGTTTAAAAATTGTATGGTGTTGTGCGACTTTACCATGCGGGGTTAGCGCATTGGCCGCGGCGTCGTGGTAAAAAAAAAAAAAATGGCCGCATATCCACGGAGTGAATGATGGAGAGTGGGGCGAAGAATTCGTCTGTCCATTCGTTCTTGCTTCCGTCCGTCCATGCGTCCGTCTGTGTGACCGTCCATGCGTCCATCCGCCTGCCATGCGTGCTTATGTTCGTGCGTCCATCCCTGCGTTCGTCCATGCATCCACCCCTGCGTCCATTCATGCGTCCATCCATGCATCTGTCTGTGTGTCCGTTCGTCCACCTATTCAACACTCCAAGTACACTCTAAGCCGAAAAGGACTAAAGTGGGGTATGTCATTGGTCCTTTAGGGGTCTAAATGCGCTGCCACAGATTGTGAACCAATTTCGGACAAACTGCGGGAGTAACTGCAAGGGTTCAACTGTTACCCCAAGCACTTACTCCACTTCGTTTAAATGTTGGTCCCAGTAGAATGCTCCAGAGGGACTAACAGTTGAACCGTCTGGACCAATGGCAAAAAATGGCGACACTGCGTTTGTGGAGTATATTTTATGATTATTCTAATTTAATCAGTACAGAAGAACATAGTATGTTATTCATGCAACCCACACACATACATTTACATGCGCACTATTATTTCAAAGTAAACACCGCAAACACTGACTACCCGCGCTATACAACAGAGAACAGACTATCGGGTATATATAGCACAGTATTTTGTCCTCCCATCTAGTGCCAGTGGGCGGCTTTTACTCGGCTTAAAGAAACAATAAACATTGACACCGTAACGCGAACATTTACATGGGCTAATTCGTAGCACTGATGCGCATCAATCTTTTAATATGGATCCATCTAATCTTCAACTGCGGGAGCGGGAGCGGCCGCGTCAACAGCACGGGAGCGGAAAACAGTGTGAATCTGTGAAAACAACAGTCGGACCACGTGCCCGGTGCCGCGCAGTTCCCAACCGAAAAAAAAAAACCGCGTGTTGATGGAACTGCATTAAGAGGCCTGAGGTGCGGCCTCACCGGTAACCACCGCCGGGAACGCACTCCCTCACCAGAGAAGGATTGGCCACCCTGGTGCAGTATCTGGCCACTACCTCCCACATGCATACGTCAAATAACTCACGGCCCTCTGTCCCCAGCAGCTGCGAGGCAACTGAACACGGCGGCGGTCAGATCTGCAATGCAGCAGAGGGTGCTAAGAATCTCTGTATCCGGACAGGCCGCCATTGGAACCTGAACTTGGCAACGTTTAACGCTAGAACCTTATCTAGTGAGGGAAGTCTAGCTGTACTATTCGAGGAGCTAGAGGGTGTTAAATGGGATATAATAGGGCTCAGTGAGGTTAGGAGGACAGATGAGGCCTATACGGTGCTACAGAATGGGCACGTCCTTTGCTATCGGGGCTTGGCAGACAGAAGAGAACTGGGAGTGGGGTTCCTAATCCACAGAAACATAGCTGGCAACATAGAGGAATATTATAGCATTAATGAAAGAGTGGTAGGTATTGTAATTAAACTGAATAAAAGATACAAGATGAAGTAGTACAGGCTTACGCGCCTACATCCAGCCATGATGACGCTTCAGTTGAAAGCTTCTATGAAGACGTGGAATCGGCAATGAGTAAGGTAAAAACACAGTATACTATAATGATGGGCGACTTTAGTGCAAAGGTAGGGAAGAAGCAGGCTGGAGACCAGGCAGTAGGAGATTATGGCATCGGCACTAGAAACGCCAGAGGAGAGCTACTAGTAGAATTCGCAGGACGCAATAATTGGCGGATTTTGAATACCTTCTACCGAAAACGAGAAAACCGCAAGTGGACATGGAGGAGCCCTAATGACGAAAATACGAACGAAATAGACTTTATAATGACTGCACACCCAGGAATAGTGCAGGATGTGGAAGTGGTTGGCAAGGTACGATGCAGTGATGGTATGGTCTTGAATTCGCCTAGACTTGAAGAAGGAACGACAGAAACTGATACGCAAGAAGCCAATCAATGAGCTAGCATTGAGAGGGAAAGTACAGGAATTCAGAGTGTCGCTGCAGAACAGGTACTCGGCTCTTAGTGAGGAAACCAACCTTAGCGTAGATACAATGAATGATAATCTGATGAGTATCATCACGGAGTGGGCAGTGGAAGTTGGAGGCAGGGTAGTTAGACAGGACACTGGCAAGCTTTCCCAGGAAACGAAGAATCTCCTTAAGAAGCGTCAAAGCATGAAAGTCTCAAGTACAACAGACCAAATAGAACTGGCAGAGCTTTCGAAGTTGTTTAATAGGCGTAAGGTATCCGACGTAAGAAGGTATAACATGGAGAGAATTGAACACGCTCTGAAAAACGGAGTAAGCATCAAAGTAGTGAAGAGAAAAGTTGGGATAGGCAAAAATCGGATGTATGCACGAAGGGACAGAGAAGGCAAAATAACTACCAATATGGATAGGATAGTTAAAATAGCGGAGGAGTTTTACAGAGATCTGTACAGTAGCCGAGACAACCACGACCTTAATACTATAAGAACTAGCAGTAACCCAGATGACACCCCACCAGTAATGATAGAAGAAGTCAGAAAAGCTTTAGAGAGCATGCAAAGAGGCAAAGCTGCTGGTGAGGATCAGGTAACATCAAATCTGCTGAAAGATGGAGGACAGATTGTGTTAGAAAAACTAGCCACCCTGTTTACGAGGTGTCTCCTGACGGGAAGGGTACCAGAGTCTTGGAAGAACGCTAACATCATCTTAATACATAAGAAAGGAGATGACAAGGACTTGAAGAATTACAGGCCCATCAGCTTGCTCTCTGTAGTATACAAGCTATTTACAAAGGTAATTGCTAACAGAGTAAAGAAAACATTAGAATTCAATCAACCAAAGGAACAAGCAGGATTTCGAACAGGCTACTCAACAATTGACCACATTCATACTATCAATCAGGTAATATAGAAATGCTCAGAGTATAACCAACCACTATACATAGCCTTCATAGACTATGAGAAGGCGTTTGATTCAGTAGAAATATCAGCCGTCATGCAGACACTGCGGAATCAGGGCGTAGATAAAGTATATATAAACATTCTGGAAGAAATCTACAGGGGATCAACTGCTACCATAGTGCTTCATAAAGAAAGCAACAGAATACCAATCAAGAAGGGTGTAAGGCAGGGGGACACAATCTTCTCAATGCTATTTACCGCGTGCTTACAGGAGGTTTTCAGAAGCCTAGAATGGGAACAGTTAGGGATAAGAGTTAATAGAGAATACCTTAGTAACCTGCGCTTCGCCGATGACATCGCATTGCTGAGTAACTCAGGGGACGAATTGCAACTCATAATTACGGAGTTACACAAGGAGAGCAGAAAGGTGGGTCTTAAAATTAATCTGCAGAAAACGAAAGTAATGTACAACAACCTCGGAAAGGAGCAGCGCTTCGAGATAGGTAATAGTGCACTTGAAGTTGTAAAAGACTATGTCTACTTAGGGCAGGTAATAACGGCAGAGCCAAACCACGAGATTGAAGTGACTAGAAGAATAAGAATGGGGTGGAGCACATTCGGCAAGCACTCTCAAATTATGACAGGTAGATTGCCATTATCCCTTAAGAGGAAGGTATATAACAGCTGTATCTTGCCGGTACTTAGCTACGGAGCAGAAACCTGGAGACTCACAAAGAGGGTTCAGCTTAAATTGAGGACGACGCAGCGAGCAATGGAAAAAAAAATGGTAGGTGTAACTTTAAGAGACAAGAAGAGAGCGGAGTGGATTAGGGGACAAACGGGGGTCAAGGATATCATAGTTGAAATAAAAAGAGGAAATGGACATGGGCCGGGCATGTAGCGCGTAGACAGGATAACCGCTGGTCATTAAGGGTAACTATCTAGATTCCCAGAGAAGGAAAGCGGGTTAGGGGGAGACAGAAGGTTAGGTGGGCAGATGAACTTAAGAAGTTTGCGGGTATAAATTGGCAGCAGCAAGCACAGGACAGGGTTAACGGCGGAACATGGGAGAGACCTTTGTCCTGCAGTGGACGTAGTCAGGCTGCTGCTGCTGCTGCTGCTGCTGCTGCTGCTGCTGCTGATGATGATGATGATGATGAATCTTCAACACGCCTCCAGCCCGAGAATACGAATTATCAGCTGGCATTCGACCATGTCGGCCGAACCAGCGTCCGCAGTGCTGGCACATGAGTCCACAAACACAAACATAGCAGCGGCGCTTATGCGGCAGAGCCGGCGAAAAAGCCAGGCGCCCCGCCGAGTCCATACCGTGTCGGCTTGCCGACGGCGTCGCTAGGCTTACGACGAGTACGGCTAAACAACCACCGGCGATCGCAACATGCGGCTCGCGTGGAATTTTGTCGTCATTATTTTATAGTCACAAATCAACAATAGTTAAGTGTCCCATGTTCGTGGTGTCTTACCGAGTGATGTAGATATCTGTATACTTACAGCGACGAGACCGTTCGAGTCACGGTTCTTTCGTCATGCTGGTAAGTCGCTCCCCGTGTACCGCCCGCTGCACGGTTAGTCGTGTCCGCGATCGCCTACACGCTGGATGTTTGATAACGATTGTCGCTTGGAGAAAAAGACATACGTTTGTCTGAGCTTTAGTGCAGGCAACTCTATTTTCTGTGAAAAAAATTGTATGCGACGTTTCCTTCGCGTGTGCCGGCAGTGCACTCACACCGGCAGCGAGCTCGATTCCGATGACGTACGAAGCCTACTTTTTCTATATATCGCTTTGAAGCTGTGGTCACTGTGTGGGTACACGACCACTGATGAACAGCTTACTTTTATTAGCGTTGTCAGTGTTCATCGTAGTTCAAACCAATTCAGCACATTAAAGCGAGTTATCCGCATTGCCCGTGTTCGGCAATTTTCACTTGGTTTTGGCCCGCCCTTGCCGGCATGGTGAAAACGCGACGGCGCTTGCTGTGTGCACTGACTGTGTGTTGTACTACTTGCCCCTCATAACATCTTCTATTCGTTTCATAGTGCTTCGCTTTTACAGTGGCGTATAGCTCATAACTTGTTTTCATGATCACCGACCACACCGAGCATTGCAGCGGAGCATCGACAGGAGGCGATCGCGGCGCAGTTGCCCTCCCCGTTGGTCCCTTCATTGCCGGACGTTTGCGCACTACACGCACTGTCACGCATTTAGTCCCTGTTGGACGAACCGTTCGTCCGTTGGTTTAACGACTGCACTTAGTCCAGCTTTGTCGAATTTCGGCATGGAGTGTACCACCATCTCGCATCTTTTCATCATATATTCCCCACATAGAAGCACCGCCATCCAGCGGACATTCCAAGGACTAAACGAGAGGTGGCACACGCACACTTTCTTACGGCTTGCGCTTCGTATCTACTCCCCACCTTTAACCACCTCGAGTTCATTCATGGTATATACTAGTTCATTGTATTCATGGCACTGCGGCTCAACGCTCGCTAAACCTTTCTAAAACTAAGGAGGTTACACCCAGCGAGTACAACGTAGCAAGCCTTTCTTGTCAGATAGTGCTCAATGTACATGCCAATGGCTGCTAATGGGGATCACAGCCTGCACGTTAACTAGAAGCCGAATGCTCCTGTCTCTGATTCCCCATCAACAGCCACTGGCATGTACATTGAGCACTAAATTTCATTGTTCAACAACGCACAGAAGAAATCTCTCACCGGCACCACCTTGGAGGTCACAATGTTATATTCGTTACATACTACTACGGCTACGAGGGACGAACTGGTGCCGTTATAAAGAGTTTTGCCCCTGGAAAAAAAAAACAAAAAAAACGACGAATTGTAGCACGCCGGCGCCGCGCCGACATAATGGCGCGACAGCGGCGTCTGCGTGCCACCTCTGAAAACTTCGTCGGCGGCGCAAAACGGCGCGAAATCAGGCGGCGGCGGCGCGGCGGCGCACAGGTCTAGAAATTCAGCCCTATATATTGGCTTATAGGGAGGGGGGGCTCTAAGGAATGTTCGCCCTCCCCCCACCCCTCCCCCAGCCCTGCGCGTATAGTGCGTGAAAACTTGCGCGAAGGTCGCCGAAAAATGGCTATAGTAATACTCTTCTAGCACAAACCGATTTTAACTTAACACTAGTAGAAACCGTGTAAAGAGCCCACACCTTTTTAATCATGTTTACAAGCCTGCCTCTACTATTACACGGCTCATTCATCGAAGAGTCCTACGTGACCAATTTTGATCATCCTCGCATGATTCCTTTCCACTCTCTCGCAGATACACATTCATGGTTCAGACATGGCCTCTCTGCACCAGTACCTCCCACCCAGCATCCTTCCCGAAGAGTACGGTGGTGTACACGGCCCCTTCGACAACAGCAAGTACTGCCAGGGCCTGTATGACCGGGAAGACAGCTTCGTCCAAGACCTCAAGTACGGGTACCTCACCTGAGCGGCGAGAAACGGGAGGAAAGACGCGCCACCGCTTGGTAGACTCGGCACCACGCTCGGCTCGGCCAAGAGGCGCACTGACTTTGAGGCGACGCGATCGTCGAAGTATTTTGTGCGTCCGAAGGAATTACGCTGCAGCTTCGAGCGTGGGGGCGAACGCCCCAAGACTTTGTTCTTTTTTTTTCCCTCTCATAACTCGGTTACAATAACTCCCCCTTCCTCCCCGAAAAAAACAAAAACAAATTGTCAGCTCCACCCACAACCATCACTGTCGATCACCGCAGAAAATGTGTTTAAAAGAAGTGTTCAACGATTCAGAGTATTTTTTACTCTATTATGTGAGAGCATAAAGCCGTCGCGTCCCAGCCGCACTTGTTTAGAAAGAAGTGTTTAACGATATAGAGTACTTTGTACTCTACTATGGGAGAACGGGAAGCCGTCCCAGTCAAATGCGTACTCGCATAAGGATAGCTCTGCACGCTCAATGAGGAAATGTTTAGAAAAAGTGAAAAAGCCACCCTGAAGTAAAAGAAATTAGTACAGATTATTGAATAATACTGCTTTATGTGCCCAGAAAAAAAATGGCCAAATATTGAAAGTACCAGGTACTCAACTATGGGAGGGCTGAAAGCCGTGCCGTGAACCTCACACTTGGTGAGGCCGGATGGACGAAAATTGCAGCCTGACTAACCACCCGCTACTGTGGATCAGAATGGGCAGCCGACTAGGACGCGAACGCAGTTGACAAACGTACTT
Source organism: Rhipicephalus microplus (assembly GCF_013339725.1). NCBI lineage: Eukaryota > Metazoa > Arthropoda > Arachnida > Ixodida > Ixodidae > Rhipicephalus > Rhipicephalus microplus. The sequence continues at coordinate 88,576,124 of NC_051169.1, read as the reverse complement.
CGAGAAAGTGGGCAACGATTGAGAGTGCTAGGTAAACTAAAGCTGTCCCGTGAGCCTCACACTTGATGGGAAGTGCTGGGACGGCAAACAAATGTGTTTAGATAAAAGTTAACAATTTATAGTACATGGGACTCCGCTATGGGAGAGAAAAACGCCGTCCTAGAAGCGGAAAACCCCGAATTTCCGCTACATGTGACTTTTCGCACTTATCGGGTTGGGACAACGTGGGTAACGATTATGAGTACTTGGTACCCTACAATGGGCGAGCGAAAAGCCGTCCCCTGGGCCTCACACTCGATGAGGCCAAGTGCAGACCAGACAATACCAGTGCACCTGCTCTGTTGTGTGTTTAGAAAAAGTGGGTAACGATTTAGAGTACCAGGTACTCTACTATGGGAGGGTTTAAAGCCGTCCCTTGGGCCTCACCCGTGTTGTTTAGAAAAAGTGATTAACGATTTAGAGTACTTCGTACTCTACTATGGGAGAGCAGACAGCCGTCCCACTGAGCCCGCGACACTCCTAGTGTGTTGGGAAAAAGTTGTTAATGATTTAGAGTACCAGGTACTCTACCATGGGAGAGCAAAAAGCCGTCCCGTAGGCCCTTACTACACTGTATCGGGGCCCTAGTATGCGTGATACATTGAGTGCTGCATGCTGCCGTGGCGTAACGCACTGAGCATTAGAGCGTTACTGTACATACACACAACTGTGTTGCTGGTTTTTCGGAGCTTAACTTGAACGTCTCGATAAATTTCCTCAGGTATATGGTCATTACTACTCAGTGAATCCTAATCTTTTGGGCGGTGACGACGAACATTTAACTCTTCATATGCGCAAGATTTATATTAACCGAGAAAACATGCTTATGGTTTGAGCAAAAACAAACTAGCATGATTCTATTTCACAGGCGAAGGGCAGGCACGCCGAGCTTCTCTGGGCAAAGGCTGCATCTTGTCTCAGGTTGTAACCGAATATACTTTGTTGTTTACTCCAGAGCCCATATTCATTATTCGGATTGAAAAAAAAAAGAAAAGTTGACCACGAATGTGAGGCATTAGGGTTGTAGGTGGCGCTGACTTCAGTCGGCTCGGCTGAGCGTGTGTATATATACATTGTAATGTCCGTACGATTCTCTTCGACTGCCATCTATAGCCGCATACAATATAAGACGTTCACAGAGGTCCCACCCAGACGACCGAGGCGCAGAACCCGATCGCCTTCTCAGCTTAGGAAACAGTCCCGCTTTCGCATGCGTCTACATTCTCCGGAGGCGTAGAATGTAGACCGTCTCGAGTACGCCTCCATTGGTTGCAGTCGTGTGTGCATCAGCCTTTGAAGAAAAAATGCCGTGGACTTCTAAAGTAGTGTCCAACTATAGTGCGTTGTTTTATAGGCTTTATCTCGGCTTTAAAGACAATAAATGATGCTCTTAGGAGCTCTTTTTCTAGTTGGGGAGTTGTTCAATGAACCACACCTCTTACGCATACTATTCGTGCGAGCCAAGGAAGCAAGTGAGCAAAAGGTTTGATTTTTTTTCGCTCAGAAATGGTAGTAAATTGTAACGTAAGCATAATGATCACTTTCGTTCATGGGTAAGCGCTGCAATTCACTTTCTTTTTTGTCGCTATGACATGCCTGTTGGAAGAAAATGGTTTAAATACGAATTCCTCAGTCGGGCTATGCCCGGCATCTGGCGTTGTCCGCGGCGGAGTACGCACGCCGGCAGGTGTTTCCTCTCAGCCCTCACTCTCTTCTCTCGTAGCAACAGCTGCGGGAGAGCGCGCTTACCCTCGCCCCTAGCAACCTGAACATGTGGTGTGAGAGAGTGCTGGAGAGGGAAGGTGCAGTGATTCGCTGCTCCTTCTCTCGCCGAGACGAGAACGCTGGCGCCCCACTTTACCATCCACTCGCTCCTCATTCTCGACAGTTCGCTGGCTGGGCGCCTGTCAAGGCGATGGCACGAGTCGGTGAAGGCAAATGTCTCACCGCAATGGTACCCTCTCTCGGCGCTAGAAACGTATCAGTATGTCCTCACAGTTTCCTTCGGGAAGGTGTGGGCATTTTTCAGACATAGGAAGAATGAGTACCGCAGTAAACATTTTCGCAGCCTTGGAGCTGCCGGTTTTTCTTCATGCTTAACGCCCTCGGGGTCATAGAATAACAACATTCGCTGCGCGCACCAGCCAGTTAGAGTTACACTCGCGTCTGGAACTGTTAGAGAACTAGGCGTTAATTATCACCACAAGGAAGGCCCGAGAGCTTGATGGCAACAGCTCGGCAAGGATTTCTCGACGACAGTCGCAACTGTCATCGAGCGCAGTTGTTTCGACAAGCGGTCAATAATCTGCCTGAGTGTTGAGAAATGAGGAGCGATGCGACTCACAAGGATTCGTTCGAGGTCGTGTACACATTGCAGATACGGGTACATATTTCTTAACATTTCATGTGCACCAGATGCCTGCTTGCAATCAGTGACACGTTCGAGCTTGGTCGCGTGCTGAAGGTGGATTCCTCCCTTACTCACTAGGTTATAAACAAACGCCAGAATTTTATCATTCCCTTAGATCCTTTGCCAATAATACTTTTTTGAGTGCTCAATCCTTGTTCGTTAGGAAAATGATAACAGAGTTGGTGTAGGCAAAAAGAGTCTCACTTATCCTGGACTAAACTGTGCAAACTGCTGCACAGTTGAAAGCCGACAAACTGCCCTTCTTTTACAAGCCGAACTCATAGGTTTCTCTCACGAGGACGACTAGGCTCCTTAAATATGGCTTGTGTTCACAAATGGAAGGAATCCCGTGACAAAATTAAGGCAGATAAACGTCGTTGTCTCGCGGTATTCTATGTATAGCGATAGAGCCCGATCGTGATCAAATTTATAGGTAGCGAATAGCTTAAGTGCGCAGCCTTAGGAAAGGAACCAGCTAGTTTTTGTCAGTAAATTTGTTTCATATGGGTTTCGATTATAAAGCCTGCCTTTATAACACTGGCTTAAGCTGCATAATTATTCTAACGATTACAATAAAAATGATGCAGAACTATAGCACAGAAACATAAATTGTACATATACATGATCGATTAAAGAACAATTTAAATAATCTGTTGATGCAGGATGTATGAAAATCCGCAGTTATTGAAGAAAAAAATAGTTAAAATAAACACCAGTAAAATAAAGGTCGAATGAAAAAAAGAAGAGTGAGGCACAAAGAAGCCAGCTCAAGCCCACAAGAATATCATTGTTGCAGTCAATTGGAGTGCAATAAATACATCTGTGATGTAAACAAGTTCCAAAAGAAAGCCGGACAACATTACTGTATTGTAGTCTACGCTGGGAAGGTAAACCTGCCTAACTTTTTCTCTGGTTCGGATAGCGTCAGCTGTATTACACTGCTCTAGTTCACTATACCTGTATAAGACACACACGACTTGATCAAAACGGCTATACGCACATCACAACTTTAAGAAATGCGATCTATTTTTTTCACTTTTTATTACTGCAAAATGTTTTTATTTCTGTTTTCTCTTCTTGAAATAGAGCATGTACGCGCTCGCTGCCGAGGTGAAAGCGAAATATTGAATGTTGCTTTGTTTAGTGGCAAGTGTTGTTTACTTTGAGGCACCATCATTGAAATGCGTCGATGTAAACCTCTTTCTAATCAACTTCTATTTCAGACGCTGAGAAAATGGAATAAAATATCATACCTCATTCACCAAATGTTTTGTTGTCTTCGCTGCCATCTTAAAAAAAAAAGAACTGTTGCATCAAAAATAGAAGAGAAAGACTTCGTGCGAATGCGGAATCAAATGGACAAAGCGAAGTCCTATGTTCTTTTTTACGGGGAGCTGAGTTTTTATTGGCACAAGCACAAAGTGACCAAATTCCCACGAATACAATTAATTGGGACTGTGATGTTTCAATCGGGACAAGCGCCTGATCCTGTGCGCGGGAACTGATCTTCGAAAAGGAGCGGTGGCGTGATCGCCGGAGCCTGCTGCACGAATTATCAAGAGAGAGAGATAGACTTTATTAATTTCCGGCAGATTGCTGGAAGCGTTAGAATCTGTTCAGAACCGCTCAGTTCGGTTCATTTGTTCTAATTATTCCCGTACTGCTAGCGTATCAGAAATGAAATCTAACCTTGACCTACCCAATTTAACTGTCCGGAGGAAACTGGCGCGACTGCATTTTTTTCATAAGATATTTTTTCACAATCCATCAATGAAGCGAGACCTCATTGCACAACCGTCATACCACTCATCGCGCATTGATCATCAGCATAAGGTTGCCATTCCGTTTTGCCGCACCAAATTCTTTTCAGCAGCCTTCTTACCGAAAACAGCCGCCGATTGGAACCACCTTCCCTCTTCCGTTGTATCAATAACAGACCCTTTGTTATTCAAGACTGCAATTTCTCAGCAATGCTTGTAACTATACGCAGTTTCCATTATCTATCTTTGTCTTGTATGTGCTTGAATTCTTATACATTTTTAGTTGACTTATGTTGCCTTCCTGATTTGCGCATCTGATACTTGTTTCTTTATTTTGTCTTTTTTTCTTGTGTGTTATATATGTTGTACCCACCCCCTCTGTAATGCCACTACGGGCCCTGAGGGTATTCTAATAAATAAATAAATAAATAAATAAATAAATAAATAAATAAATAAATAAATAAATAAATAAATAAGTAAATAAATAAATAAATAAATAAATAAATAAATAAATAAATAAATAAATAAATAAATAAATAAATAAATAAATGGGCTCCCACCTAAGGGCCAACGGAGAAACCGTGTCTCCCGGCCGCTTTCTTGGCCTGCTGGATCGCCCAAAGTTGTTTGTTCAGGCCCGAACTGAGCAGCGCAGTCCGCCAACGCGCCCGAAGGTCTTCATTGGAGGCCGCGACCCCAGAATTTCTGACTAATGCTGGACATTCCCATAGGATATGGTCAAGAGTGGCTCTGGTGGTACAGTACTGGCATAGATTAGAACTATAGACGTCAGGATATATGTGGTGCATGATGACAGGGTTCGTGTATGTGCGTGTTTGTAGCTTTCGCCACTGAACGGACTGGGCCCGATTTAGCTTGGAGTGAGGTGGAGGGTACTCCCGCCTTTGCAGTCGATAGTGTTGAATTATGTCATTAAATTTAGTGAGCCGATCGTCCCATTCCCACACCGGCACAGAAAGGTCCGTTTGGGTGGCCGCTTCGTCTGACGTGACTCGGAACGTAAGACCTCGAGCCACGTTGTGCGCCACTTCATTCGGACTGGCCTCCGCGTTACCTAGTGGTGTGTGGGCAGGGAACCACAAGATGTGTACGTATTTTTCCGCCTCGTGAATTTTGCCTGTATTAAGAATCCGCAATGCCTCGGGGGAGATTCTGCCGCTGGCGTAGTTTCTAACGGCTGTCTGCGAGTCGCTGATTACGCATGAGGCGTTAGTGTGGGCTATGGCCATCGCGATAGCCACTTCCTCTGCCGTTTGTACGTTCCGTGTGATGATTGACGCGCTGCTTTTGCATTGTTGTGTGTGGTCTACGACAGCAGCCACGAAGTGGTGACGTTCCTGGTAGCGTGCTGCGTCGACAAAGACTGCCTCATGGTTGCGCCCAAACATCTTTGACATGGTCCTGGCTCCACTGACACGTCTGCCCTTGTTGTGTTCAGGGTGCATGTTTCTTGGTATGGGTGGTACTGTTAGCTTAGCACGGATAGTGCGTGGTATGTCATGTTTGTCTCCGTGTTGAGTGTGGTAAGTATTACCGAGATTACATAGAATCTGGCGGCCTGGCTTAGTCTTGGCTAAACGCTCGAATTGGGAGATTTGTTGCGCCTCAATAAGTTCCTCAAGGGTATTGCGTAAACCAAGTTGAAGGAGTAGTTCGGTGCTGGTGTTTTGAGGCAAACCTAGCGCTTGTTTGTAAATTTTCCTAATTAGGCTGTTGAGTTTTGACTTTTCCGCGATGAACCATCGGTAGTACGCCACCGTATAGGTGATGTGAGTTAGAACAAACGATTGGATCAAACGGATGATGCTGGCCTCTTTCATGACTTTGTGTTTATTGGTAATGCGCCTAATGAGGCACATCGTGTTAGACACTCTGGCTTCAATGTTGCGAACTGTCTCTCCGTTGGTACCCTTACTTTCTATGATCAAACCTAGCACTCTGATTTTGTCTACGGTGGATATGGCGTGACCATCGCTTGTAGTGAGTTTTATATCAGCGTGTGCCTGCGCTTGGGGATGTTGTTTGGGTGGCCGACCTCTAAGTGTAGGGCGATATAGCAGTAGCTCAGATTTCTCCGCTGAGCAGGATAGTGCAGTTCCTTGTAAATACCATTCGACTGTGTCAATCCCCTCCTGTAATCTCTGTTCAATGGAACCGTCACTGCCGTCGCACACCCAGAGGGTGATGTCGTCGGCGTAAATGGTGTGATGAAGTCCTTGGATGGTTTGAAGTTTTGAAGGAAGACCAATGAGGGTGAGGTTAAACAACAAGGGAGAGGTCACGGAACCGTGCGGGGTGCCCGCACTTCCTATGGTTATTTCGGACGACCTGAGTGCTCCCACAGTGATCGTGGCCGTTCTGCCCGTAAGAAATGCCCAAATGTAGTTGTACGTGCGAAGCCCCAAGTTTACGGTATAGACCTGATTTAGAATGGTGCTATGCGTGACAGAGTCAAAAGCCTTCTTCAGATCAAGACCAAGTATGCCCTTAGTGGAGCGTCCCGTACTGTCTATGATGTGATGCTTAAGCTGCAACATGGCATCCTGCGTTGAAAGATGCCTGCTGAAGCCAGTCATGGTGTGTGGGAAAAAATCATTGTCTTCTAGGTAATTTGTGAGTCTAACAAGGAAAGCGTGTTCCATCAATTTGCCTATGCAAGATGTTAAGGAGATGGGCCCAAGATTGTCAGTATTCAGTGGTTTGCCTGGTTTCGGAATCAGAATCACATTGGCCGTTTTCCAATGCGGGGGCAAGATTCCGGTGTTCCAGCAGTTATTAATATAGTCTGTGATATGCGTGATCGACTCATCGTCCAAATTGCGTATCAGCTTATTCGTGATGTTATCCGGACCTGGTGCAGATTTGGTGTTAAGTTTTTGTAGGGCGGCATGGATATCCGCTTCGGTGAATTCTTCGTCTAGAGTAATGTTGATCTGGCCTGTATAATCTGGATGCTGCTGAGTAGGAGCCTGAGAGATATATTTGAGCTCTACCTCCCTAAGAAACTCCTCGTCGGTGCCCTTGTAAGCATGTATTAGTTTGTTGATGGTTTGTCGTTGGGCGGTTTTGCTGTCTTCTGGGTTGAGCAGGAACCGTAGAAAATGCCAAGTTTTACTAAGACTTAGCTGCCTGTCCATCGCATCGCAGGTTTCATCCCAGTGTTGCCGGCTTAGCTGTGTTGCATACATCTCTATCTCTGTGTTGAGGAGTGCTATGCGTTTCCTGAGGTTTCTGTTGTGTTTCTGTGTCTTCCACTTCTTTTGGAGTGATTGCTTTGCCTCCCACATGTGGAGGAGCCGGCTATCGAAATCTTCGAGGTGTGCCTCGGGAGGTACGATTTGGGTGGCATTATTAATATGCTGTTTAAGCGTGTGTATCCAGTCCTCTATGTCACTGATGGGTTCAACCTGGTTCTCGCGTGATTTGCGGAACTGGGTTCAGTCTACCAACTTTAGCTGTTTAACCATGGGTTTACGTGGGCCACCTTGGACATGTACCTCGATGATGTAGTGGTCACTGCCCAGGTCCTCTAGGGTGTTTTTCCAGGTGGCTGCTGATGTGTTTCTCGTGAACGTCAGATCAGGCGTTGTGTCTTTACTGGAGCTAGTGCCCGCACGTGTGGGTGTGCTAGGGTTGGTGATGAGAGTTAATACCTCTTGCAGCGAGTCAAACCAGAGGGCCCTACCTTTAGGAAACACATAAGAGTATCCCCAGGCAGTGTGTGGTGCGTTGAAGTCCCCTGATATTAACATGGGATTTTGGCCAGCGATGTTGAGGGCGCGTTTAAAGAGTGTGAGAAATCTGTGCTTCTTTTGTTTAGGGTTGCTGTATATGTTTAGTATAAAGAGACTTTCCTGTGTCTTGCGTTGCTGAACGAGTTCAATAAATATATTGTCTATATTGGTAATTTCCGTGTCGTGTTGCGTGAACGTAAGGTTTCGTCTAACTAGGGTGGTAAGGACAGTCGTCTCCCCGTTGGCATGTCCGATCGAGCGGTAGCCTGCCAATTTAGCGAGACAATGTGTCTCCTGCAATAAAATGATATTGGGCTTAACTTTACCCTTAAGGTATTGGTGAAGATTTGCTTGCTTATTTGCGTAGCTTCTACAATTCCATTGCCAAATCGTGTAGGCGTGATTTCTAGCTATGATGAGATGCAGGGGGTAGGAATGTCGCCGGCTGTATCACACTGAATGCCGACGAGGAAGGTTGCTTTACATTCGCTGTGGGGTCCAGTCCGCTAGGTGGCAGAGGGGTGATTCTAGCCTCCACAGCGATGAGTCGCTGTTGTAGGTGTTCGTTTTGTTGCTGGGTAATTTTAGCTATAGTCTCTACGCGGTCAGTAAGGGCTGAGATCAGTCAGGATGCGTTGCTCATCCACTCATTTAATTCTTTGATTGATTGCTGAACTTCCTTCAGGACTTTATTCTCGGGCGTCACGCGTGCGGGTTTGTATTCATTGGCCTGGGTTTCGGCTCTGTGCTTGGGAGGTGGTGGTGTTGTACCTTCCTCCATTTTTTCACTGGGTGTAACAGCTGAGAGCGGTGGTACTACTGGTGGAGCATGTTTTGTTTTTTATAGTGGTGTAACTCCTCCTTGAGGGTCCTGTTTTCCTCTCCTAAAGCTGTCATTTTCTGGTTACATTGTGCTAGCATCTGCTTTAGCTGTGCTATTTCAGCCTCTAATTTATCAAGTTTGTCTTGAGAAGCGGCCTCATCAGACCCCGAGCGCGCCCCCTTTACTACGTCTACCCAGCCCACCTTGAAGGTTGCGCCAGGTCCATGTGTACGGCTCCGAGATGTTGACTGCGACCGGGAGTGGCGCCGGGAGCGGGGCCGGGAGCGGGGCCGGGGGCGAGACCGCAACCGAGACCGCGACCGAGATCTCGACCAGGCTTTCTTTCCGGGCTTCCGGGTAGGGGTAGTGTCCCGCTGCTCGAGGCTGTTGTCGAAAGGCGTTGGCTTCGTCGGGTAGTCTTCATATTGTTGTTGTTGTTGCTCCCATCGCCGGCGTTTCACCAGGTACGGCGTCTTGTAACGTGCCCTGCACGCCTTCTCGGCCGTCTGGTGGTCGCCGCCGCATAGTTGACAAGTGGGCTGGCATTGGGGATCTTGCGGGGAGTTGGTCGTACCACAGCCACCGCACACGTGGTCTTTCGGGACACGTCTCTATCTGTTTGCGGTAAAGGGAGCACTTCAACATTGCCTCACAGTTCCCTTCGGGAAGGTGTGGGCATTTTTCAGACATAGGAAGAATGAGTACCACAGTAAACATTTTCGCAGCCTTGGAGCTGCCGGTTTTTCTTCATGCTTAACGCCCTCGGGGTTATATAATAACAACATTCGCGGCGCGCACCAGCCAGTTAGGGTTACACTCGCGTCTGGAACTGTTAGAGAACTAGGCTTTAATTATCACCACAAGGAGGGCCCGAGAGCTTGATGGCAACAGCTCGGCGCGGATTTCTCGACGACAGTCGCAACTGTCATCGAGCGCAGTTGTTTCGACAAGTGGTCAATAATCTGCCTGAGTGTTGAGAAATGAGGAGCGATGCGACTCACAAGGATTCGTCTGAGGTCGTGTACACATTGCAGATACGGGTACATATTTCTTAACATTTCATCTGCACCAGATGCCTGCTTGCAGTCAGTGACACATTCGAGCTTGGTCGCGTGCTGAAGGTGGATTCCTCCCTTACTCACTAGGTTATAAACAAACGCCAGAAATTTATCATTCCCTTAGATCCTTTGCCAATAATACTTTTTCGAGTGCTCAATCCTTGTTCGTTAGGAAAATGATAACAGAATTGGTGTAGGCAAAAAGAGTCTCACTTATCCTGGACTAAACTGTGCAATCTGCTACACAGTTGAAAGCCGACAAACTGCCCTTCTTTTACAAGCCGAACTCATAGGTTTTTCTCACGAGGACGACTAGGCTCCTTAAATATGGCTTGGGTCACAAATGGAAGGAATCACGTGACAAAATTAAGGCAGATAAACGTCGTTGTCTCGCGGTATTCTATGTATCGCGATAGAGCCCGATCGTGATCAAATTTATAGGTAGCGAACAGCTTAAGTGCGCAGCCTTAGGAAAGGAGCCAGCTAGCTTTTGTCAGTAAATTTGTTTCATATGGGCTTCAATTATAAAGCTTGCCTTTATAACACTGTCTTAAGCTGCATAATTATTCTAACGATTACAATAAAAATGATGCAGAACTATAGCACAGAAACATAAATTGTACATATACATGATCGATAAAAGAACAACTTAAATAATCTGTTGATGCAGGATATATGAAAATCCGCAGTTACTTGAGAAAAAATATTTAAATTAAACACCAGTAAAATAAAGGTCGAATAAAAAAAGAAGAGTGAGGCATAAAGAAGCCAGCTCAAGCCCACAAAGAATGTGATTGTTGCAGTCAATTGGAGTGCAATAAATATATCCGCGATGTAAACAGGTTCCAAAAGAAAGCCGGACAGAATTACTGTATTCTACGCTGGGAAGGTAAAACTGCCTAAATTTTTCTCTGGTTCGGATACCGTGAGCTGTATTACAGTGCTCTAAATCACTATACCTGTATAAGACACACGACTTGATCAGAACGGCTATATGCACATCACAACTTTCAAAATTTGATCTATTTTTTTCTCACTTTTTTATTACTGCAAACTGTTTTTATTTCTGTTTTCTCTTCTTGAAATAGAGAATGTACGCGCTCGCTGCCGAGGTGAAAGCGAAATATTGAATGTTGCTTTGTTTAGTGGCAAGTGTTGTTTACTTTGAGGCACCATCATTGAAATGCGTCGATGTAAACCACTTTCTAATCAACTTCTATTTCAGACGCTGAGAAAATGGAATAAAATATCATACCTCATTCACCAAATGTTTTGTTGTCTTCACTGCCATCTTAAAAAAAAGAACTGTTGCATTGAAAAGAGAAGAGAAAGACTTCGTGTGAATGCGGAATGAAATGAACAAAGCGAAGTCCGATGTTTTTTTTTTATGGGGAGCTGAGTTTTTATTGGCACAACCACAAAGTGACCAAGGCCCCATGTATAAAATTAATTGGGACTGTGATGTTTGAATGGGGACCTGTTTGAATCGAGATCCTGTGCACGGGAACTGATCTTTGAAAAAGAGCGGGGAAGTGGCGTGGTCGTCGGAGCCTCCAGCACGAATTATCAAGCTTGTGTGGGAACTGTAAAAAAAAATCACGGCATATCCACGAGGTTAATGATGATGAGTGAGCGCAGCAGTGTGGCGTTTTTTACATTTAGATCGTATGCTTTTGTCGCTGCTCAGCGTTGGCAGATGGGGGTTCTCGGAGTGAACAGTGGGGACAACGAACGCTGAACAGTGGTGTGCGCTGGTGAACCAACTCAGGGCTCTCCAGAGGGTCTTTGTGGCGGTATAGGGCTCGACCTCTCTGTCAGACGAGGGAGCGGCCCCTACAAGTCGCGGACGGACCGTGTTTTGAGAGCTCATGCCATACCATACCAAGATACGTATTCAAGTCAAAGAGTTTCCTGAAATTACCTAGACGGGGCTCTGGCGATGCGATCGTTCAGCGACCAAGGGAATGAAGGGTAGTACACAGATTTGCCTAGTCTTCGTTTGTTTATTGCTGTTTATTGGCTTTGTTTATTGCTGTTTTAGTTTTGTTTCAAATGAACGAATAGGCGGTTGTGAAGGTCATGAGCCGATTTAAAATGGTCAGACTGAAAGGTTAAGGTAGTGAAGTGCAACTGCTGAGTATTTGCCAATTTTTCTTTCGTGGCAAAGCGGTTCCAAGCCACGCAAAGCCAAACGGCGCCGAAAGAACAAAGACTACACAAATTCGTGTCTACCCATCGTTCTTATGCTCGCTGAAGCACCGAGCGTTGCAGCTCTCATAGACACAAACGCTAGAGTTACCTCTATGTATTTGTAAAAACTGTGTGCTTCAAGTAAAGAAGTTTCTATCAACTTTCCGTAAAACTAGTTTTCTAAAAATATGAAATGTATTAGGTTAACCATTATATTGGTCGCGTTTATATCGGTGCACATGGTTATTGAAATACTAATACCACACGGGTTCTTTTGATCACGCCTACAGCCAATATACGGACCATATCTTTTGTTTTATCGTGATCAACAATGGCCGCTGCCACGCGGTATACAGAGTAATCCGGGTCGAGCTTGGCGCTGTCGTATGAGGACCAAGTGTCAGAGTAATTCATCAACATTAAATGAATATGCACGAGCAGCCGGTTGTATTAGGAGCAGCTAGGTTCGTTACGGCACCTGGTGGAGTGGGTGTAAACCACGCACTTCCTTTTTTTTTTTTTGCGTGGCCGCCGAGATCCACCTTGGTAACGCCACGAAACACAGGGAACCCAATAGATATTACAGGGCACAATTGCCTACGTACGAGTGCCACTGTCCGACACCCGAGTCAAGGAGTAGGGTCGTATCCAATATATTTTTCCCTGCGTATCTTGGGCCTCCGTTTCATAACACATGGGAAGTTGTGTGTGTTCGAAGACGCGCACACATTGCAGATACGGCTACATGTTTTCCTAACATTTCATGTGCATCAGATGCCTGCTTGCAGTCAGTGACACATTCGAACTTGATCGCGTGCTGAAGATGGATTCTTCACTTACTCGCGGTGTTATAAACAAACGCCACAAAATTATCATTCCTTTAGATCCTTAGCCAACAATACTTATAAATATAGCCAATAATGGACATGTCCAATTCAGCGGTGCGCGTTTAGTTACGCTAAGATACGGTGAGTCGTTACGTCATGGCGGCCTTGATCACGTTGAAGCACCGAACCTGCCAGCACATTCACAGCGTAAAAAGAAACTGAGTGGACTAAATGTACAGCAACAGGACTCTTGACAAGTCTGAACGTGCGTATGAACATGTTGAGATGCTCGAAGAGCCATGCAGTAAATACGTAACGACCTGCGAGGGGCGTCAGGCGGGCGGCCTCGTAAAACCGAATTCAAGGGCTAACGTGATTAGAGTTCATGCAATGTATTGGAGATGTGCGGCCAAAGGCGGATCTCTGGGAGCAGCATTTGTTGCGGCTAAACGGATTCAATCTTTCTCATTTGTGTAGTGTGTTGTGAAAGCTGCGTGACGTCAAAATGACGATAGTTATAGCGCGAGAACAAAAGGACGACACAGAGACAAGAAGGACACGAAAGACACGCGCTCGTGTCTTTCGTGTCCTTCTTGTCTCTGTGTTTAATTGTACCACGAGTTGCAACGCGAGTTGAATAGTAACGTGTAACGCGAGTTGAATGGTAACGCGAGTTGAATAGTACCACTCATTTCTGCCACAAGTCACGCCAACGCACTATGAATGCTGAATTTACGTTACATTTACTGTTGACTTGTGGAACGGGATTTGTTTTCCTGCCTACTCTGGATGCTATGACATGTCGGCTACCTGCCAGACGCGAAATGCAGTATTTCTATTTCGTGACCATGCTCACACCACGGGTTGCACTGTAGCCGTTTTCACCTCATCCCCCTCCCTTTTCTCGCCCTTTGCCCCATGAATAGCAAACAATCAAAATAAATTGCTTAATTTCTCCGCCTACCTGCTCCAGGATGGAAATCTCTTTTTATATGTGCCCTTGATCATGGCTTGATATCCCCCCTTCAATCTGGATACACCCCTGTCTAGTGTCACTGCAGATTTTGTCGCAGGTAACGGCTCGAACGTTTCACGGATCAATATTGTCGGTGAAACACGGCTGACAGCTACTACGGGCTATGAACTAGCTAACGAGTTAGCAATATTGATCACTGGACCACGTTACGTTCTTGGCAGCACGAGAAGCGAGACGTAAAATAACAATGAAATTTGCACAACATTTGCGGAAAATGATCTGCGAGGCACATTCTAAGTAGTGGCCGATGCATTCTTAGGTTCAGTGGACCTTTATCACGGGCACCATCTGCGCATGCGCACCGGAAATGCTTCGACGGCGCCACCCCGTAACATTTTTCGTGGCTCGTGGCCTCCGAAACCTGTCAGCGTACCATCTCAGACGCGATGGGCGGAAAGGAACGCGCAAGCTCCAACGCTGTCGCATTGACCGGAAAGCCACCAAATTCGCTTTTGACTCTTGCCGCTAAGGGTGCTGTACTTGTCGTGAAAAAGCCCAATTAGGCTACCAATTACCCTTCATCATTCATCATCACAGGTTGGTCAAACACTTACTCAAACTCATTGGTAATTTATAGGTTTTGCTTAGACATCACTCCGACACAGCCACACTACAAATCTACTTTGCCAGGCTCCTTTGGACTGGCCAAAATTGTGCTCAGTCATACGCGTACTGAACCTCACCGAAACTCTGCTTAACGTAACTCACTTCAATTCGTCTAGGTACAGGATCACACATAACCGAGAAGCGTATTAATTAATATCTGTGGGTTGGAGCCACCAAAGCCAAAATAGACACGCTACAGTGGAGGGCTCCGGAAATTACAATTGTTTGGCATTCTTTAGCGTGAACTCGCATCGCACAGTACGTGGGACTCGATCATTTTGTTGGAAGCCAAATGCGACCACCGCTACGGGGATTAAACCCTTGACCTCCGGGTCAGCCGAGCAGCGTAACCGCAACACTACGGCGGCATTCATAAATACGAAACGTGGATACATACTAATACGATAGTTTATTACTCTTCACGTTCACTCTTGTAAGAGTCGGTAGCTCATCATCGTTTACCGCCCCGCCATGATTGTCTAGTGGCTAAGGTACTCGGCTGCTGACCCGCAGGTCGCGGGACAAAATCCTGGCTGTGGCGGCTGCATTTCCGATGGAGATGAAAATGTTGTAGGCCCGTGTATTCAGATTTTGGTGCACGTTAAAGAACCTTTACTGGAGATGACGTCGAAGGCGGCCGACGGGGCCGTGCCGATCTCGCCGCTTTAATCCACGCCTGAAGTGGAACCGCGGCAGCTATCAGCATCCGACACGCCAGGGCAAGAGCTCGTTCTAATTCCCACGCAGCTCGAGCTAGCATCAGCTGCGCGAGAGGCGCGGCGTGGCGATCAAGAAATGATGATGGTGATGATGGTACTACAGGGCTCCCCCGACCCCTCTAGCACTTCGCGCGATTTGAAGGCATATGAAAAAAGAGCGCGAAAAATGCCATATACATGAACGACAAACCATTAACTGTTCATTTGGGAAGTCCAGGTTGTCAACGTGTATAAGCCATCGGGAAGCAGTGGGTCTCCGGCGGGCGACACTGAGAGAAACGCAGTGGACGGAGATGAAAGCGCCGGGTCGCTGCGGTCATATATATAGACGCGTGTGTCCGACGACGACTAAGCGACAGAATTTGAGAGCGAATCCGGTGGTTGGAGCGGACGCGGCTGACAAATGTGCCCCCATCTAGAGCCGTGGGAACGCACTGAAGAACACGCGTCGGCAATGTGGGGGAAGCAGTCTGATGGATCAAAACGGAGCCATGATCACCGAGGACTGAAATGTAGCGGTCGTGGCGGAGTCTCCGAGAGTGCACATGGCGTCGACAAGGCAGTCGATAAAGAGCAGTTTGCTGGCTGTGCTGATGCGGACGCAGCCACCGACGGAACAATGACCTCAGCGTTACAGTGCAGATACCATGCAGGCGCGGTTGGCTGAGTTGACGGACGTGGAAACGCCGTGCTCGAAGAAGCGCACGTAGGTCACGCCATGCAAGCAGGTCCACAACGACTGGTCGGCCGATACACCGCAGAGAGTTAGTGGACGCCTGGGCCGTGGCGAAGGGGACGTCTGAATTCAAGGTGCATGGTTGCTAGGTCGTGTCACCATTCGAAGACTCCGGAGGGTGATCATGAGACCCAGAAGGCGTGGGCTCTACGGGAAGGTAAGCTAAAGTACACGTGCTCGTCGGGGCAGCCTGGTGGTTGTCCGCCTGTGTGGGTAGCACACAAGGTGCGATCTTTTGTGTTGGTTATTTGCCCCGCCATGGTGGTCTAGTGGCTAAGGTACTCGGCTGCTGACCCGCAGGTCGCGGGATCAAATCCCGGCTGTGGCGGCTGCATTTCCGATGGAGGCGGAAATGTTGTAGGCCCGTGTACTCAGATTTGGGTTCACGTTAAAGAACCCCAGGTGGTCAAAAGTTCCGGAGCCCTCCACTACGGCGTCTCTCATAATCAAATGGTGGTTTTGGGACGTCGAACCTCACAAATCAATCATCAATCAGCGATCTGTTGTGTCATAGGCGGACCAGGCACGTTGTTCTCAGGAGTGTCGGTCATAGTCTCGGAAGTTTGGTCATAGTCTCGGAAGTCAACGTCTCGGAAGTTTGGCCGCGGTTGATGGCTGGTGGCTTTAACTTGGTCTGCGGGACACTGTAAGGGCGACGCTGGTCGCTACTGGCAGGACACGCAGAGCGTTGGGGTTCGTAGAGAGTCACCTTCGGACATCAGGGACGGTGAAGGTTCCACGACCAAGAGGTGAATAGCGGGTGCAAGGATGTCTAAGCCAGCTTCCGGCAACGTAGCTGTCATGGAGTCGGGTGGGGCCATGGTGGTCGCGTGCCGTCGATGTCGCGGAAGACGTGCAGTTGGCAGGCACGTGCAACGAAGCTGTGTACGTGGGCTCCGAGGAAATGCACCTGTCGGAGGGGAGGCCAGTCGCAGTGGGGGCATCTTCTACCTCGATGTCCTGGTCAGGTGCAGGATTAGATGCTCCTGCAACTGGATCGAAGGTAGAAGTAGTCGAAGCCACGGTATCAAGGTAACAATCAATGGGAGGCTGCAGACCGGTTGGTATCGCTCGCTGGGGTGGAGGGGAAACCTGGAACTCGCGGCTCTCCGGAAGTTGGCGGTAGGTTTCCCCGTAGCAGGCGAGCACCGCAGCGCAGAGGTCGTTGAAGGGTCGCGGGCTGGAGGATGACTCGGCGGCTAGATGACGCAGCTCAACCGGGAGGGCGTCCAGCAGGACAGCGTGCATCATCGGCTGTGCCTTGATGCTATTGACTGCAAGAATGGCGTCGAGCCGCATAAACCACGCTCGGTGGTAGACCGGGTGAAACGGCGGAACTGGAGGGCAAAACGATGACGATTGTTATAGCGCGAGAACAATACGACGACACAGAGACAAAAAGGACACGAAAGACACGAGCTGCCACACTTCTGAGCCACTCGGGCCAGTGGAGCCATAGAATCAGTGCTGCCTTTTAAATAAAATGTGTTTCTTCCTCCTTCTTCTCCTCAGCTGTTCGAACTCCCCAGGACAATATATCACTGTCATGATACTACTAAAGTAAAATTATCTGCAAACCTAGAACAAGGAACCATGGGGTTGGTCACTATTGAACTAACGAGGTATATATGATGTAGCTGGCGACGATTAAACTTATGAAATGGCCACTGGAGTTGATATCAAAGATCATTGCTTAGTTTTAGTCATCTGTATTATATCGCCTTCACACTTTTAAAAGAGGCGTCATCAATATCATGTTCCGATTCCCACTCCTATTATTCAGAAAGCTTATAACCGAAGGCTCTGCATAATAAACAACACACCGAACTGTACATTACCTTGCTTTCTAGATTTCAATTGGACCACAAGCCTGGCTTTTAGCGTTCCAAAGCCCTTTGTGATAGCAGGAACACTCACAGCCTCGTAAATGAGAAGGTCGGCCAACATGCATTAAGAGATTCTGACAGGGTGTAAGTACTATAATTTTACGCTTCTCGCGACCTACAACTGTCTATTGAGCCAGCAGTTACGGCCTGAGACACTTCCAGAACGGCACATGTGCGAGTGCTCAACGATGGCTGAGCCAAGTGTCTTGACCCAACTCTCCGAGCCCTTTTCCACATTGAGGGCGATACGCGATACTGCTTGTTTTGAGGTCATTGCTTGTAGTTGCTTGATTTTTTCTTCCTGTTTTTTTTTAAATCTAATTTTGTCACTTCTTACCATTTCTATGTTTTGATGTATTTCTTTATTTTTCCGTCTGTTTTGTTCTTTCTGCCTTTGCACTGTATCGCTATATTCCTTGCTTCCTCTTTCTTTCTGCTTATCCTAACCTCTCGGCTATTAAAATCATACAGTAACCAGCCGAGAGAGATTCTGTTCTCTAGAGCCTACGCGGGAAATCCAATGTTTGTTTGAGGCGATGCCTGTGGGCGTAGCAGAGCAGAAAACTTTCTTGACGATGATACTTTTCGCAAACGCTAACCGGTAGTTTGCCGAGCTTTACCAGCTCCACTATCATATCAACAAAAGGGCATAATTGAAGTCATTGCTACATTTTAAAAGCTGTAGGTAAAAGTACATCGCTAAAGTGGCGGCAGCATCTAGTGGCGGCAGTGCAAATGGAAACGTGTTCGACCTGCGCCTATTCAATTTTCATCCGCTGTGACTGTACAGTTCTTAAGAAAGATTGCACGTGAACTGCCGAAATACTTACACACGATTAAAAGAAAAAAATATTAGCGCAGCTTGATGTGAAGGCTAAATGCCACAGAGACGGCGGAGCTGATCAGCACCTATGTAGCTTTGGCCTTTTTTTCTCCCCTCCGACGAGTGCATTTCGTCGGAGCCCACGTACACAGCTCCGTTGCACGTGCCTGCCAACTGCACGTCTTCCGCAACATCGACGGCACGCGACACCGTGTCCCCACTCGACTCCATGTTCTCGCGCTATAACTTTGTTCTCGCGCTATAACTATCGTCATGCCGAGTGGTTTGTTTGGTTTGGTCCAAGGTTGCCCGCTGGCATCCCAGGTCCTGCCGCGTTGATCGCGCCTCCTATGACTTCTCAAATTCGTTTCGTGTGATGAGTGGTGATATGCCCCATGCTGGTCTTTTAAGTGTGAATACACTTTATAAGCGACCCCAAACCATCCACCGCCATCGGCGGCGTCCGCAGTCTTCTCTCTATCTTTAAAAGAAAGAGGAGTTGGCGGGCCCCAGCGCGACGCTCTACCGAATAAGCCACGGACGCGACGCTGATATCGGTGGTAGTGGTTACAATGAAGAGGAAAAAGGCACCTAATTTCTGTCTGCCTTCAGGCGACACGGCGCAGTGCCTTATAGGGGTGGGGTGAAGGAGGGATAAAAAGGATAGAAGGAAAGTAGAAGCAGAAGAAGACAGCCAACGAGAGGAAAAAGAAGGAGATAGGAAAGTGGGGATCCGGTCGAAGCAGTCCAAGGGCGGGGTGCCACAATGCGAGAGCTACACGGCGTCAGGAGACCGCGGAGGGCGAACCAGTCGGCGGGAGCTACGCTGAAGTCGGAGATCGCGAGGGCACAACCGTCCAGCTTGAAATCCTGCGAGCGAATCCCCGCTGATATCGGTGTCAGTAACGCGCCTTATACCCCCTCCCCCTTCGCTCGCTCCTCCGCTCTCCTCGCTCGCTGCAGCTGCGCGCGCCCGCCTTCTCTCTCAGTCTCCCGTCGAGAGCGGGTCATGAGGGGGAGTAAAGTTAAAATCCGTTGGCATATTCGCCAGTGAGTTAACGTAAACTCCCCCGTGTGATCGAATTGCGATTTCCAGGTACCATTACACCTTAAAGGCACCATAGTGTGATTAATAAATATATTAGTGCGAATTAATAAATACCCCTCATATCATCACCCCGTGTATTCGCACTTAACCATGTTCACCCTCGGGGAAATGCTTGGGAGTTTTTTCGGCAAGTCGTGGTGATGTGCGAGCATGTCGGTGTGTCGCCGCACTAAAGGCAGCGGTCAGCAATTTGGGATGTCCTGGTTTCGCTGAGCTTCTGTATGCTGGGGTATGTGTTCGTCTGTATGCGTCTCCAATATCTGGATTGACAGTAGGTGCGTTAAGGGTGGGGTGGCGCCATCGTCTGACGGGCTGGTCTTTGGCTATCAGGATGTCTCGCAGCAGCGTAGGTGTGAAGAAATCCGCCCCAGTCGACATGTTCGTGGCTTTGCAAGTTAATGCTCAAGCTAAACGATGCGCCCATTAGTTTCCTCCTTCACCTTCGGGATAAGGGCACGATGTGATGCCGTGTCTTCTTGGAGGTTCGTCCCTAACATGCGTTGGAAACTCTGGGGAAGAATGTTTCTGAGAAACAGTCGTAAAGACTCTTGGGAATGTGTGAGAACGTGCGCAGACTGTCTCTTGTACATTGAAACCACAAAAAAACAGCATATATATATATATATATATATATCTATATATATATATATATATATATATATATATATATATATATATATATATATATATATATATATATATATATATATCGGTGTCAGTAACGCGCCTTACATCCAGATGGTAGCGTTGCCTCCGGGACATCCATCGCACGACCTGCTCTCGACGGGAGACTGAGAGAGAAGGCGGGCGCGCGAGAGAGAGGGGTGCGCGCGCAGCTGCAGCAAGCGAGGAGAGCGGAGGAGCGACACCGATATCAGCGTCACGTCCATGGCTTATTCGGTAGAGCGTCGCGCTGCGGCCCGCCAAGTCCTCTTTCTTTTAAAGATAGAGAGAAGACTCCGGACGCCGCCGACGGCGGTGGATGGTTTGGGGTCGCTTATAAAGTGTATTCACACTTAAAAGACATCTTATATTTGTCTCCAAGTGCGTCCGTTTTCTTCAGGTCACATATATAGACGCGTGTGTCCGACGACGATTCAGCGACAGAATTTGAGAGCGAATCCGGTGGTTGGAGCGCACGCGGCTGACAAATGTGCCCCCATCTAGAGCCGTGGGAACGCACTGAAGAACACGCGTCGGCAATGTGGGGGAAGCAGTCTGATGGATCAAAACGGAGCCATGATCACCGAGGACTGAAATGTAGCGGTCGTGGCGGAGTCTCTGAGAGTGCACATGGCGTCGACAAGGCAGTCGATAAAGAGCAGTTTGCTGGCTGTGCTGATGCGGACGCAGCCACCGACGGAACAATGACCTCAGCGTTACAGTGCAGATACCATGCCGGCGCAGTTGGCTGAGTTGACGGACGTGGAAACGCCGTGCTCGAAGAAGCGCACGTAGGCAAGCAGGTCCACAACGACTGGTCGGCCGATGCGCCGCAGAGAGTTAGTGGACGCCTGTGTAGCAGTGCGACACAGTGTCTCTATGTCGTCGTTTTGTTCTCGCGCTATAACTATCGTCATGCCATACCAACTAGCCCAAGCTGCCACACCTCTATGGAGGGCAGAGTTGCGGAAGCATGGCAGCGGGCCACTCGGCGAAGGGCGTGTTCCCTAGGTAACCACTTTAGCGGCGAGAGAAGAGAGACGTGAGGTGACGTCGAAGGTGGCCGATGGGGTTGTGCCGATCTCGTCGCTTCAATCCACGGCGGCTGTCAGTGTCCGACACGCCAGGGCAGAAGCTCGTTCTAATCCTCGCGCAGCTCGAGCTAGCATCAGCTGCGTGAGAGGCGCGGCGCGGTGATCAAGAAATGATGATGGTGATGATGGTACACCAAACCCCAAGTGGTCGAAATTTCCGGAGGCCGCCACTACGGCGTCTCTCATAATTATATGTTGGTTTTGGGACGTTAAAGCCCAAAAATCAGTCAAATCAAATCAATCATCATCGTTTACAGCTGCGACACAACACAGTTTAATACCATCGCGATCTATCACAGTGCCTTTAATATTGTGCTCCCTTACTCACTTGAAAATTACAAATTAGAGCGAAATAATTTTTTTTATTTCTGACTGAATCGATACAGGCGTAAATACACAATTGCGTGCACCATTTCTAAGACCAAACTAAACGTCCTCCAAAATATAATACCATTGATGTATGTTCCTTAGACAGCCACTGTCACACCAGTCCCGTTAATTAGGGAGGCGATCGCCGGGCTAATTCCAAGGGTCGAAGTATCGGCCCCCCGAACCGCACCACGAAAGCGTGGACAATTCAGAAGTGGTCCTTTTTGGCGCGCCAGCGGACGCCGGCTGTGGCCCAAAGAACAAGTCAGAGCCGAGAGTTGATAAACAAACAAAAATATATTCTCAATAATGGCAGACCGAAAACAATACACTAAAATGCACACTCCACAATAGTTGCATACAATATGTCACCAATCAAACCAATCAAACAACGTACTACACAGTACAATCAGCCACACTCAAAACAACGGACACAGACAACAATACACACTACAATGCAGTTGCATGCATTCAACATCCAAGACACTTAAAGACTAAAGAGATAGAAAACCTATTCAGTCCAAAGTCCTTGGAACAAAAGTCTGAATGATACTCTTCCGAGAATCACTCACTCAAAGTCCAGCGTTGTTGTCGTTCCGCTGCCCCGAAGTTTCTCTTCCAGGAAACCTCACGTCTTCAATAGGCCACTCTCCAAGCTTCAAACTTCTTCGCCCGAACTCGTCGGCTTCACACACGCAGCTGTTGCCACGCGTCTTCGCTCGTTAGCGGTAAACACACGCTCTTGCCTGTAGCTCGAGCCTTCACCCCTCAGGTGGAAATCCTCTTCATCCCCGGCTTCGTCCCTACGGACCAAAACCTTCGCCGACTACACGGCGGAATCCCTACGTGCTCTGGCGTTAACTTCCGTCTCCTCCTGATCTCTCATCTCGGCTGCTCGGTTAAATACCTTGCGCGCGACATTCCAGACGCTTCTCGTCATTTCGTCGGCGCGATACGCAGCGAAAGCTGGGGAGAGGTGCGAGACGGTTCGACTGCCCTCCCCGGAGGATGATTCAACTCGGTATGACCCCGCCCCGTTCGTTCTAGAAAAATCGCGGGCTTGCTGGGCCGCCGATGCGGGGTGAGGAGGTTCGTCTGCGACGCCACGCTTCCGCGGGGAGAGCGCGCGCCCGGGGAGCCTTGGCCGTTTGTTTTCTTTTTCTTTCCTTTTTTTTTCTTTTGACTTCGCGGCGTTTCTCCCGCCCGTTATCGCAAGAATTTGGTGGCGCGCCCATTTTTAGCGCTCGTTTTGTGACACTGCCCCCCACTTTAAGAATATTATCTCATAATATTCAAAACCACACAAACGAGCGCGAACAGTCACCATACACTCTCACAGACTGTAACATAGTCCGTCGCTCATGACTCGTCACATTCACAATGGATCACTTAATACAATTGTACATTGTAATTCGATTACACAACACGTGAAAACACAACCACAAGCACATGAGTACAACACTCCACCACACATTCCTAATATACAAATGTACAAAGTTCTCTCACTACAACAATGGTACAATACTATACATCACATCACAGCACAACACTTCGACACTTGTGACACAGGATAACCAGAACGTTAACACAACATATGTCACTCAGCACTGCCAAACACATTCTGATTTGACTTCAGCACTTATCCTGAGTACTTCGAGCAGCGCTTGCGCCCCTTTTTGCGGTGCTCGCTTGATCTCTTCTTGTGTTTCCACGTTCTTTTTCGGCGAGCCCTTTCCAACGACGATATGTGAGGCGTCGTCTCAGCCATCGTTGTCTCTTCCGACACCGTTAACGCGTCATTACATTCGACGGGTCCTGTCTGTTTATTTACCCGCTTGATCATGCCTCTACATTTTGCCCGGCTGGCCAACTCCGTCTCCTTTACACTGTCGGTCGGTTGAGGTCGTGCCGACGTAAGTCCGGTTGCTCGGCCCGTGAACTTATTCGACACGATCGTCTTCTCCTTCGCTGTCTCTTGCGCCGCGGCTTCGCCTTGGGCTCTAGTGAGATCCGTCACGGGCTGCTCCTTCACTGTGTCTCGCGGCCGCTGTGTTGGCGAGGGTTCTATCTTCGGGTCTTCTCCCAAACATTCTGGATCACTTGGCCCTCGCGCCCCGTCGATGTTCCCGATGACAAGGTCATACAGGGGGGTCGTCATGCATAAAGCAGTAACCTTCCCGCTGAAGTACGGGGTTTCGACCTCAATTTCTGCTTCGGGAAGCATCCGAACCGTACGATCAATTAGGCAAACCGGTTTCGTTCTGCCTGTCAACTCACTTTCCCGTACCAAATCTCTCCGCACGATAACAGTGGAACTGCCGGTATCTCTTAACACCGTAATCTTTTTGCCCGCAACTTTTCCAGGCAGTGTTGGCATTCCTTTCGTAACACCGGTTGGCTGTTTTGACATTACAGCACCCACAATAGGAATTTTCTCCCTATTCTTCAACTCTACGATTCCATCAGTGACGGCATTATTATCAGATTTCGGTGCTGCTTGCACACATGATACCTGGTGAGTTTGACTCGCTCCGTTTCGACATGCATCTGCTTTGTGCCCAGTCTGACCACACTTAAAACATTTCACTACCGTAGGGCTCGTAAAGATCGTTCGACAGTTTTTCGCGCGATGACCCACTCGGTTACACAGAAAACATCGCGGAATGCTCTCTGGTGCACGCTTCTTTTCTTCGGGAGCCAATTTCTTCGAATCATCGGGACAATCCTTCTTGACCTTGGCCAAATTAGTGCCACCTTGCGCTTCCAAGAATTGATCAGCCAATTCAAGCATTCCTTCAAGTGACTCAGCCTTCCTCTCTTTCAAGTGCAGTGACAGGCTTGGGTGGCAACTAGTAAGAAATTGTTCTCTAATTAGGAACTCTCTAAGTTCATCGTACTCCTGCGCTGTCCCTGAAAGTTCAATCCATCTGTCGAAATAATGACTAAGTCGGGCGGCGTACTGCGTAGCCGTCTCACCATCAGCTGGCTTTCCTGTCCGAAATCTGTCCCGGAATCCTTCCACGGTAAATCTAAATCGCTTCAGCAAAGCAGCTTTCACCTTTGCATAGTTGGCTGCATCGGTCGGCGTCAGTCTACCGTACACACTGAGCGCTTCACCACTCAAGCAAGTACTCAAAGCAGTTGCCCATTGATGTTCCGGCCAATTCTGGCTCTTCGCAATCGTCTCAAATTGGTGAAGGTACGCGTCAAGGTCGTCCTTCCTTTCATCAAACGCTACGAGCAGCTTGCTTGGGTTCAAGCGGAAGCCATGATCTTCCCGTTCGCTGCTTTCAACTCTAGGTTGGACGGGAGTTTCACTTCGCTGTTGCAAACGGAGCCGCTCGAGTTCCATCTCGTGCTGCCGCTGCCGTTCCCTTTCAGCCATCTCCGCTTCTCCTTTTTCTTTCGCCCTCTCAGCTGCCAGTCTTTCTCTCTCCATTTCCAACTTCAATTGTTGCTCTCTTTCGTCCTTCAGCTGTCGCTCCTTCGCTTCTCTTTCTTCTCTCGCCCTTTCGGCTGCCAACTTCTCTCTCTCCAACTCCAACTTCAATTGTTGCTCTCTTTCTTCCTTCGCCCTTTCAGCGGCCAGCCTTTCTCTCTCCAATTCAGCTGCTTTTTCTTCCTTGGCTTTCTCAGCTGCCAACCTCTCTCTTTCCACCACCTCTTTCTCCTTCTGGCTTACCCACTTCCGTAGTTCGGCGCCAGAAAGCCCCATCTTCTCACCAAGAGCGACTAACTTTTCGAGATCCATTGTGTCTCGTAACTCGCAAATAAAACCTTGCCGCGTGCAAAAAGTATCTGTCTAAATCAGTCTATCGGAACACCCCCCTGCACTCGTTAACGAGAACACTGAACAACACACAAAATCGTTCCGATAGCACTATCAACAACTCGAGGCTCTTTCTCACTACTTTGGACACACTGTGCACCAAAAGGTCCTGTCGCGGACGCCAGATTAATTGTCACACCAGTCCCGTTAATTAGGGAGGCGATCGCCGGGCTAATTCCAAGGGTCGAAGTATCGGCCCCCCGAACCACACCACGAAAGCGTGGACAATTTAGAAGTGGTCCTTTTTGGCGCGCCAGCGGACGCCGGCTGTGGCCCAAAGAACAAGTCAGAGCCGAGAGTTGATAAACAAACAAAATTATGTTCTCAATAATGGCAGACCGAAAACAATACACTAAAATGCACACTCCACAATAGTTGCATACAATATGTCACCAATCAAACCAATCAAACAACGTACTACACAGTACAATCAGCCACACTCAAAACAACGGACACAGACAACAATACACACTACAATGCAGTCGCATGCATTTAACATCCAAGACACTTAAAGACTAAAGAGATAGAAAACCTATTCAGTCCAAAGTCCTTGGAACAAAAGTCTGAATGATACTCTTCCGAGAATCACTCACTCAAAGTCCAGCATTGTTGTCGTTCCGCTGCCCCGAAGTTTCTCTTCCAGGAAACCTCACGTCTTCAATAGGCCACTCTCCAAGCTTCAAACTTCTTCGCCCGAACTCGTCGGTTTCACACACGCAGCTGTTGCCACGCGTCTTCGCTCGTTAGCGGTAAACACATGCTCTTGCCTGTAGCTCGAGCCTTCACCCCTCAGGTGGAAATCCTCTTCATCTCCAGCTTCGTCCCTACGGACCAAAACCTTCGCCGACTACACGGCGGAATCCCTACGCGCTCTGGCGTTAACTTCCGTCTCCTCCTGATCTCTCATCTCGGCTGCTCGGTTAAATACCTTGCGCGCGACATTCCAGACGCTTCTCGTCATTTCGTCGGCGCGATACGCAGCGAAAGCTGGGGAGAGGTGCGAGACGGTTCGACTGCCCTCCCCGGAGGATGATTCAACTCGGTATGACCCCGCCCCGTTCGTTCTAGAAAAATCGCGGGCTTGCTGGGCCGCCGATGCGGGGTGAGGAGGTTCGTCTGCGACGCCACGCTTCCGCGGGGAGAGCGCGCGCCCGGGGAGCCTTGGCCGTTTGTTTTCTTTTTCTTTCCTTTTTTTTTCTTTTGACTTCGCGGCGTTTCTCCCGCCCGTTATCGCAAGAATTTGGTGGCGCGCCCATTTTTAGCGCTCGTTTTGTGACAGCCACCACTTCTGAAGAAACGTTTTCAGGATAAACCATAAGATATAACGACATCCTGACGACCACAAATGTTGTCTGTGGAAGTATATGAATGTAAAAAAAGGAACGCAATCGATGCATCAGCATTATTAGCGGGAATATATATATATTGTGAGACGACGTCAGGTACGAAGGAGCGACCGTTTTATTGTCAACCCAGACGCGCGAGCCAGCAACCGAACAAACAGCGAGCCGCTACGATGATGATGATCACGGTGCTTTGTATGCGCAGGTGAAAGTGAAAATGATGAGCAACACAATCAGCGCTCACACTATTTCCCCCCTACACGAAAGCGGTCTGCAAGACGTTCATTTAGTAAGTGTATGAGCGCTGGATATAAGGTTTCAGGCGAGACACATGGACGATCTCGGTCCCGCGACGACGGCGATCAGAAGCCGAAGTAACCGGCGCGACGCGATAATTTACGGCCGATGTTCGTTCAAGCACGGTGTAAGGACCCAGGTATCTGTGAATGAATTTTTCACAGAGGCCGGGTGTGCGAACAGGTGTCCAGAGGAGCACTTCGTCGCCTGGGTAGAATGACACAACTCGACGTGTCGCATCACAACGAACTTTTCGCTGGGCCTGAATGGTAGAGGTGTTGGCGCGGGCGATTGTGCGGCAGTGGTTGACACGGGCAGCGAATTCTTCCGGAAGGGACGCAGATTGGCACGGGAGAGGCTGTAGAGGGCCGGCGGGAAGAGATGTCGAACGTTTTCGGTGCTGACATGATGAACAGGAAGTGACGTACCTGGAAACACTAGTGGAGAGGCCAGGCCAGAAGCAGCGAGTCTTAATGCGATCGTAGGTTTTATGAAAACCCAAGTGGCCAGCCGTCGGGTCGTCATGAAAGGCTTCTAAGACTCGGAGTCGAAGTGAGCGAGGTATGACCGGGACCCATCGGCTACCGAGAGGATGGTAAGTTTGTCGAAGTAGCGTTCCGTCATGAAGTTTGAAACGCGTGAGTTGTCGTCGCAAGCGGCTGTTGGGAGCACGAGATGAGCCGGTGAGCCGATCGATGATTGTACGGCAGTATGTGTCTGCACGTTGGAGCGAGGTGAGGTCTGCGGATTGAAGGAAGTCATCCGGTGCAGTGGGCTCGATGGGACTAAGACTGGTCATCTGCGTGGTCTCTTGGCTGGGAGGTGCTGCGCAGCAGGTAGATGCGTCATGATTTTGCAACAGCGGACAGCGTGACAAAGCGTCGGCATCTTGGTGTTTGCGGCCCGACCGGTATGTGACACTGTAGTCATACTCCTGCAGTCGGAGCACCCAACGACCGAGGCGTCCTGACAAGTTTTTTAATGATGACAACCAACAGAGCGCATGATGATCCGTGACGATCGTGAAGCGGCGGCCATACAAATAGGGGCGAAATTTTTGCACGGACCATACGATAGCGAGACATTCCTGTTCAGTGATGCTGTAATTGCGTTCCGCTGGGGAGAGAGTACGGCTCGCGTAAGCCACGACTTGCTCTTGTGAAGCCTGGTCACGCTGCAGCAGAACAGCGCCGATTCCGTGCCCACTTGCGTCAGTGTGTAATATAGTAGGGGCTGTGGGATCAAAATGGCGAAGAACTGGCCCTGACGTGAGGCATCGCTTCAGGGTCTGGAAAGCAGCTTCACAGTCATCTGTCCAAAGAAATGATGCACTTGTGGTCAGGAGTTTGTGAAGAGGAGCCGCGATAGTGGCAAAATCACGGACAAAACGGCGGAAGTAAGAGGCTAAGCCGAGGAAGCTGCGAAGGTCTTTGAGCGTGGTGGGCTTAGGAAAGTGCAGCACAGCGGCCACTTTGTCGGGATCAGGTTCGATGCCAAGCTTGCTGACAACGTGGCCTAACACTTTGATGCTGCGGCTCGCAAACCGACACTTCTTGGTATTTAGCTGGAGACCGGCTTTGGCTAGACATGTGAGCACCTCGTCTAGACGTTCTAGGTGTTGCGAGAAGCTGGATGAAAAGATGACGATGTCATCCAGGTAACAAAGACAGGTCTTCCATTTTAGGCCACGCAGCACCGTATCGATCATCCGCTCAAATGTGGCTGGGGCATTGCAGAGCCCAAAAGGCATCACATTGAATTCGAAGAGACCATCAGGAGTAGCAAACGCTGTCTTCTCTTTATCAGACTCATGCATCGGGATCTGCCAATACCCAGATCGTAGGTCGAGACTTGAGAAATATTCTGCACCCTGTAAGGTGTCAAGTGCATCGTCAATTCGAGGCATAGGATATACATCCTTGCGCGTAATTTTGTTTAGTGCCCTGTAATCAACGCAAAATCGCACTGATCCGTCCCTTTTCTTAACTAGGACAACAGGAGAAGACCAAGGGCTTGTGGAAGGTCTGATAACGTTGCGTGCGAGCATGTCATTGACTTGTTCCTCGATGACCTTGCGTTCTGAAGACGACACGCGGTAAGGGCGACGGCGGATAATACGAGAACCGTCTGTGGCGATGTGATGAGAGGTCACTGTAGTTTGACCTAAGCCATCCGAACAAACGTCAAAAACAAGTCTTGTGTTTTGTTAAAAGGGCCATTAAGTCATTAGTTTGCGTTGGAGTGAGATATGGACTCAAAGTGGCTTTAAGCGCATTAGATGAGCCTCCTGGTGGCGTACACTTAGCGACTGACGGCGGAGACGATACAGTGACGACACATACCGGTGCTATGTCGATAAGGCTGGCAACAGTGGACCCCTCTGGCAGTAGTTGTGGCTCTGTTGTCGTGTTGTAGGCGGTGAGACTGGCATGACCACGCGAAAACCGCACTAGACAACATGCGATGGCGATTCCTCGGAAAATGCAGCGCTGATCGGGGACAACCACTGCGTCACCGTCAATGGTATCGCTGGATCTAATGGTGAGGATACGTTCTTGGGCCGGGGGCAGTACAAAGTCTGCAGCTGCAACAAGGTGAGGCGACGAAAAATCGTAAGCACTAGAATTTTCGGTGTCCGTAATGCGAATAACGGGCGGACCACACGAAATGACAGCGGAAGCGGCTGACAGGAAGTCCCAGCCCAATATAATCGGATGAGCACATGAAGAAAGCACAGCCAATTGTATATGGTGACGAATTCCGTCGATCAGAACACGAACAGTGCATTGTCCAATAGGGTAAATTCTATTTTCATTAGCACCACATAACACCGGACCAACATATGGAGTTTGCACTTTTCGTAGACGATGACATAGTTCGCGATCAATGACCGAAATGGCTGCTCCAGTGTCCACGAGTGCGTCAACCGAAATGCCTTCTACACAAACAGTTAGTAAATTTGCAGGGCGCGCAGGAGGAATTGGGACACTTCGACGACAGGCAGTTTCTCCTCCAAAAACTGCAGCTGCTAGTTTTCCGAGTGGCTGTCGAGGGGCATCAGGGCAGAACGTAAAGGCGAAGTAGTACGGCGGAAGGGCGATGGTGAACGACGGCGGGGTGAGCGGGAAGAACGAGGTTCACCGTGGGACAAAGGAGGCGAAGGCGAACGTCGTGACGAGGGAATGTAGGTTCCTGGAACGTAGGGGTCAGACCTCGCAGCCCGGTCACTCTCGTACGAAGAATAACCTCGTCGTTCATCTTGCTGGCGCCGACGGCAAAAGCGGGAGATATGTCCTCTTATGCCACAGTAGTAACAGACGGGGCGCGTAGGGCGCCAGGCAGGGAAGTGTGGTTGTGGTGGTGCCTTGGCTGCCATCGCGGCCAAATGGTCGTATACGACGTCCGTAGTTACAGGTGGAGTAGGTGGAGGAGGCCGTGACACGACTTCGGCATACGTAGGCACATGTAAGGGCACAGGGGGCGGGGCACGTGCGACGCTCGTCATCGACGCCAATTCGTCCTTTATAATTTCCCGCAGGTTAGGAGGGGGTGAGCGGGCAGGTGAAGTCGGTGCGCTGGCAGGAACAAGGCTGTGAAGTTCCTCTCTCACTATGGTGCGAATTAGAGCTCGCAGCTCATGCTCGCCAGTAAGACGAGTGTCATAGGAGGCGTGTGGAAGGCGCATTGAGTAAAGTGCGTCCAGGCGCTGGCAGGTGGTAATAATGTCCTGAACTGTTGTCGGGCTCTGCATGACAAGAGCATTAAAGGCGACGGAGTTGATGCCTTTCATTACTTGCCGAATACGATCGGCCTCCGGCATGTCCTTTTGGGCGCGGCGGCAGAGGGCCAGAACGTCTTCAATGTACGATGTGTACGATTCGTCAGGCCCCTGGATGCGGGTAGCGAGCTTCTGTTTAGCTACCTCAGAGCGTCCTGTAGAAGTGCCGAATATTTGACGCAGCTGCACCGTGAATGCTGACCAATCAGGAAAGTCGCGTTCGTGGTTATGATACCACGTCTTAGCAACCTCCTTCAGATAAAAGGGTACATAGCGCAGCTTATGTGCCTCATCCCAGTAATTGCAAGCACTGGTACGGTCGTAACTGTCCAGCCATTCTTCTACGTCCTCACCGCGAAGGCCAGAAAACACTGGAGGGTCTCGTTGCGAGGTACTCACGGTGTGGTGAGGCCCAGCAGGCTGAGCGGGTGGTGCGAAGAAGGCGGTAGGGGGTGGGTCGTTTTGCGCCATCACTGTTGGCAAGCACAGCCGTCGACCTGATCGGAGCTCCAGGGGTGACCGGTAGTGCACGAGGACTTGGGAATCACAGCACGCTCCACCACTTGTGAGACGACGTCAGGTACGAAGGAGCGACCGTTTTATTGTCAACCCAGACGCGCGAGCCAGCAACCGAACAAACAGCGAGCCGCTACGATGATGATGATCACGGTGCTTTGTATGCGCAGGTGAAAGTGAAAATGATGAGCAACACAATCAGCGCTCACAATATATATATATATATATATATATATATATATATATATATATATATATATATATATATATATATATATAATGAGATCTTACAGACAGTAATGCCAAGGAATGTACAGGGGAAGTTATTAGAACCAATGAAATGTAAATAAGAAGAAAGAGAAGTGGATAAAAAATAACCAGCCGTGAGCAGGAATCGAACCTACGACCTTCGAATAACGCGTTCAATGCTCTATCCACTGAGCTTTATGTATGTATGTATATATATATATATATATATATATATATATATATATATATATATATATATGTCAAGTAGATCCTCCAAGAGAACGGTAACAACGGAAGTGTTTAATTCGACAGTTTCGGCCAGAGTCTGGCCTTCATCAGGAGTCATGGTACATTCTGTTTGCGCTCACATTTATAGTATTTTGGGTAAAAAATGAGAGGGAAGGAACGAAAAAAAAAAAAAAAAAAAAAGAGTTTGAAAAACGAGAGAGGAAAGGATATCCAGAAAGTTCCAGGTTCCACTGTGCTTCGCGAGTGGCGTCGTCAGTGTGTATTTTCTTAGTATTGCGTTCAGTGCAGTTTGGTGGCGGTCCCTTTATTGTAGACGGGGCCTGGCTAAGGTAAGGGCTTGCGTGTCGCGAAAAATGCTTTTTTTTATTATTATTTTTTATTTTTTATTTTTTAAAGACCGTCACTAATTCGGCGTCGGGGACAGCGTTCCGAGGCTCCAGGAAGTCGGCGCGGGAGAAAATGTTTCTTTCAAAACGGCATTCAAAACGACAGACAGCGCCTTAAGAAACATTTTCTCCCGCGCCGACTTCCTGGAGCCTCGGAACGCTGTCCCCGACGCCGAATTAGTGACGGTCTTTAAAAAATAAAAAATAAAAAATAATAATAAAAAAAGCATTTTTCGCGACACGCAAGCCCTTACCTTAGCCAGGCCCCGTCTACAATAAAGGGACCGCCACCAAACTGCACTGAACGCAATACTAAGAAAATACACACTGACGACGCCACTCGCGAAGCACAGTGGAACCTGGAACTTTCTGGATATCCTTTCCTCTCTCGTTTTTCAAACTCTTTTTTTTTTTTTTTTTTTTTTTTCGTTCCTTCCCTCTCATTTTTTACCCAAAATACTATAAATGTGAGCGCAAACAGAATGTACCATGACTCCTGATGAAGGCCAGACTCTGGCCGAAACTGTCGAATTAAACACTTCCGTTGTTACCGTTCTCTTGGAGGATCTACTTGACTTATTGCAACGCTACGGCCATTTTCGCCACCATGCCTATATATATATATATATATATATATATATATATATATATATATTTATACTAGGTGCACATGTTGATGCATTACTCCTTTAATTTATATAAAGGTAAATGTGACGCCGTGAGCACGATGGGGTCTTAATTGAGTGGCGAAGGCGCACCGATTCTTCCTGTGCGCATCTGTAGTAAAGGAAGATGCAGCATTGCTTTTTCATCTACCTGAAACAAAGAGAGAGAGAGCATTAAAGGAACACTAAATAGCGAAACGCTTTTTTTGCGTATAAGTAACGTACAGTTTCACAATCTCGAAAACACCACTGCTACCGTGCCACGACGTTCGGCAAGCGAGAAGAAGTGCGAAAACAAAATACGGGTGGAGAAGCCACCTTGAGATTCACGCACGAATCACCATGACGTCATGAATTTCGAAGGCGTCTACAGGGTCCTATGTAGCTTTCGAAGTTGATAAACAGCGTACGTTATCATCGGTGGGTGCCATAGACCAAGCATACGTTTCCGGAAATTTCATTGAGCCAATGTCGCACAAGTGCGCAAAAATACATTTTGAAAAATTCTACGTCCCTTGCCGAGATTTCAAAGCGAAGTTTAAAAATGAAATTCAACCTTGATTTTCTCTGCCATTAATGAAATATGCCGCACACACCTCCACAACTGGTGCAAGAAACACGAAGCCGTCTAGGACCCGAGTTATAAACAGGCAGCCAGCCATATACGCTCTGTACTTCGTGCAACTAAAATAAAACACGTGGGCCCGTAAGCAAAAATGGATGCGATGGTTTAGTGATACATTAAATAGTGTAGGATAACACTGGGGTGGGTAATGGGGTGGAGCCCATTTGGCAAGCACTCTCAAATCATGACTGGTAGATTGCCACTATCCCTCAAGAGGAAGGTATATAACAGGTGTATCTTGCTGGTACTTAGCTACGGAGCAGAAACCTGGAGACTTATAAAGATGGTTCCGCTTAAATTGACGACGACGCAGCGAGTGATGGAAAAGAAAATGATAGGTGTAACCTTAATAGACAAGAAAAGAGCATAGTGGATCAGGGAACAAACAAACCGGGATTACGGATATCACCGTTGAAATCAAGAAGAGGAAATATACATGGGCCGGGAATGTAGCGCGTAAGCAGGATAACCACTGGTCATTAAGGGTAACTGACTTGATTCCCAGAGAAGGCAAGCGGGTTAGGGGGATATATAAAGTTGGGTGGGCAGATGAGATTTACACCCGTATTCAGAAACACTGCTCGACTTGAACTTGCCACCGACTTCAATGCAGCACAAACGCGTTTCGAACGCGCTTTCTTTAGGCGGTGCAAAGGCAGCACAAACGCACAGACACGTTTCAAACACGCTGCACTGAAGGTGGTTTCAAGTCAAGTTCAAGTCAAGGAGCCTTTCTGAATACGGGGGTAAGAAGTTTGCGGGCATAAAGTGGCAGCAGCAAGCACAGGACCGAGTTGACTAGTGGAACATGGGAGAGGCCTTTGTCCGGCAGTGGACGTAGTCAGGCTAATGGTGATGATGATGATGATGGTATGATAACAGATATGTCCGAATGGTGGATTGAGGCTCCGCACAAACTAGCGGGGCTGCGTTGAAGGCTACGTACGAGATTCTGCACTAAAACAACGAAGAAAGAAACTGGCACATGTCGTGTTCATGCCAGTTCTGGTAACACTGGCGTTGTTGGGTTACTGTGTTAGTTTCAGTAACGCTTGCATTGATGCATTCAAGAGACATACGGTGACTGGGGCGGCTTTGTGCTTTCCCATTGACGAGTATTGAATCGTTGAAAATGTTTTTTCAACATATTTTCTCACTGAAAGAGCATAGTTATCTTTGATAGTAGAGTGAAAATTAGTACTCTAAAAGCGTTTTGCTTTTGTTTTATAGACATAGTTGTCAGCGCAGTGAAACAATTAGGTTAGAATTTTCCGAAGAATAATACGTAAGCTATAAAGCATCGTAAGTGCTGCGTACAACAATCAAATGGCAAGCCGGAAGGCCAAAGCCCGCATAAACACAAGTTAATACAGTTGCAAGAACAAGTAAGTGTGCCAAATGCGAAACTTCTGGAACTTATTTCAATATTGCGGTGAACGGCGGCGTGTGTTCTGGCGCACCATATACCGGGTGTCCAAAGTTAAGATTTGGGGCAAGGGTATGAACGAGTCAGGTACTTGTGCTAATGCCATATATGTCCACCATCGTTTTTCATTATCACCAAATTTTGTCACCTATTCACACCACATACACCTTTCACGGCATCTTCATGATTTTATTACTTGTATGTTTTTATCCGCCTTTGTAATGTAAACCACCTTTGCAGACAACTCTATAGTATTTAGGGCGATAGCCCCGCTGCGGTGGTCTAGTGGCTAAGGTACTCGGCTGCTGACCCGCAGGGCGCGGGTTCGAATCCCGGCTGCGGCGGCTGCATTTCCGATGGAGGCGGAAATGTTGCAGGCCCGTGTGCTCAGATTTGGGTGCACGTTAAAGAACCCCAGCTGGTCTAAATTTCCGGAGCCCTCCACTACGCTGTCTCTCATAATCATATGGTGGTTTTGGGACGTTAAACCCCACAAATCAATCAATGTATCTAGGGCGATACAAAGTGAGACAATAATGGTCGCTGTCAGTGGCCCAATTGACTAAGATGCAATAATTAACTTTTCTGTGACCGCAGAAGGCGGGCATATTTGTATTGAGAAGTTGTAGGCAGTCGTATTTCTACGTATGATTTACACATGAAAGAATTCTAGTATGTTTGTGCTTCCAGATATCCTGCCATACAGTTTAATTGTGCTTTGCACGACTACGCTGTCAGGGCAGGGAAGAGCGGCGCAAAGTTCATCTGCGGTGTGACGAACAGCCACGTTACTATCGCCAGCCGGTTGTAAAAGGGTAACCGCTATCATCTGTGCTTTCGACCCATTGTCAGATTAAACGACGCACGCAACTGGCGCGGCCGACTTGAGTGGAGCTTAATGCAAGTGCTGTCTTACATGCACAATCACGCTGATTGATTGCTTAATTAATATGTGGGGTTTAACGTCCCAAAACCACCATATGATTATGAGAGACGCCGAAGTGGAGGGTCCCGGAAATTTCGACCACCTGGGGTTCTTTAACGTGCACCCAAATCTGAGCGCATGAGCCTACAACATTTCCGCCTCCATCGGGAATGCAGCCGCCGCAGCCGGGATTTGATCCCGCGACCTGCGGGTCCGCAGCCGAGTACCTTAGCCATTAGACCACCACGGCGGGGCATCCGCAATCACGCTAAGCGCAATTAAATTTGCAGCAGGATTTTTTGGAGCACAGGCATGCTAGAAGAATGCTACTGCCTCTAACTTTTGAACGCAAATGCGCTATCTTGCTGCAGCCACTGAAAGGTTAATTATTGAATCTTAGTTAATTGGGCTACAGACAGTCATAATTTTTGTCACACTTTGTGTACCCCTTGGATACGAAATTTATCCACAAAGATGGTTGCCATGATATTCTTAGTGCTGAATTTTAAGAAAATCATGGATGCATAGAGCTTAGCATTTATCACCCGCTATAGTCCGCATATCAAGCATTTGGCTAACTGAACATACTGACACACTTTCAGCAGTATTCGCTACTGACTGAATATCGCTTAATGTCGGCTAGTGCTACCTTATCCATCCTCGCGATGGAACTATGAAAAACGTCTGCAGAAGGTTACATACCTGTAAACTTCAGGGACAACACTACTTGCAAGGCATAGTTAGCCACGAATTGAGAGACTCGCATTAAATTACGTTGACGTTCCCAGTAAATTTCACTGCCTTCTCCTGAAGCTTTGTGTAGCACACTTGGTGTTGCAGTTGCACTGCTTCCATAATCAGCTCCCATCTGCCCAAGAGACGTAAACTGTCGACGTAACCTGGTGCTGTGATCGTGCTACGTCTTGCGAATACATCACGCAGCAAGTTTCCGAAGATCTGAAATCGCGATGGTGGTAGATTTCGATGTCTCAGCATGGTGTCATAATATTGTTGGTCACATGGGTTTGTTGCACTACCTCATTCGCCTGATCCGAAGACATGCTTTCCAGTGAAAGGCTTTTGTTCGAGGTTCTGATCAAAACAACACGGCAACGGTACGAAAACGGCTGTAGATATACTATGTACTAGAGTGGCATATATTCTCACGCGTGCTTGTGGTGTGTCTGCGACTTCCCGAGCCCAGAAATGTGTAACCCCAATTGCCGCTGCACTTCAAAAGATTCAACCCCAGGAAAACCCGTACCTCCTGGGGGTTTAGCCTGAGAAATATGCTCACGTACACTGCACCGAACTTTATTGCAACCATCGTTCCGTATATTCGCTATTAAAACCGGGCTGTCGTCCATTTCATTCCGCGAAGGTAGGTATGAGGTGCCGCGGTCATCTGTGCAGCAGGTATCGCGTTTGGGGTATTTCCACTTCCTCCCCGCAGGTCGCGTCCTTGCCCGTGACTTGGAGAATCAGGGCTCGCGTTGAACTGTCCATCTTGGCCTCGGATACTTGCTCCAGGACTTTGCTCAGGCTGCAGAAAGCCGTCGTCTACGCTCTCGATAAGTAATCGATGAATTGTACAGTCGCCTCAAATCATGATCGATACGCATCGCACTGGTCGCATTGAGGATGGGCTCTCTTCTTTTTCTTTACCGCATATCACACTAAACATTTTGATTTAACATCGAATCAAACGGTAGTATAGTACACTACGTAGTTTAGTTTTGCCATATAGGTAATGCGTCAACACGCCTTCATGTTAAATATAATGTCGCATCCCTAGATCCACTACATGATCAAAATTACCTCTGAGACTCCCCCCCCCCCCACCACACACACACACTCACACAGTGCATAAGAATGGAAGCTCGGGCAGAGTTAGTATGCGTTCGTTTTGGTTGAAGTTTAAGCACGCCGGAACTATAGCATGTATAATAGCCGTTTCCGACTTTTTTTGTTTCAGCCATGGGGTGTTATCGTCTAAAGATACGCGCGCTGAGATTCAGTTAACTGTGAACAGTTTTCGAATGTATTACTACTTATAATAATTATACAACAACAAAAACACAATCAAAGCCCCCTTTTTTGAATTTTGGCAGAGATTTACTTTTGCTAATTGAAAAATAAAGTGAACACAGTGGGCTGGTAAATATGTCGAAAAAAGTGAACAAGTTGTGAAAGCTTTTGGTTATTGTACTTTACACGAGAAACGATATGAAAACACGCAAATAATGCTTAAATGAGGGTATTCGCGAGCAGCGATCGACCAGATAAAGTAACAACAGTGCGTGTGCATCTGACAGGTGGCGGCAGGTACTAATATATATTGAAGGAACGACGTAAAGAATGCAAAGGCTATTCCTTGTTATTACAGCAACCATGCTCTTTCACGGGAATGTCCAACTCAATGACACATGGGCGCACGCCTAATCGAGCGCGCCTTGCCAGTTGTCAGATGGGCGTTCACGTTGAGCTCAGCCGTAACCAAGAGTTGGCGACGATACCTCACGCGATGGGCCTTCCCGAGGTCAACCGGGCCGTAATGTAGAGAGCCCGAAACGTCGCTTGAGTCACCCTACAGGGACCCTAGAGATTATGCCAGCTCTGGGTGGTTTTGAAACAACTTGACTCCGAACCATTTTGTGTGCAGAAGATACTAGGACCTTGGGCATCTGCCTCAGTTGCGCAGAAAGCAACTAAAGCACTGCTACTTTACCTAAAGTCAACAAACCTGAGCGACCGCCTGTAGACTGTGTGTGCTCCCCGAGTGTGCTCGTGATTGTGTGTACCTTCTCATCTTTCTGCAACCTCTTTTCTCCCCTTTATTCCTTCCCCAGTGAAGGGTAGCAAACCGGATGTGCGTCTGGTTAACCTCCCTGCCTTTCCTTGCATCTTTATCTCTCTCTCTCCTTCCTTAGCAATTCATATTTTGCACGTGGTGTGATGGACAAAGCTTCATACTCGTACACTAACGTGGCGGCTATGACGGTGTGGAGGCAGCATAATGACGTCAGGTTTTAGAATGTTACAATGACGAAGCTGGAACGTTATTGGGCTGTGTGCATAAATTAAGAAAGAGCTCGCACGATGTGTACTTATAACTCTAACCTGTAATTGCAAACTTCACGCCCCAACTCGCTGGTACTCGAGCATGGCAGTTTCAGCGACGTCTACGCTTGCC
This sequence comes from Rhipicephalus microplus, assembly GCF_013339725.1. NCBI lineage: Eukaryota > Metazoa > Arthropoda > Arachnida > Ixodida > Ixodidae > Rhipicephalus > Rhipicephalus microplus. The sequence continues at coordinate 88,536,741 of NC_051169.1, read as the reverse complement.
ATATATGTCCAATATGGATGTTTCACTCTCTCCCTTGGGCGTCTTTCTCTCTAAGCCATTTGACGTATCTTCGACACGTAACTTATTGCTTCGCTTACTTATATATGCCAAGAAGCGCCAGTTGCTATATACAAGCAACAGGAGATAAAAATTGCGGCCTTCAAGCTGCATGGCCCCGCCAAAAGGTGTGTCGCTGCCGTCGCTGCAACGGGCGCACAGCATTAGTACTTTCATCGTGTTAAGAAATCGAAGCCGTGAAGTAACTGAGCCGTGCTAATGATTACTTAATTTTAGATATTGCGGTGGGGCTTATGCACCGTACTTCCATGGTAAAAGCAGCAAGACCAAACTCGAAGTACGGTTCATTTTACACTTACGTGTGCTTCATGAGAGCGTGTGAAGCAGGCTTGTCGGCCTTTCTCAGTCTTCTGGATCATCACCGTACGTGGAAGATTGTTCGTGGTGTGGCATGGACGAAGCAGAAGCGGCGGGCGCGGAGCGATGCGGTGGCTCGTGCTCGTCGTTTCGTTGGTGGGCCATGGGCGAAGCGTAGCGAAGCGCCCCAGGGGCTTGTGTTCGTCGCCATACAGACACACAGAGATACGGACGGACGCACGCACGGACATACGGATGGACGCACGCACGGAAGAACAAATGGATGTACGTATGATGGATGGACAAATGTTTCGCCCCACTCATCATCATTCACTCCGTCGATGTGCTGTGATGTTTATTGTAACTTTAATTATGATTGATTGTAATTTTAAAATTGCACCTACCAGTTGATGAACTTACTAAATCTATTTGAGCCGCATATAAGCTTTTCGACAGCTTTGAAAATATTCCTGTCCGAGTGTTGTTCCAGTGCGGAGACCCCAAATAATAACAGAACGGCCGACGGAACCGGTACACTACATTGTCGCAAATTAATTTCAATGCTTCATTTTCTGTGTAAGAAAAAACGTCGACAGCTCAACAAGAAGTGTTCGATAGTTTCGAGTTAGTTGCAATAGGAGCGAAAATGGGAGATATCCAAACCCACTTTGTGCATTTAGAAATTAAGATTTTGAATTCGACAACGCGTTCTGGTTATTACAACTTTAGCCCGTCTGGTTACACAACATGCCCTTATCCAAGGAACCGGTAGGTGCATAAAGTGTGTTGATGAATGGAGATTTTGAGTAAGAACAGATATATACTTTCTGAACCTTGCCGCAGCGACAACTGCCGTAACTGGAAGGAGAGAAGGAGCTGGACCTGCCAGAGACGCTTTTGTCAGAGAGCCCGCAACTTCATTCAGTACATTTTGTTTGCGTACTGGCACCCAATTTAATCGCAGATTTCTCAGATGATGAGGAACAAGTAATCGCAATAATCTTAGAATATCCGAATCTGTTGAAGCAGGTAGTACTGAACACAATGACAATGAATCTTTAAGTATAGCCACAGAAGTTATAGTTAGAGGAATTTTACATAGGGCTAATATAACAGCTAAGGTCTCAGCCGAAGATATTTGTGTGTAATAAGAAAGTCTAACAGAAAACGATCAGCGAAGTTCTGTAGAAAAAAATTCTGACCCCGGTTTTTTCTTCACACTGTGAAGCGTCATTTGCTAATGCAACCGTAGAAGCAATTAGATTTAGTTCATTGAAGTGATTGATTTGATTTGATTTGATTTATATGATGTTCGGCACGGGAATACCTCACGTGACGAATGCTTGCCAGTACCACGGGCACACACTTGAAAAAAAAAATGTCAGAAAAATTTAATAAATGAATGCTGTACCAGTACTAGTTGAAACGCCTGAATGACTCGTATTCCTTATTATTTACCTTTAATGAACATTCGACAACCGGCAACGAATGTGATGTTGAAACAGTTTTTAACTTAGGACTCATGCCTACTACTGAAAACAGGCCATTATGTCCGAGAAATAAATGAGGCCCGAAAAAAGTGCGATCGTGAAAGACAGCTGTGTCAGTATTCCGTCCACAACCCTCCTAGATAAAAGGTTATTTTCTATCGGGGCATGATAAGGGTGGCTCTTGCTCAATTTCTGCATAGATAGCGCACATATCGAGTTTCACTCCTTTCATTGTCCCTTTTGTTGTTTTGATGTCTTGTGCATATTTGCCACGGCGACCAAACAATAAAACCTTGGTTCTTACTTCGGCGTCTATGCCTCGTGTTCCTTTTCTCTGTCCTCATGATGTGCACGCTGTTGCCGCGTTCTCGGAAAGCAGCTGATTTTCTGTACCTACTAACATGTTGCACTATGAGTATTCATGCTTCAAAGCACCCTTAGTGACCTACCAATCATGATCATCTACGAAACACAAAGAGCTACAAAGTTCAAGATCACTTCTAATAACTCGTCTTGCCGTGGGGATAGTATTGTTGCTACTCATCGATTCACAGTTCTTTTTCTCTCGTGTAAACAGCTGTATATATATGTCCCTAAGTTCGTTTGTGCCACGGAGGTAGCAGTACCGAAAGCTTGCACGGCTGTATATAATTTAGAGGTCTCCAGGTAAGTAAGGCGCGTGGTTTTACTGGTATCGTACGACAGCCAAAAACCACGATGATAGCATGCGAAAGCTTCCTTTTCACGACACGAAACAAAAAAAAATTGATAAGAAAGGAGTGGATGGTAAAACTGCAGTTTGAGCGCACGAAGACACACAAAAAGAGATGACAAGTGCTTTCTCACAACTTCCTCTTTTTTTTGTGTGTATCTTCGTGCGCTTAATGACAGTTTTACCGTGAATATTCAAATTGTCCAACTTTCGATTCTGTTGCAAGAAAGGAGTTCCTATGTGCCTTATAGTGGGCCTGCAGGTCTACGTCGTCGTGGAAAACTTTCACTGCTTACTCTTGCAGATTCGCAGCAGCTATCTCGCTCAGATTGATTGATTTGATTGATTGATATGTGGGGTTTAACGTCCCAAAACCACTGTATGATTTTGAGAGACGCCGTAGTGGAGGGCTCCGGAAATTTAGACCACCTGGGGTTCTTTAACGTGCGCCCAAATCTTAGAACACGGGCCCACAACATTTCTGCCTCCGTCGGAAATGCAGCCGCTACAGCCGGGATTCGAACCCGCGACCTGCGGGTCAGCAGCCGAGTACCTTAGCCACTAGACCACCGCGGTGGGGCATCAGATTGTAGCTTAGAAGTTTGAGAATGCTCATTCGGTTTCCGGCCACGCCGGCAGCAATTTTTCGGGGGCCGCATGCAAGAACACCTGTGGTGGTGGTGGCCCTAGGGTCGTGGTAGTATTAGTAGTAGTAGCAGGGTAGTTGTTGGTGGTCGTAGTAGTGGTAATGGTAGAATTGGAATAGTAGTACAGTTGTAGTAATAGTATACTTGAGGTAGTATTAGTATAGTATTAGTAATAGCAGTCGTCGCAAAAGTGATAGTAGTAGTAATACTAGTAGTAGTAGCAGTAGTAGTAGTATAGTATTAGTAGTAGTAGCAGTAGCAGTAGTATAGTATTAGTAGTAGCAGTCGTCGAAAAAGTGATAGTAGTAGTAGTAGTAGTTGTAGTAGTAGTAGTAGTAAGTAGTAGTAGTAGTTGTTGTTGTCGTCGTCGTCGTCGTTGTTGTTGTTGTAAGTTTCCGGGAACGATGGCTCACACACAAACACGCTAGGTGATCTAAATATGAAGTCTGACAATGTAGCCTCGCAATTGCGACTTCGATTGCTCGTGTTTGACATTTTTTACTGATTAGAATGGGGACTTAGACAGTGATATTTTAAATATGGCTGTTATTGGTCACACAGAAAATTAATTTAATAACGTTTTCCTTCCTATTGCAACACATATAACAAATTTAGATGCAGGCATTACATGAATAACCGGGCGATTCAAATATGTATCTGCTAGATCATCGGCAATTTTCATTCAGAAATAGGCGCGTATGCCCTGGAAGCCGAACCAACTTCAAATTTACATGTGGGGAAGCTAATAGTTTGAAAACACTGAGATCATGCTAGTCCTCATTTTCAGTAAGGGAAGTGACGTACCGATAGAGGATTCGCCAAAAGTATTCCTTATTAACGCGTGCTTATTATTGCGTGCACTTTGGTCTTTCATATAGTACTGAATAACGAGTATCTTCTTCATAATACGAATATATTTAAGCTAGAAATAACGCGGTGGTTTTTAATTTCTGAAGTAGCACATTAGGCCTTAAAATAAGTGCCGCCAGGCCTACAACACGGTGACAAAGATAAACGAACTTGATCAGATTTAACAGCGTATGAGGTTGAGCTATAAATGAGCTCAGGCCTGGTCCTTCCATACGATAGCTTTTGCACTGAACGATGATAATCGAGGCATCTTTCACCTCATGCTTGTTGTATAGCATTATTTGTATTCGCACGCAATCTGAATGGAGGGTTGGCCTGTTTGAACGTATCTAGTTCTTTCTCTTCTTCAGCTTCAGAACGAATCCCTCACCATACCCTCATCCTTGCCCTATTTCACCAGTCCCGCACACAGGGGGGAGGTGGAGACCGATTAAGACGGAAACGATTCTGGAATGCTGGCCTCAGAAGACATTGCGCAGGAAGGCGACGAAGGTGGTGCTCAACTTCTTGAAGGCAACATCCTCGCACCGGTGATTATGAACTGAATGTACTATGGCCACTGTGGAGAGCGACTTTGTGTGCATGCTCTCTTTCTCCACCTCTTCCTCGACTTCCCCTCCCCTTTCCCCTTTCAAGGGTAGCATAACAGTCCTCCTAGACTGGTTAACATCCCTAGCCTTTTCTTTCCCTCCTGTTCCTCCCTTACTCTATACCATGCCAGAGTCTGCCAACTGGGCAACTTTTGTTTCTCTGTTAAAAAAAAAACTACCTAGTACGCTTCCTACTTGATCTCGCACTTAGGGCGCAGTAACAGTATCGAGAAACCCGTGACAAAATCTAGCAGCAACTACCTTTTCACGGACCACTCGTGCTTTTCCGTGATTCAAGCTATACTCCGAACTCGAGGCATCCGCTTCCATTATGGCAGGTACTGGGTTCGATTCCTAATGCTACCATGGAGTGGTGCTCAGTCGTGTATTCTGAACACACGACTGTATAAACTATATACACGTCTAAGTTATGTGAAACAGTGGTGTGAGAAATATTGGGACCATCAATTTCGGAAAAAAAAAATACCCGCGTTAGCTGAACCGCTGCAGCCCGTCAGTCAGCGCGCACTGAAATTGATTGCGACGACATATCCAGCTCAGAATACGGCAACTGTTTTCAGTGTTTAGAATGGCACGCTAAGCCTTCAAACTATTGCGTGTAAGTACGTCCAGTTCGAACTATACTTTTTTAGTGTGGTCTAGTGCATGGCTGTGGACGCTGCTGGTGTCTGCAGCTGCTACCGCGCATAATTTACAAGCGTGTGTTCATTATTGAATCATAGCAAACGCAGCTAGAAAGCAGTGCTGGTGGTATATAGTTAGGACGGGGTTGGTCTTCGCATGTTTTTCCGAAACGCAAATAAAATAAGAATAACAAAACGGCCACTTAGCCGATCGACTGGCCTCTAAAACAAGTGCGATTCAGAGGGACTCTTGCAAGAGTATGCTGCAGAGTTATTGTAGAGGGTTTGGTACATAGCCACACATAAATGCTAAATTTGAATGCGTAGTTATAAGCGATCATCCAATATGACTAACTCTCGAAGCTCTTATCATTGCACCTGAATAGAAACTGTTAGTACATACAATTCCTGAAGAACAAATATGCCTCACAATACTCCTCCTGAGAAGTAAAGACACATTACCAATTGAATACAGTTGGTCTAGCGGGAAAATCACGTGACAACGTGCGATTTACCGCAACCTGGACGCATTGCTCACGCGAGGCTCTACATTTGGGGAAGAGGCCTATTGAACACGTGCGGTTGACCTGGTTTGCTACGATAAACTTATTAGATGTCATGATTTATAACATGGGAATAATCAATTATTTCTATATACTGCAATTGGCGGGGACTGGATTGATTTGGCTTTTCAATACAGTTGACATCATTTTGCCAGCAAAACAAGCGGGATACCCTTATTGTGAGGACCATTGTCCAGCATTTCATCACTCGTTTATGATCTAGCACAAGTTCCAGATGAAAAGATGATGCAAACGTATACTGCGTTGATACCAAGGCCAGTTGAATACAGACAAAAATCACCTTGTTGTATCAAAACGAATAAAAAGAAGGCGTTAATCTAATGCATATTTCTTCCCTACGGCAAACCAGGATCTTCTTTAGATATAACGCAATAGCCGTATTTGGACACGCAATATTTCTTAAAAACGCTTTGAGGATAAAACAGAAAATAACGACATCCACTAGATGACAAATGTAATTATTTTTTTTTATTTATTACATACTGCAGTCCGTAGACCAAGCAGGAATGTAAGCTATTATATCAACGTGACGAAACAAACGCAACTTGTACCACAGCATGTGCTGGAATATAGGTCGACGAGCTCATACATCACTGCTATAATTTACATGTATAAATTGATTATGGCGTTGTCAGCGCGACGGGGTCTCATTGCCGCTGCGAAGGCGCGCCACTTCTTCCTGTGCGCGTCTTCAGGGAAGGCCGGAGCAGCGCTGCTCTTTCATCTACCTGAAACGGAGATATAGAAAAAGAAAGCATTAAATAAATAACCATGTACTTAGGGTATCAATGTTATGCGAAGCATTCGCCAAAGATGGCTGTATCTGCGAAAAATTATGTCGCTGTATGTAGAGTGTGCTTCCTCTACGTGCGCAAAGGCGAGGCACCATAGAAAGCGAATATTCAGGGTTGGGATCAAACTGGCAAGACAGTGGTACGGCAGTAGCCGGCATGTATTTATACGCAAGCGTACGCACGAGTGCGCATTTGAGCATGCTCACATGTGCGTGTTTGTGCGTGCGTGAATGTGCGGGAGAATTTCTGCTTCTCTTCAAAACATTCGGCGCTCCCTAAATTGACGGCTCCCTTATATATAAAGGGTGATTTTTAAGCAATACACAATTTTCCTTCAAAAACTTTAATACGTAGGCGCTCGTCGTCTTCGCAGCCGATTTCTATGCTGAGGCGGAAAGATTTAGCGACTATTTAGATCCCGTGGGAAGGATGAATTAACAAAAGTATGTGAATAAACTTTTTCATTATCAACATTAGAGTTGTTGTTTATATAGCGAAGTTGTTCTATATGACAGATTATGGTGGGCAAAGATTTTAAAAATTCAAAATATCACGGCTAGTTTCAAAGATCCATCGTAAAATTTCCAGACCTTCGTACGGGAGAAACCGAAACTAACCCACTGAGTGCGCCGGAAGGGTGGTCCATGTGCCGTGTCAAGCGCGAGCTCCCCTTGTAATTAAGTTCCCCTTGAGTTAAGTTGTGTTCCGCTAGACGAGCATGCCGACAAATGGTGCTTCGCGCGTGATGTGCGGTGGTTATCCGATCCTTTGTCATTTTAACTTCCGAAAGGTGCAAAACTCGAATACTAAGGCGAAAGTGTTCGATGTCTCATACTCGAGATGGCCGATGCTTGAATCCCCTGGCACAGTGCCCAACGTGGCGCCTCCCCTTCACACGGGAGGATTAAAGAGATTTATAAGCGTTGGAACGTGGAGGGTGTCTGCACAATGCGCGGAGTGTGAGAATACGAACGCACCCGAAACCGAGGCAGGTTAGTCTTGCGCTTCGCTGAGATTACGTAAAGGGAAGTTCGCGCGTGAAGCGCCACAAGGAGTGCTTCTGGCGCACTCGAGGCTCGATTCCTGGAGCCTTTTCGATTCCGCCCAGCGGCAACCCTGAGCGCCTGTGTTCCTGTGTTGTCGTTCTGTTCTCTCGTCCCTGTTCTGTACAGCACCCAACATTTTGCAATCAGAATGAATCATTACAGACTATCCCAAATGGCTGTTCTGCTTTCTTTAGGTGTTTACGTAGGGGCACTCGTACAAACCATGCCCGCACCTTGGCGTTAGGGCGCCCGTGTGAATCTCGTAGGCCACGTAGAGTAACATAGTGGTTGTTATCCGCTCCTCCAGGTGCCGCAGCGACCCCAGCTAGTGTAGCTAGGATGACTAGCTTGCCTAGCTCGAGTTACCGTATATGGCGTCTTATACAATAACTCTAAACACCAACCAAGAAACCCGTCTGTTCTTTCAATGAACTCGTTTAGTTAATGTGCGTGATATTATTCAGACGGTGGTCTTTAGCTCAAGTTAACTCATGCTTGCATTTGAAGTACATGTAATATTACTCTTAACTTGAACCAGACCCATATATTTATATAAATTTTTCAGAATACTTTTTCTAAATATTCTAAAACCCGTGAGTAATTCGTTGACCTGAAGTGCTTGCAATAAAAAAGCAACACGTTTCTCGTTCCCATGATTAAGTTACCAAACTATTATGGATTTTCGCAGATTAATATACAAGCCTTACAGCCCTTCTTACGTTTCAACGAGGCAGCCTGTTAGATGATCTAGGAGATAATGCAGCGCTGAACTGACAAGGAGTGACTGATACCCCTATCACACGGCCATCACCAAACTCCGTTGAACACCGTCAACGTAAATCTCCCCTAGGGGGTTCGATGGAGAAGGAGTTGTGGCAGTGCACACGGCAATGGCAAGGTTGCAACAGTTGCCGCGAGGGGGCTCAGCTGGCACTGTTTGATTTTCAGAAAAGCATTCTAATTTCATCTCTCTTGATTTTTTTGTGAATACTTGTGCGGTTTTTACAAAAAAGCACTATTAAGTAAGTATGCGACTAAGAAACCATTAAAATAATTTCAAATAAAAACTCATTTGCTAAATGTAGTGATGCTGCTAGTGACGCTGGCCACATTGTGCTTTTAGTTGTTTTCTTGCCGGTATACATGCTCGGTACGAAAGTTCTTATGCTTCCTTGCCTCGTGAGCGCACATTTTGTGTTCTTCAGCCATGAGTGACACAGTGGACGACGTGAGGAAGTGGTACGATATTGCGCTGGTAATGACGTTGATCGGCTGGCACCGGCCGGCTCGACTCGCGAGGCACGGTGTGTAAAGCATTGGTGATGAGATTAAGTGAACTCTGGCGGGCGTAAATATATGTAAACAAACACGCGTACTGATTGAATACTACAAAAAAAATGTTTAATACTGCCAAAATGTATTATTCTTTCACTGCAGCCACTTCGTGCTCGAAATTTTTCTCTGACCTCTAGACTGCTGGGGACGAGAGTACCTCGTTTCGCTGCGAAGGTAGATCGTTGAACGTCCTTTGCGAAGTGCTCCGTTTACCTTCGTTTGCGTAAGGGTGGCCGTGTGACATGGACCGCATCTTCGTTGTCGTAAGGACAAGGGAATTAAACGGTCTTCGCGGGTGCCCGTGAGACAGGGGTATAAGTCTTCTTGCATTACGCCCATTGAAGGGTAAGGACCTCTCAAGTTTCTCCAAATAACCTGTTCCTATTGCGAACGACAAGTTGCCTTTTGCCGCGGCCGTTGGGATGGAGAAAGGCAGCCGCCTCACTTGGTGGCGATAAGGAGGAGCACGAAGACGCCCGCCAGCTTTAACACGAAAGTGTTTTATGCCGGGGTCCACCACAACTACGTGACGTATTTCCTCACGGATACGACGTTGTAAAAATGTTTACTAACAGATTAGAATGGAAAAACATACGAGAAGGAAAAGTTCAGCAGTGGGCTTCGAACCAGCGACCTCGCGTGACTCGACGCGCCACGCTAACCATTCAGTCACCAAACGATCCTTCTCCACGATGCTGCCGGCAAACCATTTATATAAACCATGTACCTCTGGTGGTCCTCGGAGCTCGGCTCTTCAGCGCGTTTTTTATCAGTAGCGAGATTGCACGACGAGCACGAGTTGTGCGCGTGCGCTCTAAAGGTAGTCGTACCGTGCCACCCCGCGCGTCGATGTGCTCGCGTTCCTCCACATGGCGTGTTCAAAGTGCGTATAGGTGTTACCTAACGTAGTGGTTCGCTCGCGCACGCGCTTATCTCGGGATTCGGGCACTTTGTACAACTATTGTGCTTCCTTCGCAAGTTTGGTATGGAGTTGTAGTAATTAAAGAAAGGACAAACGTCAGTTCGCTTACTGCCACGGGCGCGTTTACGAATTTAGCGCTCTGCTCACACACGGAGTAAGTATTGTGACCGTTCGCGCTCGTCCAAGTGTATATTTGTGCATTCGTTTCGTACGTCTTTCTTTCTGTTTCGGCAGCGCCCTTAAGTGTCGAGCTGTCACAGTTGCTTGACCGCGCTCGTCCTGTGTATGCTCCGATTTCGTGCATGGTTTCTGCTTGAAGAGCGCGCTGCTAGTTTCGAGCTGCTTGCCGTTCGTCGCGTGACTGCAGCATTCATTCATTCGCCCTTGTGGCAAAACAATGCACAATGAATGCTCAACTACCTCTGCAAGGACACGTTTCACTTTCGTGTTATACCGATTCCTAAAAAGGGAGATCAAATACGTTTTTTGATGTACTCTGAGGTCCGTGGTTGCAATTACTCGACGGAACACTGCTGTCACTGTGGCAGGTGCTGAAATGTGACACGAGGCGCCTTTGTGGCCCAGGAAAGGCATCAACGCCGAGTGTCCGCCGAAGACAGACGTCGGACCACCATGCTGTGCGTCTCCAGCTGTTAGACCATCGACGCTGAAATCAGGGCCAGATGTCCAGGTACATGCCATCGGAGGCGCCTGGCCGGCGACCGCCGTTCGACAACATGGGTGGTAGGACAGAATGGCGTGATGACAAACTTATCCCACGCCGCTTGTTGGAGGCATAATTCCCCGGATGAGACAGCGTCACCGGAACAATACTTGTGTTTGGGTTGTGCGTGGTTCGTTGTTGGGGGAGGTTCCGGCATAATGACATTCGGAAGTGCTGTGGGACCTGTCATTGGACAGTGCAGCCTGGACCCGTTCCCTAATCCAGGTATCTCGGCAAACGAGGCTGCTTATAATCAAACCTCGCGAGTTGCTTTTAAAAAGAGTTTTTAGATGTGGAGTTTTGGGCCAGAGCGCTCACCAGGTCAATTATGTAAATAAATACTTCGTTAAGTTCACCTTCCTGCTGCCTCGACATCTCCATCCCGGATCTCCGGTGCCTGCAAAGGCCGGTCAGAACGCTCCTGTGCTCACTGCCACCATATGAACTGCTGAGGTTCTTTAGTCTCTTGTGCGCACCTAACGTTTTACGTCCCATTGACGCGCTTGATATCTCTTGGAATAGTTTGTTATGAGTAGTAGTCATTTCGCGTTCTCGCTAAATGCCTTCAGTGCACTGTCCAGTTCTTCAGTCCGACTAAGATGTCTTCGGCACGCGTTTCTTTCCCGACGCATTCTGTTTTGCTTGACTGTTAAGAGTACAGCAATACTTTTTTCTTTCCGTGGCCACCCCTCTCGGTGGTCTCGTGGTCATAATGCTCGACAGTGGATCCGATGGGCATGAGGTCGAATCCCGGCCGTGGCGACCACGCTTTGATAGAGGCGAATACCAGAGGCCCGCGTACTTAGATGTAGGCGCAGGTTGAAGTACCCCACGTGGTCGAAAATTCCAAGGCCTCCACTACGACGTTTTTCATAATGACATCGTGGTTTTGGAATTTAAAACAGCCAACATACTTTTTTTGTGGCTCGGCGCATCGTGTTTAACTTAAATTTATCCCTACTCGTATACGTTGTAATTTCCGTATTTCTGCAACATCCGCAGCAAAAGCCTTCAACTGCCGAAAAAAGGCACGCCGCAAGGTTCGGTCATTTCGCCGTTACTTCTCAATGTGGCCATGATCAATCTGCCGAAAATTCTCGACAAAGTACCATATTTACAGTACGCGATCTACGCTGATGACATCAAGCTCTAGACTAGGGCTTCAAACACTGGAAGACAAGAAACCTGCCTACAAACCGCCGTAGATATCATCGAACGGTATCTCCGAAACAGCGGTCTCTGCTGTGCCCCCGAGAAATCCGAGCACCTCGTCCTCAAAGCGAGAACAAGAGGCAGACCCCCTCTTTACGACGAGCCCGACCCTAGCGTAACACTGAATGGGACATTCATTCCACAAGTCGAGACCCTGCGAGTGCTTGGAGTTCACATTTTCAAGAATGAATCGGAAGCTGCCACCCTACCGGGACTCCAACGGACACTATCACAACTCGGATCGCGAATCAACGAAACAGACTCAAAGAGCACGACATGCTACGTATAATGCAAGCTCTGTTTCCCAGCCGCACGCCGTACCTGAATTTGAAAACAGCTGAAATAGAAAAACTTAATATCATGATAATAAAGGCCACTAAAGTAGCCCTCGGGCTTCCCCCAATGGCCTCTACCACATGTCTCCTAAAGATGGGCCTCCACAGCACGTGGCAAGAGCTCGCCGAAGCGCATAAAAACAGCCAGCTGGAGAGGCTCAAGCGGACGCCCACGGGAGGTCGGTGCTCCAGTACCTCAACTACAGCGACACGTTCAACGCCGATGCACACCCGAAAAGGGGCATCCCGCTGTACGTTAGGGTCGCTGTCCATCGCACCTATTCCACGCAACATGCATCCTACTTTCCACAAAAGTACACGCAAGGCTAGAGCTGATGCTATTCAACGAAAGTTCAAGCAAGACCCGAACTCCCGCTACCCTGACGCTGCCAAGTATCCGCATAGAAACGCGCACGCTTTCAGCATCGTAGATTCTCAAGACCGAGAATTAGCATCGGCCTTGGTCAACGTACTCAATTCAGATGCAGCAGAAGAATCCACTATCGCTCTAGCAATCACCACGTGTACAGACGCCGCGGTGATCTTCACCGACTCGTAAGCCGCCACCAGGAATTTGGCTAAAGGCCGTATCGCAGCCAGTGCCATCAATATTTTGAAGCGGCTAAGCGCTATACTCCCATACACTTGTATATTATGGGTGCCAGGACACGAGGGTCTGCAGAGAAATAAAGCGACCCACGCCGCTGCCTGCGAGCACGTCAGCCGGGCTGCCCCCTGCCCACAGGACATCCAACCCGTGGACGAATAGACGAAAGTTGTTCGAGACACCTATTCATCGTTACTCCAGCATTACAGGCTGGAGTGACTAGTATACCCTCCACCACATCCAAAACTGACAAAAGAGGAAAGCGTGATACTGAGACGACTGCAAAGCAGCACATACACACATGGGGCCCTAAAGCACCGTCTCTACTCAAAGAGATATAGCTCTATGTGCCCGCTATGCAGCGTACTGGACACCCTGGCACACTTGCTTCTTGCATGTCAGTGTATTGCCAGACGTAATCTGCAAAAACACACGACTGATAATGAAGCAGGATGGACGAACGAATACCTAACCGAAACATAGGAGGCGAAACTCGCCCTCGAGGGCCTGGAAGACCTACAATAACTCGTCGCCAGGGCCAAGAGGGCACTAGAAGCCAGAGGTTTCCTGGACTAAGGAGCCCTCCCGCCTCAGTGTGACACCGGGTATGCTGGGGGCACTGTTTCAAAAAAAAAAAAAAACGCTGACTTCTCTCCGCGAATAAAACAAGCCTTACCTACATTTGATTACGCAAAGGTATGCATGTGGCTGCGTGGTCACTTGGGCAGTACGTATCGCACTTCGGGCAGCTGCACTTCCTCTCCACTGTTGATGTCGTTGCCTTTAACTCGAAGCTCCAGGGTCCGCGTTTGTCTGTCGATTTTGGTCCTGGACACACGCTCCAGAGCTTCTCTGACGCTGCAAAAAGCCATGGTCAAAGCACCGAGAAGTAATCGATTCAGGCAATCTCTGCGAACTGCAAAGGCTAGAACCTGCTCAGTGCACTTGCACAGTCGTCAAGGCTTCGTAAGTGAAAATCGCAGGAATGTTTTTTTTTCATGCCAGCCCCTTCCACCCCGCCCTGTTTCCGAAGTCTCCCGCACCATCACACATAGCGTCCGACATGTCACTGGAGTCATCCCAGGGTCCCAGAATACGGCTTTCCCTCACGCTCTTCTTCACTCTTCGTAATCAGTATGGATAAGAAATAAAAATTGTTTTCCTTCCGTCAGTAGCCCGACGCACATGAATTTTTCTTCAAGAAAACTTCTTAGTCGACAAAAACTTGGTCCCTATAGAAACCGGCTGGGACCCTGCTTGATCGAGGTGGTCGCCCTACCTAATGAGTTAATTGACAGGCCGTAATTGGAAGCTTGAGGGCGAATGGATCCACATTTCAAGACGAATGCATGAAGAAAAAAGATTGCAAACTGGTATAGCACGCTTCAGTAAGCTGTTGCTCCTGGGTTTGATTCCCCAAGCAGAATAAATTTTGCGACAAGAAGCTTTTTGCTGAATCAGCACGTATTTTCACATGACCTCGTTGGTGCAAATCTTTAGATGACAATTTCCTTTTTTTAACTATTCAGCCACCTCAGAAAAGTTCCACAGATGTGGTTTGCAATCTCAATATGGATATTTTATTTTATATTGGATGTCTTTCTCCATGCGCACGGCACTTTCACTGCATAGCTCAATACTTCACACCTCCAGCTAAGTAACACTTATTTTGTACAGATACGCAACTAGAAATTATTTTCAAGTGGTCTTAAGTCTGCGTCACTCCAACGATAGGTATGCCTCCGCAGTCAATGGACGAATGGGCGCACGTCCTTGTCAAACCATGAAGTACCTTCAATGTATATTTACATCGTCAAGAATAGCTCAGGTAGTGTAACGCGCTTAAGCTGTTTAGAACAGCACAGACTCTAGAGGAAGGCCTATAGGACCAATGCAATAGAAACTCCGATCCACCGTCATTGCTACCGTTACACTACCATGGGCGAAAGTTTCCATCCCCAGAGATGCTTGCCAGTCCTTACAGTGGCATTAGTTTTCATTTTAATTATTAAAGTCAAGTTCACGCGCTGTAAGTTCGTGTCATATCAAGTGCAGGCGACGACGCACTGCGACTCACAACTCAGAAAAAAGACGCGCATTCGGCCGCGATCTCGAACTTACGTGTCGTCATTTACGAAAAGAACCGCAGAGAGCAAGTTTCTGTGCCGCGAGTCCGACGTACAGTGAATGCCCAAATAGCCTTCAATGTTTAGTAAAAATATTTCAAATGATCAATAAACACTGCCTGCCCATTTGAAATTCCTCCAAATACACGTATTAGGTTTATGTTGGCAGTATTATTCACATTAAATGACACTGTCTTTAACTGAACTTAAATAATTGAAAAGCAACGATGACAATTCTATGGTAATTACAGTGTTTTTGAGGTCGGCGCACTCTCGGTGCCGCTTTTTCTCTGGAGTTTCTGTTAACTATGTAAGGCAGAAACCCCGTACTCCGACCACAGTTGAATAGTCTATTAATGAAAGTAACAGCGTTTCACTTACGTGAGCTTCATGAAAGTCCTCGACGGGGGCGCATAAGCATCGTATAAAGTTCGGTCGCCTTCCAACACGTTCGTAACGTCGACATTTAGCTGCAGCTGGATAGGAAGAATGAAAACAACGAAGGCGAAGGTGATGACTTTCGTATCGCGCTCAGAAATCCTGGGCATCTGCAGGTTATACTGGCCTGGGGGCGGTGTAATCTACAACCCGGTTGACCTTTATTTACATTTTCAACTCGCAGTTGGTCCTATACGTGATTGGTCGAAACTGTAGAAAGTTTGGGTATATTGACGTCCGAACGACGTGCAAGTAGTGATTAGAACAAACTGTGCCGACCAAACGTGGCAATGCGCGGAATAGTCAACGAGTAAATTGAAGTTGGATTCTTTTCTGAAAGTTAAGATACGATTCCTTGGCCGTTTATAATGCCGCGCAAGCTACGATCATACCCAAATAAGTACACCCTTGGGGCTTGGCGCGGGTATACCAAACACCGGAACAATTGGTGGGCAGCCATCGTCAATCGCATTCGGTTCTGCCCCGCAATGAGGCGGCTCATTGCATAGCTCGACAGGACCACTGAATGCGAGGGGGAGGTGAGCACGTGACGCCACGCTATATGTAACAATACATGACGGTTCGTGGTTTCCTTTACTTGTGCTCTTTCGTGTTTTATTGCAACGTATGTTCCAAGTTCGCACGCCGATTATTATGGCATAGGGCAGTTATGCTTAGTGTCTGCTTGCTTGAATAGGTATGAACCGTTATAATTATTAATATTATTATTTTACTACTATTATTATTATTATTGTAGTGAAGAAGATGAGTGCTACTCGGAAAGGCAGGGGGTATGACTCAGTCGGTGAAGAAGACGACGTTTGGTTGGCTGGGGACTCAGACTGGTTTCGCCATTACCACTTGACGTGTCGTGACCACTCTCCTGTTTTATAAAAGAGTGCCACTCTAAAACGCCCCATTATAATTGGTGGAGGTGCTGGGTAACGCCTAATCCTGGAATCGCGAAACCATACGTTGCCTTCAGTTGCTACAATGTCCACGGACGACGATCAGCAGGCGGCCGCCTCGGCTCCAACTACTGCACCTTCTGTCTGTCTCGGCTCCTTTCGGCAACGTGATCCGCCTACCTTCAGTGGAACTGATGACAAAGACGTGGAAGACTGGCTCGACGAATACGACCGGGTGAGCAAGCACAACAAGTGGGACGATGCACACAAGCTTACTGTCGTCCAATTTTATTTGACCGACGTCGCCAGTCTGTGGTACCGTAATCACGAGAGAGACCTCCCCACCTGGTCGGCCTTCCGAACGGCGTTCGCGGACTTGTTTGGCCGTCCAGCGCTTCGCAAACTACGGGCCGAACAGCGCTTGCGTACTAGGTCTCAGCAGAATGGTGAGAATTACACCAGTTATATCGAAGATGTGGTCGACCTTTGCCGGCGTGTCAACTCGGCCATGACAGAAGCCGAGAAGATCAAGCACATCTTGAAAGGCGTGACTGACGACGCATTTCAGATGCTTGTCGCCAAAAGCCCGCAAACGGTAGCCGAAGTGATCCAACTTTGTCAGAACTATGATGAGCTCTGGAAACAGCGTGACACCACTCGTCATGCCAGCGCGCCATGTGCAACAATTTCCGCTTTAACGTCGGCTGGCACTGCTATAGACCACACCACTCTGCTTCTCGAGATCAAGCAATTTGTACGAGAAGAGGTCGCACGCCAGTTGTCCCTCGTGCCTTATACCTCCGAAGGTGCCCCATCTACTTTAGCGCCATCAATACAGCGAGTAGTCCAGGAGCAAGTGTCCGAGGCGCTACCAGCAGCTCACGCACCACCTGTGGCTGCTCCATTGACCTATGCCGAAGCACTGAACTGAACCCGACGTCCACTTGTCGCGAACGGCCACGTTTCTTCGTCGCGAACGCCTACGTCCACGCGCCCCTTCGTCGTACCGACTGAGCCTATGTACCAGGTGGCCTGTCCTTTCTCCCGACCACCACCTCCGCGCTTTCAGAACCCTTGGCGCACTCAAGACAACCGCCCCATATGCTTCGCCTGTGGAATTGCGGGTCACGTGGCACGATTTTGTCGACAGCGTGAAATTTTCCTGCGTGACGACGTCAGGCCCAACAATTATGATTTCCCACAACGACCAGAGCCTGCTGTATCTGGCGAGACTGCAACCATGGACACATTTTCACCTCGCCAGAACATCAACAGACACCGGTCGCCTTCACCTCACCGCCGTTCCCTTTCCCCTACGCTACGTCGACCTCGCCCTGTCCCTGAGGAAAACTAGGAGCCGCAGTTTTGGGGGCAAGAACTGCGGATCTTTCGAACTCCACAAGACCTTGTTTTTCGCCGTCCAACGTCCTTGCTGTCTCCATTGAAGGTATACCTGTTTTTTCATTGGTCGATACTGGCGCCGCAGTGTCTGTAATGACTGAAAAACTTTGCCGTTGACTAAAAAAAGTCACAATGCCTCTTCACGACTTCGTTTTGAGCACTGCGAGCGAGCAGCGAATTCGCCCTTTTGCTGCATGCACAGCACGTGTCGCTATTGCTGACAATATTTATGTCGTCGAGTTTGTAGTGCTCCCGCAGTGTTCTCATGACATTATATTAGGCTGGGACTTTCTCTGCACTCATCATGCCGCCATCGACTGTGCTCGCGCCGAAGTGGAGTTCGCGCCGTTATGCGACGCTGCTTCACTCGACTCGTCCCTTTCACCTGCGAAAGTTTTCGTTGCCGCCGACTTTGATACCCCCGTTCCAATCCGCCCTAGTTCCGCTTTCCTGTGACGTCTCTAGTGGCTCAACTGTTCTTTTTACCCCTTCTGAAAGTGCTGTTCGCCGCAAGTGCTTCCTGATTCCTTTCGCCGTTCTGAATGTTAACGATGCATCAAGTGCAATTTATGTTTCAAATCCGTTTCCCTCGCCTTCCAAGTTACTGTGCGGAGAGTGCTTGGGCTTTGCCGATGACATTGATCCCTCGAGTGCACGTGTAGTTCCTGACCACTCGACTACGCTACCTATTGACGCTGTTGATTGCTGCGCGTCATATTCTTCCCTATCATTCACTGACGCAATTTCGCGCTGCAACGACACCATCCTTACGGCCCACCAGTGCACCGACATCATCGCCCTACTCGAGCGCTTCCACGCCAGCTTCGACCACCAGCAACTGACTTTGGGCCGTGCTTCCACAGTATCTCACGAAATCGACACTGGCCTTCACGCTCCTTTACGTCAGCGTCCGTATCGGGTATCAGCATCTGAGCGTCGCATAATCGCGGAACAAGTTGACGACATGTTGAAGCGAGGTGTTATTGAGCCCTCTAACAGCCCGTGGGCATCCCCAGTTGTTCTAGTCAAGAAAAAGGATGGCTCAATAAGATTCTGCGTCGACTACCACCGGTTGAATAAGATCACGCGCAAAGATGTTTACCCGCTACCCCGCATAGACGATGCCCTTGACTGCTTACAAGGCGCGGAATTGTTCTCGCCACTAGATCTACGTTCAGGTTATTGGCAGGTTCCCATGGCTGAGGCTGATCGCCCCAAGACGGCTTAGTAACCCCTGATGCCTTATACGAGTTTAACGTCATGCCATTCAGGCTCTGCAATGCGCCTGCCACTTTCGAGTGCATGATCGACAACATACTCCGTGGCCTGAAATGGCAGACATGTCTGTGTTATTTAGACGATGTCGCGATATTTTCAAGCGACTTTTCAAGGCATCTTCAGCGGCTCGAGACAGTGCTTACTTGCCTCACCTCCGCCGGTCTACAGCTCAACTTGAAGAAGTGCTGCTTCGGCGCTCGAAAACTCCTAATTTTGGGCCATGTTGTATCTAGAGATGGCATTCTTCCGGATCCGACGAAACTACTTGCCGTTGCCGAATTTCCGAAGCCGAAGACCTTAAAAGAACTTCGCAGCTTCCTCGGTTTATGTTCATATTTTCGTCGTTTTATTCGCAACTTCGCCTCCATCATATCGCCCTTGACTGATCTTCTCGCCGGCAACAACAACCTTTCTAGTTGGTCGTCAGCTTGTGATGATGCATTTGCCACACTCCGCCAACTTCTTACGTCACCTCCAATACTGCGACATTTTGATCCTCTTGCCCCGACGGAAATACACACGGATGCTAGCGGAGTTGGCCTCGGTGCGGACTCGCCCAGCGTAAACCTGAATTTGATGAGTACGGCGTCTCTTACGCCAGCCGTGCACTCACAAAAGCAGAAGCCAACTACTCAGTCACCGAAAAAGAGTGTCTAGCCATCATATGGGCCATAGGCAAGTTTCGACCCTATCTTTACGGGCGCCCATTCAGCGTGCTTACAGATCATCACGCATTATGTTGGTTCTCCTCGAAAAAGATCCCACCAGCCGGCTCGCCCGTTGGGCGCTTCGGCTACAAGAGTACGACATTCACGTCGTTTACCAATCTGGCCGAAAACATTCCGATGCAGACGCTTTGTCCCGATCACCTCTACGATGTAGTGACAAGTCGCCGTCTTCGCCTGCCCCCGACGTATCTGCACTTAGTGTCAGCGACATGCTACAGGAGCAACGAAAAGATCCTTGGATCGCTTCACTTATCAACTTGTTGAGTCGAGCTCCCTCGCAAAATATCTCTAGAGGTATGCGCCGTCAAATACAGCACTTCATTATCAGAGATGGTTTGCTATACAGACGGAATTATCTCTCCGAAGGACGGCAATCGCTCCTAGTCATTCCCAGTCGTCTCCGCTCAGACATATGCGCCTCCTTTCACGCCGACCCACAATGCGCTCATGCTGGAGCGCATTGTGGGTCGGCGTGAAAACCTACACCCTCCTGTCCCACCGCTACTACTGGCGTGGATTGTATCGCTTCGTTCGTCGCTACGTACGTTCCTGTCTCGCTTGCCAACGCCGGAAGAATCCCACTCCAAGTTCTCCAGCTCCATTACAACCCTTACCTTGTCCTGCCCGACCGTTTGACCGTGTTGGTATCGATCTGTATGGACCTCTTCCGATTACACCGGCTGGAAATCGCTGGGTAATCGCCACGATCGATCACCTTACGCGCTACGCAGAAACTTCGCCACTCTCTTCTGCGTCAGCCAGTGACGTCCGTCGTTTCATATTGCATCAGATCATTTTACGTCACGGTGCACCACGCGAACTCCTGAGTGACCGAGGGCGTGTGTTTTTGTCGGACGCCGTCAAATCGCTTCTCAAGGAATGCCAAGTCATTCATCGCAACACCACCGCGTATCATCCTCAAACAAATGGCATTACAGAACGATTCAACCGTACATTAGGCGATATGCTGTCAATGTACGTCGCAACCGATCACACCAACTGGGACAGTATTCTCCCTTTTGTAACATACGCGCATAATACTGCTGTCCAGACAACCACTGGTTTCTCTCAATACTTCCTCCTTTATGGTCGCGATCCCTCTTGCACGCTAGACACCATCCTTCCTTACCACACGGATGTTGCTGAGTCGACGACGATGTCACAAGCTGCTAAATACGCGGAAGAGTGTCGTCAGCTTGCCCGCTCCTTCACAAGTGCTGAACAGCAACGCCAGAAACACCATCGCGATAGCCTGACGCCTCCGGCTTCTTATGCATCAGATGACCTTGTCTGGCTTCGCATCTCTTCAACCAACCCTGGTCTCTCAACGAAACTGACGTACAAGTATGACGGCCCTTACCGTGTGGTTAAGCAAACTTCACCCGTCAATTACATCGTCGAGCCGCTAGAGGAGCCCCATGATTAACGACGCCGTGGACGTGAGACCGTCCACATAGACCACCTAAAACCGTATTATGATCCCTCTATTGTCTCCTGCCCATGAGTCGCCAGGATGGCTCTTTTCCGGAGGGGAGGAAATGTAGTGAAGAAGATGAGTGCTACTCAGAAAGGCAGGGGTATGACTCAGTCCGTGAAGAAGACGACGTTTGGTTCTCTGGGGACTCAGACTGCTTCCGCCATTACCACTTGACTTGTCGTGACCGCTCTTCTGTTTTATAAAAGAGTGCCACTCTAAAACGCCCCATCATCATTATTATTATTATTATTATTATTATTATTATTATTATTATTATTATTATTATTATTATTATCAAAGTCCTATAAGCCAGAACAACTTATGAATGCTGCGGGCACATTTATTTTTGTAGGACTTGTGCAGAATATGTGTCCGGATTAGTATGCGTTTTAGAGGCCAAGCAGATACTCCACATACTCTGGACATGTCACATGAGAGTCCCAAGAGAAACGACTGCTTCCGAGTGGTGACCCACTGGTGTTTCATCTCACACCCGGCTCTTCCAACAAGAGCATTTGCTCGCAAGTGAAGTGGGCATAGAATATATATTATACGCCTACTTCGCTTCAGCGCACTGCGAGTAGAATATACGTTGTAGTCATTTTAGTTTTTTTATTACGATAGCAATTATATGGACACTCTCGGCTGATTTTAGCCGTCACCGCCATGTCGCGGATATGTATATGTACCTATTGTGAGAAAGGCATAAAAGAAAATAAATAAGTTGAAAAAATATAAGTAAACATACTGGGGTTCGAACCAGTGACCCCTCGCTCCGCAGCCTTCTGAACTAGCCAGCACGACCACTCGCCGTACTTATGCCACCGATATAACGGCGAGCTATTCATATGCATCATTTACCGCTCGCGGTACGCAGATCTCGGAACAGCTTGAGTGAGTTTTCTATCGCCAACGCTATAACATTTTCTTTCAAAACGAAAACTGTCTTTTAGGCGCCCAAGAAAAAGTGGTCTTCTTCTGTTTCTACTCATGATGTAGAAGACAAACAAAAGTTACACTATCTCTCATTAAAAGAACCATGTGTAGATGCGTAGCAGAGGGCGCTAAAGCTTACACTGGCGGCGGCGTTGACGCCGGCGCTCATCGCGGCATTGAGCGAGAGAGAAACCTCGGGAGGCGCAAAGCATGCTGTAACGGACCGTTGTTTCCTACTGGAACATGCTGCTAATAGGCAATGAGAGACAGAAGGTTGTGATTGGACACAGAGACCCGCAGTCCTTTTTTAGTTAACGCGCACGCTTCGAATGCTTATTTTTCAACAACGCACAGGAGAAATCTCTCGCTGTGACTACCTTAAAGGTCAAGATGCCTATGTACAAGGGCTGGCCAGTGAACAATTGTGCAGTGAGAACAGTCGGTTTTTTTAGCGGTGAAGCTCCTTACGCCGTGGGTCGTATGTCCTGTGTCGTCGTCATCGTCGCAGTAGCCAGTTGCATTGCATTGCATGTCAATAAAAACGCGTGTCACAGCATATCCACGGAGTGAACGATGAGTGGTACGAAGCGCTGCAGTCAATCCGTCCATGCTTCCGTGCGTCCGCCCATCCGTCCGTCCACTCTGCCCCGCTCATTCACCTCGTGGATATGCAGTGATGTTTTTTTTTTTCAATCTTGAATCTCGCTTGCTGAGACTGCCGGCTTTGGCATTGCTAGGCGATAGAGGGGAATAGGACGCGTATGCGCAATGAGGGTGTAAATGCCACGGCGAGGAACGTCTAGAGGAGAAAGAGGGGGGACTGAGTCGGTTAGCGCTCCCTGCGTTCATAGAGTTTCTCACGAAGATACCTAGAGTGGAATGTGGCGCCACCATGTACAAATTTCTTAATTGGCCCCGTTGGAGCACCGGAAATGATGGTATGTGTGTCTGTGAGGCTTGTGTTGGCTGGTGTTGAGTGAGGCTTTGGCTCAAAAGAGAATACGACTACGTAAATAAAGTTTCTCTAAAAGAAAATGTTTATAAGCGGACCTCACCCACGCGTATCATATAAACGTCCACTCACACTGACGGCACAACCAAACAGCGAAAGAATGAAACAGACGACGTAAAGGAGCAAGTGGAACGCTCGCTTTGTCGTCTGCCTGCCAAGTTTAGCATCCGTTGGTTACTTCTTACGCTTCGTAAAGTTGTACATCGAAGCACGAAGTTCCAGTGTTAAATTAATCACGTTTCTGTGCAATGACAAAAATAGCTTATTACGTGCTCTTTTAGTAAAAATAAGCCATTTTAACATGAAGCCAGACGCGTCTCCAAGGTATACCATTTCGAGTCAGGTTCGATCTTCACATGTCCCAGCATTCCCTTGCATCGACCAGCACACTGCGCCAGATTTCTTTCAAGGTAATTTGGCGAGAAACTCTATGCCTTCGTCCATGCTGCGAGGTGAGACGGGGGAGAGCATGGGAGAGTAGAGAGAGGTGAGCGGACACATATGCGCAGTATTGGTGGTCACGCCGCACACCAGAGTGAGCTCGACTCTAAGCTGCTTCGCATCTAAAAGAAAGAACACGGGGCCCACTGGGCGTCAGACGCCATCGCGTGGCATGAGACGCAGAGGGTTCGTTGCACGTGCAACAGTTCAAAAAATAAAAGAAAAAGAAAAACTAAACAGGATATAATTTTGCATTACGGACATTTTCAGTGCGTTCTTCAAATGCAAACACGTAAAAATCAGGGGGATTGTGCACACTTGTCCATTGCAAAGCTATGCGCTTTCTAACCTCCTTCTTTGGGCTGTAGCGGTAAGCCGAAAAGTATCGAGCCGTTTGTCGTTATTCGTTTGATACGCCAATTTCTTGCTATCGCATTCACCGCTTCGCGCAAGTGATGAAACTGTGACTTGTGACGCCACTGTGAACTGTAGGTTATTACGCTGGGCCGCTGAGCGTATAGACGCGAGTACCATTCCTGCCGGGACTGTGGGATGTCGATGGGGGTGAAAGTCAAGAGGCGCAAGCGCTGTGTGATGTCGGCGCTTGTTAAAGAACCCCAGGAGGTCCAAATATTCCGCGGCCATCCACTGCAGCGTCCCTCATAGCCAGAATCACTCTTAGCCGCCAAACAACCTACCGAAGTACGCACGCAGGGCCATTGAATGCTCTGAAGAAGCTGATAAAATTTTTAACACACACTCGCGTGTCTGAATTGCGTGGCAATCATAAATCCAACTGAAACGACTCAATGTCAAGCCTTTGTGTGTTGCTGTTGTCGTCTTCCGCGTGTGTGTCTATAGTACTTGCTACCATAAATTCGAAAATTCCCCATGAGCCAAGTCATTCAAACCCAGACTCAAAGAGAGCCTCGAGTTTGAGTTTGAGTGAGTCCGGGTTTTGGTGAGCATGAGCAAGTGTGAAGTTCGCTAAATTTTCAGTGAGTCTATGGGAGTTCAGTGAAATAAAATTGTGGTTACCTTGGGTCCACAGTGCGCCTGAAGTACAAAATGTATTTCTTGAATGAGCCTGAGTGAGCTACGAATTTGTTCCTTATCTATACTGAGTAAAGTAATCTATTGTGACACGTATAGGCACACAATGCGCCCACACGGGTATTTAATAGAAAAGGCATCCCTTACCCGGAAATACTCCAGAAGCTCTGCAAGAGTCAACTCTCCGTTGATTTCGACGCAGTTCCAGAACGAGAACTCTTGGCTCCGAAACTGTTCAGAAATAAAACATAATGTGATAAGAAAAGAGTAAAAAAATACTCGGCATAAGTGAAGACTGAATGTCTGAAAGATATAACATTGCATTGATTTTCTAGCCGTACGGGATGCGCCAGGTATGCCGTTAGGTCGTATTGATTATATTGTGGATAAATATTGCCGATAAATTGCACAGAAACATCGTTATGGAGTTTTAGAAATGCACGCACGAAGATTTGCGTAAGCTATTCGTTGCGGCCGTTGTCACTGTACATGCGTCATAACGCTAACCACCTTAAAAGTTTGCGACCCACCAGCACGAAATCTGAAATAGCGAACGGCACGCAAAGCCCTTTTGCGGTGACTTCAGCGTGCGTCAGCGTTCGCGGGGACAAATTCTATTCTTAAACACGTATAACGCCCTTATGCGAATGGTACGCCTGCAAAGCCCCCTAGCTAAGCGCAAGCTACTATGAAACTCCCGAATAAATACGCGGTGATAGATTGTTTTTGTATTGCTGCGGTATACGGTGTACAGCTTATGCGGACGATGCCACTATATTAACTGCCACAGAGAGCTCGGCTCGAGTGATGGTGACAACACAACGACTTAAACAAAGATTTCTGTGTGTTGCCTCACAATCATTCCGTGAAGTAGAGGCCGAATCGCCCGTGAAATCATGAGTCAATTACTATCAAATCTAAAACCAAACTTGGCTTGAGAGTAATTCTTCTTGCTTCATTGAACAAGCCATAATCGATCATAGAAATACTTCAGACAAATATAGCCAGAAATGCCGAACAGAAAACGAGGTTAACTGGTGTTAAGCAGTGCTCGCGAAAGATGAGTATAGTAGAGGGGACATTATTTGTAACACAAATCGTTGGCGGAAAAGCTACTGCGAGGCGGCCCTGCTCGGTTTCCAGGACCTTCCAGCCCAACGAGTCATGATCCAGCGCAGCAGGACAGCGGCCACGACCAATGGGGTCCCTGAGTACGGACTCCACCTATTACTGTAGAGAGGCTGACCCACTATAGAGGCTGGTTTCCCTGGCAACCTCTCTGTTTTTTAAAATTAAAGTTTACTACTACTACTACTACTACTACTACTACTGCTACTACTACTACTTACTACTACTACTACATACTGAATATGAACAACTAGCTCCCCTAGACGTGACAACGAATTTGAAGAAGTATACACACAGCGCTGTGTATGTTCTGTGTATGTCTGTTTCTAGTAAATTTTTGTCCCGTCTGGGCACGCTGTTTCCTGTTCTGTCCAGGAGGGTCGTCATTTGCTGCTGTTATTTATCCTTCACCACTCCTACACTGTAGATACACGGGAATATGCGCTAAAATACACTGCCAAACAAAACGAAAAAAAAACAGGAACTAAACCTTTTTCCAAGCAGGCTGGAATAGGTTCTGAGAAACCAACAAAAGGCAGCGCCAAGTTCACGAAGCTGTTCTTGTAAAGCTCCAGCCTTTTGTGTTCTTGAACTAGCTGCATACAGAAAGGGGACACCAATTACTCTTCAGATACGGCAACCAAGGTTTCAATAAGAAAGGACAAATCTACAATATGAAATTGAAAAATGACGATAGGCGAAATTTTCCCATAGATGTATGTTGTAGGATACGAAGCATTATGACACCGGGGCACTGCAGCGCACATGAATGGTTACATTGCTGTCACAGTGAATAGCCAACATTAAAGCGACAGGGCACAATGATGCATGTGAAATTAGCAGTGACCGATTCACAGAGCTCTGCATAAGCACTTTTCACCCGTTTGTCAACCACTTTCCGTAGTAGTGTTGCGTTGTTATGACGGTGAAGTACGCAAAACACAAGCAGGTAAAAATGAAAACTTTTTAATGGTTATACTTGTGCCCATAAACGGTGCAAGATACTCGCAGTACAAGGCTATTGGCGAGCACTCAAATCAGTCGTCGGGTAAGTCTTGTTCATTCGCAAAACGTCGTAACAGACTGCAAGATTACTGATAATATTACATTTCAATTAGTCGTGATGACTAAACCTACTATTGTCGAGCACGCTTCTTTCTGTTTTTTGTGTGTTTTTTATGATACCGGGCTGTTAAACGAGTCATCACTTCGTCCAGCGCCGGCCACGCCGGAGGGTCTGGCAACATCACCGGCCTAATGCGGCCACGATCAATGACGCCGGAACATTCGATTCTGTGTGTATAAAGGACGACACGTTCCATCAGCGCAGCGATCACATTGTACTCTTCACCTTGTATAATTCCAGACAGGCCAGGCCCGCCACGAGCGATGTGGTCGTGGCGATGGCAGGGACGATCTTGCCCGCGACCAGTTTGCCCTTGAGCCTGTCGGACGGCTGGATGTTGTAGTTCGCGGCGCGCAGGTTCGATGCCGCCACGATGAAATCCACGTGGAAGTTGGGCTCGTCGTCCACGTCGAACTCGAGGGCCTTAAGCGTCAAGTCACGAAGATCATTTGGCGCCGGGAGTTTCTCCAGCAGATCACACACGAGCTCCTTGTCTGCATAAGCGAACAAGGCGATTCGCGCAGGTCGTGATGACGAAAAAGAATTGGGACAAACAAGATTATAAAACCGGGTACTACATGCAGCCCAAAACCACATATTTGAATTCTTGAGCGCAACAAAAACAATAAAAGAAAAAAAGTATACAGTTTTGTCACAAGTGTGAGGAGGTGAATGCGATAGCAACATGTTGCAATGATATACGATGTAAGGCTGGTAGCTAACATTTTTGGATCCGGTCTGACCTAAGTGCAGAAAACGCTGGTGCAAGAGAATGCGGCCGCTTCACGGATAGAAGCCCTTTTAGCATAGTCCCTTCATGCTGACAACACAGTAAGACAGATATACGAGCCATTTGCTGTTGCCTACAAAGACCCCCCCCCCTAATCTTTCAAGAAGAGGGGGGTTATTGCTCTCGGCTTGAGCAGCAATCGAAGGCAGGCCTCACAAGCGGGTTAATCTTATCGCATGCGCTGTCCATGCGACAGAGATAAGCCGGCTTCTTTCATACATTCTTCAGCCGTGTACGTCGCCTTCGCTCACTAGCTTTTATGCGCAGGTGTAACATGCAAACCGTGGGGGCATGGTCTGAATTTGTTCTTTATACCGAACACATGACGGTGACAGTGGCGGTGAAAACCCCGTACTGTGTACGTATAACTGCTGCAGCAATAAAAGTAGGGTAACACAACTAAACTTTAGTAATTGTAGGGAATTTATGTCCTTAAAAAAAAGAGTACATCTGTTACTCTTTCTGGCGAATCCTCACTTGCCACGTAGATTGAGACATTTTAAAAATACGCGTCAATACTCTTTCAAAAATGCCACCTTCAATTACTCTCCAAAAACAATGTAACGACTTCCGAAAGGAGCTCACGTGGATCTTTAAACAGGGCCCTGTACGTGACAAGTCTGGACTCATCGGAAAGAGTGATAGCGCTTTTTTTTTCTAAAAATGTACCTAGATGGCATATGTGGTAGATGCGAGTCACTAGAAGAAGACAAAAAAATTTACTGACTGGTGAACATGAACATGGACTTGAAACGTTATACTAGCTATAATAGATCGACTGCCTTTGTAGTAGGCCCGTTGATTTTACGGGTGCGCATCTTTCGCTAATACCTTTAACGCGATACCGTTAAAGGGCTCGTTTCAGCAGAGATTTCGGCGTCGGCGTCGGCGTCGTTGGTTGGAAGCGAGATATCATCTTTGCGTGACCGAAATCCAGAATGATGCAAATAAAATAAATATTAAAACGTTCTTTGTGTGAGGGGGGATAAAACCCACGTTGTTTGCGGGGCAAGCGAGTGTTCTACCACACAGCCACGCCTCTGCTTGGGATTATACTGACAGCAAATTTCTCTGTTTGGATGTGCAGTGAATGTAATTTTCATGCTTTAGAAGCACGCACGTCCCCTATACATGCTTCACAATACACCATGGCATATTGCCATACTAACGCGTGGTGCAAGCGTACATTGCCATCGGGCGTGAGAAAAATAGATTATAATAATGACCTTGCAGCGTCGTGCCAGATTTAACTAGTTGCTACGCTGCTACGCAAAATAAATAAATAAAAGAGCCGCGTGGCTCATGTTCCGCGAACTACGAGGTGTTTGGAAGAGCCTATAGTCGTTTACACCTTACGAATAAGCACAAGCTCCACCTTCAACCGTGACTCCCCCTTCCTGAGATAATTCGCATACATGTCTCATAAAAAAACATTTGCTCATTTTTGTGATGCGAAGTAGCTTTAGCGTACTTTAGATCACGTTTTTTATACAAACATATATTGGTGCAGCTGGGTTTGTTTTAAAAAAAAACTCGATTTCCTGCGCAATTTTCGCGAAGATTTCGACGTCACTCTGTCAAGCGTAATGCTTGAAGGAGATACAACGAAGTTTCAGTTATTGCGCACAGTATTTCTGCTAGCAGCGAAAAAGTACTATACAATGAAAACCACATATGGTGACTCTTTCGCACCATGAAAGGCACGTAAGCTGCAGTTTTGGGGGCAGGGCTTGTATTTATTTTTAGGTTGCAACTGATTATATATAGCTCATGACCTGGCTGGACGTCAAATCTGCGACCGCTTCTACGTCCAAATAAAATCTCAGACGACGGCACAGCCTTGTCACCCGCCATCACGTCTCCGTGCGCAACTCGATAGTTTAAAGCCGGTCCCCCACTACAAAAGCCACACAGACCATTGCACTCTTAAGGCCACGTAGTGGGTGCACAGCAGGTATGAAAATATTTTGTAGACTTAGTGCCTAAAGTACGCACTAAGAATAGAATATGACTATCACGTCCAACTTTTAAAGGAGAAGCTTAAGGGTTCTCTAAACTCCTTCCCTATAGTAAAGTTGTTAAAGTGCTGAGCTTTTACCACGCGGTCTTTGAAACATCTGGCTGGAAAGTGTGTATAGAAAAAGTGGTCAACGATTTAGAGTACTAGGCACTCCACTATGGGAGAGCATAAAACCGTCCTGTAAGCATATCCTGAACTGATGTAGGTTGTCTTCACAAAGAGGAGAACTGCTTGTCAGAAGAACGAAAGTCTAAGCTGAATTGGAACGCTATTTGCGCACTAAAATAGGCGCCTTTGTCTACTTTCGTCTCATTAGGAAATTTCAGGCTCTGCAGCACTCGCATGGTAGCCAAATATCAAGTTTCGATTTGTCTAGCGTGAACTCTCCCTTAAACCATAGGAGGAAACCTTCGCTCATATCTTTTTTTTTTTACATGAAAGTGTCCTAAGCCGAAGGCCACGAAGGCGATAGTGACACAATTTTGTCAAGGAAATGACGCCGAAAATGCACACGACTTCTCATTCCGCGAGAACAGCATCCGGGCAAGCTATCCACTGCGCCACAGTCTGTTTTCTTTTTTAAAATCTATAGCTTACAATTTCATGTCCTAAACATATATATTAAGATTTTAAAGAGGTTTTGTTACCTGTATCATACTATCGAGCAGTCTATGTGATCGGATTCAAAGAGAATGTTCTACACAGAGTAAAAATGATGCCAGTAAGGCCATTAACAAAGTTCCTTATAGCAACTGCCTTCATGTCAAGGTTTGGCTAAAACTAAAAGGACTCCTCGTAGCCAGGAGTATGCAACAAACCAGGAACGATAGAGCACACATTAGCATCTTTTGAGGCCCACTGTTCTTATGGCACATCCTTGAAAGACTTCAAAGAAAGAAATACTTCAAAAACATCAAAGAAAAAATTACCGATCACTCCCTACGGTATTGGCTTCCTCCCTACGGATACGGTACAGTTCCCTTAAGGCATGATTATGTTGGTATCCATGCACATGTACAGTATATGTAAAACCAGAACGGTGGTACAAAATGCTGAAACAGCGGCTCGTTCCGATATATATGCACAATATATAAAAGAAGCGTTTTGCATTCAGGAAGAACCACAAATATCGATCTTTATTTTAGATGACCTCACTTCATTAAAGCACTTTTAAATCTTCAAGTGGTAAACCTTTCGGAGTATGAAAGGTACAAACGCGCCTTCCATATCTCACACGTTCCTCGAACAGTGAGATATGGTCTTTCTCGGCAGTGAAGTAGTGAATCATGAGTCATGAACGTAGCCTCCACGATTAGCTCCTTCAACGTGTCGTTGCTACATGCGTCTGTACAGCTCTGCACGTTTACAAAAGGATAGTGCGATTTTGCCATAGCCATGACACAGCACGAGGTCGCGACCTTATCCGCAGCGTTGGCCTCGTTCATATCGCATTTATACCCACCAAAACTAGCTGTGCGAAGTACGCCTCCCTATACTGGCAATAACACCGTACTTCACACATACACTCGTCTTGAAAATATTGTGGCTGTGCTAGAGGGTAGGCAAGGCGCTCGCTTTGCTGTTCAACTCATCGCCGTAGGAGGTCGATCTTATCCCAATTTCTGTGCCGGTCAGCGGCTCTCTTCGGGTGGTCACACCGCTTCCTAATAACGCTGTCTCCGTTTACTACCACAGCTACCACAAGAATTTGTTAGCCATCGATCACAGTCGTCAGCTGTCAAAATGGAGCTGTACCACCATACATCAACAGGTGATGCGACCGAGGAGTGGGCTGCAGACAGTCACACAGGCGCCGGGGAAAGAGGAACTCTAGCGAGGCTTCGGGCTCACACAAAGGACAGGTGGTTTTTTTTACATATTTACAATACTTGGCAAACTAGGGGAGCTGACACGCCTTTACATGGCATGGCAGGCACGAGCGAAGGTCAGAGAGACAGAGCTTAAAATTGAAATCTACATTGTGCAGGCTCTGTTACATCATACTGCAGTAAGCATTCAAATATATCTGTAAGGACGCGATTTAGTTTTGTGTGATAACGGCTCATATAACGGAGGCATCAACCT
Source organism: Rhipicephalus microplus (assembly GCF_013339725.1). Taxonomy (NCBI): domain Eukaryota; kingdom Metazoa; phylum Arthropoda; class Arachnida; order Ixodida; family Ixodidae; genus Rhipicephalus; species Rhipicephalus microplus. The sequence goes on along the minus strand of NC_051169.1, from coordinate 88,504,907 downwards.
TATTTCTCTTTAACACAAAATTGTCTTGTGCCGGGGTACACCAAAGCTCCACTGGCGTATATCACATGCATGACGTTGTAAAATAGATACTAACAAATTTCTAAGAAAAAAAAAACTGAGAAGAAAAGGTTCTGCCGCGGGCCGTCGCACGACGACTTCTCGCTCCGCAGCGCGCGGAGCTACTCACTAGGCCAGGAAGCACGCGTTGTCAGGAAGGCGGACGGCAAGCTATTTCCCTGCATCATAAACCGTTTGACAGTCCTAAGAACTCACCAATGCTAGCGCGTTTCGGTCATCCGTAGCTAGATGGCGCAAGGGCCTCACGTTGGGATCGGGCTTTAGGATTCGGCAGTGTTGGGCTTGCTCTAAAAGTCGTCGCCTCAAGCTTTTCGACGAGCGATGTCATCCGCGGAGCATGATCGCTCTTGCGCGCACGCTTATAAGACTCGTGATTCGGGAGAGCACGAAGGTCACTTCGCTCGCTGCCGCGGCCGCGTTTACAAAAGGAAGACGCTCCTCGCACACGAAAAAATAAAATTTGTTGACATTTGTTCACGCTTGTGCTATGTATACTCGTGCGTTCGTTTCGGGCGTCTTTTTGTATTAACAGCGCGCTTTAAGTGTCAAGCTGTGGGAGTTGTTAGTCCACGCTACTCCTATGTAAGCTCAATTCATACGTGCTTTCTGCTTGAGGTGCACGCTGCAAGTTTTGAGCTGCTTGGCGTTTCTCGCGGGACTTCGCAATTAGTTGCTGTAGCATTCATTCCTCGCCAATATGGCGTAACAATTCACAACTACCTCTGTGGACACATGTTTCAATTTAGTGTTATGCCGATTCTTAGAAAGAAGAATCATCCACGTTTTCGTTTTTTTTCTCTTGCGCTGCTAAATCTTTAGCCGGATCTTTTATTGGTGATTGTCTTCCGTTATTCACCTGGATTGATATTGACACCTCCTATTTCCCAAGTTTTTGTTATCGTCCCAAAACACCACACGATTCTCAGCGCAAACCGCGCCTGCAGTTTTCGAGAAGGTTCCGGACTGTAGTAGATGATTTCGATAAGATCACGCCCACTGTGCGAACGGTACAGATTGTTCTGGAACCTACGCCACCGCCAGCGATAACGCTAGAACATTCGACGGCAAGAGTATAAATGCCAACGCGCTTCGCCGCTTGTCAGTTGCTGATCGAAGGCCGACGCTCCGTTCGCCGCTATCAGTCCGAGACTGCTATCTGTGCGAGACTGCTGCTGTAATTGGACTTTCCTTTTACCGGGCACAGGTTCGCCCAAATAAACAGTTAAATCCCAACACGAAGTCTCCTGTCTTCGGCCACGTCACGACTTCGTGACATCTGGTGGAGGTGCTGCTTCGTTCATGTACCGGACGCCCCCGTCAAGCCGTGAACCCAGCCCACGTCGCGGAGAAGACACCGACGCCAACCAGGAGCAGCGAACAAGCCGCCGACAGCAAGGGCTACCACCGGAGTACGGGCTTCTAGAAGACAAGGCGCGGAAGACCAAGGCCATGACCGCGACTGCAGCGACAATGACAACCGCAGCGTCCCAGCCCACGATGGTCATGCATCAACCCAGGGAACCACCAATTTTCCATGGGTCATCGTTTGAAGACCCGGAGTCCTGGCTAAAAACATACGACCATGTGGCCGCCCTCAACCCCTGGGACCATGACGAAAAGCTGCGTCGTGTGTTCTTCTATTGGGAAGACACCGCAAAGACCTGCACTCTAAGCCAAAAGGGAGTACCAGGGGTATAGGGGTTGCTTCTTTCAGGGAGCAATTGCATTGCCACTCCCATTACTCCCCTAAACGGAGTAACTGCAGAGGGAGGAACCGTTGCTCTCCTTTCAGTTCCTCCTTCGGGGGATGAACAGTTACTCCCTCCAGTTCCTCCCTGCAGACCAACAGTTACTCCCACCAGTTGCTTCCTGCGGACCAACCATTACTCCAACCAGTTGCTCTTCTAAGAGCAACAGTTACTCTTTACCGTTCCTCCCACGTGTCCGCAGTTACTCTCTGAAAACCAACTGCACACGCTTCCAGTTACTCCTTGGGGAAATGAGTATTTATCTCGAGAATGCTTGTCACACGCTTAACACATGGCGAGAGCTCCTTGGAAGAGCACTGCTTGGGTGCTTCTAACACAAAAAGTGGACAATATTGAAAGGAAAATAAATGCTTTATTGTTCTTTTTATGAGGCGACGTGTGAGCACACGTAAAAGTAGACTTCGCCACACCACAGCCAGCACTAAACAAACACCATAATACATCAAAGGTTTTCTGCATCATCCGTGGAAAAACAATCTTGAATTTCTAGCATAGGGCAGTCAGTGTCATCATTGGTGAGAGAAGGGCAACTTCTCCAAGTCTGAACAACTCAAGTTTCGCCGCTCGTGTTTCCATCAGGCTAGCGCAGCGGAATGTCACCGCAGGCATATGTGAAGCATCTCATTGCTGCAAGAAAAAAATAGAAGTGTGAGGTTAAACATGCCAGAATCAATTCATAACAATGAGCCACAGACACTGCAGCAGCGCTTACATTCTAGGATGTCTACTGCAAAACGAAATGTGAAAAAAAAGAAGGTTCGGCCAAACGTTACTTTGCAAGCCATATAAATGCTGATGTGGTAAACGCTCTTCACATGATGTCTCAGACAGCAATATTCTGGAAGAAAATGTGCAGCACCTCAACAAGGCATATTTGTAGCAGTTGAAGATACCCTTAGGTTCAGTTAACTTGTTTCCTATACACAGCTGAGTGACATTTCTATGAGCCCATTCACCAATAGGCATTCTAAGTGAGATCATGTGTGTGGCAAATAACACGTACCGTCCGCTCATGTTAAAATACTTATTTAGCTCGTGCACATAGTTGCTCTCGATTCTACTGTTCTATCATATGCTGCTGCGTCTTGAATTGTGCAATACCTGTAGGCACAAGCCAAGCATGCAAAGCCTGCTTGAAAGCAACCATTTGCAGAGGCTACATGATAATCTTAAGTATATTTCTTTATACCTGACGCAAACGGCTGGACAAAACTATAGACAAAAAATGTAGAGCGTACTTTCAAAAAATGCTTTAAATTTAGTAAACTAGGGTGCATTTGTTCACTCGGTTGTCGAGTCACAGCCACGAGATATGTGAACGAAGCAATATATCTTAAGGCATGCACAGATATTCCGATTCTTTGTTTGACAGTGTCACAGATAGCTTGCCAATACATATATATTTGAGAGCAAGAAGATGTGAAGCTTTTATTAGTTCAACGTCTTGTTGGTTCACAGCCAAACAGATTACTGCTTTGTTAGACAAATTGGAATAAGCGCATCGTGGTTTCCAAAAAAAAAGCATTATTAGAAGTTAGTTCCCGGTGTGAATGTCTGCCTATTTATTTTGTACTGCCTTCTACATGTGCCACAAAGACATTTGTTGAGGATGTGCTACCAGTCAAGCCAAGATCGCATACTTTGTCAATGTGATGGAAATACAAACATTAGAAACACTGCCACCTCTAGTAAGAGCATAACACTTCAGTATCTTGGACTAGCAAGGAGGTGCACAAGAAAGTTAAGCCCACTCTTGCGGAACTTTGAACGCGAATATTTCAGAGTGGGGGAGGTCAACATGCTGTGGCACTTTTAAACCCACGAAACATCTGCAGAAAACAGGGTAAAGGCAAGTCAAGAAACGCTGTTATGAAGGCCTGCGCATGGACAGCTTTGTGAATCTAGGCCCAAGTGTTATGCTTTGTGCAAGCCAAAATCCATGTAAATAGGGAAAGCGTACTTTTAGGAGTACCAGCGTAAACAAATCTTGGCAGTTGGCTTTTTAGTACAAACAGCAATCCCTGCAATTAAAACATAAACATTTTATCTTAACGGTAACAGTGTGAGCACACACACGGGCCAGCGGAGCCATGTCAAATTGTCAGTGCCAGTGTAACCATGTGGCATGATGAACTATTCTCTGGCCAACACATGCACAGTTTGCCCCTAAAAAGCGATGCTTTCATATACGTAGTACAAAAAGTCTGCACTTACCGAAATTCACTTGCTTTCTGTACTTTAGCATCGTTGGGAGCATCTTTATCTGCAGTATAACCAAATTTGCATCATAACCCTGAAAAAAAAGTAGTAAAAGACATGCATCAAATATTGTTTCATTTGGTAGCAGTGAAGTCAGGTTAAGAACAGCCAAGTGGGAATCAGCCTAATTATGTGCATGCGGCAAATCCCAAACGGCGTTATTGAGGTCGTCGAAATTTTCGTCGATTGGTATTAACGTTGATATGTGACTTCAACGGCATGCCAAGTTTTCACAGCGCATAAAGATTTCATGATGCAGAATAATGACAACGCTAACGAGAACATAAAGCATTTATGATTGTCTGTTACAATATTCAGTTTTGCTAAGGTTTTGCATCACTAAAGAAATCTGAAAGATTTGGGTCATTCCTCCTCCAATTGTTCTGTCCATATGTAAACTGCTCGCTTGATGGTGCGCTTATAAAATAGTACGTTCAGCGCAGAGGTGAAGCAAGTGACGCAGTGATGTGGGCAGATTTTTTTTTTTTAGGCGTGCGGGGAGGGGGGGGGGGGGGGGTCCGCTTATCTGAATAGGCCGGGCAAGCGAATATGGTCAATTAGGGCTCCCTACGCCCGGCCTGAAAAAATTCTGTGCGCAACCGCCTGGCTATGCCAGTGAAGTGATGCGACAATGATTCGTTCACTTACTGATTTACATACACTTTACAGCTCTAAAAAATGCGGCCCAAGGCCCCAACACTCAGCCGTTAACATTACATAAAGTCAATGGTAAAAAAGTGCCAGTATGAATGCAGCTACAACCCCGCCCCAGTGTTTTTTCAAGCGAGGTAGTGTTGCGGAAATGAACTTTTAACTGCAAAAGTACACTGGCACTGCAGTGGTGACATGGGAAGCAAGAGGGTATGCAGGCGGTAATAGAGGTAATTTAGTCAGATACGGCTAGCAATGGATACGGTGAATAAGAGCAAATCATTTCTCTTTCAATAGCGCAACCACTCAACAATGTATTGTAAGAGCATTAAATGTTGCTGGAAATGCCACTCACCTGCACGCTGATGCATGCACAGTCCTTTGTCCGACGAGCGAACAGGCTTGCAGATAGCTGAAGACGTGTTTACGATGTGTTTGTTCTACCCAGCAGCAAAATCCTCAACTACTTCGCGCTCCATAAAGATAAATATACACTAACCTTCATCACGAATAAGTAGAAACGCAAATCTGCGACACACACACACGATCAAAACATAGCTCACAAGCTTGCACGTCCATGTGCTCGCCGACCACAGACCATATGTATATCAGTAGTGCGAACGCGAACCTAGTTGCGCCGAAAAAAAAAAAACGTCGAGCAGTGGCAGCACAGGCGTCAGCGCAATGATTTCAGTGTGTTCTCCTAATACATTTATAAAAAAAACTGAGGTACACTAAAACTCATAATTAAATATAAAAAATTGAGTGTAATTTTTATTTAGTGCTAGTAAACATAAACACGGAATAAAAATTACTTTGTAACTTACATCGTTTGCTACACTAGCGCCACACTTGTCGTGCGGGCGCAGATGGCGCAGATTTGTCATTCTGCCCTCAAACTACACGGTGAAGCGTGCTACTAAGTGTGTGGCTGATGAGAAGCGCGTCTGGGTCCGCTTTTTTTTTTCTTTTCCGATATAATGGAAGGGGGGGGGGGGGGAGGCTCCTTATGCACGTGTTTCGGGGCTTGATCGACTTTGACGCCCTTACTTCGCGGACGAACAGCGTGTCTAGGCTTTTTTTTATCGTTGTTTTGCACGTGTTTCGGCGTTCAGTCCGCTTCGACGTGCCAACTCTCCATTCTGCTGCTGCGTGTGTTAGGTACTTGCCGTACTGTACTCTCAGGCCTTCTGTGTTCAGCCAGCGCTGCTATCTTATTATCTACGGATGCTAAAATAAATCACTGTTTTGGTTTGGTGAAGTTTGGCACACAGAACAAACAATAATCTGGCCCATGAATATCAATGTGGGCGGCATGTATATTTGTGTGCGGTGTCCTGCCGGGGAGTAACCGTTGCGCGACGAGAGCATTTACAGCGGTTCCTCCTTTCGTTGCTCCCTAACAAACTTTTATAAATACAGTTGCTCCCCCATTCTCGAACAAGTCGGCCATCTTGTTCCGCTTGGTCTTTTCGGAGAGTAACAGTCGGTCTGAAGGAGTAAAAACAGCCGTTGCTCCCATTTCGGCCGTTTTTGGCTTAGAGTGTGGCTTGAAAATCGGGAGTCCACGCTCCGAACGTGGGATGTTTTCTGTGGCGCATTCCTACAAACGTTCGCGAGCGTTGCTCGCAAAGAGAGGACCGCCGAAGTTCCGAAGGTATTCAAGCGCGAACTTGCGTCGTTCTTTCTACGAAACGGCCTTCTACAAAAGAAAAACTTTTCACCGCTTCGAGCTAAGTACCTCCTTGTGGTGCCTTCAGCTCTGCGACCAGAACTCTTGCAGGCCCTGCACGACGATCCGACGGCAGGGCACCTCGGTGTTTCTCGCACGCTCGCGAGGATACAAGAAAGGTACTACTGGCCACGTCTTACCACCGACGTCACTCGTTATGTGAGGACATGCCGGGACTGTCAGCGACGCAAGACACCGCCGACAAGGCCAGCGGGACTTCTGCAGCCAATTGATCCACCTTGCCGACCTTTCCAGCAGATTGGTATGGACCTACTGGGGCCGTTCCCGACGTCGGCTTTCGGAAACAAGTGGATCGTGGTAGCTACCGACTACCTCACCCGCTACGCCGAGACAAAAGCCCTGCCAAAAGGCAGTGCCTCCGAGATAGCTAAGTTCTTCGTCGAAAATATCATCCTACGTCACGGCGCCCCGGAGGTCCTTATCACCGACCGAGGAACGTCATTCACTGCCGACTTAACTCAAGCGATCTTGGCATACAGCCAAACAAACCACCGCCGAACGACAGCGTACCACCCACAGACCAACGGCCTCACCGAGCGGCTTAACAAGACGATCGCCGACATGCTGTCAATGTACGTCGATGTCGAACACAAGACGTGGGATGCCATTCTTCCGTATGTGACCTTCGCATACAACACGGCGGTGCAGGAGACGACGCAGATATCTCCATACAAATTGGTCTACGGAAGGAGCCCGGCAACGACGCTCGATGCCATGTTACCCAACGTCACCGACGAAGAAAACCTCGATGTGAGTGAGTACCTTCAACGCGCCGAAGAAGCCCGACAACTCGCGCGTCTTCGTATCAAGAATCAACAGACGACCGACAGCCGCCGTTACGATCTTCGACGACGCTTCGTGGAATATCAGCCCGGTGAACGTGTTTGGATGTGGACGCCGATACGCCGACGTGGACTAAGTGAAAAGCTTCTGCGACGGTACTTCGGACCGTACAGGGTGGTTCGACGTCTCGGCCCACTTGATTACGAGGTTGTCCCCGACGGCATCACGAACTCTCAACGACGCCGATCGCGACCTGAAGTCGTCCATGTCGCGTGCCTCAAGCCGTTTCATGCGCGTTAACAAACTGAAACAGTGTTTTTTGTATTATTGTTGTATCGTAATTTATTCATTGTACTTTCTTGCATTATTATTGTACCTTCATCTTTAGTTAAAGCATCGGGACGATGCCTTTTTTCAGAGGGGGGCAATGACACGTCCTATTTCCCAAGTTTTTGTTATCGTCCCAAAACACCACACGATTCTCAGCGCAAACCGCGCCTGTAGTTTTCGAGAAGGTTCCGGACTGTAGTAGATGATTTCGATAAGATCACGCCCACTGTGCGAATGGTACAGATTGTTCTGGAACCTACGCCACCGCCAGCGATAACACTAGAACATTCGACGGCAAGAGTATAAATGCCAACGCGCTTCGCCGCTTGTCAGTTGCTGATCGAAGGCCGACGCTCCGTTCGCCGCTATCAGTCCGAGACTGCTATCTGTGCGAGACTGCTGCTGTAATTGGACTTTCCTTTTACCGGGCACAGGTTCGCCCAAATAAGCAGTTAAATCCCAACACGAAGTCTCCTGTCTTCGGCCACGTCACGACTCCGTGACAATATTTTATTGCTACTGACGCACCTTCGTATGCCATGTTGCCGTCACCACTAGCGAAGATGTCATTTGCGTGAGGCTCGTAGTCAGAAACGTCGACTTTTTCAAGCATGAGGGCAATAGCTTCGCGATCCGTGCTCTGCGGAATCCCGAACATCGTAGCCCGGAGGTTTGCCACAGCAACGACGTAGTCCATGTGCAGCGTCTACATTGGGATATGACAGACGGAGTACACGATCACAAAAAAATATTCATGCAGAACCAACTACATGAACGCAGATTACATGAAAGCACATTATCTGCACTGGCATGTTACATGAAGAGAAATGCATGTTGTGTTTATATAAAGCTGAAAGTGTCAACATAAGAAAAAACTAACCATCCTCAGACGATGCTGTCTTGTGCTGATAATATACGAGTAAACACGGTATGCCAGCACAAATGGCGACGAATCACGCCAAAGTATGCTGCTAGACATATAATACATCGAATGACGAATTTCTCTGCTCAGACGGCAACAAATATTGAAACCTCGCTGTGAACTTGTGCCGCTACCAACACCGTCGGCGTCACGCATGTAAGTACTTACGTTGTTGGCGTCGAAATCGATCGGGTGGGGGCAACGCTTGCTTGCCGACCAGAACGGAACGCCCTTGATGGTGAGCTGTGAATGAAGTTTCTTAATTCAGGTCATGTTGTTTCGTGCACTGAGCAAGATAACCTGCGGTCACCATGCTCAATTTTAAGGCTTCTGTGTGTTCCACAAAGTGGTGGACTCGAGCGATGATACAAAAAAAAGTGAGGGGAACGGGTTAGCAAAATATACTGAATAACACTAATGGAACAATTGTTTTATTACCAAGACACATAGTTTAGTATAGAGCATTCATGCGGTCGATTCTGCATAAAAGAGATATGATGTATGCAACATATAAAACAAATGACAATTGCAATGACCGATGAGGCCATCATTGTCCGAAACCCCCACGTTACGAAGCCCTGGAAAGCATAGGCGACATCACTTGTATAACTTGGAAGTCAATTGCAAGCAAACGTTCACCTGTTCCTCGGGATGAACCTGCAGAATTTTCCTGATGTTAGTGTTGTACTGCTCCTGAAAGCGCAGTCTGGCGATTCGAACACAATCGTCGAATACTCTAGGCCGTTCATCCACTAGAATCTTCATGATATCTTGCAGCAAGGCAACCTGCAACGGAGTCACGGAGGTGGAGCTGCTATCATAGATTCCATTGCTTCACAGCTGGTAATACTTCGTGAATAAACGGTTGCTGCCTAATATGTACACAGACAGACAGACAGACAGACACAGACAGACAGACACAGACAGACAGACAGACAGACACAGACAGACAGACACAGACAGACAGACAGACACAGACAGACAGACACAGACAGACAGACAGACAACAGACACAGACCAGACAGACACAGACAGACAGACAGACACAGACAGACAGACAGACACAGACAGACACAGACAGACAGACAGACAGACACAGACAGACACAGACAGACAGACAGACAGACACAGACAGACACAGACAGACAGACAGACAGACAGACAGACAACAGACAGACAAGACAGACAGACAGACAGACAGCAGACAGACAGCCAGACAGACAGCCAGACAAGACAGACACAGACAGACAGACAGACACAGACAGACAAGACAGACAGACACAGACAGACCAGACAGACACAGAACAGACACAGACATGACACAGACAGACAGACACAGACAGACAGACACAGACAGACAGACACAGACAGACAGACACAGACAGCAGACACAGACAGACAGGCACAGAACAGACAGACAGGACAGACAGACAGACGACCACAGACAGACAGACAGACACAGACAGACAGACAGACAGACAGAACAGACAGACACAGACAGACAGACAGACAGACAGACACAGACAGACAGACAGACAGACAGACCACAGACAGACAGACACAGACAGACACAGACAGACAGAACAGACAGACAGACACAGACAGACAGACACAGACAGACAGACAGACAGACAGACACAGACAGACAGACACAGACAGACAGACACCGACAGACAGACACAGACAGACAGGACAGACAGACAGACAGACACAGACAGACAGACACTACAGACAGACAGACAGACAGACACAGACAGACAGACACCGACAGACAGACAGACATAGACAGACAGACAGACAGACAGACAGACAGACAGACAGACAGACAGACAGACAGATAGATAGACAGACAGACAGACAGACAGACAGACAGACAGACAGACAGACAGACAGACAGACAGATAGATAGATAGATAGATAGATAGACAGACAGACAGACAGACAGACAGACAGACAGACAGACAGACAGACAGATAGACAGATAGATAGATAGATAGATAGTAGATAGATAGATAGATAGATAGATAGATAGATAGATAGATATAGATAGATAGATAGATAGATAGATAGATAGTAGATAGATAGATAGATAGATAGATGATAGATAGATAGATAGATAGATAGATAGATAGATAGATAGATAGATAGATAGTAGATAGATAGATAGATAGATAGATAGATAGATAGATAGATAGATAGTAGATAGATAGATAGATAGATAGATAGATAGATAGATAGATAGATAGTAGATAGATAGATAGATAGATAGATAGTAGATAGATAGATAGATAGATAGATAGATAGATAGATAGATAGATAGATAGATAGATAGATAGATAGATAGATAGATAGATAGATAGATAGATAGATAGATAGATAGATAGATAGATAGATATGGTGTCATGGTGCAATTAAGGGGGGGAGGAGGAAGGCACCTGCTCTTGAACATTGCACAAGATATAAAAACAGCCATGGACCTACCAGCCCCTCTTCGACCCTATTTTCAGCTTTCTTCTTCAGCGCGGGCTCTAAATCGACTACTCATATTCACGTCACAACCTTAGCAACGATTCGGTCTAAAAATGAAATTAACTGGTGCTAATAAGTTCTGGTAGTATGCGAGTAAAGTAAATCAGAACTGTCAGAAACGTACACCCTACTTCATCACTTAACAAAAGGTTAAATAAAACATTATTCTAAAATAGGAACGTTCACCTTTTTTGCCACTGGCAGAATCTTCAGTGCGTCGAACAGGAACCGGGCGTCACTGAAAAGGATCACCGAGCAAATGGTTTCAGGAAAGCACGCGAGACATTTCGATTCACTCAAATCGTAGAGGGCTGCCGCTTACTTTCCTAACCTCTAGGTCTCAAAAAAAAAAAAACAGAAAGATGGTGCATCTGCACCAATGTCAGATTTCATTTTGTGCGTTGACAAACGACAGGATACCATTCACCAGTCATACGCGATGTGCCCTAGTGAAAGGAAAGGGTACCAGTGAGCACTATCCAGTAAGTCGACTATGCGTTTAAGTAGCTAGAGCAAGCACTATACACCACTGTAGAACCATGGACATAGTTAATGCTTATCTGCCACAGGTTTTTGAAAATTTTGAAATCTTCTCCCTCTCTCTCTGTGTGTGTGTGTGTGTGTGTGTGCGTGTGTGCGTGCGTGCATGCGCGTTTGTGTGTGCGTGTGCGTGTTCGTGTGTGTTTAGTAAAAAAGAGGAGTATTTCTATAAGACAATTAAAATGTATACACAGGATCATAAGTAAATAATTATCAAGTGGGCCGTGATAATTGCGACATAGAACAGCTGAGTGCTTGCTGGCGAGACGTCTTGCTGTCTTGATAGCTTCAATTATAGACGCTATATATTCCTAAATAAAATATTTTGCATACCAACCACATTTCCTTAAAGGGGTTGTGAAACGCTCACTCCAAAGCGACAATGCGAAGCCACCGGCTTCCACACACACCATCGGCACTCTCTAGTAGACTTTTTCTGAAATAAATGTTTTTTACCACCACCACCACCACACGCACTAACTAGGTGACGTCATCATAAGTAATGGTTTGCCCATTGAGGAACGCGGAACTCTTCGGTACTTGCGAGTGCGTGCAACCGGGACACTCATCAGCGTCTTTGCCATACGCAATCAGCACTACCTTGAAATCTGACGTCATATTAAGCGGCCCTCTTGTGGGATGCGCACCGCGTATTGCAGAAGCCGATGAGCGAATTTTGAGCGCGCTCGATATGCCATATATAGCTCCCCATTCCTCGATAGGCAAAGCCTCTATGCAGGTGCACTCGGGCTGATGATATAGTTAGCGCATGTGGCTGCCGATGGTGTCGCATTGTCGTTGTAAAGCGGCAGTTTCACGACCCCTTTAATTTACTATTCGAAGGCGTTCACAGGTTTCTATAAATATGTTTTGAATTGCCTCTGTGCGATGCTGACCCGACGGCGTTCCACTCACCTCATGTATTTGACAGCATTCACTGCACTCGTCTTGAAGAGACCCTCGAACTCATCGCGGGCCCACTGCGGAAAAAAAAAGAAAGAAAACGAAACATTGATTTCGTGTTTCAGTTCCCTTCATATTCAATTCAATTTTCATCTCTCGTTAATTCGTAGCAGATGTCCTTCCTTCCGCGTGAATACTCATCCGCCACAGTTGTCCTTCGCCAAATACCCTTCGCCACAGTTTTTTTTTCTTTAGCCTTGTGCGCGTAAGCGCTTTAATTTTCTTATTTGTGGGTTGGTTTTCGGTGCCGCCGTATTGGTATGTTGACTTTGCTGTTTTGAATATTCAACAACTAAACAAACAGTCCTATGGACTGATTGAAGCCTACCCGTGAAAGCAGGTAGGTTTGTGACCTTGATATGCATTATGTCATGATATACAAGAAATAAAACAACATTAGTTTACCTCCTAAAGTTTCCGTGCTTATGTGTCTGATGTGAACTTCTCGGTAAAGGACATGTATTACTAGACTGTTTAGCACGCTCAATGCCTGAAGAACACAATGCGCGGCGCGTCGGGTGCGTAGCGGCTGAGGCTGTAGCGCACAGCGTTAGTTTATCGTGCGCAGCAACCGAAAATGTGGAGTGCGCTTCGGCATGAACAGCCTTGAATTTCGAGTGCTGCTCCGTGCCATCTATAAGCGAAGAAATGAACTGCAGTAGCCGATGGACGCGGCCTTTCTTCGCAGCAGCCATGTCATCGACGCTCGCAGCCATCGAGATCTTCGCGAGACAGTCCATCGGCAAGGTACGCAATGGCCGCAGCGAGCGCAACGCAAGCGCCGAGATCTAGCGTGCGTCTCTCGTGTGCGCGCAAACGCACGCATCTCTCTTAGGTTCAGCGCATGCGCAGTCTTGCTCTCTCTCGCCCGTTGCATGGACACGGCCATTGCGCGCGCTGAAATATAGCTCTCTACTATCGCACCACTATAGTACGGCCTACGGGAAATGCGAGGCGTAAAGAAGCGCGATAAAGCGTTTAAGAAATACTCAGGTTATTCAGTTCTCGAAGACCAATTCCTTCTAAAACTCTCTATTATCGTACAGCTACAGTACATCTACGGGAAATGCGAGGCGTAAAGAAACACGAGAAAGAGTTTAAGCAACACTCAGGTTATTCAATTCTCGAAGAATCATTTCCTTGAGTGATTCAGTGTGTCAAGTGAGTCTGCCTTTATGATCGAAGCTTGCGTACCTCCAAAGTGTGCTCTATTTTTGTGGGAAAGTACTTGACGGTGCAGACAGGCACTGACGTCTCTGCTGGGTCCTGGGAGCAAGAGTAAGTCTCGGTCAGTAACGGGATGACCACCTGGACGCTGCCCTTGGTGCCCTCGGTGCCCGAATCGAGCATAGGCTTGCAATAGTGCACGCATCGGCGGTCCATGTACCGACCTGCAGTGTACATTTTGCATCCTTGTAACTACACACGCCGTCAGTTTGTCAGAAAGTGATATCCAGAGTGACTTGACTGTGGAAGAGAATAAAAAAATACTCAGTTTGGGCAACCAGTACCCTAAGTAGCGTGCTGAAGCGAGCTGTTTGGTAAAGCAATCAATGGGGCTAGCTGGTAGACGTTCGTAATGGAATACGCTTCGTATAGACAAATTTCACCAAACTTACGTAAGGAAAATGCGGTGCCGCTGTTTTGGTAGGCAAAATACGCTCTGCCTACCGCGGTTTTTTGCTGGGTTTTCAATGGTGCATGTGGTTTTCTCAGTCAAGCAACGAGGGGAAAAAAATGGTATGCCGACGAACTGCGTCACGGTTAGATGCGAGTCGCGTCTCACAACCTAATTTTGTTTGATGGTGCACATTGCAGCTCTCAGCGCTTATGGCGAAAGTTACGTGCGGACGTCGCTATAATTTTACCCATAATGTCGACATCAGCCTACCTGTGCTTACAAAGGTGGAATGGGTCTAGGTAACTCAACTAAATAACAACCCACAGAGTCCTTTATATGGGTGATCGGGTGATAAGGTGATATAGCGGATATAGGTAATATTGGTGATTGCGGTGCTTGATAATATAGGATTATATATCCTCTGTATAGGGGATTCATTCTACAGATTCTTTATGTATAGATATACATTGGCCTAAAACTACTTCCAAGCGAAAATAAACTTCTTAATGTATACATATTGATCCTCCCTCGCCTCGTACGGGAAGCTTTCCGAATCTAACATAATATTTCTGTGCCCTTGCTATTGCACCCCCACTCATTGACCATGCAAAGATGTTTATGGATGTCATATGCAACATGAAAAACGGGTCACGACGATGTCACAATTTAGGGCAATTCGGGACATAACGTGGCGACGTCATCACAGGATCACTTTTTTCATCTCTCAGGTTCACGTCGAGGGTCAATTTTATTGTCTGATGAGGTATTAAGACTTCCGGCTTAAATTTGGACATAATGGCGCCATGCGCGTCCACCTATGATCTCATTGTCGCTCTTTAGTCAAGGAGCTGCTGCGCAGTCGAAGCGCACTTAGAGACCTTGACGCTGTCCATGTATGAACACGAAGCACATTTATGAACTTAGCGCACTGTCCCAACCTGAATTGCGCTGGTCGGTACATTACTGAAGCAGCCTGCAGAACCTATCTTTGCATCGTTCTTAGCTGTGTTTTTTCCTCGTGTTCGGCAGTATTGCAGTGGTTAACTCGACCTAATTTAAGGGTGACCACAGGTGACAGCAGAGTATAGTGTGGCTGCCAGGGAGGCCTCGCTAGCAGTTTCCCGAGGCTCTTTCTCGGGAAATGCACAAGCTCGCATATGCAATGTCAGCAGTTGCGTGCACGTGTGCTTCTCAGAAACATTTTTCTATGATTGAGCAAATTACCATGCGATGAACTTGCAGAACAGGTGCAGTTGAAAACAGACGCCAAGAGTAAGACGTTCACCTTTTAACCAAGATGCGCTTCTTACTAGCCTGTATCAAGGTCACAGAGTTTCCAGTTCTTAAACTTGGTTGCGCTGAGTGAAAGACAGAACTTCCTGCCAGTGATCCCAGATACTTATTGTGCTGATGAACAAATACTTACTGAATTTAGGCGCTGTTATTTGCGTTACGAAACCTACTGAGTTGGCACAGAGTCACACCAGTTTCTAGTAATTCATTTGAGAAGCACTAAAAATTTTATGTCCAAGAGAAATAACAAAGAAAAACAGAAACGCGCGTCTTTATCTATTTTCCATCTTTCGTGCGTAGTCTTTCCAGCTACTTTTGTTCTTCACAACAAATAACGTGGTTAGCTAAGCGTAATTCGAACAACATCGCTATTTTACAGCTATAGTGTCATATTGCCACCAGCACGTAGTGGGTCGACAGCAAGAGCGGCTCTCAATCTGGAGGGAAAAGAAGATCGCGTGCCTTCTTCTCTGCTCGAGAGTCAGCCACGACTGACGCATCGTCCTAGAGCTAGCTACCCGGTCATTCAATAAGTCCCCCAGTACTTCTGACTCATTGTGACAAACTGGTGGAAGGTGTTGGGTAGTCTCACGGATGCTGCAGACCCCCCCCCCCCCCATGAAGCCGTACTACGAGGCCAGCCAGTCAATCCCGGTCGTCGTACATCTTCTCCGTTTCTGGTCCGATCTTCAGCTCGTGAGGCACAATGCACAGGTCCGGATTGATCCGCACAGCAGCCTCCGCGCGGCAACCGATTTCGGGCGCTGGAGTATAAGGAAAGCCAAAAAAGAAATCGGGTATTCAACATAACTGCTGTACTGCAGCACCAACTGGTTTGTATGAATTGCGAGGGCACTTCATCTCACACGCAGAAGGTCGCTATAAGAAATGCGTTTTCGAACACGTGACCACCGCGAACTCGCAGCACGGAACGATTTTTTTTTATGCAAAGCATTTTCTTTTTGCGTTCTGCAAGCACTTTTGGTTATCTATCTATCTATCTATCTATCTATCTATCTATCTATCTATCAATCTATCTATCTATCTATCTATCTATCTATCTATCTATCTATCTATCTATCTATCTAGCCGCTACGTCTGGGTGCTCACGTGATGACCCCCTTAACTTGGTGCGAACGAAAATCAGTAGGACAAGAAGTTGCGTCACTTGATGAGCGGTGTCAAGGACCAGCTTTTCGCCGGCCTCGTGCGAAGCCCTCCGAAGACGGTCGCGGAGTTCTTGTCTGAAGCCGTGACAATGGAAAAAATGCTGCAGCAGCGATCAAACCTATACGACAGGCAAGTCAGTGGCATGTCCACTGCTGACATTTTCGCCGCCACTGGGACCAGCAATGACTCCTCACGTGAACTCATCCGTAATATCGTACGTGAAGAGTTGCAAAAGGCTGGTGTAACACCTCATCCTACGGTTAGCTCTATTGCAACTGTGATCAAAGATGAGCTGCACCAGGCCCTCCGGGACACCTTGCTTCCTGATACAGCTGCGCCAGCTCCTGCTGAATACCGCCGTAAGACAACCTACGCGGAAGCCTTGAAACGCCCTGCTGCATCGCTGCCATTGTTCGTTCATCCTGTCCCTGCAGTTTCACTCGAGTCAGCGCAGCACATACCATACTACGAAGGCACGTACACGCCACCGCCCCTGCCCTTTGTCCGTGGTGCTTCTGTCGCCCATCGTTCGGTGCAACCGGCCCAGTACATCGACGATCGCCACTCGTCTCCTCGAAAGTCTGATGTCTGGCGCACACCCGATCATCGGCCTTTATGCTTTCACTGCGGAGAAGCTGATCACTTGTACCGCCAGTGCCCTTATCGCCGTCTTGGGCTTCGCGGCTTCTCTGCGTACTCGCCGCCACCCCGTTACGGTCAGAGACCAGGCGACATCCAAAACTACCTCTCCCAGCAGCATGCACCACCGTCTGCCGGGCGCCAGTCGCGCTCGCCATCACCGAGGCGATTTTCATCAACGCCCCAGCGGTATTCTACCGCACGATCTCCCAGCCCCTGCCGGGAAAACTAGCCGAAGCGACCTCTGGGGGCGGGGTCGCTGAACGTCGATGCGCTGGAGACCTCCTATTGACGCAGAACCGTACAGAATCTGGTCCGACATCACCTGCTGCTGCAAAGGATAGCCGGCTTTCACTCGACATAGCAGTAACAATTGATGGTTGTGTAGTTAATGCGTTAGTGGACACCGGCGCAGACTATTCCATACTGAGCGGGAAACTGACAACGCAGCTGAAGAAAGTAATCACGCCGTGGCATAACTCGCAGATTCGGACAGCTGGTGGCCATGTCGTTACTCCACTGGGCGCCTGCACAACTAGAGTACAGATTCAAGGGTACACATTCGTAGCAAGCTGCCTTGTTCTACGTGAATGCTCCCGTGACATCATTCTGGGAGTTGATTTTCTACAGGAAAATGGAGCTATCATTGATCTGCAAGAGCGCCGCGTCACGTTCTCAGCCCAGCGAGCAATCAACGCGCAAGATGACAGAATGCGTGTCGACGTACTCCGTATTTCTGAACAGAGCGTGACGGTTCCTCCCCGAGCCAGTGTTCTAGTCGACGTAACATGCTGTGGTTTGAGCGATGGCGATGTGGTGGCCGAGACAAATTTAGAACACCTTCTGCAGCAAGGCATATGTGTAGCAAGAAGTGTAATACACGTTCGTGACGGCCGATCTGAATTGCTCGTTACCAACTTTAGCAACGAGCATCGACACCTTTTCCGTGGCACTTCGATAGCGTTTGCCCACGAAGTAGCAAACGTAACCAACTGTCTCAGGTCAGAAATAGTGGATAACGCAGACACATCAATGAGCAACATTGACATCAATCCTGATCTGTCCACCGATAACCAAACTGCGCTGCGAGCGCTCTTGTTCGAGTACAGGTCTTGCTTCGCAAGTTGCTCAAAGATCCGCCAGACGTCCATCACTCAACACAGGATCATCACGTACGAGGACGCACGCCCAATACACCAGCACCCCTACCGCGTGTCGGCTAAAGAACGTGAAGCGATACGTACGCAAGTTCGCGAGATGCTTGGCGATGGCATTATCGAACCATCGAACAGCCCGTGGTCATCTCCAGTCGTGCTTGTCAAAAAGAAGGATGGGTCGCTACGCTTCTGCGTCGATTACCGAAAGCTTAACAACGTGACCAAAAAGGATGTGTACCCGCTACCGCGTATCGACGATTCGCTAGACAGACTTCGTCGTGCCCATTATTTCACTTCTCTCGATCTCAAAAGCGGGTACTGGCAAATCGAGGTAGATCAGCGAGACCGTGAAAAGACAGCCTTCGCGACTCCAGACGGCCTATACCAATTTCGAGTACTCCCTTTCGGCTTGTGTTCAGCGCCGGCAACTTTCCAGCGAATGATGGACACTGTCCTCACAGGGCTGAAGTGGCAGACTTGTCTTGTCTACCTTGATGATGTGGTGGTCTTCTCTGCCACGTTCGAGCAGCACCTTCAGCGCCTGCGCAGCGTGCTGGAGGCTATCCGATCGGCGGACCTCACACTAAAGCCACAGAAGTGCCACTTCGGCTATAAAGAACTAAAATTTCTTGGACATGTAGTTAGCGCCGAAGGAATCCGTCCCGATCTGTACAAGCTTGCCGCTGTTGCCGAATTACCAGCTCCTGTCGATAAGAAAGCCGTCCGGCGCTTCCTTGGTTTGTGCGCCTACTATCGCCGATTCATTCATGCCTTTTCACAGATAGAAAAACCTCTGACTCGTCTCACAAGGGACGACACGCCGTTTGTCTGGGAAAACGAGCAACAAGCAGCTTTTGATGAGCTGCGACAGCGCATGCAATCAGCGCCCGTTCTCGCTCATTTCGACGATGATGCTGACACGGAGGTCCATACTGACGCTAGTAACATTGGGCTCGGTGCAGTGCTCGTTCAGCGTCAAGAGGGCATCGAAAGAGTGATAGCCTACGCCAGCTGCTCTCTATCCCGTGCCGAGGCGAATTATTCCACTACGGAGAAAGAGTGCCTCGCAGTCGTGTGGGCAATCACCAAGTTCCGCCCGTACCTTTATGGTCGTCCCTTCAAGATAGTGACGGACCACCACGCCCTCTGCTGGTTGGCAAGCATGCGCGACCCTTCAGGACGGCTAGCACGGTGGAGCTTGCGGCTGCAGGAATTTGACGTCACCATCGTTCATAAGTCCGGCCGTAAGCATGAAGACGCTGACACACTGTCACTCGAACCCCTTCATGTCGTCAGTCAGGAAGCAGAGGAAGACGAAGGCTTCCTGGGCGCCATTAGCTCATCAAACTTGAGTAAACGGCAGCGGGATGACGCAGAGATTCGTCCGATCATCGATCATTTAGAGGGCCAGGACACAATCATACCACGTCATTTATTCCGCTCGTTGCCGTCGTTCTGCCTTCGAGATGGTGTGCTGTACAAGAAGAACGCTCGTTCGAACAACCGTGCCTACCTCCTGGTGGTTCCTCGAGACATGCGAGACGACGTCCTCTTCGCTTGCCATGACGAACCCACATCCGGTCATCTGGGCTACTCACGGACACTTGCCAGTGTGAGTGAGAAGTACTATTGGCCAGGACTTTCGGCAAGCGTCAAGAAGTACGTAAAGAGCTGTCGGGAATGTCAGCGCCGAAAGCAACCATCTGTTAAGCCAGCTGGTTTGCTTCAGCCCATTGAAGCATTTTGCACGCCATTTGACCAAGTCGGCATGGACATTCTCGGGCCATTTCCCCTGTCTGCGGACAGCAACAAATGGGTGATCGTCGCGACCGACTATTTGACACGCTACGCTGAAACCCAGGCGATCCCATGAGCCACGGCTTCTGAGGTAGCACAATTTTTCATGCGCCACATCGTGTTACGACACGGTGCTCCTTCCAGTGTAATAACGGACTGAGGGACGGCATTCACGGCGCAGCTTACGGACGAAGTTTTCAAACTGAGCAACACCAGACACCGAAGGACAACTACGTACCACCCGCAAACCAACGGACTTACCGAGCGACTGAATAACACCCTCGCAGACATGATCTCAATGTACATCGACGTACAGCACAAAACGTGGGATCGGATCTTACCTTACGTGACCTTCGCGTATATTACCGCCGTGCAAGAGAACACGAGATTCACGCCATTTCGGCTTCTCTAGGCCGCGAAGTGCAGACCATGCTAGACTCTATGCTACCGTGTCAAGACGAAGACGAGTTGGCAACTGACGCCGAAGAATTCGCAGAGCGTGCTGAGGAAGCCCGGCAGCTCGCGCGACTGCACATCGGCCAGCAACAGCAGGCAGACGCACGACGCTATAATACCCGCCACAGAGAAGTGTTTTACAGCCCCGGAGATCAAGTTTGGGTGTGGACGCCCGTCCGCCGCCGTGGCCTTAGTGAAAAGTTGCTGAGCCGGTACTTTGGCCCATATAAAGTGTTACGCCGCGTCAGTGACGTGAACTACGAAGTGGTTTCGGACTCAACATCCCATGCACGGAGCAGGACACGGCTGAGGCCGGACGTCGTTCATGTGTTGCGCATGAAACCATTTATTGCGCGTTGCTCGTAACTTTTCCTTTACCGTATAGCATTCTTTGTGTTTTTTGTTTATTTGTGTGAACTTGCTTTCTCGTTCATTGACGTTTCTTATATTGGCACGCTCTTTAATTTTTACTTTCAGTTTATCCGAATTTCCAATTTCTTTTTCACGTGCCTATGTAGTAGCATCGCGGTGATGCTACGTACTTTTCTTTCCTCTTTTTGGGACTTGTTTTTTTTCTTTTCGGAAGGGGGAATAATGCCACCAGCACGTAGTCGGTCGACAGCAAGAGCGGCTCTCAATCTGGAGAGAAAAGAAGATCGCGTGCCTTCTTCTCTGCTCGTGAGCCAGCCACGACTGACGCATCGTCCTAGAGCTAGCTACCCGGTCATTCAATAAATCCCCCAGTACTTCTGACTCATCGTGACAATATTTTGGAATTCAACCACCGTTGAATTCCGCCATCGCTTGACTTCATCTGTTCGAACGCTACTATGTCTAAATCCAAACCCTACCTAACCCTGCACTTTTGCCAGGATTACTCCAACTGTACACACAGATTACTCACCACACAGCTAGCTAACGGATGACTTCATTGCAGTTTCCGCACAGTAATCAACCGGTTATACTCACGCCCTTCGACGTCGTCCAGCGCGAGGACCACGCCGTTCAAGCACTCGAAGAACCGGTCGTCGTACATCTTCTCCGTTTCTGGTCCGACCTTCAGCTCGTGAGGCACAATGCACAGGTCCGGATTGATCCGCACAGCAGCCTCCGCAGCGGCAACCGACTTCGGACGCTGGATATGAGGAGAGCCAAAAAAGAAATCGGCTATTCAACAGAACTGCTGTACTGCAGCACCAACTAATTTGTATGAATTGTGAGGGCACTTCATCACAAACACTGAAGGTCGCTATCAGAAATGCGTTTTTGAACACGTGACCACCGTGAACTCGCAGCACGGAACGATTTTTTTTAATGCAAAGCAGTTTCTTTTTGCGTTCTGCAAGCACTTTTGGTATCTATCTATCTATCTATCTATCTATCTATCTATCTATATATATATATATATATATATATATATATATATATATATATATATATATATATATATATATATATATATATATATATATATATATATATATATATATATATATATATATATATATATATCTTAGCCGCTACGTCTGGGTGCTCGCGTGGTGGTGACCCCCTTAACTTGGCGTGAACCAATATTAGTACGGCAGGGTAAGATGGTCTGATGAATAATACGCCCTCGTCAAGATATGAATAATGCCGCGCAGTGGTGGTCTAGTGGCTAAGGTACTCTGCTGCTGACCCGCAGGTCACGGGATTAATCCCGGCTGCGGCAGTTGCATTTTCGATGGAGGCGAAAATGCTGTAGGTCCGTGTGCTCAGATTTAGGTGCACATTAAAGAACCCCAAGTGGTCGAAATTTCCGGTACCCCTCCACTAAGGCGTCTGTCATAATCATGCGGTGGTTTTGGTACGTTAAACCCCAGATATCAATCAATACATGTCGCAATACCATCGTGTGCATCACCAAACACTTGTTGCCACACAGTGTCCCATCCCCACGGACGGTAGGCGTGTATTTGCCATAGGTGATTGATGCTTTATATCTACCCAGGAACGGCGTGAAAACACATGGGTAATTTTAACGCTTAAGCGTTAAGAAAAAGCTCCCACGGGCCGCGTTGACTGGATGAATGCAACCAGTAAATTTCAGTGCCTCGGCAGGAATCGAACCCAGGCATTCTGCGTGGCAATGAAATATTCCACCAAAGAGCCACCCTAGGTCTCGGATATACTTTTCAAACAGACCCTAATAATCGTGTAACGTCAATTGTGGTGTCGGTTCTGGCTAACCAATTTTATAAACATTACATATGTACTCCTATGATACAGCCATCATGTCGGGTTAACGTCAATTGTAGTTAGGTGCCATCTGCTCAAGTTGATTTATGTTGCAGTGTCCAGGGCTACCATCTTCGCGAGCACCTGTGCTTCATGTTATCTTACCACTTCTGGTGTTGCTAATATCAATGTCCCAGTTGACATTTTTACGCAACTGTATTCAACTGCTAATATAAAACTTACGCAGCTGTATAACGCATGCATGTGCGTGGATCAGTATAAATATTTAAGGCCACTTCATAATGTTTTTCCCAGTAAAAAGTATAAAAGACATTCACTCACATCTTTGCATAATGTCGATTGGAAAGTACGTGAGATTTACCGTTTTTTATATAATGACTGCTGTCACCAATCTTGGTTCAGTACAGATGATACATTCTGGGGTTCACGTCTCAATAGCAAGACTAACGTGTTTGTACGAGTATAACCAGATCCCCCAAGTGGACCGAGATAGGCGCTGAAGTGTTGCAAATCATCACGCTATAAAGGGAGAGGAGCGGCATTTCGGCGACGTGCTCACCACCATTTCCAACATACGGACCAGTGTTGAAAATAAGTGAATCACATAAGTGCATCAGGACACCCGACCTATGTGAATAACACAGGGAGAAACCGCTGCAGCATCTTGGCATGGAAAAATGCGAATGCTTAGTGCACTGTGCTTAGAACGTACCTAGGGCGCATAGCTTGCTGGGCTAGGAAGGCTTTACCCCTTAACCGAATAAGTTCACTTAATGTTCGAAGAATTCTTATTCCATATCTCTCTATCCTTCGTCATATGTATACAATGTTGAGCAGTGCGCGGTCCACATGCAATTGAATGTAATGGTGGTGGACAACTCACCCCGACGTCCTCGGCCCGAAAGAGGAACTGCCTGTTGAGGTTGGACCTCTGTACTTTGTCCGAGTCCGTGACGTAGATGCAACCGTCGAATGCCCCGACGCCCATCATGGCTATGTTCTTGAGAAGTTCACACCCAATGGCCTCAGCTCCGACCTGTTCATGTAATTGAAAAGTTAACGCTGAGAATTGCATTGCACACAACTCCCTAGAAAACTTCATCATTCAAATTCGTGTTTCCCTGTATGGATTACGTGTTTTCTAGACATTCGAACCAACTTAAAAAAAAAGCTCTGCTCGGCAAAAAAGAAGTCCCGTTACGTCTCTATACAACCACTAATTTTCTTAAATTCTGGAAATAAGATCAAAAAGGGAAAAGTCACGGAAGATAAACAATACGCGAACAAATAAAGCATGCCGCGTAGTGGTGTACTCTACGTCCACAAGTCCAGCTGCCACAACGGCACCCTTTCGTTCGACGTCAGACAATACTTGTACCTACGAACTATGCCGGTGTAGGAACACTGTAAATATGGACCAAAGTTTTTAAATTACGCTTGCGTGGCTGACGTAACACCGGTGCTATAGCAGTGGTGCCAGTCGGCCTGGTAGAGACCTGTACCATAGCAGTATAGTTTCCAGATACATTAAAACATTGATTGATGCCGACCAAGGTGAAAAATAGTGACTGACGTCTCGGCTCCCATACGCAAACCGTGTTCAGAATTTGGCATTCTGGCTAAGGCTCCCGCGTGCGAGTTGGAACTTCACTAAATATCATGCACCTTAGAGCACACCACTGTTTCAAGCAGTGTTTCATCTCGACCAGGTCAGATTTCGTCAGGCCCTCAACCTTTATAGGCAGATCAGTGCCAGAACTTTTCTGGCTGAAATCGCAAAGCATCTCGTGTACAAATGCTGGTAGTTATTCGCTAGGCACTCGGAGTGATTTCACTAAAAGCTCGATGATACGAATCTCACGGAGTCACTAAAAGTATTTGTACACACTAAACAAAAATGACCTGAAATAACCTCAAAAACTGGTTAAACCATTTGTCCTCTAGCGCACTACCTTTCCTGGGTTTTTTTCACCACCTACTACCGAGGTAAAAATTTACTCCCGTGCTAACTGAGTTTTTGAACGTAGGGAGAGTAGTAATTATTTACCCCAGTGAGGTTTTCAGCGAGTATAGAGAGAGTAAATTTTTACTACCTTCACAAGGTTTTTGAGGTGATTACTGGGAGTTATTTCTGGTGGTAAAAAAATAAAAATGATGGGTGCATTCGCCCAGAGTCGACAAATTTATTGAATAGCAGAAGTGATTGAATTTATTGAACGGCAGAATTGGTGACACATACATTCACATACAGACAAACACGCACACACAACAAATGCAGAATAATGCACCACTAGCACAGACTGCACGCGTTTTTTTTTTTTTTTGCTTTATTGCCTGTTTACAGGCGCATACATCAAACCACAAGCAGCACAAAAACAAGCAGTAACAGTCCGACAGAAACTTAAAATTCCCTAAGTGCTGCCAAGGGCTCCACCCTCGACAACCACTCAGGTAAAATCTCCTGAGTTTTCTGCAGTTCAACATACTTGGCCATACATTCACGGAAATACATTCGTGCAGGCCGTGCATCCTGATCGCGATAGAAACCCGCCATACGGGCCCGCCATAAACAGTGAAGTCCACATAGCATAATCAAATCAAAAGGCATTCCCTCTTCGTCCACTATTGGCAGAAATCTTATACCATATGGATTTAAAGGTAATTCTTTCTGTAACGTCCTTTGAAGTACATCCCAAAAATATACTCCTTCCCAACAATGTAAGAAAACATGGTCAATATTTTCCGGTTTTTTACAGATAAGACAATTTGTCCCCCAAGGTAAGTAAAAACCACGGTCTGCTTGAAATGTCCTGACTGATAGTGTACCTGTGTGCAGCTTGAAAAAGAAAGACTTCGCGCCAGGAGCCACTTGCATCCTCTTCACTCTTTTAAGCACATCTTTCCCTTCACCTTCAGCGTACATGGCACGGTACAGCGGTTCAGGTAAAACAACATCGCATACATCTTTGTACAACTTCTTTCGAGTCACTGAAAACAAATATTCATTGGAAAATCTAACAGATAAAAACCGTACACTTAGAATAACCTCTTTAAGATACCCGCGCACAGCACCGGTCATGTCATGCGTGCTAACCACATATCCAGGTAAAGCCCGCGTCAGTCTCATTTGGCACACTGTACGTAAGAAAGGGTCCCTTGTGTAGCGAAAAAAAAAAGAACCTATTTACGACTTGGCGTATGAAAAGATGTGTTAAACCAAGCCCTCCGTGTTTCACTTTTCGAAACAGATTAGTTCGACTGCACCTCTCCCAGTTCGAAGCCCACACGAACACTGCGAATATACGATGGAACTTCTGTATGTTTGCCCTTGAACAATGCAATACTTGCATCACATACCAAAGTTTTGAGGCAAAGAAAAGATTACAGACATTCGCCCTAGCAAACACTGACAGATGAGTACCGTTGCATCTATTAGCTTTCGTCCGGATTTCTTTCGCTTGTTCTTGCCAGTAGTTCTCATTATCTTTATAAAATTCCAGTGGCACCCCTAAGTACTTGACAGGTGTGGTCACCCATTTAACATTGGCAAAATAGTCTGGTTTTGATGACCACTCTCCATGCCAGAAACCCAGACACTTTCCCCAGTTTACTAGACTGCCAGTTGCCTTGCCGAACCTTTTAACCACACTGATGGTAGTGGTAACACTATCTTGATCGATACAACAAACAGCCACATCGTCGGCATATGCCAAAATTTTAACTTCGGATTCTTGTAATCCATAGCCACGAATGCAACTGTTTTGAGCTATTGCTAAGCACAAAGATTCTATATATAAACTGAAAAGTAGGGGGCTCAGCGGGCAGCCCTGGCGAACAGAACGCTTTATGTTAATTGTATCTCCTAGCGTCTTATTGATTACCAGTCGGGTTGTGCAGTTCCGGTATGCCATAGATACTCCATCTCTGATTACAAAACCAACATTGACATGGTCAAGAATGGAAAGCAGAAGGTTGTGAGAAACACAATCAAAAGCTTTCTCGAGATCAATCTGTAGAATGGCTACCCCTACTTGATTGGCATCGCTACACTCGAGCACACAGCGCATCTTGTGTATATTAGTCACAATGGAGCGACCCATAATCCCACATGTTTGGTGAGGCCCTACTAATTCTTTGACTACCCCTTGAAGTCGCCGTGCTAGTACTTTCATTAAAATTTTGTAATCACAATTAGTTAGTGATATCGGTCTATACGAAGAAACTAATTTTAACTTCTCCGAGTGTTCTGTCTTAGGTATCAAAACTGTATGTGCTTCACTAAAGGACCTAGGGAGGACATTAAGTTTATAAGCTTGATTGAAGACATCTGCAAGTACATGGGATAATTCATTTTTGAACTCCTTATAAAACGAAGCACTAAGCCCGTCCGGCCCTGGAGATTTACCAGGATTCATTTTATCTATAGCCCTTTCTACTTCCGTCGGCGTTATAGATAGCTCTAAAGCTGATTTGGTGTTATCTGACAACTTCGGCATTCTGCTAAGGAACTCCTGCTTAAATTCCTCTGAATCAATGGGCGTGGCAGCGAAGAGTCCTTCGTAGTGTTTGCCAAACGCTCGTCCTATGCTCTCATTGTCCGAAACTTCGATACCGTTGACTTCAATGGCATCTATGTGATTTCGTCTGGCATGACTCTTCTCTAATCCAAGTGCTCGCTTCGTCGGGCGATCATCCACAGTCATTGATGCTGCTCTGGCTCGCACTAGCGCTCCGCGATAGCGTTCCTCCTCATATACCTCTATTCTCTGTTTAATACTCCGCAAATCGTCACCATATACTCCAGGTTTTTCACATTCAAGAGCTGTTAGTCTCTCAAGTGTTCGTCTAAGCTCTTTCTCGTTCTTCTTAGATTCAAAAGATAAAACGCTAGATCTCTCTATTGCTTTTATTTTGATTCGCTGCTTGAATAGCTCCCATTCTTCTCCTATTTTGCCCATACACTCTTTGTTAATATTACTTATTTCTTTAATAACTGATGCGCTAAAAGATTCATCCTTCAAGAGGTTAGAGTTCATTTTCCACTGTTCCCAAGAAAAGGCGTTCCTTTCTTTTTTTGACCCGATATTGCATTTTACAAGACAGTGATCGGAAAAAGAAACAGGGACAACATTATAACTGCTACACTGGGTTATCGCATCTGCAGTAAGGTAAAGTCGATCCAATCGGGCATTACTTGTGCCTTGAAAGTGGGTATACTTCACATCTCGGGAGCTATGCAAACACTCCGCAACATCTACTAATTCGTGTTCAAAAATCACCTGTGCCAGAACATCACTGCTTCTATCTTTAACGTTGCGCCTGCTTGATCTATCACTTTCATTCAAGACACAGTTGAAATCACCAACCAATAAAAGTTTCCTACCAGTACACATATGTTGTCGTAAATTGGAAAAAAACCCGATCTTTCCTGGCCAATAGTTGGAGCATAAACACATATAATGCGCCATTCAGTGTCACAATAAACAATATCACACCATACTACTCGGCCTGAAGAGCAAGAAAAGACATTTTCTAAGACTAATCCTGGCAGTTTTCTAACAAAAAGAACACATCCCCCTGATGTGCCTATGGCCTGGCTGACAGTGGCAAAATACCGTGATGTAAACTTAAGCACCATGCTCCCAGTCTCCTCCTCGCCTTCAACTTTCGTCTCCTGCACTGCAAGCACATCCAGATTTTCTTCCAATAACAACCGGTAGACTTGGCTTTGCTTCTTCTTTGAAGCCAAGCCTCTAACATTCAACGTGGCGAAGCTAAATGATACTTGACAGACTGCACGCGTTGCTCGACTACACTTCGACAATCCGGTATATATATAGACACGACTTTTTGACCGGCAATGTAGTACCGGTAGGAGAGCTCTTTTTTTGCATCGATTAACAACAACGCTTGAAGGTGCAAGCGTAAGCTTCAGGTGGGCTGCAGGGCACTAAATGTCACACCAACCTTTTATTATAAATCTACGATCTCACCTTTTTGATTATCCAATAATTGCTTGGCACACCGGGCTCTTTGCCCCACGCGTGTCCACAAGTCCACAAAATATACCTAAGTACGCACAAAGCATGGTAGCTCAATAATTTTCATTCAGCGACGGTGCACAAACACAGTAGCAGCACGTATTCATCACAACGGGCGTAGAAGAGCGGTCCACGCCTGCATACAAGCTGCTTACCGACGGCGTTCTAGGCCTTTTTGAGGAGCACGGCTATCCGATAAAACACAGCTGGCGATCACAGAACACATATCTTGTGCGAATTTCGTCGTCATTTCAGACACAAATGAACACGTCACCGCTATCTTACGGGGACGGGGCGGTGTATGCACACTTCCAACGAAAGACCACCATCCGGGTTTTCTTCGTGCTCACGGGCAGCCTCTTGTTGTTTCCGTCTACCTCGTATCGGCTTCGCGCTACATGTTTGAGAACAGTTGGTGCATGAGGTGGGCAATTCTGGCAGCACTTTACTCATGCAGACATCGCCTACTGTGGAACAAAATATATGCGATGCTTCACCTGCCCCGGCGACACACTCCCACTGGTCACTGGTGGCCACGGCTCGGTGACGACGACAGAGTGAAGCATTTTGCTTATTGCTTCTCCAGCAGGCAAGCACGGACGATGACACCAGATTGATTTTGTTACCACTGGCAGATCTTCGCAATTCGGCTCGGAAGCGAGATATCCGCGACGTGCAGGTTCGGAGGCGCTCGGAAGAGCACGGTCGCTCGGTGATGTAGGAAACACGTGCGATCCATCAGCCCAACCAGACACACAGATACCGAGCTTCTTGCACTGTCTGTCTCCAAAGCCACCGCCGAGCAAATGCAACAATTTGCGAAAATATGCAGGACAGCTTTCCACAGCAGGTCTTCTTTCTTTTTTTTCGCTCTTTTGAGAGCCCCCCCCCCCCCCCCCCGTATTTTTTTTTTCGTTCAAAGAATGCTGTTCTCGCTTGTTGTGCTTATGCTGCCCCCAGTTCCAGTAAAAGTGCGCTGACTCGAGGTCAGTCCAGAGGCACGGCGATGCAAAAAAAAAACAAAAAAAAAACATCTGTGGGCTTCGCGTACCTTCACTATTCACTGAGAGCGTTACAAGGGGGGTATGGGGCAAAAGCCGCCGAAGCAGCTGCGCCTTGCAGTCACGTGGTAATAAACTCTGAAACGCAGGTTAAAAATCACGTGATAGAAAATTCCCTAAGTGGTAAAACTGGATTTTGACATCCTTTTACTACTTGCCTGAGAGGTGGTGGTAAAACTATGTCATGTACCATCTTTTACTCCTACGCGAGGTAGTAATTTTAAACCCGAGAGAGTTTTCAGAGGTCATGAGCCGGAAAAACCCCAAACTCGGATAGTTTTTGCTTACAGTGTAGTACCGAAAAATACAGGAAGTTATGATGGAACAAATAAAAGCTGGTGCATGGTTTCATTCATTGTGTCTCAGGGCCGGTGTCATGTCAGAAAGAGCTCTTAATGATAGCCAGTGAAGTTTTCGGACCATGCTTGGACAATCTATACGCGAATCGTGCGCGTGCATAATTAATTAACCAGGTGTCTTGTGACCTGCAACAGCTATAGTGTCCCTTCCTAATCTTGGTATGCTTTTTTTCTAATTTTAGTATGCAAAAGTGACTTAAGAACCACGCTTTAGATGGAGGTACGCAAAATTTTACAACAACTGTCGTTTGCCGATTTACTTATCGCGGTGGGTGTTAGGGATGTTATTTGGAAGATTTACGGCCGTGCCCGCACAATCGGATAGGCGTGCGCGCCGTTAACAATAGTGCATCTTGACGTAAGGCCTAGCTGTGGCGGCCCGCCTAGCTCCTTCACCTAAACCGCTTTTACAGCGAAAGCTGTTACGGGATCACATTAAGGGTCGTGTCTCGCGCCGTAGTTGTCCGCCGCTGCCACCGCCGCCACCAGAGTTCTTGCCGCTATCGCACAAACTAAGAATAAATTAAGTACATGAAAACTACCGAGAACAGAATGGGATTTGCGTCCCATGCATGCCAGCCCAGTATTCCACCACTGAGCTACGCCGGAGCTGAAAACGCCATTGCCCTAGGCAGGCTTCATGTCGGGAAAGGCAGCGCGCTAATATGTCCAATAAAGCGTTTAAGAACAGTGTAGAAAAAACCACGCAACACACAATATGAATTGCGTAACAAGGGAGTCTAATGCTGCAACCCGTTACTAAAGACTCGGGCATCATTATTTATCGTCATCCGACACAGCATCGAAAATTTGCAGAAAATATTTTGCAAGTGTGTGGCGCATACCACGCTGTTTAGGAGAATGACCATGAATCGCATAATGTATGCCTCCCAACAACACACATATTATAATGTATGGCACGGTGGTGCCTTGCGAGTATGCTTGTAGCAGTGACCCAAAGAGGGTTTTAAGCTCTCCCAGTTTTCATTGTGATTGGGCCTCAGATTCCACGCATGCCTAGCATTTTTTCTTGCTTTTTTCATTTGTCCTTTTATATGATATTTTATGGACGAGAACATACCTTGCATCGTCTTGGAAGGCACGTGTAAACATAATATACTATTATAGCACGCGTCTGCACGCTAATAACGAAGAAAATCTTGGACGCTGCGACACATCGCTGACGATGCATTCTGATGACCTGGTGGTACGGAGTGGCACGCAGGGTTCCTGCCCGCGCACGTGCTTGTCGCGACAGTGCGGGCGGCCCCTGTTTCGTACATGCGCGGTTGCGTACACGTTTGTATCAAGCGTCACGGGGTGAAAATGACTCTGCAACAACCACATTCCATGGATGACACGGCGGGCCCATTGGCCTCGGCCGGGAACAAAGAAAAAATCGTGTCGCCCAAAATGCGTACGAACCGTGATCGTATCATCGACGTCTCATTGTATATTGTCGTGACGTGAAGACAGAGGTCGTATTTGAAGACGCTGAGAAAGCAGCAGCGGGTCAGTCTTCTTATTTACCGCGCCAGAGAGTTCCTCATCTTTCTCGTTGTTGCGTTCTGCATAAAAAGCGTGCAGATGCGCGTATGCACTGTCACCTTCGTTTTTCTCTCGGGTCACACGTGACGTTTGCCGCCTTCCAAAAATGGCATCGTCCTGGTGCGCAGCCAAGGCGCTCTACTTATAAAAACGCACATATGCACCCGCACCCACAAGACAAACGAGAGTTAGCTGGACAAGTAGGGTTTCATCCGGATGACATGCACGATCTCGGGTGAGTGGTTTCGGGGACTCGAACTGCAATCGCCGTCGGGAATAACTTCGTAGTTGATGTCGTTATATCGTCGGGTGACTCGATATGAGCCGATGTATTGTCTTAATAGCTTCTCTGAAAGTCCGTGTCGACGTGTTGGGATCCAGACCCATACCTTGTCGCCTGGTGTGTAGGTTACCAATTTATGTCGTAGGTCATACCGTATCACATCATTGTGTTGCTGATGACAAATACGCACGCGGGCTAGCTGTCGGGCTTCTTGGGCGCGCTGACCAAATTCTTCGGCGTCAGCATGAGTGTCGTCACACTCGTGTGGTAGCATTGCGTCACACGTTGTAGTGACTTCGCGCCCGTGTATTAAACTAAACGGTGTCATTCCGGTAGTTTCCTGCCGGGAGGTATTGTAGGCGAAGGTCACATAAGGCAAGATTTCATCCCAGTTCTTGTGTTCTGTGTCGACAAACATGCAGAGCATGTCTGCGATGGTCTTATTAAGCCGCTCTGTTAGTCCGTTCATTTGTGGATGGTACGCCATTGTTCTCCGGTGAGCTGTACCGCTGAACCTGAGAACCGACTTCAAAAGTTCTGCCATAAACGCAGTTCCCCTATCCGTGATGAGAACTGTTGGAGCACCGGCCTGAAGGACGACTTTTTCTATGAAGAAATGAGCCGCTTCTGCTGCTGTGGCCCTCGGCATGGCTTTAGTTTCTGCGTAGCGAGCCAAGTAATCAGTGGCGACAATGATCCATCTGTTCCCTGGGGTAGAAGTTGGGAATGGGCCCAGGAAATCTATTCTGATTTGGGCGAATGGTTTTGTTGGTGCTTGGACAGAATGTAATAAGCCTGCCGGCCTGCCGGGGGTTGCTTTGCGTCTTTGACAGTCGGCACAGGTTTGGACGTGAAGTTTTACAGCAGCAGGTAGGTCCGGCCAGTAGTAACTGTTTTGCAGACGGGACAATGTCCGAGTGTAGCCGAGATGACCGGAGGTGATTTCATCATGGCAGGCTTCCAGAATTTCTTTTCGCAGTGATGCAGGGACGACGAGCAAGTATGGGCTGCTGGTGGGAGAAAAGTTTTTCTTGTATAGGACGTTGTTCCTTAAACAAAAAGATGGCAGTCCTCTCGCAAAAACTCGCGGCACGTCTTCACGTCGTCCATCTAAGAGGTCGATAAGCGGAAGCAGGTAAGGGTCACTGCGCTGCTCTTGTGAAATAGTGGCCGCGTTGACGACTCCCAAGAATGCGACGTCCATAGAATCGTTATTAATAGCGGCAGGCTCGACGGGTGACCGCGAGAGACAGATTGTGTCGGTGTGCTTCTTCCCTGATTTATAAATTATGGCCATATGAAACTCTTGAAGCCGAAGGCTCCAGCGTGCTAAACGGCCGGATGGGTCTTTCAAGTTAGTGAGCCAGCAAAGCGAGTGGTGATGGCGAACGACCTTGAATGAGCGGCCGTACAGATACGGCCGAAATTTGAGAACCACCCAGACCACGGCGAGGCACTCTTTTTCGGTAGTCGAGTAGTTCTCTTCCGTGCGAGAGAGAGCTCTGCTAGCATAGGCTATCACTTTCTCGGAGTTATCTTGCCATTATATCAGTACGGCACCAGGCCTAAGTTGCTTGCGTCGGTGTGAAGTTCTGTTGGTGCTTCCTGATCAAAGTGCGAAACAACCGGAGGTGTTTGGAAGTGTTGGCGTAATTCAAATGCAGTTTGTTCCTTTTCGCCCCAAAGAAAGGGGACATCCTCTCGTGTTAGACGCGTCAAAGGTGCCGCAATAGACGAAAAGTTGGCGATGAATCGTCGGTAATAAGTGCAGAGGCCTAATAAGTGTCTCACTGCTCTTTTGTCATGCGGTGCGGGAAACTTTGCGACAGCATCGATTTTTCCCGGGTCAGGTCGAACACCTTCGTGGCTGACCACGTGGCCTAAGAAGCAAAGTTCGCTAAAACCAAAATGGCACTTCTCTGGTTTTAAAGTGAGGCCAGCCGAACATATAGCTTGTAGAACTGCGAATAATCGACTTAGGTGTACCTAGAATGTAGCTGAGAAGACAATAACGTCGTCTAGATAGACCAAGCATGTCTGCCACTTCAGTCTTGATAGCGCAGTGTCCATTAAACGCTGAAAAGTGGCTGACGCTGAGTATGACCCGATTGGAAGCACTTTAGATTCATAAAGACATTCAGGCGTGACGAAGTCAGTTTTCTCACGGTCTCTCTCGTCGACCTCTATTTGCCAATAGCCACTTCGCAGGTCCATGGATTAGAAATAGCATGCATGCCTGTCACAGGTCCCGTTAATTAGGGAGGCGATCGCTGGGCTAATTCCAAGGACCGAGGTATCGGCCCCCCGAACCGCACCACGAAAGCGTGGACAATTAGAAGAGGTCCTATTTAGGGCGCCAGCGGACGCCGGCTGTGGCCCAAAGAACAACTCAGAGCCGAGAGTTGATAAACAAAACCAAATGATATTCTCAATAATGGCAGATCAAAAACAATACACCAGTATGCTAACTCCACAATAGTTGAGTACCATATGTCACCAATAAAACAACGTACTACACAGTACAATCAGCCACACTCGAAACAACGGACACAGACAACAATACACACTACAATGTAGTCGCATGCATTGAACAACCAAGACACTTAAAGACTAAAGAGATAGAAAACCTATTCAGTCCAAAGTTCTTGGAACAAAAGTCTGGATGATACTCTTCCGAGAATCACTCACTCAAAGTCAAGCGTTGTTGTCGTTCCGCTGCCCTCGAAGTTTCTCTTTCAGGAAACCTCTGTCGTTCCGCTGCCCTGAAGTTTCTCTTCCAGGAAACCTCTGTCGTTCCGCTGCCTTCGAAGTTTCTCTTCCAGGAAACCTCACGTCTTCACTTTGCCGCTCTCCAAGCTTCAAACTTCTTCGCCGGAAACACGTCGGCTTCACACATGCAGCTGTTGCCACGCGTCTTCGCTCAATAGCGGTAAACACACACTCTTGCCTGTAGCTCGAGTCGTCACCCCTCAGGTGGAAATCATCTTCTTCTCCTGCTTTGTCTCTACGGACAAAACCTTCGCCGACTACACGACGGAATCCCTACGCGCTCTGGCGCTAACTTCCGTCTTCTCTTGATCTCTCATCTCGGCTGCTCGATTAAATACCTTCCACGCGAGATTCAAAAAAGTTCTCATCATTTCGTCGGCGCGATACGCAGCGAAGGCTGGGGAGAGGGCGAGACGGTTCGAAGGCCGTCCGCGACGGATGACGCAACCCGGCATCACCACGCCCCTTTCCATCTAGAAAGTTCCAGTGCTTGCTCGGGCGCCGATGAGAGGAGGTTCGTCGGCGAACCCGCGCTTCCGAGGGAGAGAGTCGCGTGCCCGGGGAGTCTTTGGATGTTTGTTTTCTTTTTTTATCGTTCACCTCGTGGCGTCACTTCGGCGTTTCGTCGCGAGAATTTGGTGGGGCGCCCTTTTTGAGCGCTCGTTCTGTGACAATGCCGCAGCCGATCAATAGTGTCATCTATGCGTGGCAGTGGGTAGACGTCTTTCTTCGTGGCTTGGTTTAACTTGCGGTAATCTATACAGAAGCGCAAGCTGCCGTATTTCTTTTTAACTAATACCACGGGGGATGCCCAGGGACTTTTGGAAGGCTGTATTACGTCATCTTGGAGCATCTTCTGAATTTTCCTTCGGATCTCCTCGCGTTCTTTCGGAGCCACACGGTATGGGTTTTGTCGGAAAGGTCTCGTATTTTCTTCAGCGATGATTCGGTGCCGGGTCAGTGGTGTTTGCTCGACTTTCGACGTGCACGAAAAACAATTTTTCGAACTGGTTTATCAGCTTTAGTAGGCGCTGTGTATCCGAGGGTGACAAGGTATGTTCAGTAGGGTTCACTCGCGTTGCACTACGTTCCTCGAACGCCTGCGCACGCACGAGCTTCTGCCCGTGCGTGACGGCCGCACTCGCCGCATCATGGCCGCATCGCAATGCCACGGGCTACGAGATTTCTTTCAAGTGTCAAGCAGACTGCACATGCATTCCATACTTGGACATAAAATGCACGCAGAAGACTACACAACGGGAGCTGATCCCTCCGCAAAGTCGGTTAGAAATATTGCTCACGAACGCTTGTATGGTAAACAACTTTTATGAGCACACGAACCCTGTTCTTTTTGAAATAGTCATTCACAATTCACTAGTGCGTTTCTCTGAAGCACACATTAGACACACTAATGGCATCATTTGCTAGCTGCAATGGCAGCTTGTCTCTGTCCCTTCCCACCATTCTCCCGGCTTTGTTAGCGGAGCCGTTTACAAACATCTCTCAATTCAACAACTCCGGCAATGTTTCCTTTCAGCATATGGTAGAAGCCATTATTGCATTTCTGCAACGTCTACTTCATCTGCTCTAAAGATCGTCTTTTGCGCTCGCCGTCTACGAGCGGTTATTTTCACTATGCTCTCACTATGCGTAACAAATTACGTGCCCAAATGAAGAAATCACAAATATTGAACTCTTCTCACCACAAAGAATCTCTGTCTAAGCAGTTGCTGCTGCACTTCGTGGCCAAACACGGAGGTCTGCGCGCAGTACCGTGAATAGTCCTGCACAGGGAAGAAAAAGAATGGAAAATATTTCTGAGCAAAACACATTGCTGTGCTAGGCGATTTGTGGAATCGGCAAGTTTATAACTGCTGAAAAAAGCAAAGATGAAACCCTAAAGCACGTACACAAACACCAAGCGTGGGCTTCCAGAAGGGATAGGTTCTTCAAATAACCGAACACCAACACATGCAACAATCATAATGATATGGATTAAGAAGCCAGGGAGGCCGCATGTGCATTTGGTGTGCAGAAGGGTGCTAACGTGCCCATTTAGAATTTTGATTATTTCTTTGCAATTACATAGGAGGACAGCATACACAGTTGTTCCCGCTTTTCGCCTCAGTCAGTTCTCTTTCGATTTTTATGTTACTCTTCAAAAATAATTTTGTAACGTAAGCGGTTCTCATTTCGTGGCGATACAACGCGAGATAACTGCCTGTACCGATGTCATAGGTAACGGTTCAGCTTTTAATTCCTATGCTCACTCATTGAGCAATCAGCATGTTTGGCCTATGTAACAGTGGCCTCACCAAAAGGGTGTTACATGTGTAGTTTAGAGACCTGCATGGTCCTCAATTCTCGGCCCAGGCCCAGCACTCATTCAAGCCTCACCCGAATGCTTAAACTGAGACCCGGACCCGGTTCGAACCTGACAATAAATTTCAACTGCTTGGCCGATCCCAGCCGGACAACGGATCGGGTCCGGGGAGGCCCAAGCCAGTACTTAAGGTGGTGTTGGCCAAACGTGGAATCGAATAAAATGTGTTCTGCTTCGCTAATTCCTACTCTTTGATGGCACGTGTACCGCGAACGAGTATACTGTAACGTAGGTGAAATCCCTGTACAAACGGGTATCACAGCGGAAACGGCAACTCTTGCAACGCAATAAGATGATACCGCCCGGCCTGTTGCCCAAGAAACAATGGAGCTTTGCGCATGCTCGGGTGGGCCTAAGTAAGACCTGCCCCCCGAATCGGTATGCAGCTACAATTCTTACATGAGTTACACTTTTGCTCCTCAAAGGGGTCATGCAATACATTTCAAAGTAATCATCCAATGGTTTTATTGAATAAGATTGACTCACAAATCAACTACCGCTAGGACTAGTAATAAAGAAGCAGCGTAGTTACGAGTATTTAGCACACTTTTCAAGCGCTTTCTCTCTTAGTTCGCACCAGTGAGCGTGGTGATAGCTACGCAGGCGGGATGAAAACTATGCTATAAGTACGCCCATTCGCCAGCATGCGTCATGACCATGACCATTTTCTTCTTTTTTCCTTCGAACTTCGGCTTGCTTTCAATGCCATTCCAAGAGCGAGGAGCGCAGGTACGTGGCGGCATCTTTCGACGGTCGCGGTAACTGCGCAGCTCATGACGCTCGCATCGGCCAATGGCTGTGGACTTCGGGATTACGGCGTGGTCATTGATTTATATGGCATAATTTGTCGCTGACAGTGTGGTAATTCCAGGTCTCGTTACGCGCCACAGTGTTCGGCTCACGCATTCTCAGGAGCCTCAACTACCACTCGGAAGTGTTTCTGACCATGTTCGAACAGAGTAATACGGTCACTGCAATGTCGTGAGATAAGACTCTTCAAATATGGCATGAAGGGGCGTTCTTTTGATATACCCAGCGTTGTTCTTATTATCTGGTGATTTTAGCTTTTGAAATACGGTTTCGGTTGAGCTGCGAATTATTTGTTGCGGGTAGCTGGTATACAGAGGACGCTCGACCGGACGAACCAAACTTGATGAAGTTGTGCGCGAAGATTTCTTTGCGCCGGAAGGGTAGCTAGGCGTTCAGGTTACCACATTTCACAGTTTACTGTGTCCGCTCTTGAAAGGTAGCGGGCCTTTGTTGGACACTGGATTATGTGACCATTTCAAGTTATCCAAAAAGTGTGAGAGGTGACGTCAGGTAGTTTTATTGTAGCTGACCTCTGCCTTCAAAAGGTGAACTTAGTAAGAATTTTACGAATGCCATTTAACGTAAGTTAGCGTAGGAGCGTTAAGTTCTAAGCAGTATTGAGCCACTGTGGAGCACATTATTCCTGTTGATAAAACACTATTATTGAAGATGTTTCCTTCTGTCGGATTCAGTTCGGAGAGATATAAGCAACTTTTTTTTTAATTCACACCATGTCCACGGAGTGAATTGTGTTGAGGGGAGCGAAGCGTCCGTCGGTGAGTGTGCGTCCATCCGTCCATCCGTCAATGCGTCCGTAGTGCACCCGTTCGTGCGTTCGTCCGTCCACGCAATCTTCCGTGCACCCGTTCGTACATCCGTCCGCGCTTCCATCTGCCTAGCCGTCCGTGCGACCGTCTGTCTCTCTGTACATCGATCCGTCCGCGCACGTGTGTGTGTGTGTGACGACGAACACGAGCTGCCACGGCACTCCGCGCCCACCGCTACCCTTTGTACATGCCCCACCATCGATCCGACACGTACGGTGACGATCCAGGAGAGAGAGCCAACCGTTCCCCGTGTACTCAGGCACAGCCTGAGCAACAGCGAACCGAAGAGTAGTGGTACAGCACCATCTAGAATATCCTCACTCAATTGCTGCTTGTATGTGCATCTATATGACAGCGCCATTTATTAAACTGTTCGGGAGATACTGCTGGTTACGCCTTACGCTGGACAAGGTTAGATAAAGAGGCGCTTCGCTCCTAAAGGTCCGATGACTTAGACAAGGTTTTGCGCAATTATCGCCGCCTAGGTGTCAGCCCCAAGCCCTTGAGCTCTGGCGGCTACCTCGGCACGCTCAATGGACTACAGTTGGTCATCGAGGGCATGGCTGAGCAGTGCACTTTCTCAGAGCGTCCGGTTCGAGGCTGCATTCCCGTCTGGAATTCACCTTTGTCACACTCTCATAATGTGTGTTCCTGGATTGCCCTGGCCTCGCAAAACTTGCAGCGGGAAAGATAAAGCTCTCGGTAAGAGAGGTTTAGTATCACCATGTTCAAAAACATTCTGGTCACAGCTGTTTAATTCGGATAATTTTTAATAACTTTAGGTTGCGAAAAGACGAGAATAATTTTCGAAAACTATAAGCTGTTAAGAATACTAGTGTCAACGAGCATTAAAAATATAGAATCAGCCCCACCTATGTGTTTTAGATGCGAAGCAGCTCTTTGGCCTGTGTAACATTGTCCCTCCGCACTGGGGCGGCGCCAAGTAGGCCACGCCTTCCCTCGCAGTGCATGCGCGTGACATCACTCTTTCCCTATCGTGTCGCCTCACGCCGCGTCTCATCTTTCTCACTTCACCCTCTCCACCACTCGAGCCCAGCCCTCACGTCGGCCATAGCCTCCTTTATTTTCTGCTTACCGCGTGATCACGCCGACGGGCGAAACGCCACCGGGGTATGCTTCCCGCTAGTGTGCGCGTACACCCACCCACACACACACACACACACACACACACACACACACACACACACACACACACACACACACACACACACACACACACACATACATATATATATATATATATATATATATATATATATATATATATATATATATGAAAGTAGATGCGCTTTCACATAACAACTGTTTATTGTGCCGACGTTTCGACGGGAACCCCGTCGAAACGTCGGCACAATAAACAGTTGTTATGTGAAAGCGCTTCTACTTTCATATTTGTAACCTTGCGGCAATCGAAGTTATTCTTCTATATATATATATATATATATATATATATATATATATATATATATATATATATATATATATATATATATATATATATATATATATATATATATATATATATATATATTGTAATGAATCTGAATAACAGACGCTCTGCTGGTAATGAAGAAGACGAGGATGATCGGTGGCTGCAGTAGTAGCTCGCGCACGCCGCTCGCCATTAGCCAGACCTGCCTGATAAAGCTCATGCCAAGCTGCGTCTGAACCTTTTTCGACGTACAACACCTCTATTTTAAGTGGTTGAGGAGCCGGGGTTCCCATCAACCTGGAAGTTCGCAATCGGACGCTACCCTCACCGTTCACCATGACTGCTCCTGGCCCTTCTCAAGCTGCCTTACCAACGACAGTCTACTGTAGTGGTGTGCCTCGGCAACGCGACCCACCAATTTGTCGCGGCAACGACGAACTAGACGTCGAGGACTGGCTCGTCGAGTACGCAATCGTAAGCGCTTCCAACAAGTGGAACGCCTGCGACCAGCTCACAAACGTGCGCTTTTACCTCGCTGATGTGGCCAGCCTCTGGTTCAAGAACCACGAAGGCGAAATCACCAACTGGTCCGCCTTCAAGACCACCATCGCCGCGGTCTTCGGTCGTCCCGCCGTGCGCCGGCTTCGCGCGGAACAGCGTCTCCGTAGTCGAGTCCAGCGCAGGGACGAGACCTTTACAAGTTACATTGAAGATGTCTTGTCTCTTTGAAAACGCGTCGATGAATCTCTAACTGAACGCGACAAAATCAAGCACATCATCAAAGGAGTTGACGACGGACGATACCTTCCAGATGCTCTTCGCTAGGAATCCACAGACCGTCACCGATGTTGTCCAGCTCTGTCAGGAGTACGACGAGTTGCGTAAGCAGCGTGTTTCGACGCGCAGGGCCGCTGAAGATACGGCTGAAGTTTCCGCCCTCGTTTACGACGTCGCTGCTGATCACACCGTCTTACTGCCCCACATCAAACAATTTATTCGTGAAGAAGTTGCGCGTCAGCGTTCTCTTGTGGCCGAAGCATCCGAGCCAGTGACCTCGTTAGACCCACGTCTACGCCAGGTCATTGACACACAGGTCACGCAGGCACTGACTCCATCACCATCTGTCCCTACGCCGCTGACCTACTCTGCCGTCGTTGCTAGACCCCCAGCCCCACCTGTCTCTGGCGCATACCGGGGCACCGGGTCCTCCTACCCTACGACGCTGCCTACATACACGGCACCCCATCCCGTTTCGCCCCCTGCACCTTCTTTCGTTAACACAAGGCGCACCTTGGATAATCGACCCATCTGTTTCGCATGCGGTTTCGTGGGACATAAAGCACGCTACTGTCGCCGTCGCAACTTCCAGCCTCCAGACCATGGGAATTCTGCAAATTACCAGGCTGCCCAGAATCCCCAGCGACCATCTTCTCCTATCACCGACTCATTGTCCGCACCACGCCCTGTCGATTCTCGCCGGTCATTACCACCCTGTCGCCTATCTGTCTCCCCGATGCTTCGGCGCACGAGCCCCGCTCGAGAGGAAAACTGACAGCCGCAGTTCCGGAGGCAAGTTCCGGAGGTCCTACTTTCTAAGACCTCCTCTTTGTCCGACCAACGAAATTGATGTGCTAGTAGAAGGTGTTGCTGTACGCGCACTTGTCGACACAGGTGCCGTCGTTTCTGTAATTAGTGAAAAACT
Organism: Rhipicephalus microplus; assembly: GCF_013339725.1. Taxonomy (NCBI): domain Eukaryota; kingdom Metazoa; phylum Arthropoda; class Arachnida; order Ixodida; family Ixodidae; genus Rhipicephalus; species Rhipicephalus microplus. Next base: position 88,462,723 of record NC_051169.1, on the reverse strand, counting down.
GTGTCGCGATTTGAAAAGTTACAACGCCGCCTACGAATCTTGCTCTGCGTACAGCCACCTCCCATTTCATCGCGCCGACAGCTCAGTGTACAGCACGCGTTCTTATTCAAGATGTTTGGACGCCGTCAACTTTGTTGTTCTCCCACGTTCATCTTACGACGTCATACTAGGATGGGATTTCCTTTCTACCCATCAGGCCCTCGTCGACTGCGCTCGTGCTGAACTCACGTTGACGAATCCGTGCCTTGATATCGACCACCACAGTCCCTCGAAAGTGTTTGCCGCAGCTGACGTCCGCATTGCGCCGTTGTCCGCCGTCCTAGTGCCTGTGTTTTCCTCTGCTACCACTAACTCGACGCTCCTGTTCCAGCTAACTATAGCTAGTGTGCAACACCGAACCATCGTCCTCCCGTTTTCCGTCATCAACTTTTCCAATGGTTCGGCGGTGCTTTATGCGTGCAACGTTTCTGCTTGTCCGTACATCCTGCTACGCGGCGAGTGTCTGGGAAGCCTCGAGACCTTAAATTGTATTTTGGAAGACCCGATCTATCCAGACAAGCCATTTTTACCGGCTTGTGCCATTACACCCGCAACTGACGCTAATGAACCTATGGATGTACTCCGCAAGTTCATTGATTGTAACCTCACGCCTGGGCAGCAGGAACAGCTGATCAAGCTCCTACAGCGTTTTCGAGCCTCGTTTCACCACAATCAGCCTTCCTTAGGTCGAGCGTCATCTGTTGTTCACCGTATAGATACCGGTCAAGAGACGCCAATACGGCAGCGTCCATATCGTGTGTCAACTACCGAACGCCGTGCCATCAATGAACAGGTTGACGACATGCTGACACGTGGCATAATCGAACCGTCAAGCAGTCCCTGTGCCTCTCCAGTTGTGTTGGTGAAGAAGAAGGACGGATCCATCAGGTTTTGCGTGGACTACCGGAGTCTCAACCGAATCACGCGCAAGGATGTCTATCCGCTGCCACGCATTGACGATGCCTTGGACTGCCTACAGGGAGCCGTATTTTTCTCTTCTTTAGATCTTCGCTCTGGATACTGGCAGGTACCAATGGCAGAGGCCAATCATGAAAAAACTGCTTTCATCACGCCCGATGGGCTTTACGAATTCACAGTCATGCCCTTCGGCCTCTGCAACGCGCCAGCTACTTTCGAGCGGATGATGGACTCTATTCTTCGAGGCCTCAAATGAAACGTTTGCCTTTGTTATTTAAATGACATTGTCGTCTTTTCAACTGATTTCGCAACCCATTTAATCCGCCTCAAGAAAGTCCTCGCGTGTATTTCTGCCGCGGGGCTGCAACTGAATCTCAAGAAGTGCCATTTCGCCACTCGAAAGCTTAGGATACTTGGCCGCGTGGTTTCAAAAGACGGCATTCTTCCTGACCCTGCCAAACTTACAGCCGTTTCAGCGTTTCCCAAACCGATCACCATGAAAGAGCTCCGAAGCTTCATAGGCCTTTGCTCTTACTTCCGGCGCTTCGTCCGCAATTTCGCGACGATCATCGCTCCTTTGACCAAGCTCCTCGCCGGCTCTAGAGACCTTTCAGCCTGGTCTACCACCTGTGACGATTCTTTCAATGAACTGCGCCGCCTCCTCACGTCGCCACCTATTCTGTGACACTACGACCCATCGGCACCCACAGAGATCCACACCGACGCTAGTGGTGTCGGGCTAGGCGCTATTCTTGCACGGAAGAAAGACGGCTTCCAAGAGTACGTGGTTGCCTACGCAAGCTGAACTCTTAGCAAAGCCGAAACCAACTATTCTGTCACTGAAAATGAATGCCTCGCCATTATTTGGGCGATAGAGAAATTTCGACCTTACGTGTACGGGCGCCCTTTTGACGTCGTGACTGACCACCACGCCCTCTGCTGGTTGTCGTCACTGAAAGATCCAAGCGGTCGCCTCGCCCAATGGGCATTACGCCTCCAAGAATATAATATTCGCGTGTTTTATCACTCCGGCCGGAAACCTTCGGACGCAGACGCCCTATCCAGTTCGCCTCTACCCCCTGACCCAGACTGCTGCGAAAGTCTAACCTGTGATGCCACTGCCGTCACCATCGCCGACATGCCATCTGAGCAACGCAAGGACCTTTGGGTTGCTTCGATTCTAGACATCCTAGCTGGGCGGACGGCTTCCCTCCCTTCTCGCACGTTGCGTCGGCAAGTCGAGCACTTCGCTACTCGCGACGACGTGCTGTACCGACGCAACTAAGCACCCGGTGGACGTCAGTGGCTACTCCTGATTCCACGTCATCTGCGATCCGAAATTTGTTCCACGTTTCATGACGACCCCCAATGTGGCCACGCAGGTTTCCTGAAGACTTATTCTCGCATACGTCTCCGATATTACTGGCGTGGCATGTACCGTTTTTTACGACAATACGTTCGGGCCTGCTCGACGTGCCAGAGACAAAAAACTCCCCCTTGTCACGCCAGCGCTACCTTGCTGCCCTTACCATGCCCATCCCGACCATTCGACCACGTCGGAATCGATATCTATGGTCCTCTTCCCAACACCGCTGACGGTAACCGCTGGATCATAGTTTCCGTCGACCATCTCACGCGGTATGCTGAAACTTCATCCCTTCCCTCGTCTACAGCAAAAGACGTTGCGACTTTCGTTCTTCACAACATCGTATTACGTCATGGAGCACTTCGGGAGTTACTGAGTGATCGTGGTCGCGTATTCTTGTCAGACGTCATCACAACATTGCTGCGTGAGTGCCACGTTGTTCACCGTACTACAAGCGCCTATCATCGCCAGACCAATGGAATGACATAGCGCTTCAACCACACCCTTGGTGACATGCCGTCTATGTATATCTCGTCAGACCACTCCAATTGGGACCGAGTGCTCCCGTTTATCACGTTCGCTTAAAATACCACCATTCAAAGCACTACTGGGTTCTCTCCTTTTTTCCTCCTTTACGGACGCGAACCTTCTTGCACTATAGACACCATTCCTTCGTACAAACCTGACTCCTCAGAGTCCACGACTTTGTCTCAAGCCGCTACAAACGCTGAAGAATGCCGCCAACTGGCAAGATCATTCACAACCCAAGACCAAGGACGCCAAAAGCACCACCATGACGCATCATATAACACTACTTCCTACGATCCAGGTTCACTCGTTTGGCTGCATGTCCCTTCTGCTACACCTGGCCTTTCTACCAAGCTGCTCCCTAAGTATCATGGCCCATATCGTGTGCTACAAAAAAGGTCACTGGTGAATTACCTCATCGAGCCACTGGAACCATCTTCTGACCAATGTCGTCGTGGCCAGTAAATTGTCCACGTCTCGAGACTTAAGCCCTGCTACGACCCTCGCGTGTTCACTTATCCATAGGTCGCCAGATCGCCAGGATAGCTCCTTATTTCGCGGGGAATAATATTGATGAATCTGAATAACGGACGCTCTGCTGGTAATGAAGAAGACGAGGATGATCGGTGGCTGCAGTAGTAGCTCGCGCACGCCGCTCGCCATTAGCCAGACCTGCCTGATAAAGCTCATTTTGCCAAGCTGCGTCTGAACCTTTCTCGACGTACAACACCTCTATTTATATATATATATATATATATATATATATATATATATATATATATATATATATATATATATATATATATATATATATATATATAAAGGACACCTTCGCGTCGTGAACGAGAGGTGTTAACCACTGAGCTACTGAACGGTACCTCCTTCAACTTTTAAACGGCAAACTAGCTATATCTACCACTTAACGCTGCTGGCGGGCATCTCGGGCAGAAGTTATCGTATTTTCAGTATTCTCAGCAAGATGGTGCACGGCGTTCGCGACGGCTCTCACGCGTACTTTGGCCCGCAGAGAGGAGGTGATTGGACGATCTCTCACGTGCCCTTATCTCCCGATGGGGAAGAACTTACGTCTTCTGGCGTTAGGCTTGCAGTGGAAGGATTCTGCTGTAGTTACGGGGCACACAAAGGTCACTGCAATCGTCGCACAGCCTTCGTTTGCGAAAAGGGCGTGCTTTTCAGACACAGCGAAGTAACAACTGAGACGCTTATTCGCATGCGTCTGTACCTGTGAGTGCGTTTCATATGTCGTTTGTGCGTAAGAAACCCAGGACACGTTTCCATCTGCTTGCCATTCTGCGCGTGACCTTCCGATTTGTTGCTATCACGTTCATTGCTTCCCCTTTGCGGCAAAGCTTTGACCTTTATTTATTGATTTCAATAGTTGCTCAGCTTATGTGCCTGCGTGTAAGGCTCACCAGTTCATTGCAGCTCACGGCTGGAATCGCGTACTCCTGTGGCAGGCACTCGAAAGCATCTAAGTAGAACCACTGGTATATCGGAGTGAACTTGCCGCTGCACGCCTGTGTGAAACGAAACCATTGTTAAGACCTGAGCACACTAGCCCGGAAACGCTTCTGCGGCAGCATGACACCACCAGCTCGGCACCAGCACCAAGGTTCGTTTTTTGGAGGCGACGCTAACTTAAAGAAAAATCTGAAGACATTGAGTCAGCCTTCCGAATTCTGAGCAAGCCAAACTAGTGTCACACAACCTCATAAACAAGCCGAGTCCCCCCGTAGGGGCGAAGTGTGGTTTGCTTTGCTAAGAGGTTGTCTGGTGTTGTTATGCACGATTGTTAAAGGCCTGACCACATGCATCCGCTGCAGCGTGCGGTTTTCTGACGCGGCGCCATGACCTCCATAGAGAGAGATGGTGCGTCACTACTCGATGCTGTGCACCCTCTCTGAGTACGCGCGGTGCAGTGTGTGTGTGCAACGGATTCGCGCGGCTGCAGGCCTTTAGGCAGTGCCAAAAAACCTGCTGCCAGGCAGCTATGGAGGTGCGCGTTTTGAACAGGTGGCGCTTTACGCGCGTTTTTCAGTAGTGTGTTTATGTCTCCATTCGCACAGATGAAAGCAGCATGAAAAGCCTTGCTGTTGGTGACGTCATTCATTTATTGACACTTAGTTGAACTAAGCAGCGTTTTGGTTACACTATATGATAAGGGAAAAAAACGAAATAAATGCAGAACGTTTACACAGCCCGTTAGCTTGGAATAAGAAGAAATAAGCGATTTAAGGTAATAAAGCACGATGTTCCAGTGCACAATTTTTTTCTTTTTTTATGCAGGAGCGGGGACTTGAGGCAACGTCTCATGGCAGAAACTTGAGGACAGTTGAGGTTGACTTGCAAGGGTAGAACGTGAGTAGCAAATGAATAATGTATTGCCAGTTCGCCTGCGTATACACTGTCTACAGTACATACAGTTCTCTAAAAACGTTTTCTGTTTTATAATAATCTGAATAAATGCCTAGTAAGTGCACTAAAATAGACGTCAAACGTAACCAGAAAGTAGTGCCATGGCGGCAACCTGAAATTTCTTGTCGCTAGAAAGGTCAAAGAATAGCCAGGCCTGTTTGTGATTTATACGAAGGAGAAAACTGCTCAAAAGGAGAAGAATGTCGTTACTTTCTATATTAATGAGGTTTAGTAATTTGGGGTTTGCAATGAACTCTTTCAACAACACATGAGGAAGTAGGGCGCAACATCCTGGGCTTGAGCGAAGTGAATGAAGGGAAGGACGTTAGGAGCAGGCGTTAAAGTGAGAGCACGTTTTTTTTTTTTTTTAGACGCAGCAGGATTAGCAGGGTTGAAACGGTTGAAGTACCCACCTTCAAGGCGAGAAGTCTTGAATTTTATTTTCATGATACCGCCCGGCACCCACTCGGTTCTTTAGTGCGCATGGAGGAAGCCAGGCATGATGCAGGCTTTGTTTTTTATACTATTTTTACCCAACTATTTTTTATCCTATTTACACCCCAATTTTTTATGCACAATAAATCTGCCCCTTGGCTGGCGTAGACGTTACCACTGCTCAGCTGCGACGCGGCATCAACCGAGGCTATAGTTGTCTTCCCAGCAATGCAGAAAGCGTGAACAATCTCAATGGATTAACATCTTTGAACAATTCGATCCCAATGACTGCATCATAATCTTCTTGATGCTATATCATACGAGATACTTTAATATTAGAGATGCCGAAATGGATTATCCACTGGTGCCCCATAACATTGTCGTTGTCGTGCAGACAGTGACAGTAGCATACTCGTGCCACCTTCTTTCTAAGTACAAATACGTATTTTATCGTTCCTTTTTGTCTGCAGCTTTGTTGGCAACAGTTGCATAAGCGCTGCTCTAGGTGGCTTAACAAGGACATGCGACTCCGCACGTGTAGTGCTTGCATGGTTTCTTTACAAATGCCGAAGGAAAGTATGAAGATGCGCACGTCTGCGTCCGACAGCATTTCCGTGCGCATCAACCCCACCCCTCCCTTTTTATAAAAAAGTTCTGTTCGGGTGGGACAGCGTAGTCAAAGCCATGGTGGTTTTAAGTTACTGCTTAGTACACAAGAAGCCCATTTGCAATTAATAGGCTGGTCACCCACTATTCATAGCACACTGGATAGCGGATGCTCTTGCTATTGGTATAGCAACAAAATCGGTAGTTCACCTTGATGACTTCCTGCGCTGCGATGCTGCCGATGACGGACTGCATGGGACACAGGGAGCCAGATGAGGTGCAAGAGAGCAGGGAGATGACTTCCCGGTCAACTTCTTTGAGTGGCTTGGCGAGCAGGCCGTTCTTCTTCTCCGCAAGTTCCACCACCTCAGTAGCGTCGTCCTGCGTCCACACAAACATCGGCCATCGTATACTGGACTCTTTTCTAACATACAGGGTAAGGTGTTAGTAGGGTTTAAGGCCGAATGGTTAGACGACGTTGCGGCACAACTGGAGGAAGTGAGAACACGAGCAGTGAAATTCGCTAACGTTTCAAGCGACTAGCAGTTATTTTTAGACCTTTTAAATCACGCATGTTAAAGAATAGAAGTTTAAGTAGACCATAAATCGATTTCCCCTGTATGAGAACTTAAATGTGGACTTATGACTACAACATATTTCACGTTTCTTTTGTGCTTCATGTTCTTTTAAAAACGGAAATTGCTTATTTTTTATATGTTGCCGTTGCTCGGGGAACTGTTTCAAAATAAACGTTTACTTCTCCCTCTCTCTCTGTTGCCGAAGGGCTTGTTCCAGGGACTCAGTGAATGCTATCTCGCCCCTCGCAAGTTGTATGAACCCCAAAAGGTAACTACTTTAAGCCCAGGCACGAAGTTGCCTACCACTGCACAAAAGAGGACGCTAAGGCTTAAAAGTATTGTATCATTTGGCGGACGCTAGAACTCGTCGTGAAAAGACGTCAATAAGCTTTCACATATTCAAAATCCCCTGGGAAAACAAGCTGTAAAATACCATAGTTCAATATTTCATCCCCACACATAATGCGATGCACAACGTCTTGAAAGCAGTCGTAAACGTTTATTGTCTGCGTGCTGTCTTTGTGTTCGCGGGGAATTTTCAGCTCGCGCCACCTACGCAGACCCGATGAAGTACAGACAAGGCAACGCTCACTGCGTGTCCCGGTATTGTGTGCGCGCTGAAATGTCACTCTAAAATGTTGACAACTAGCCCCTATTTCGATTTAACTGCAGTTCTCTTGAACTATACGGACGCGCTAGCCTCTTGGCGAGGTTAAATGCGTTCTTACGACGTCCCACGGACGCGGCAGTCCATGGTGCGCCTCCTGAAAGGCGTGCAGAGCCTGGAAACCTAGGTGCAGCTGTGCGTGGCGGTCTGCGTTCCTCGAGCTACAGGTGACGAACTCAGGGTCCTGCAAGGATTCATTCAGTGGTTTCTGAAAAAAAAATTTGAAAGACCGTGGTAGGAATTCTCGGTGGTTAGGATGATATTTCGTGAACAAGTACAAAGCTGGGGCCGAATTCACAAACTTTTTCTTCTGCAATGGTTCTGTGTCATTGTCCAGTTAGTCTCGATAACATTGACGTCAAAAGGGCCAAAAACATTTATTTCTGACAGCTCCTGTTTAAATGCACACTGAAGAAAAAACAACGACTTCCTTTAAATTGAAAGATTGTACTCTAAAAAACTTAATGCCATGGCTTTCACTCTGATCAGTTCATTATCAGTGAAGAGAGCAGACGGTAAAATTTTATTTTTAAAATTTTGCCCAGAAACTTCCTCATCTGAAATCACGAATTTCACAATGTATTTTTCGCATTTTGCCAACATTGGCCTCGATAAAATTTTCTGAATGTTTGTAAGCTAGGTCTAAGGCGCTTAATTTATATCAATTAGGGGCTGAGTAGGATACCGTAGACGCCTTCAAAATATTTGACGTAACGGTGTTTGATGCAGTAATCTCGCAACCCACATTCTTTTCCACGCATTTTATCTCGTGCCGCGATAGGAGCAGCGTTTTCGGCATTGTGAAATAGCACGTTACTAATAGGTGTAAAAATCGCTGTTCTCTTCAGTGCCCCCTTTCTTGTTTTCAACTAGTTCATAGTGCACATGCGTGGTTATACTGGGGACATTCGTAGCGCTAGTTGTACAGCGACACACAACCCCGAACAACAGAATAGGTGCCCATGTACGCTGATATACGTTCTTTCTTCCTGCACAACTCGTATCGTGAATTCCTTCGTATAGTCAATAGCCAGTGGTGTTGGAGCAGCGATATAAATTTCAGAGATATCTCTATTGAATTCATAATAACAGACAAAAAAGGCCGATTCAAAATTTATTTTTGGCGGGTCACCTTGAATTATTCTGAGCAGTGGGCTATTGCTCTCACAAGCAAGTAAGCAAGAAGAGTGACCTACTTGCCTGCGTGAATAATAGTACAGAGCATTGCTGTTTAAGGTTACATACCGCAAGGTTTTACGTATTTTACGCAACGGCTAAGAAGAGTTGAACTTTCGAATTATTTCTCACGTTAGAAACCTGAAGCGTAAACACTAACAGCTAGATAATTGCACTAAAAAATTAATTGGAGCATAATAATAGCAAAAGTCTTTTTTTTTAATTTAAGACGACAACGCTTTAGCTGGATGGGTCCCTTCTCTGCGGTTCCTAACGCATATGCTGCCATGGGAGTTTGGTGCTGGCCTCACCGATTGCGGCGCGCTGTAGGAGCGTTCCGTTCCCAAGCCGTCGCTGCTTGTTTAGAGTAGAGCTGAGCAGTCTCCCACTCAGACGAGGAAGGGGTGAGGGAGCCATGCGTTATAGCACAACAGGTAGCTTGAAATGTAAGATCAAGTGTCGCGAACCAAAGGCCAAGCGCGTATTGTATTACATTGGGCCGCACTTATGTGGATTGCAGGTATTTGCGTCCTATGATTGTGCCTTGTCGGCCCCGTCTGTTATTACGTGTTTGTGTGTATTCGCCGCCAGAGCACAACCCCCTGTCTGGTCAAGTATAGGTAGGGCTCCATGTTCTAGGAGTTTCTTTTTTTTTGCGTGTGTGTGTGTGGAAAATCGAAGGCTGTTTTTCGGTGGTTGATATTTTCAAAGAAATTCGGAGTTCCCTCTTCGAAGATTTGTAATTCTTCAAAATTCGGCGCTCAATTTCGCCTAATAATAGTTGCAATGCTGTCTTATAAAATTTATTTCCAATAAAAATGCATTGCAGTGTGCTGTTCATTGTTCTTGATAGTCCCGTGTTTCCATCCTTTCATGCTTTTATTTTACTTCCTGTTCATTTACCTCGTTAATAAGGCTATTGATGTGCACTGCTGTATACTTGCTGAAGTAAACGTTTCTGGGGAGCCAGAAATAGTCAAGCCTCTTTTCAACTTTTACGAGCGAAGCTCCTTAAGGCGTGGGCTGTGCGTCCCCTGTATGTAGCCACCTCTCGTTAAGTTCTAAGTATTACGCTAGCCACCGCCCGATCTAAAGGGTACAGCCATATTCATCCGTCCATCCGTCCATCCGTCCATCCATCCGTTCGTCCGTCCGTCCGTACGTCCAAAAGATGCAAGATGTTATAAACTAGACGGCGGTACGTGTAGTTGATTATGAAAGATGCGAGGTGTTATAAAATAGGAATGATGCCACTTATGGCGCGTGTCATCGTTCGATATAGTGCGGCGACGTACGCTAGGGGGAGCGTTGCAATAAAATCGAGTGGGCAAAATGTACGGAGGATTCATGGTTAACCAGGTTTACCTCCGGAGCTTCGCCAACTCATCATCATTCACTTCGTGGATATGGCGGCATTTTTTTTCACCCAGCCTCCCTCATCTTCTGGATGAAAAATAAAAGACATATATTACTGAAATTATTCTGAATACGACAAAATCTTCGACACACCTAGCGTATAAAAGATCTGCGTTTCGTCGTAGTACATCATGAAAGTTTCTTGTAATAGACGTAAGCACACGTTACAAGGTTCATGCCCCTAAGGGAGGTGTGCTCTTTTTGAATAATTTTCAGCATGAAAATGCCCTTTAAACGATGAAAATACCCGTTTCGCATCACATCTGAATAATTATGCATTGTCACAAATTTCACCAGCGACCGTTTAACGGATATTTTTCCAGGATTTATCTGAAAACACGGAGCCCTGGGTAATATTTTTTTTTATAATCGCTGATACTACGTTAGGAGGTGTAACAGTGCAGGATACCGCAGATCTTACATGTATAAAATGCACCACTCCATTACTGAAGCTGGTTCGAGGTACATAAAACACCTCTCTACAGAAATTCTAGTTTAGAAATGGCCTGACAGCTGTACGACATACGAAAAATAAAATATCCACTTACAAACTCGATCTTTTTCGGAATTTTAACCTCGGTCGCAATACCACCTATGCCTCGATCACCGTACTTCTCTGGAAGCTTCACGGAGAATCGATGTGGGCCTGCAGATGAAAGAACAAAAAAAAAACAGGAATAATAAATAAGACGCCCAATACACCGCTCAATTGCAAATGAACTACTACCTCCATTTACGTAGTGAGTATACACAGCAGGATGCAGTATAATTAGGTACCCTGACATCATCATTGCGATAACACATCCAGTGCAGCATGAAGACCACTTCGTTTTACCGAAATCACAGGCAGCCTCTTATTGTCCATCAAGCATCTGAGTGGTCCATTCATCACTATCACTACATCGCAATATAGACGAAAGTAAGCTTTACTCACACAAAACGTTGACCTCCATGGGTGGACAGTCGTTAATCTCGGTCATGCCTCGGACTTCTGAAAAGGTGACGTAGTCGCCGTTTTCGAAAGCATGCCGCTCCTTGTGGACGGGCGCGACCACTCCTTCCTTCTCGTACATAGGCGGGTGGAGTAAGAAGAAGTCATTATTGAAAAAAAAAATTCTTAACCTATAGCCACGGGTAATGAAATGCTTGCTGTTTACATATGTTTTCATGCTGATTTCAAATATTCAATCTGTTAGTTTTATTAACGTGCGTAGTTTTCTTTGTGTACCATGGAAATGTGCAAAATACAGCTCTTTTTGGACACTATGTTCCTGCCACTAAAGCATACGGTTATGATTCATTAATGGCTTATATTGCTTCATTGTTCCGCAGTGACTGTCGAATGCAAATATCTCCCGAAAGTGCACTGATTTGCCCCGCCGCGGTGGTCTAGTGGCTAAGGTACTCGGCTGCTGACCCGCAGGGCGCGGGTTCGAATCCCGGCTGCGGCGGCTGCATTTCCGATGGAGGCGGAAATGTTGTAGGCCCGTGTACTCAGATTTGGGTGCACGTTAAAGAACCCCAGGTGGTCTAAATTTCCGGAGCCCTCCACTACGGCGTCTCTCATAATCATAGAGTGGTTTTGGGACGTTAAACCCCACATATCAATCATCAATCAAAGTGCACTGATTTAAGGAATTTAAATGAACAAAAAAAGTGTAATGAGACAAGTTGTAAAACACTCAACCCATGCTATTACTTTATGTTCATAATAAGTATAAAAGTGGTACCAGAGTTGAAAAAAAAAACCATTTCACGTGTGACATGTTAAACAGCGTGTGGGAAAAGTTTGTTCCTAATCTGGCCAGCCGAAATACCAGGAACATGACGTCCAAAATCATAAAGTCGCCCAAAATTGCATCTTGAGAAAAACGCAATTTAAACATAGAAATGAACGATTATATGCCTAAAGCACCGTGTAATCGAGAATGGATGAGCTGAAACCCGACCTTCGGAATCCGGCAGTTCACGGAAACTGCGTAGGGTGCTGGCGTAGAAATCGGCAGTTTTACCCATACTAGACTACGCAGTCGTCATATTGGATAGGAATAAATGCAGCCAGTGTTATACACAATTATGGCCGTACATCTTTTGGTGCTCTGCCGGCAGGGGCTTCCACCAATAAGAAAAAGAAACTAAATTTCTTATTGAGTTCAATATCAGTTAATTAACAAGCCCTATAACTTATAAGATAGAGATTAGTGAATCATATGCTTTTTTTTTTCCGGGGTAACCAACAAAGCAGCGCCATAATCACACCCTTTTGAAACACGCAATAATTATTTCACGCGTTTATTTTTTTTTTCAGGAAAGTCAGGGAATGGACCAACCTAACAAATGATGCCGTTTTTACAGCCGACAAGTCACATGTAAGCTCGAAATTTTCCTACTCAAAGGCGAGATACACAACGCGTGGCGCCAAGACCGACCACTTTGGAAACTTTACACGTCGATGTGGCTTAGTACCTTCGGCGGCGAGCTGCCAAGCGTTAGGGTGAAGTTTCTGTTCCCGGCCACGGAGGCCGCATGCTAATGGAGCAAAGTGCGAGACAACCTTGCCTTTACATTTACGCGTGCGAAAAAAAAATTAACAGTGTCACAAATCAAATCGGAGTCCTCCACTCTCTGGCACACCTCATAGCCTAACTGCGATTTTCGAATTATAAATATGCTTAATTTGTATATATGTAGATGTAATATTTAAGAAGTGAAGCAGCGGACGCCCTTTAATTGAGCATTGACCCTTGCAAATAAATCAGAGTTGGTATCTGAGTTTTGAAAATAGTTTCGAGAGATGATATATGCGTGCTCTGCGAGCATACTCGAAATCTTCAGATGACACTGCATGTAAATTATTTCGTGGTTCCGTGCTCCACGTTAATTATTTCATGCACGCTTTAGCCGCTCGAGAGAACGGTGCTTCCACAGACCTGGCTAATCAACTTGATCATAATGGACCTCGGAGGCTCTCCGTTGGGGTCAAGGACGCGGAATTTTTCGCCGAAGTCACAGAATATTTGCCTGAGGAAAGAAAGAGTAGCGTTGGAAACACATTATTTCGCGTCATTATCTGTTACGCAAATGACATGCAAAGGGGGCCGAGTTGACGGCACATCATTATTATAATTAGTAGCAGCACCATCAACATCATCAGCCTGCCTACGTCCACTGTGAGGCTACGGTATTTTCGTGTCAGGTCAATCAATCTGGTCCTGTGCTTACTGCTGCCACGTTATACCTGCAAACATCTTAATCTGATCTGCCTACCTAACTTTCTTGCTTTCCATCACGCGTCGGGCTTCTCTTGGTATCCAGTCAGTTACCCTCAATGATCAGTGGTTATCTGGCCACCCAATCACGTGCCCTGCTCGTATCTATTTCTATACTTTGATTGTGATACCCCTAACGATCGTTCGCTACCTGACCAACATCTTCCTTTCTGTCTCTTAAGGTTCATTTTATAATTATCCTTCACTTTTCATAGCTCGCTGCATCGTCCTCAATTTAAGTTGAACCCTTCTTCTAAACCTCCAGGTTTCTGAGGACACATCTGGGCTCATATGCTCATTGTAACATGATGCTATACCCTAATTGCATTTTAAAAACGTAGGCCCAGATTCAGACACGCTAACAATAAACGATCCCATAAGTCACCTACCTCTTAAGGTACGAGGATGACGTCAGTACGGAGTCATGGACCAATCAAGACTTCGTGAATTTGGGCTACACATAGTCATCTACACTAGCGCGGTGCAAAACACGAGGTGAAGTCTGTCGATTGCACACGACAGCCAAGCGACACGACAACGAAGAAAGCCTGCGACTGCGTGACGACACGAGGTGGTAGTCAGGTCACAACTAGCAATCTTTGTATGTGAACCAATTAAATGCTCCGGTCTTAGTGGCGTCATAATAATCAATTTGTAGCCGTCAAAAATGGCCACAGGATAAAGGGGAGCGTGAGGCAAGAAAACTTTAGTCTATTCAGCTAAATTTATATAGAGATCGCAGTCGAAAGTTTATACGCTCTTACAGGGCAATCGTATCACTTTCACCAGAGTCATTTGATGTCTTTCTGACGTTTTCGGGGAACTGCGTTGCGTCCTATTACTTGTGCTCCATTGGTCGCCTAGACATCGCCACGGGTCTTCCAAGCGTAGAATATAACTTCTCGTGCAGGTGAGTACTCACAATTCACTAGTTTTAATTCGCTTTTATGTTTCATTCGTAATATTCTGCTTGAACATTTCATTCAGCAGCATGCGAGTACTCCATTACGCCCTTAACATTGCTCACACATCAGTCAGCTCAGTAAACTTGAAAAACCTTTCCAACTTAATTTACATCATAACCTGTTTTAATCAGCCCCCCCCCCCCTTTACCTTGAAGCTGTCTGCACGTCACCTAATGTCGTCCGGGATATGATCACGTGACTTTTTGCACTATTCTCTCACGCCGTTTAACACCGCATTTTTTTTCACAAGTCACAAGCCATATTTGGCTTTATACATAATATTAAGCTAGGCATTGTTATCTTCAGAGCTTGTTTAGAGTATCTTTAACAGCACTCGACCTTCCATACGCACCCAGCCACGCCCCTCGTATCAGCCACGATGAGAGGAATATTGTTCTCGTGGGTGAAATCGCCGATGGCTTTTTGATTCTCCAGCGGGACCTCGGTCAAGACAACCACCTGGTGAAGAAGTAAATGAGAGTTTCACACAGGTTTAATTACTTCACACGAGGAAACTGGGTCCCCCGCGGGAGAAGTGGTTGCGGATCTCAGTTGTTGCTGAAGGTTGCGCGTTCGATCCCGCGACCTGCGCGAACATGTCTTATTAGTTAATACAAGAGGAACACGCATACGCTGCAGCAGTACTATAGGTATAGTTAGAGGAAAAGGAGGAGGTGGCCTAAATAGGTGTATGCAGTGACCGACATTGCTAACAATGTCAGTGTGGCAAAGCTGACGTAGTCTGTCTGCATAAGTCCTTCATATCACAATACAATATGTTTTTGTACATCGAATTCAAAGCAAAAAATAACTTTCTAAAAGTCTAATGAATAGAAATAGGGCTGTTTTGGTATCAATTTAGTCAAATAGTAATTTAGCCATTTTTTCCGAATCCTTCAATGAATACCCATTTGTTTTGGTGATATCATTCAATAAAATATCGGTACTACAATGCAACAACATGCTCAGCATCATGCATAGTGTCACACTCTGGTCATCACTCTTGAATGTTGGCGAGACATTGCCGAAGCGCAGTGGAGGAGAAGTAGCATGTGATAAACAAAAGTAATTTAATCCCTTTCAGTCATGGTGTGCGCAAATGTGCACGCCAGCTTCGGTCGCGTGTCACGCACCGCGTGTTCCATCAAAAGACTCTAAACATGGTGTACACATTTGTGCGGGCCTCCTGAGTCGACAACTTGTGATCGTTTAACGGCTGCATATTGCTGAATAAGATCACCTTGCTGTGTACACTACAATGTTTGATGACAGTTCGACGTGACACATTCTACAACCAAAGTGAAAAGTTTTTTTTTCTCCACTCCAAACAAATAGAACAAAAAAAACGGTGCTTGCATTTCTGGCTCAATGTAATGTGCTCTTTTTATGCAAGTACTGAGGCTGACTGGTGGCAAAATAATTAGATAATTAGTTAGACACTCATTACCTTGAAGGACTAAAACTCACACAAACAACGTTTGCTTTCGTTCTCTTACTTCGTATGTAACACTGAGTGTCTTGGAATTATTTTTTTATTTATTTTATTCATTTATTTATACATACTGCAGCCCTATTCAGGGCTATCGCAGGAATGGGACGTTATATAATACTAGGCAACAGAGAAAAATGCAAAGAAATAATACAAATTGTGATGCAAGTACACTCGCAACAAAGCAAAAGTAAAAATGAACTTAATTACGCGTCAGTAAGATATTCATCGACAGCAACTATGAAGTCGGTTAGTGGTAAGGAGCGAATGCTACCAGGCAGGGAATTCCACAGTTCTATTGCACGCGGAAAAAAACTGTATTTAAAGGTATTAGTACGAGCATAGAAAAATGTTACATTCAAAGCGTGGAAACTGCGGGTACAACTACCATCAGTAAATGTGATGAGGTTACCATGACCAAGGCCGGAGGAGGAGTTAATAATTCCGTATAAAAATTTTAAAGCTTCGTTTTGGTATCGCGAGAGTTGTGATGGGATGTTTAATGATTGAAGGGCTGTGGTCGGCGAGAAGTTGCGGCTATAGTTATGAAAAATGAAACGGATAAATTTTCGCTGAATGTTATCTAGCAAGCTTATTTCACAGTGTTTGTAATGGAACCAAACTACGGATGCATATTCGAGAACAGGGCGAATGAGTGATTTATATAAGAGCAGTTTAGTATCTCGAAGGGCGTTAGGTAAAGTGCGGCACAAATAACCTAATTTTTTAGCGCTTTACGACATACATGATCAATGTGGCTAGTCCATGAAAGGTGTTCCGTTAGAATTACTCCTAAATATTTGTACTGTGAAACTCTATTGAGCTGGGTGCCACCTAGAACATAGTCAAAAGAGAAGGGGTTGCCCCTATTGGTAAAAGACATTACGACTGTTTTAGTGCAGTTAAAGTTCATTTGCCACGTGTCACACCAGTTGCTAAAAGACGTGAGTGATTGCGCGAGATGGTAATGATCGTCAATGGAGTTGATAGTCTCATAGAGAACGCAATCATCTGTGTAGAGTCTTACTTTAGATGAGATGCTATGAGGTAAATCATTAATGAAAAGTAAAATAATAAAGGGCCTAGAACGGATTCCTGAAGAACACCGGATGTGACGTCACTGGGAGATAAATCTGTCGAGCTGAAAGAAACGAATTGTGAGCGATAATGAAGAAAACTAGCTATCCAAGAAACAATGCGAGGGTTATTAAGAATGAGGTTTAGATTTAACAATAGCTTAGAATGAATGACGGAATCAAAAGCTTTGAAGAAATCAATGAAAATGACATCTATTTCGTTACCTAGGTCTAAGTTATAAGCAACGTCATGCATGAAATCAACTAATTGTGTTACAGTACTATATTCGCGACGGAAACCATGTTGAGCTGATGATAGGATATTATTAGAGTCAAGGAATTCAATTATATGTTTGTGAATGATGTGTTCTAACATCTTGCAAGAATCAGGTGTAAGAGATATTGGTCTGTAATTAGAAATAAGTTGTTTATCGCCTGATTTATGCAAGGGAAGTACTTTTTCAGATTTCCATGATCGTGGTACTACACCAGAGTCCAGGGATTTCTGAAAAATTAAGGTAAGGTATTTTGCTGTCCATAAAGACTATCGTGAGAGAAAAGAATTAGGAATGCCATCGGAACCGGTACATTTTTTAGTATCTAGTTTCAGGATAAGGTTTAAGACACCATCACAACTAATTGCGATATTTTCTAGTTTATTATTCTGAGCAACATACCTAAACTCCGGAACTGCATGGTTATCGAGGGTGAAAACAGATTTGAAGTATGAGTTGAAAGCATTCGAAAAGACATCAGGGTCGTTGGTCATAGCATCGTTAATCTTAAAACAGGTACTGCCAGTCGTACTAGGCGATACTGACGTCCAGAACTTTCGAGGATTTGATTTTAGTATTTGAGGAAGTTGCACTGAAAAATAGAAATCTTTACCATTTTTAGTAATAGTGCGAAGTTCATCTTTAGCTTTTTCAAAGGAGACGCGAGCCTCGGGATTAGGTTGTTTAATTTTACGCAACCTGCTAACACGTCGTGATAGTTGCAACATATCGCGGTTAATCCAAAGAAGTTTATTGTTTATCTTTTTTTGTTTTTAGTGGAACGTGGCAAGTTATGCATGACCTCACTAGCGACTCAAAGTAATCGACAAGCACGTCAACATGACACTCGGTACTGAGCGACACAAAATGATCAAGATTATCTGCCAGGGCGTCAACAATAGCCGTATCACCCGCCTTAGAAAAATCATGATATGTGGTATAGCTGAAACGTTCATGTGGAATGGGACAGTTAATGTGCACGAGGACTGCATTATGATCAGAGATACCTTCTAAGATCTCGTATGTGACACCTAAATGAGCAAGACTGTTACTAACAAACACTAAATCAAGAATGGAGTTCTGCCGAGTATTTTCACAAACTAGTTGTATTATGTTATGTGACAAGGAAAATGTAACTAGATCCCTACAGACAGGGGCACTAGAAGCGAAATACGTAAGTGAAGGCCAGTGAATGCCGGTGATGTTGAAGTCCTCTAGAAGTATCAAACTCAAACTATTCAGGTGATGCTCATGTATGAAATGTGAGAGATCGTCGAACAGATCGTTAGGGCCATCAGGAGGGCGATAAATATCACATATGGTTTAATTCTGCTTATTTATTATTAGCTTGCACCAAACTGATTCAACGTTAGGAGGACCATATAGAGCCTTAAAACTAAAATCTGACCGTAAAAGCAAGGCGACACCACCCCCTTTTCTATTCTGGCGATCACAACGGAGAGCAAGGTAACCAGGAGGTGTGAATTCAGAATCGTGAATTTCATAGTAAAGACATGTTTCCGTGAAGCATATAACGTGAGGAGGACATGTAGAAACTAGCGAAAAAAATTGGGGGAATTTGTTAGTAATGCTTCTGGCATTAACGTTCAAAAACGCAAGATCGGAGGCGGGTTGATAGGACGGTCAAGGCAGTGATGCAGATGCGTTAGTCGTTCTGGCATTGCTGTCAGAACCACGAGCTATTATTAGTCTGTTTCAGGGGCCATCCCAATTATACCGAACGTTATCGATAAATAAATTATCAAACCTCATCTTGACAATTGATCCGTTATTACGATGCTCAGCTGAAGCGTCCGATAGCTTTTTACGTACGGCGCGTACTTTCAAGGAAAAGTCTTCGGACAGTTTTATATCAGAATTTTTCAACCTGTAAGCATTCTTTAGCAGTAATAGTTTGTCATTGAAATCTAGCAATTTCAGAATGACAGGCCGAGAACGTCCAGGACGTGTTCTGCCTAACCTATGGGAACGTTCAACACGCGGACAATCAACGGCAAGCCTGTTGAACACGTTCACTACCTTGGAATGCAGTGTGTCACGATTCTCATCTTTATCTTCTGGTATACCATGAATAATGATGTTGTTCCTTCGCGAACGGTTTTCAAGATTATCAAATTTAGCCGTTATGTCAGCCACTGTGCGTTTTAAGCAAGCGAGTTCGGAACGAAGCTGCTCGGAATCTTGCTCAGTCAGAGCTTTGGAGCATGTGTTTTCGAGAGCAGTAACACACAGTTCCAAGGCGTCAAAACGTGTCATCACAGTATTTTTTTATTTCGCATATGTCTTGCGATGAATTTTTTTGGCAAGCAACTAAATCGGAAAGAACCTTCACGAGGGAAGGGTTATCACAATCTGACACTGCCAGCTCAACCGACGACTCAAGAGCGCTTAGGGAATATTCACGTGACTCGTCAGGCTTACTCAATTTTGAAGCAGCCACTTTCTTTGGGCCACATGAATTCGACACATTTCTGACCACGCATCCTAATTCATGACTGAAGGCAAATTCTGTACTACGTTTAGCACATACATGTAATTCTTGAGCCGATTTTAATAAATGTTTTGAAGTTTTGTGGTGTTTGGGTATTTCGAGTGGTATATGTGTCCTGCGATCACCATCTACATGCCGAAAATATTCGAATAGAACATTCGAGGTTTCGAATAATCGCACAACCCTACAAATAAGACTGTCGCAACTCTGACGTCTGAACAGCTGAGGTGCATTCGCAGAAATACCTGTCGCTATATGCAATAAAAAGAGTGATTGGTTCGCGCTACGTAACGTAATAGATCTAGAATTAGCTATGTTAAGCGACGCTAGGTAACGAGATACACATGAATGTGCATACGTTACGATTGCGGAATGAAGTTTGGGACAAACAGTAGAGGGATCGTTTACCTCCTGGATGCGAAAGTGACGTCATACACTCTTGTCAAAGCTCACGACTGGAAATCGCCATGACCAGAAATTAGTCACTAAAAATTTCGCTGTCCGGTTAATTTCTTCCCACAAGACTAACAAGTTTATTAATGATTATATTTCGTTTCCTGCAAACTTGATCTGCGTGCAGAACAGAAATTTTCATCGCTTGCGTTGGCAAAGCTCTGCATATTTTATATAAATGACAGTTATATCCACACTCCAAGTGCGTTTTTGGCGTCGCCATGTGGTTTCGTATCAAGTCGGCAATGCAAGTACAGCAGAGTATCGCTGCTCATTAAAAGAGAAAATGTGTCGGCCGAAACTTATCACTGCAACGACCAATGGGTGACAGGTGCGGGGGTGAGGGAGGGCTAAAAGTAGGCTTTAATTACATTGATACTTTCGTGAACACCGCTTCGTTCATGCTATATAAGTTGATGCTGTCTTATGCTGATGCAAACAGTGGAAGTCATCACTCACGGTGAATTTTCTCACGAAATCCTCGGTCAGTGGCTCTGTATGCGCCTTGACCTGCACATGCTGATTCAGTTGTGCCAGTGGAGCCTCGCACATGATTGCCCGATTTTCGCCTATAGCTTCTTCGCTGAGGAAGTACTGAAACAAAACAAAAACAATGAGACGAACGTTGCTGGGGCTCGGTGTGCATGATCGTCGCCGTTTTATGTTGGACAATTCACTCGCAGCACGTGGCAGCCCTGAGCTTCCAATATAGGCGGTAGCATGTATGCATCGAACATTCTGCATATCTACCAATATTCTGCCGCTTGCTTTAACGTTGCCAATTTGTAAGCATAAAAAAATCTGCGACATTTGATATTCATTAAGGATTTGCAATTAAGGATTTGCAAGCCTTGCAGTATTACGAGGTTTCCTGGAGAATCAAGTTTCTGCGAGATTTGATATTCATTAAGGATTTGCAATTAAGGATTTGCAAGCCTTACAGTATTACGAGGTCTCCTGGAGAATCGAGTTCATCGCATTATTTCTTCGATGATATTTTATGGCCATTAAACGCAATATAGAGTTACGTGCATAATGAAAAAATTGGAAGCGCAAACCGACGGGACACAAGAGAAGAGATAAACAAGCGCAGACTGAAACTCAGTTTATTCAGAGAAGAAATTATATACCAGAAAGATGAGAAAGAGAAAAATTGGAGAGGAGGTTCCACTATGATCAGGTGTCGTCCAGAAACGAGATTTCACAATCTAACAGTGATATACACGGTAAACTAACACAACTATCATTATCATTTTAATAAAAAAAGGCTTCCGCAATCTCTCTAGTTTTCGTGTCATGATGGCTGTATAAGACAAATGTGGGCGAAAATTCAGGAACGCAGCCACACTTTTTGCAATGGGCGGACAAATGTAAACCCAGGGCTGAATTCAGCGCAATGTAGTGTTCTCGCCGGCGAACATTCAAGCAGTGCCCAGTCTGCCCACTGTATAACCTGCCACAAGACAGTGGATTACAATTAACGACATTAGATCGACAATTAGTGAAAGAATTGATATGCTTGACACCACAACCTTTCTTCACCAGACCTTTTTTCGCGCACATTTGTCTTATACAGCCATCATGACACGACAACTAGAGAGATTGCGGAAGCCTTATTTTATTAAAAGGATAATGATAGTTGTGTTAGTTCACCATCTATATCACTGTTAGATTGTGAAATCTCGTTTCTGGACGACACCTGATCATGGTAGAACCTCCTCCCCAGATTTTTCCCTTTCTCATCTTTCTGGTATATAATTTCTGCTCTGAATAAACTGAGTTTCAGTCTGCGCTTGTGTGTCTCTTCTCTTGTGTCCCGTTGGTTTGCACTTTCAATTTTTTCATTATGAATTTGTACCAACTAGCCCGCCTGTCAACCCTTCTGCAATAGAGTTACGTGAGCTAATGCAAGTGGACGGGAAAAAATGGCAGATCCCACGTACAGGGGGGAAAGATGATATGCGAAGCATGAATGAAAAATGTTGATATGTCACTTTAAAATCAGCACAACATTACGAAGTGGAGGTAAATGATGCCGCACATGACTTCCATATCATGACTATCATGTTTGGATGTGTCGTTTACACTCGTCATGTATTCACGTCACGTGATGCCAAATTCAGTATATGTGGAGCTAGCGAAACGGCGGCGAGCATGCTACAAGCGTGGTATGTTGTCATGTTGTTACATGACACGCGTGCCAGGATTACCATGTTTTCACCAGTCATATATTTCGTCTTCCGTTGACGTCACGTAACACCAAATTTGGTATATGTGGAGCTAGCGAAACAGCCGCGAGTGCATCATGAAGGGCCCAATACACTCCTACGTAGCGTTGACGCGTGCGCACGCTGGGCACAACGACATTACGTTAGCAAAGCGTGAGCACTCTATAGTCTGACGCCAGGCGCGGCCTGACGGCAACCGGCGCGAAATGCAACATGCTGCATTTCGTGCCGATGCATTACCCAGACAACACTTCGTCTCCCTCTTTTCGTGACGGAGGGACGCTGGACGCGCTGAAACAAGCATGCGTCAAAGCAACGCAGCGCTGCTGCTGCTGCTGAAAAACATTTATTTACAGATATTATTTACAGGGAGGGTGGAAACGGTCCTTAAGGGGCCGCCCCGTACAAACACTAGGTGAGCTTCCTCTTACGGGAGCCCATTGGCGTTGGCCGCGGCCCGGGCACGCTCGACCAGTAGGGTAAGGTTTGGGGTTTTTCAGCATGCCCACATCATGTAAAAAAATGTCAGAGGAATTTTCCTCACAATGCGGGCACTTCCCCGTG
This sequence comes from Rhipicephalus microplus, assembly GCF_013339725.1. Taxonomy (NCBI): domain Eukaryota; kingdom Metazoa; phylum Arthropoda; class Arachnida; order Ixodida; family Ixodidae; genus Rhipicephalus; species Rhipicephalus microplus. The sequence goes on along the minus strand of NC_051169.1, from coordinate 88,439,727 downwards.
CAAGCGGGGTCAAAGAGTTTTATGATTGCCGGGCACAATAGAGTTTTAGTATAAAGGCGAAGGAGGATTCGCTCCTCCGCCTTCGTGAGGCCCTTACAGGGTTTCGGATAGACGCTATGGCCGGATTGATAAAATTGTGTGACCTCCTTAAAGGTATAGGCGGGATTGGGTTCGAGTTCCGGATCGGTAGGGGACGAGCATGGTGCCCGGAGAGTGAGCGCGCGGGCGGCGGCATCGGCCGTCTCGTTACCATCGAGGCCCGTGTGAGCCGGAGCCCATATGATCGTTCGGTGCGCGGGGGCACCTAGGTAGCTGCTGTTCTGCAAAATTTTATAAGCATGGTACGGAATGTATCCCTGTTCAATATTGCGACAGGCACCCCTTGAGTCGGTGATGATGACCCTCGAGTCCTGATCTGCGGCGGCTAGTGCGATGGCGATCTCCTCCGCGTGCGTAATGTTATGTGCACGGAATGTGAGTCCGTTTACAACGGTGTTTTGGTGGACGACCGCAGCCGTGTACCAACCACCGTGGTGCGGGCCGGAGGCGTCCACGTAGAATACTCCGAATTTGTGGCCGTAGTGTCGAGCCAAGGCTTCCACCCGCACGAGGCGTCGGCCACTGTAGTCGTCTCAGGTCATGTTAGCCGGAAGAGGGCGCACGTGCAAGGAGTATCGCCAAACTACTGGAATCCGTACGCGCTCTTCCGTGTGTATTGAATGATTGATGTGTAGCCGGGCAAGGAGGTGGCGACCCGACGGTATTTTAGAGAGTCTATTATATTCGTTTGTCAAGTGCGCCTCTCTCAGCTACTTGAAGGTGTTCACCATTCCCAAGCCCAAAAGGCGCTGTGTAGAGGTGCTGACAGGAAGGTCGAGGGCGCGCTTGTAGATTTTGCGGAGAATGACTTTGAGTGCATTCTCGTCGGATTTGCGTAGGTGGAGGTATGTAGCCGAGTACAGGACTCGGCTGGTTACGAATGCATGCGCCAACCGCAGGGCATCTTTGCATCGTAACCCCCCGCGCTTGTTGGAAACCCGGCGGACCATCCGGCCCACCTGGTCCCCCACCTTACGCAATTTGGCCAATGTTGTGTCTGCTGTGCAATTTTTGTGTATAAAAAGCCCTAGTATTCTAATCTCATCGCGTTCGGGTATGGGTCCGCTGTGAAGGGAGAGGTCGATTTTTGTGGTGCACTTTGGTGATGGGCGTATGTGCACGAATTCCGATTTGGACGGGGAGCACTGAAGGCTGCAGTGACGGGCATAGTCATCCACGATGTCCGCCGCTTGCTGCAGGCTTGCCTCCATGTCTCCTGCCGAGCCGTACGTGTGACGCCCATATGGTGATGTCGTCGGCATATAGCGCATCCTGTATGCCTTCGACTTTCGCCAGCTGAGCGGGGAGTCTCATCATTGCCACATTGATTAGGAGGGGCGAGAGAACCGCTCCCTGCAGAGTTCTTCTCGTGCCTAATCGGTAAGGGCCGTGTTCAATGTCCTGAATCCGAATGTATGATTGTCGGTCAGTGAGGAATTGTTTAATATAGTTGAAAGTGTTTTGGCCGCAATCCACCTGTGAGAGATGTGTTAGAATAATTTTGTGGGTCACGTTATCAAAGGCCCCCTTCAGATACAAAGGGAGCACAACTTTGTCATTCAGGGGATACTCGACTGGATCGAGGATCTCATGGTCGAGCTGAAGCAAGACATCTTGCGCGGACCGGTGTGGGCGGAACCCGAACATGGTGTCTGCAAATGCATTTTTGGTCTCCAGGAACGCGGACAACCTGTCGCGCACCATCGTCTCCATCAGTTTTCGCACACAAGAAGTAAGGGAGATGGGGCGGAGGTTGTCCGTGTTAATGGCTTTGCCCGCTTTGGATATGAAGGTGACCAGGGCGGTCTTCCACTCAATTGGTAGGCTTGTTTTCCCGATCCAAATGGAATTGATGTAGGCAAGCAGCATGGTGTAGGCCGAGTCAGGAAGATTGGCAAGTAATTTCACGGTAATTTTATCCCTTTCCGGCGCCGTTCCTCGCCTCATTTTTGCTAGGGCTGCCTTCAGGTCGTGTAACTGGAACAGTTGATCCAGCTCCGCGTTCTCGGTACCTGCATACGAGTACGCCGGCCCTCGGGAGCCCTGCTGTGTGCATAGATATTGGTCTCGGAGTTTACATGCCAATTTGCTGTGTCTCCGTTGAAGCTGTGAAATGCTCGTTGCAGATGCTTTTGTTTTTCTGTTCGAGTTTGGGTCGCATCAATCAAGGCGCGGAAGAGGCACCGGGTACTCCAGCTGGACATTTGTCGAGCGGCCGTGTTGCAACGGTCCACCCAATTAGAGTCAGCGAGCTGGGCCGCGTACTCTGCTGCTCACTGGGTGAGCTCAGCGATGCGAATTTTGAGCTCTCGGTTGTGTTTTTGCCGGCGCCATCGACGGACGAGGCTGCGCCGGGCCTCCCAGAGGTGAAGGAGATGGTTATCAACCACCGGAATCGCCTCGGAGAGTTTAATTTGTGTTTCTGTGGAGCGTAATGAGGAAACCAGTTGCTGGGACCAAGCATGGTATCCTTGCTCCTCAGTGGGTGTCGAATTGGCGTATATTTGCCGAAACTTCGTGTAATCGGGTAATTTTGCCTCTCCGTAGGGTCTTGCCAAAGGATAGGTGTGAATGGTGGTGTTGAGTATGCAGTGGTCGCTGCCGAGGGTCTCCTCAGTGTTGACCCAATCCGCATACTGGATGTTTTTTGTGAGGGTAAGGTCCGGACATGTGTCCCGGGTCACGGAGTTACCCACGCGAGTTGGGTAGGCAGGGCCGGTGTGAAGAGTTAGGCCCAGCATGGACATAAGTTCCGCCAATTTACGTCCACGTTTCTCTTCACGTGGAAGTCATACCACAAAGCTGCGCAAAGCCTTAAATAAGCGAAGATGGACGACTATGAAGGCATCTCGTTGTTTGTAGATTTTTTTCTATAGGCCTCACCTAAGGTAGTTTCTTTAGGGTGCTTTTCAACCGTTTTTAGGCCTTGTTTAGGTGACGCAAGTTGGTTTTTTTCCTTTTTCTACGTTAATTCGCCGTCGAGACAGTTACATGTTGACCTACAGACAGTCGCAGACATGACACGGAGACGTCAACGTTGGCATACAATCCTTCCATCGCCTTGTGGTCTTCTCGCGGACGCCTTTGCCATTCCCTTGAATTATCTTGGGTGTGCTAAGCCTCTGCGGCCCACCGCCGTTGCTTCGTGGCCATTTGTTGACAACTGCTGCTCTTTTTCTTTTTGTAGTAGACGTTGTGAAGTGAGATTTACCAAATTTACGTGGCACGTACCTACTTACTGTGCTGACAAAAAGGGAAAAAATGACCTTAATTTCGGTCTGGTGGTCCCATCCTGCCTATTTACCCCAGGATGGATGCCCTCCCCAATTGACTATGAACTTCCTTCTGCCGAGCGCCAGATCACTAGTGCACTTGCAACTTTTTAACGAGTAGGAGGTGCCTGGCGGGAGTACTTCTCTGCCTCATACAGTGCAGTGGATAACCTGTTTCACTCAGGCTGGGAGGCGGGGGGGGGGGGGTTAAGGTATGCTCGGGGAACTTTGCAGAACCCTATGGGGCTACTTTTCGAGGTGAGTACCCATGAGCAACCGAGCACCAGGTCCATGTAGCCTTCCACCCATTGGGAAGCAACCGGTGGGTTCCTGGTCGAAACTCGGAATTGAACACGGTCATTTCCTGCATCGAAAGCGGACGCTCTAGGTGGTGGCGGTGGTGGTGGTGGTGGTGGTGGTGGTGGTGGTGGTGGTGGTGGTGGTGGTGGTGGTGTTGTAGCAGGCGGGGTTAGCCTGGCCTGCATGGCCGGCAATTGTTCCGCCTGAGCATCTCCTGAATTTGGAAAATGTCACCACGTGTCAGACAGCCCAGTGTCTCGCAAGAACACCAACAAAATCCGTTGCACGTTCCTCCTAGTTGCCGCGGGTCCTTCAGAAAAGGTGATGTCATCAACTGTCCGGTGTCTATGACAGCCTTTTCGCAAGGTGCGGATCATCGCTGCTCTTTGCACATCAAATTGTGGGCAAAGCCAAATGAAATGTTCAATATCCCCAATGTCACCACAGAAGGCACAGAACGGGGAAGCGTATCTCCCAGTCTTGAATGACCAGGCCGGGGTGTATGCGGAGCCGGTTCTAATGCGGTACAACAGCGTCGCTTCTTCACGAGAAAGTCCATGAATTACACATGCTTGGTGTGGAAACTTGTAGATCGCCTTGAAATGATTGCGTATCACATCTTTGTTGTTCTGGTAAGTCTTGGGAGTTCTTACTTTTGGAAACGATGTACGTGCTTCGCAAGCAAGGGCATCAGCCTTTTCATTGCCCTCAATGCCAACGGGGGATGGGATCCACTGGAACTTTATATTAAAACTCTTGCCATTTAGGTGTTTGATTAGTGTTAGAGATTGCCTGGTGAACTTTTCTTGAAGTAGGCCACGATGCAGTCTTTGTAGCGCCGATTTGGAGTCCGTCAGCACTACAACATCTCGTGCAGAAAAGGATCGCAGTTTTCGCAAAGCCGCCGTAATTGCAGCGCTTTCTACCGTTGTGGACGAAACCACGCGATCCAGGCGGCCCGACCATGACACGCCCAAGCAGGGTATGCAGAAAGCCGCTGCGCAGCTATCCGTCTGTGTGCACACTGATCCGTCGGTGTACACTTGTAGGTGGCCACGGTACATGGTGCTCAAGTGGTCCAGCGCAAGAAATTTTGCTTCCGCGGCTGGAATGGTGCGCTTCGCTGGTAGCTTGGGTACGCTGAAGTTGCACGCAACATCCACAAAAGACCATGGTGGGTCCATAGGGCGCCGTTTAGGCAGTTTCAAGCCTAAATAATGAAGTGTGTTTAGTGCCGCGTTGAAATGTGAGCCAGTTCTTGCTCTTAGCCGCCGGAGAAGCCCCGTGCCTGCGAAGGACTCACCCAGTCTTGACAGCTGCGTCAATAAGGCCTGAGATGCCAAAAAGCGGAGCGGAAGAGACTCGGCTTCATTGGTGACCTTCGTGTTTGAAGCCGCCTGAGGGACTCCCATCGCCAAGCAAAGACCCTTTCTGTGCACTGCCTCTAGGCGTTCGAACTGGCTTGGTGATGGTGATATCAGGGGCAGCTGATAAATGATGCGGCTTGTTATAAGCGCATCATTCAATTTAAGCATGGACATAGGATTGTTGCCCCAACGGACCCCTGCCATGCAACGAAGAGCGTTGATCCTTTGCACTGATGCAGTGACTATACCATCAACCGCACGTCGCCATAATAGCTTGTTGTCGATGGTAATGTCCAGGAAACGGACACTTGTTGCACAACGGATTGAGTGGCCTCGAATATTCAGCGACAGACGTGTTGACTTCCGTCGCGCTCCCGGGAAGAGCATGAAGGCCGATTTTTCCGCTGATAAAGATAGGCCAAGTGTCAACAAGTGACGCTCAATGATTGAAATAGCGCTCTGTGCTATCCGGGCCAAACGTTCGTGCTGGTACCCTGAGATCCAAATGCAAATGTCATCGGCGTAGATGGATATTTTAACTGATTTCAGAGCTAAGTGCAGAGTGTCGGGAAGGCTGGCCATGGCAGCGTTAAAAAGCAAGGAAGGTAGAACACTTCCTTGTGGGACGCCGAGGGAAACGCGTCTCTCTTCGCTCATTACATTTCCAAGCTTAACACGGACACAATAGTCTCTGAGAAATTTATGTATGAACCGAAGAGCATTTCCCGACACACCCATGGCTTGGAGTCCGTTCACGATGCCTGCCTGAAGCACACAATCATATGCCTTGGCAATGTCCATGAAGACGGCGAGTGTCGAGAGTCCGCTGACACGGCGGTGCTCGATGTGGCTTAATAGGTCCAAAACACTGTCCTGAGCACTCCGTCGTGGGCGAAATCCGGTCATATACGATGGTCATCGTCTTCCTTGTTCAAGGTACCAAGTTAATCTTGTACATATTAATCTTTCCATCAGCTTAGATACACATGATGTAAGAGATACCGGTCGATATGACGCGAAGCTCGCAGGATCCTTTCCGGACTTCAAGACTGGCACCACCCAAGCTGTCTTTCAAACAAATGGAATCTCTCCCGTGCTCCAGACATGATTAAATATGTCTAAAAGGGCCCTTTTTCGCTCATATGGTAGATTTGTCAGCATTTGATTGCTGATCAAATCGGGGCCCACGGCACAGCGTCTTCTTAATTTGCTAAGTGCCATATCCAGCTCTCGGAAGGTGAATGGCGTATCCATCATGTGAAAAAACTGGGGTGACAGAGGAATCGCCGCTCCTGCTGATCTACCAGATATGTACACGTCTGCGAAATCCTCTGCAAGGGTTTGCAAATCTATCCCTTGTTACAAAGCGAGTGCTTCGAGTGGCCTGTGTGTTCGGATCTTCCCAGAAAGACTATTTATTACTGCCCATATCTTTGTCAAGGGCGTAAATGTTGATAAACTCTCACAGAAAGCGGCCCATTGATTTCGTCTTAATTTTTTTGTATGGCGACGAATCGCAGCGTTTATCCTGTTATATTCGGTTTTCGCAGACGGATTTCTTTTTGTTCTCATTAATTTCCGCTCCGCCGGTCTACGTGCTGCACAGAGGTTCTTCAATTTCAAGTCAGGAGCAGGAAAATGGTCGGGAAGTTTCAGCAATGAAGTTGCTGATCGCTTGCTTTGCAACATATTGTAACGGTAGGATGAGAACGACGAAGAAGACAAAGAGGAGGACGATGTTGTCAGATCTGTGAGCCAACTGGGCGCCATCTTGTCCACCACCGAGTTTATTCCTCGTTTTATAAAGTAAAGTTATTCTCCCGTAACATCATTGGTGGGAGGTGCGGGGTACTCACTTCACGCAAAACGGAGCTTCGTAGCGGGCGCCTAGTGGTCTCCCCCATGGCGACTGCAGTCAACAATGCCGACCCTTCCCCGACTACCGTGCCTTCTCCAACTACGTCCGTGCTTTCTCCAACTGGACCGTCAACCCTCATCTTGGAGCCCCCGAGAGATCCAGGTACCTTTTCTGGCACTGATGGCATTGACGTAGAAGCCTGGCTGAAGTCATACGAACGAGTGGGTGTACGTATGCGATGGGATCCAACGCTCATGCTGGCCAACGTGATTTTTTATCTCAGAGGTACCGCAAAGGTCTGGTACGAGACGCACGAGGAAGAACTGACTAGCTGGGAGTTATGCAAGCAAAAGCTCCGGGAGCTATTTGGCAGGCCTGTGGGAAGTCAACGCGCCGCCCAAAACGAGCTCGCACGTCGAGTTCAGACGTGCACCGAATCATACCTCACGTACATTCAGGACGTGCTCGCTTTGTGCCGCAAGGTAGACTCGCAGATGTCCGAAGCCGATAAGGTTGGCCATATTATTAAGGGCATAGCAGATGACGCCTTTCACCTTCTTGTGTTCAAGAATTCATCTACGGTCCACGACATTATTTCTGAATGCCGGCGCTTTGAAGAAGCGAAGAGCCGCCGTGTTCTCCACCAGTTTGCCCGGCTTCCAAACACGGCTGCAACATCCACATGCGAAGACCCTCGCCTGCCTTCTACGGAAAGTCCCGGTGACGTTGTCCGTATTGTCCGTCGGGAAATAGAAGCCGCAGCTCCACTCGTGTCAGCCTCCCCCAACTCCGAAAGCTATCACGCCACCGTCTCTCTCATACAGACCGTCGTGAGGCAAGAACTGGCCAACGCCGGCTTAAACGTCTGCTCCATTCATCGTCCAGACTACGCCACACCAAATCCACCCGTGACTGTTCCGCCCAACCGACGTTTTTCTGCCAGCCCACATTATCGCGACCCGGCGGTATGGCGCACCCCAGACGACCGGCCGATATGCTTCAATTGCGGTCGTATAGGCCACATTTCGCGTCACTGCCGTGCTTGGTCCAGCTCTGCTCCGTGGCCTCACCCTCCGCCCCATCGCCCACCTGTCTGGAATTCACGCTCATCACCGAAAACAGAGCCGCTAACGCCTGAGAATTCCTCGCGCCCCCGATCCAGCCGCTCCCCTTCGCCACAACGCCGTTTCTCCCGCTCGCCCCCATCTCGCCGATCGCCGTCCCCAAGCTCGTTCCGGCGTTCACCTCCGGAAAACTGACGGGAGCAGCTCTTGGAGGTGATGCTGCAATACCGACCCGATCCCAAAATCCTCTACTGACCTTGCCCGCACATCAGAACCTTATCAATGTTGACGTCGACGGTGTACCTACTACAGCCCTCATTGACACTGGCGCACACGTGTCTATCATGAACGCTGACCTTAGAGCACGGCTGAAGAAAGTCCTTACTCCTGGCCCAACTCCTGTGGTCCGAACGGCCGATGGTGGAAAAGTCGCCGTAATTGGTGTGTGCTCAGCTCGCGTCAGCGTCGCCGGACACCACACATCAGTTCTGTTTTATGTTTTAGAACACTGCCCTAATGACATAATTTTGGGCCAAGACTTTTTGTCTGAACATTCGGCCTTGATAGACTGCTCTGCCGGTATAGTGCAACTCGCTCTACCTAATGTTGTTGATCCTCCAAGTTGCCCTCCAAGTCGGCTTTGTTCTACAGAACACCTGCGTCTCCCTCAACGAACAGTAGCTTACATAGGCGTCTCCCCTGTTCCACCTGTCCCAGACGGTGTTTATATTGTGTCCCCCAATGTTGACGTCCTGCTTTCGCACAACGTTGCGTTTCCTCACACCGTCATCACTATTACGGCCAATGCATCCTGCCTACCCTTAGTGAATTTTTCACTATGTACACAAGTCCTCCCTCGTGGTATATCTCTAGCCGAGATCGTGCCGGCGGCAGAGTGCCATATTTGCACTCTAAGTTATGACAGCATCCCGAGTGCCGAAAAAACTTCGTCTACTCCTCCATCAGACCAAAGTGTGTTAACCAAGATGATTGACCCCGACTTGCCGAAAGAACAAGCTAACGAACTGCGTTCCCTGCTTGCATCTTTTTGGGACATCTTCGACCTTGGCGACCGCCCACTCGGCCAGACGTCCGTTGTTAAGCACCGGATTGATACAGGCGATACGAGTCCCATCCATCGGAGACCCTACCGTGTTTCCCATGCAGAGCGGCGCATCATCCAACAGGAGGTCGACAAAATGCTTTCTCGGAATATCATCGAGCCTTCATGCAGTCCCTGGGCGTCCCCTGTTGTACTTGTAAAGAAGAAGGACAACAGCTGGAGATTTTGCGTCGATTATCGCCATTTAAACAAAATAACGAAGAAGGACGTCTACCCTTTACCACGCATAGACGATGCCCTGGATTGCCTTCACGGCGCAAAATATTTTTCCTCCATTGACCTCCGCTCTGGGTACTGGCAGATTGCCGTTGATGACATGGACCGTGAGAAGACGGCGTTTATCACTCCCGACGGCCTTTACGAGTTTAAAGTGATGCCATTCGGTTTATGTAATGCGCCCGCCACATTCGAACGTATGATGGACGCTCTGTTGCACGGCTTCAAGTGGTCCATCTGCCTGTGCTACCTGGACGACGTTATCGTTTTTTCGCCTTCTTTTGCGACGCACCTTGAAAGGCTATCGAAAATCTTATCTGTCTTTCGTAAGGCGGGCCTGCAACTCAATTCGGCAAAGTGCCACTTCGGCCGTCGTGAAATTTCTGTCCTCGGACACCTCGTTGATTCCGTGGGGGTTCGCCCTGATCAAGATAAAATACGCGCAGTAAGAGATTTCCCTGTACCAACCTGTACCAAAGACGTTCGCAGTTTCGTTGGCCTCTGTTCTTACTTCCGCCGCTTTGTTAAAAACTTCGCCGACGTAGCACGCCCTCTCACTCAACTTCTCAAAAAAGACGCTGGCTTCATCTGGGGCCCTGAGCAAGCAGATGCGTTTCAAAATCTAGTGTGTCTGCTTACGTCTCCGCCTATCCTCGCCCACTTTGATATTTCATCTCCAACAGAAGTTCGTACAGACGCAAGTGGCTATGGCATCGGTGCAGTACTCGCCCAGAAACAACAAGGACGAGACCGTGTTGTTGCTTATGCCAGCCGCCTTCTTTCGCCTGCTGAAAGAAAATATTCAATAACCGAACGGGAATGCTTGGCACTTGTTTGGGCAGTCGGTAAATTTCGTCCCTATTTGTACGGCCGGCCATTCACAGTAATCACAGATCACCACGCCTTGTGCTGGCTTTCGTCCCTTAAAGACCCTTCAGGCCGTCTTGGCCGTTGGGCGCTGCGCCTTCAAGAATTTGATTACTCAGTCCTGTATAAAACCGGCCGCCTGCATCAAGATGCGGACTGCTTGTCCCGGTATCCTGTCGACCCTCCAGACGGCGACTCCTCTAAAACCACCCTTCCTATCGACGTTTTCTCTCTATCCGCGTTTCATGACATTGGAATCGAGCAGCGACGAGATACTTTCTTGGACGGTATTATCCGAAGGCTCACATCGGTGAGCCCCGACCCTTCCCTTCGAATGTTTGAAATACATGATGGTGTATTGTACCGTTGCAATATGCGTCCTGACGGCCCCGAAAGACTACTCGTCGTTCCCATTCAATTGCGTCACACTGTTCTCGCCCAGCTTCATGATGCACCTACAGCGGGTCACCTCGGCGTGTCACGGACCTACGACAGAGTTCGCCGGCGCTTCTTCTGGCCTGGCATGTACCGCGACGTCTGCCGTTATATTGCAGCCTGCGACCCTTGTCAACGACGGAAAAAACCAAATGCCCCTCCGGCCGGACGTCTTCAGCCACTGCACATCCCACAAGACCCATTCTACCGTGTTGGCGTGGACCTGCTTGGCCCTTTTCCTACGTCAGCTGCGGGTAATCGGTGGATTGCAGTAGCAACCGATTATGCTACCCGATACGCGATCACACGGGCCCTTCCAACCAGCTGTGCAACTGACGTGGCCGATTTCCTTTTGGAGGACGTCATCTTACATCATGGCGCCCCTCGACAACTCCTTACCGACCGAGGCAGCTACTTCCTTTCCAAAGTGGTTGATGACCTCCTCCGCTCCTGCGCCACTAAACACAAGCTCTCGACTGCTTACCATCCACAAACAAATGGTCTAACGGAGCGCCTCAATCGCACTCTCACCGACATGCTCTCCATGTATGTCTCCGCCGATCACCGCGACTGGGACACTACGTTACCGTTTGTAACATTCGCGTACAATTCTTCCAGACACGACACCGCTGGGTTCTCTCCTTTTTTTCTGTTGTTCGGCCGTGACCCTGCGCTACCTTTCGACACCCTCCTGCCGGCCGGACTAAATGACAAGTCTCAGTACGCTCGTGATGCAATAATGAAGGCCCAAGCGGCACGCCAAGTTGCTCGACGACGCTTACTGGACTCCCAGGACAATCAGAAGAGCGTATACGACGCCCGCCATCGTGACGTCCACTTCACACCCGGAGATCTCGTTCTGTTATGGTTCCCCTCGCGCCGCGTTGGACTTTCGGAGAAGTTACTCCCACGCTATTCAGGTCCCTACCGTATCTTACGCCAAGTAACTGACGTCACATACGAAATCACCCCTACGGACCCCGCCATCCTTCACCCTCACACTGACGTAGTGCATGTTACGCGACTCAAACCGTATTACTCCAGTGCCTCCTGATTAGCACCGGGTCGGTGCTCCAGCCGCCGGGGAAATCATGTAACGGTAGGATGAGAACGACGAAGAAGACAAAGAGGAGGACGATGTTGTCAGATCTGTGAGCCAACTGGGCGCCATCTTGTCCACCACCGAGTTTATTCCTCGTTTTATAAAGTAAAGTTATTCTCCCGTAACAATATCTGCGAACAGCTCGCCAGTGGATTTGTCCAACACTTCTCTGTAGGTGTCCCAGCGTGTTACATTGCAGAATTGTCGACCAGCAGTTCGAAATACCAGGATATTGGTGAAGATGGGGAAATGGTCGCTGCCCATCTTGTCTGGAGCCATAGTCGATGATACCAGAAGGTCTGTGGAGTGAAGTACAAGGTCTATTGCACTCCATGAATCTGGTGGCCTAAAAAATGTAGGTTTACCATCGTTCGCCACACATAAGTCGGCAGCATCCGCTGCTGCTAGAAGTTCCTTGCCTCGAAAATCTACACTATTATCTCCCCAGAGTGGATGGTGCGCGTTAAAATCACCATAGATTATTCGAGGAGCGGGACATCGAGTGCAAAGGTCTTTTAGGAAAGTCTCCATGGAGACCTTTTTTCGTGGGCTTATGTACACCGATACCACACTCGGTTTTCGGTTTCCCAGGCACACTTGCACAGCAGCGACTTCCAGTGAGTTGGAACAGAGGTCTTGCACTGGTAAGGCGACGTGAGGGATTTCCCGCCTTATGTATATCATTGCGCTTCCATTTGCAAACGACGTTATGCTCGGGTTGCCGTGTCGGGTGTACCCTGGGAGCGTCCTTGCATTCGGTAGACCGGCTTCGGAGAGGGCTAGAATCGGTATTGGAATGTCGCGCAGGAAAAGGTTGAGTTCGTACAGGCGTTTTAGAAGACCGGCGCACTTCCATTGCATTATTAAGGGAACTTTTGAAGGATGAAATAGACCAGGTGGGCGAGACATTGCCATTATTCTACTGTGTGTTTGTGGAAGCAGAGCAAAGTAACACTGACTCTAGAGCCAGGACAGCTTCCAACATATCCTTCGTTGAACTCGCAGGCATCTTCGCGACGTGTGAACGTAGCGCGGTGAAAAGAGCGCGAATAACGTGCTCGAGGTTTTCTTGCTGTTGGCTTCCAGATGGTACTTGAGATGGGCTCAGTGCATCAGCGTAGGTGCGCTTGGCGGACTCTTTCGTGATACATTTCTCACCAGCGTTGAGCACTTGCGTTGACTCAGTACCAGCTCTTGTCGGGTTTAGGCGCGGAAAATTTCCTGCGTACGCGTTATCCAAACCGCCATGTTGTGGCGCGCCGGACGTCTTCTTTGTGAGCGATGGTTCGTTCACAGTCTTCGGGCTGAGGACAAACGTCTTATTTCTTCGCTGCGCAGCTGTTCGTGCTGGACATCGGCCGTAGCTAGCTGGGCGGTCGCCGCCACAGTTTGCACACACAAGTTTTTTTTTACTTGTACACGTCTTAAAGTCATGAGGCCCCCCACAGCGCTTACACCTTTGTTCCCCATGACAGTGCTTAGCAACATGTCCAAAACGCTGACATTTAAAACAGCGTGGTGGCGTCTCCACGTAGTCTACCAACTCGTGTCTGGTGAAGCTAAGGTTGATCTTCTCTGGACGTTCCGAATTGGGAGCAAATGTGAGAACTACAGAGTCAGTGCGCCTTGATTCCCATTCGTTGGATGAGGTTTGGACTCGTCGTATGATTCTTCTTGCGTGGTATACTCCCTGAGGTCTCAGGTAGGTTAACAGCTCTTCGTCCGAGTACCATCTTGGGACCCCTTTTATAATGCATGTATTTTTCATGTAGCTGTGTGGTACACGGGCAGATATGGCAAGGCCGCAGATAGTAAATTAAACTACTCACCAGCGGTGGTATAAAAATGAAGAGAGCAACCGCAGCAGTGGCTACAGTAACCGCAAAGGTAGCCACATGATTAGAGCGGACGCTCTAATCATATGGCTACCTTTGCGGTTACTGTAGCCACTGCTGCGGTTGCTCTCTTCATTTTTATACCACCGCTGGTGAGTAGTTCAATTTACCCAATTTCTTTAGCACATACCCGCTTTCGATTATGATAGCTTTTATGCGTGTGATGCGTGTGAGCTTTTTTGCGCGTTAGCCACACGACGCCTAGCCTAAACGGCTTCGCTGGCAAAAAAAAGTGAAATAACGGTCGTGACATCTTCAATTGTATTGAGGTCAATTACTTCAAGTGGTGCAATTACGTTGGTGTCCTGATTTATATACCTGATTATCATTTGACGAAGGACTTACTACATATGTTCAATTAACTTAGCTGCTATTTCCGCGAGACTCAGGGCATGTATGACTTTACAGACACAAACTTTAAGCATTTGGAATGCATATATGTGCTTCGTAGAAGAGTCCACTGCATTATTTTCCGCATGGTAATGAAGTACGCCGCCAAAGGGCCTTGTTTAATTCGGTTGACTATCATGTAATCCGGCATGTTTGCGGGCAGTAGACGAAAGTGATGCGTCTAAGCTTGTTTCTGTTATGACCTCCAAAGTAAGCACTTTTTAATTCTTCAAATATTTTTGCATCACACGAAATTCAGTGCACAGTTTCAGTGGCAACTAACAACAGCCTTAGAGCAAGAAGATAAAAAAATTAAGCCCCTTTCGTGTCAGAGCCGAAATTTACTTAAAAATTGTTGAGAGCATGGTCTCTAACCTGAGACGAGAGGTCCACACCGGTGCACACTTGCTCGTCGTAGATGGTGACAGACTTGACGCCGGCAAGGACGACGTTCTTGGCGATCTCGACACCCAAGCCTCCCATGCCCACAATAAGAACGTCCGATTGGGCCAGGCGCACCATGGCGTCGCGCCCGAGAACGTAGCTGTAACGTGGGTCATACGTGACTTGTGCTTTTATATTCGTTGTTGCTTACTTCGAGTCTTAAACAGTTTCCGAGCAAAAAGGTTTCGATGGTTCCAAGCATACTCCTTGTTTGATTGATCGATATGTGTGGTTTAACGTCCCAAAACCACTATATGATTATGAGAGACGCCGTAGTGGAGGGCTCCGGAAATTTCGACCACCTGGGGTTTTTTACCGTGCACCCAAATCTGAGCACACGGGCCTACAACATTTCCGCCTCCAACGAAAATGCAGCCGCCGCCACAGCCGGGATTTGATCGCGCGATCTGCGGGTCAGCAGCCCAGTACCTTAGCCACTAGACCACCGCGGTGGGGCCATATTCCTTGTTTAGGGAAGGAAGAGGGGGATGGGGTATAGGAGTGGTTTACACTCCCGTTAAACACGCTGTTTCCAGCTGTGAAGATAACTACCCCATTTAGCGAGGCCCCACACACTACGCAGATCGAATTGCACGCATATTGTTCGGTGCACAGCACACTTCAGAGGATAAACAATGTGTGAATAAAGTTTCGATGTTTCAGTGACAACAACGGTTCATCTGCTTTTATGATTCATATGGGTTACATTTGCATGTTTCATGCTTTTGTGTGCTTTTGACGTACTAATATTAACCTTGTCTGTACGTGGGCAATCACAGGTCAGGTTGAGCAACAATGAAATGAACTAAACCGACGTTCTTTGAAACAGTTCCCTCTAAAAGCTGCGTGAAACACTCAAGGTAACGAAAGGCATTTTCCTTTTTTGCCCGTGTCATTGCGAGTATTGGCGTCCAACGTAGTGAGTTTCATATATTGTGATTTGCTGTCTCTGGTACAGCTTCCAAAAAACCTCTCGAAGTGGCCGACCAAGGCAACGTTGCAAAAAATCTCAATCGTCACTATTTAAGCGCACCTATGTAGGCGAGACATCAAGGTATCTCGATCAGATAATTGGCAAGAAATTTTTCCCGGAATACTTTGTTCCCAGCAAACAAAATAAAACTAAAATTGCAATATGCACAATGTGAGTGAACCTTGTTTATAACGCTTACAGCCCCGCAAAACTACGCTCAGTATCGTATGTTTCGATTCCACTTGACAAGAAAGTTTTTTTTTTATTTTACCTATTTAGGGGCGAAGCTCCTTCAAGAGTGAGTCGGTGCATTCTCTGAGGTATGTAGTTGTAGTAATACTAGGTAGCCACCTATAGTTTACTTGCCCCGCCAAGGTGGTCTAGTGGCTAAGGTACTCGGCTGCTAACCCGCTGGTCGCGGGATCAAATCCCTGCTGTGGCGGCTGCATTTCCGATGGAGGCGGAAAGTTGTAGGCCCGTGTACTCAGATTTAGGTGCACGTTAAAGAACCCCAGGTGGTCGAAATTTCCGGAGCCCTCCACTACAGCGTCTCTCATAATCATGTAGTGGTTTTGGGACGTTAAACCCCACAAAATCAATCAGTCAATCTAGTTTACTTCTTGCAGTGTTCACTAGATGGCGGTAGTTGATGCGAAATGTTATAAAACTAGATGGTGGTACTTGGAGTTGATGAATAGATGCGAGATAAAATGCTAGATGGCGGTACCTGTAGTTGAAAATGAAAGATGCGAGATGTTATAATAGGAATGATGTCACATAAGGCGCGCGTCATTGGTGGAAGGCAATCGTTCGTTTTAGTGCGGCGACGTACGCTAGGGAAAGCTTCGTAATAAAATTCGTTCGCTGTTGGTGCGCCGTGACGCTGCGCGACACCGTTACCAACATCCTGCCGTACGGAAGTGGGAGGCCCAAGTGGTACGGCATACGCACAATGCGTTTTTCACGTCTCTAAATGATGATGGACTCGGAGAATCACACGGAAGATTGACGGTCTACCGATGATTCCCTCCGGAGCTTCGCCCACTCATCATCCTTCACCCCGTAGATATGCTGCGATTTTTTTCATTTGGTTTGCACGTTTCTAGATTTTTCAATCACGCAGCACTAGAATGCTATGCCAAAGAATCATAATGCATGAATGAATATATTTATGCGCAGTGGGATGCCTTGTGTGTTGAGTGAGAAATTCGAAATATTTGTCACAGTGCATATGCGTGAGTGAGTAGTCTGTATGTAAATCGTATTTACTGTGTTGAAAACGTTCTTCATTCACATGACACTAATGCACACACAAGTGCGTTTGCGAAGCGCACCCTTCTTCAGAAGATAACTGTCCGAGCTGCCCTCCATACTGCAAATTACTTTTCACTCACTCAGAAAGACCAGACGCACGTCGGGTCATTGAACCTATAACAGACGTCAGAGAGGCTATTTATTAGCCTCCAACTTACAGCTGTCTAGAGTAGATTCTCTCATCGATGTCCACTGGTTTCTGTTCGGGTAGGCCCGACTGGATATGGTTTTGCTGCACACACACAGGCGTAGAGGTCAGGCCAACGGAAGACCAATGGCGAAGGCGTGTACCGGAACAAATATTCACTTGGATATGAATCATAATGGGGATATGAATCATAATGCACAACCGGAAGTGACATATTGAAAGTGGGGTATGACTTACCGTACCTATGGTTACATTGAGGCGGAGGTTCGATTGCTCAACTAAAGCAATCCACCAACGCGCTGAAACTGTTCAGTGAGAAACCAGCAGCAGCCACCACTTCCCGGAAATACAGTAACAGATCGCAAAGGAATTTCCGCCTGAAAATGGACTTGTAGTGTCATTAAGAAATCATGAGCACCACCTTACTTAGATGTACGCTCACAATAATACGCATATAATATGTTTTTGTGCAATTGCCGCAAAAAATTTGCATATCAATACTCAGGATTACCGCAAAGAATACGCTTTCGCCACACAGGAAAGATCATTGGTGAGATATTGCTCATCCGTTTTCAAATACGTGCGCTGAATTGCTGACAGTTAAGCTCACAGGGCAAATTCTCAAGCCATTCATCATGTTGTCATACATTTCAAAAATAAGAGATGAGGAACTTCTTACTGTCATCAGTGATATATAAGCCGATCTGAGAATGAATCCCGATGTTCTTGTACGGACGGCAAAGCCGCGCCACAAAGCTGACTGCTTTCTTTTAACTGACTGTAAAATACCTCGCACACCAGTGATACAGAGTCAAGAATTCCTAACCAAAGATGACTCAATCGGACTAATGACGCAGATCGAGGTCTGAGCTCGAGTCTGAGCGAGTCTGGGTGAGTAATACTTTGCCGAGTCTAAGTGGGTCCACCTGAGCTGTGCGTCTGCGAAATCGCAGTCGGAGTCCGAGTCGGCTCCAATCGCGAAATAAATTTCCTGAGTGCGACTGAGGGAGCTCGGTTGTGTTCTGATGTTGACTGTTCTAGTTTCGCTTTGGTTACTCAAGTTGCTTTGGTGGCGCCTCGCTCGGCAGCGATGATACTTGCGCCATTACGGAACATTTTTTTTGTTTGCATAGTTTGTGACAAGCACTACAGACGAATGGTCGTATTCGGCTTTCCGCGCCACGCTGCGCCATTAGTCAGCTGGCATCTCCGCCGGCCGTGTCGGCCACCCGCTACCACGTTTCGTCTTCGTTGGAGCCGCCTAGCCACGGCACTACAAGCTCCACATGTTTCGCCGACCTATGCATGCCCATAACAGCAATCAGAATTGAAATGCGCAAAGAATAGAGCAATAGCAAAAGCGCCAATGTGCTTAACTGGCAAAATCAAATAGCAGAAGGAAAAGGAATAGGCAACCCTAAACCATGACTTGGGTGTCTGGTGTAGCACCCACACGTCGGTGTTCGTGGCGCCATTAAATTGTGCCTCGCGCACTGAGGAAGCGAATACTTAATTGGTCCTCAATTTAACCAGAGTAATTCTCCGATAACATATGCATTTGCTATTACTCTAAATTTCCTTATAAGTGTTACGGCGCTAGGTAATGGCCTACCACTTCAAATTGCCTTCTGGCACTGTACCTCGCCTCGCCCACAGAGACAGTGTCTTCTGCAAACCATGCAACGGGTATCTCAGCCCCAGACGCACTTATATCAAGATAACAAGTCAGCGTTCACGTACCGCCTCCTGGGACGCATCTCCTTCGTCGGTCCTCCGTCTCTTCGCCGGTGGAGAATCGTCTTCGTCCTTCGAAGTGGCCATGTTGTCGTCCGGCCGGGCGCCCGTAGGAAGTCGTGGCCGCGGCAAGACGTCACGCGTTCCTGCCCGTCGTGATTTCGGGTGGACCGTGCCACCACTTGCCGCTGTCCCGACAGTCTTGCGACTGCTGCGGCACCGCGACCGGATCACGGCAGAGACCACGTCAGTCACGTGCCTTCGCAGAGAATGTTCTAGATGCATCGTCTCAGAAGACGATGTCAACGATGATGATGATGATTATGATCTCAGATGGATGACGCTCCCTCACGAAGGGGGATGGGCCAATCTGGAAAAAGATTTAGAGATACAACCGCAGAAGACGATATTGATGCCCTTCACGCGCAAGTAAACTAGTTCTTCTTTTTATTTCTTCTCGTGAATTCAACTGATGGATAGATAAAAATTTTTATTGTGGTCCTTCGGTGCGTGCGTTTAGCGCTTAGTGGGCCGCTCCCACGTCGTGACAGAGAGACCTTACGAGTTATTTCAAAACTGTGTACTTCTAAACATTTTGAAATTATAAAAAAAACTTTTATATAACAAGGAACCGCTCGTTTCATGGCCTATCTTCCATGGTGGGTTGTTCCAGTTTAAAAGGGTCAACCAACCAACGAACCAACCAGCCAATAAACTGGTTTCTTCAATGTGATGCTGTGCGTGACTGTAAGGAACTACATTATAGAAAACCAAATCAGTAAACTAGCTAAGCAGTAAATATTATCTTTCTGTGTCTACACCCTTATTTTATATTAGTTATTTAGTACATACTGCCAATCCTATTAGGAAATAATGCAGGAAGGGCACAACTTATAAGTAAAAAGTAACAATCAATATAAAGATTACATATGCAAAACATCTATACACAACTGTGAAACCAAACTGTAAAACACCGACACATCATAACACACCATTATAGTTACGATTAGGTTATATAGTCAGTCACACGTGCGCAAGCTTTACGAAAAAAAGTACAAAAAAGGATGTATGTATAAAAAGTTAGGGCATCATTTTAGTTTATTACCAATTATTAATAATATCATTTCAAAGCTTTGTTTTGTTTTCTTTTTACATAGGCGAATACATCTGATCGAGCACGCAAAATTTTTATATATAACTTGTAAAATTTCTATAATAAACCCTCCCTTATTCAGAAGTTCTATAATATTCTATGAAATCACCGGTAGTGGTTGTGCGCCACAGTTTATAGGCGAACGAGAAAAAGTACTGGCGTTTCGCTACAAACTCAGCTCACAAGCTAATGTCATTGCTATTCAAACCAGCTTAGTTTTGGCCATCCAGGATCAGTAATTACAAAAACGTCTTACGCTGAAAATTTTCGAAAGAAACTGTTTCAGCCGATCACGACACGACACTTTTTGTCACTTGGTTGTGATGGTGAAGAAGGCTGCAGCAAAAGTGAAACATGAAACTTTACATTTGGCCGAACTTGTACCCGGAAAGTGAAAAAGAATCAAAATGCAAGCATTACAAGCTTAGCCCTGAAATTGGCGTGAACAGTCGCCGGCCATCGAGTGACCTGCTGTGAGTTAAGGCACTTTGGTAGAAATGCATGCGGTATGGAACATTCGTGCCTGTTAGCTTGTGGTCGCGTTGCTTCCAGCATAAAGTGAACTGTTCGAGTTTGAACACTGAAAGTTATCTGAAGATTTTAAAATAATCTGGAAGGTTTTCAGATACCAGGGCGCTGCTTGCGCAAGGAAGTGTAACGTGTGACGGATCGTTTACATGAAGGCGCGTAGGCAGAAATCTTTTAGAGGGGGGGGGGGGGGGGCACCTTTTTGATCTGATGGGGGGCAAGGCAGGAAAAAAGGGATTTCGCGCTATGTATGGCTTGCTAAAAAAATTCGGGGGAGGGCTGCGTGGGCCTGGTGTGCCACCCCCTAGCTACGCTACTGGTTACATAAAAAAACAAAAGCCCCTGTACGGGCACCTCTTTTGTTCTTTCTTTTTTTTAACCAGGCCCACATCAGAATGTGCATTGTTCCGATGCAACATAATAAGTAGGGTAAGAGAGAAAATGCGCTTACACAACAAAGTATAATAATAAAGCAGTTTAAAAGTAGAGTCCTCAGATTTGCTAATATAAGATGGCCTAATGCGCATGACATGGACGACTTCAGGTCGTGCGCGGCACCACCGAAAGTTCGTCCGGATAACTAAGGGTCGAAAGCTCCGGGATGTCAAAGCACATCGTATGGTACGAAGCATCCTCGACGAAGCTTTTCGCAAAAGTGGACGTGGGCGTGTCGACGTCCAGCCCAAAGACGGTCGCCGGGCTGATATGCTACGTGCGTCATCGAAGGTTGTAATGATGACTGTAGGTATTTCGTTGGCTGTTTTAGGGGCGAAGCTTCTCATACCGTGGGTCGTATGTCCCGTATCGTCGTAATCGTAGTAGCTAGTTGCATTGCATGTGAATTAAAATGGCGTCACAGCATACCCATGGAGTGAATGATGATGAGTGGGGCGAAGTGTCCGTCAGTCCGTTCGTGCGTCTGTCCATCCGTCCGTATGTACGCTTCACCCCACTCGTCATCATTTACCTCGTGGATATGCTGTGATGTTTTTAATATGCAGACGGGCGAGTTGTCCGGTTTCTGTGGAGTGTTGAAAGTAGACCGGTACGTCCAGGTTTCCTTCGTCATGTGATAGGATGGTGTCGAGTTGTTTCTGGGCCCCTTTAGTAGACCAACTTGTTATATGAGGCCGTGTTGCATGCTAAGGATTGATTGATTGATTTGTGGGGTTTAACGTCCCAAAACCACCATATGATTATGAGAGACGCCGTAGTGGAGGGCTCAGGAAATTTTGACCATCTGGGGTTCTTTAACGTGCACCCAAATCTGAGCCCACGGGCCTACAACATTTCCGCCTCCATCGGAAATGCAGCCGCCGCAGCCGGGATTTGAACCCGCGACCTGCGGGTCAGCAGCCGAGTACCTTAGCCACTAGACCACCGCGGCGGGGCGCATGCGAAGGACACGTCCGGAAGAATGACGTTCCATGTATTGTGTTCAACGTATTGTGTTCAACTCTAACGCTCCGCAGGGGGTCCTGGGATGGTTTGATCGACTCCAGTGCTTCGTGGTTTTGCGTTCTGTTGCCTAGATGTCACCAATGCAAGCCGAGATACTAACCACGCATACCGAGGTATTATTTTGACAACACCAACAAGCACTTCGCGACTGGCATCAGTCAAACCAGCCGAGACCACGCTGCTGAGCGTTCCAGTTAAGCTTGCTGATGACAGTACGTGACCAGCCTCTCGGTGATGGTCACAATCAGATGTCACATTCAGTCACTCGATAACGTGACTGAGTGTTGTAAGCTGTGAGTCGTGGGTGGCTTGTCTGGTTTTATGTGAAGATCGCCTTAGTTAGGTCAGCAACAAAGGCCACGCTTCTGTCGGTGATGAGGCCCTCTGGTGCGCCATGATGCAAACGATGCCATCAGCGAACAACAAGAATACCTCAGTGGCACTGCCTTTAAGCAGTGCCACTGAGGTATGCATTTATGATCTGTTTATTTCCGGATCCCAACAAAAGTAACAGCCCTGGTAGGTCCATACTGTTCCGCTGGAACAGGATGGACCTACCAGGGCCGGAACGGGATGAAGCTTACGAGGTAGCTGGATGGGCTACAAAAATTCAGCTGGACTGGCGAGTGGTGCCTTCCGTCGCTGACAGTCTCAGCAATTTTTTATGTTGTGGTTGACGGCGGCAGTGAGGCGAGGCGAGTAGTACTTTTCTTGTATCCTCGAGAGCATGCGGGAAAATTTGAGGTGTCCAGCCTTCACGTCATGTAAAGCTTCCAGAACCTCCAGACGCTATGATGGAGCTACAACTAGAAGGTATAAATATACGGCTCTAGGTGGCAAGAAGTTCTCCTTGAAGAACATCATTTCTCAGAAAAAAAACAACGCCAGTCGTCGCTTGACTGCTTTCGGAACAACGGTGGTCCTGTTCTCAAGGTACCCCACAAGGCCCCTGAGTTCCGAGTCTGCTCCCTGTTCTTCAGCGAAGCCGTCAACACTTACGCTTCCCAGAAAGTAGCCATAATCCTGGTGTACAGCTATGGTGGGTTGATGGAGGAGAGGGACAGGCAGTCGGCATCAGAGTGCTTTCGTCTGGACTTGCAAACGATGGTAATAGATGGCCTTTAGCTTTTCCGAGTCCGGGGCTTTCCCAAACAGTCTAAACTTTCTGAAACTTCGCAGGAAATGCCCGAGTAAAGACAAAACAGTCGGCTAGAGGGTCGACTAGATCAATTACGTTGTGGTCGTCGATAAGAATGTCGAGGTGTCTTGTTACTACTCTTGTCTTGCGGTAAAGTCGCGGTGCTTGATCGCGACAACGCCAGTTTGTTCTAGATTTACTCCTCGCATGAGGAAGTGCACTTTCGTTTTTTTTTTTTCGGAAAATTTGGGTTCTGCGGGGCAGGAAATGGGGGTGATTTCTTCCGTGAATAGCGTGACATTTTTGTTGGTGAACTGGGCGCGAGCTTGATAGATTTGTGGGGTTTAACGTCCCAAAACCACCAAATGATTATGAGAGACGCTGTAGTGGAGGGCTCCGGAAATTTCGACCACATGGGGTTTTAACGTGCACCCAAATCTGAGCACACGGGCCAGCAACATTTCCGCCTCCATCGGAAATGCAGCCGCCACAGCTGGGATTTGAACCCACGACCTGCGGGTCAGTAGCCAAGTACCTTACCTTAGCCACTAGACCACCGCAGCGGGGCGGGGCGCGAGCTTCAAGTGGAAGTTGTGCCACCTCTTTGTGTACGACGCTAGACAAGGTAACCAAGAACCTGGTTCTGAAAATGTTCCACAACGCTAGTAAGGAGCAACTTGGTCTTAGCGGCGCCTTCGAAAGTGATGTACACGTGCTGCAACTTGTATTCATTGCTCCACTAATTGAAGACAGCAACCCACTTCCAGCGACTTTCGGGTCTTCACCCCATGATTCCCGCAACGTCGGCGGCTTCCTGTGCTGCTGAAGCGGGATTAATGTAGGTTACACAGGGGCTGTAATGTGAGAGCTTGCTTTGTCGTCGTGGGTAGAAGGGGCAATTTAAATTGCGAACATTACAAACATCGTCTAGCACGTTTCTGCAGGAGGGATTCGGTGTCTTTGTCCTCAAACTGTGACCGCTTGGTTTCCAGCTTTTCGGGGTCGCCAAGAACATTAAGGAACGAGCTCGGAGCACCTCAGCCAGATGTCACGTTCTTGCGATGGAGAAAATGATTGCAGTGAAACTGGGAAACATGAAACTCTTTATTTGGGAGAACTCGTGCCCTGTAAATGAAAATTCAAAATACCATGCCATGCATGATGCACACTGGTAGTGATGAGAACAGTCGTTGGCTGTCGAGTAATCTAACTGTCGAGTAGCTTGCAGTGAGGCACGTCCGCATGTCACCATGCGACATGTAACGTTCGAGCCTTAATGCTGGTGGCCACGTCAGTTCCAGTATAAATTGAACTGTCTGCGTTTGCGCGCGCGAGGTTGTCAGAAGATTTTAGAATAATCTGGAAGTTTTTCAGAGATTGTGAGGCGGTTGGCGCCGGGCAGTGATTATACGGGTAAAGGACCGCTTACATTGAGATAGCCAAAGACGCGCACGGAACAATGTTAATAGTGAAACCGAATGACCATTGGGTAAGTACACTCGCGAAGCAGAGGTTTGGTGAATTGGGCCCCTCGTGTTTTTTATAGGTGCATTTACATTTCAGTTGCATTTGGCCACCACCGAATGCGGGCGCCGCGGCCAGAAATCGCGGGAAATCTGTGGCAACATTAATATGTGCTTAGGTACTCATTGTTTAACGTTCTTTGTTTTGCGGGGTTAAAGAAAGATTTCACTACCAATCATTCTCTCTTCCGGCCACTATGTCATCAATACCAGCAGAATCATGTACTTTGTCGATTCCTGTGCCTATAGTTCATACTAACAGGCAAGCCTTCACTATTACATGCTATAACCTCCGTAGCACCAACGAACTTCATAAAGTGGAGAGGTGGGCGAGTTGGAAACGCTGAATATTTCTAAAAATCTGCGCGAACAGCATGAAGCTGTAGAGTTGCTCTATATGCTACCTTTAGGTAGCATAGTTGCGCATAGGTCCGTCATCTTGCCCGCTGAGACGTCCAAGTCATGCAGGAAAGCCACCCATTCTGTCAGCAGCACTCGCGTTCACACAGCCGAGTTCACCGGCAGCATCTCGGCGTCCGTACAAGAAACTCCACCCGAGCCCAGAGCACGCCCGCTCGCTCAGTTGCCATAAGGCGTGTATTTGACGAACATTAAAAAAGAACAAAAGTGAGCTCGTGAGCCGGGAACGCGCAGCAACGCATCGCTAGAGAGAGGAGGGTGAGCTGAGACACAAGTGGCGTTGGGTGCATCCGGTGGTCGCTGCAGAACCCGCGTGGCTGTAAAGTTGGCTTTCCCTAAAATAGATGTTTTTTTTTTTTTTTTGCGCACGTAAACGCGCTGGACGAATAGGGGCGTGAGCGGCGGGTTCTATCGGTGGCGCAACTCCACTACCTGAAGGTAGCATATAAAGTAACTGAAGGTAGCATATAAAGTATAAAGTAACCACTAATAACCAAAGTTTAGTGAAACAAAGTACGGAAGCAACAAAACCAACTCGTGCGTACTCAGAAATTAAGTTTAAGTGAAGTGAAATAAATGGTTAACCATTCGACCTCATTATCTATCACACAAACAGATGGATGAGATATGCAATCATCAGCTCATAATTTGATAAAGAACGCTTCCGCGATTTCGCGAGCCATTTTGTCTTTGTGACTGTGTCATTGAAAAAAATTAATGACTGATTTCTCTGTCATACTGATTAGTACAACATTAAAGTGAAACGTGTCTTCTCAAATGTAGTTGAGCATTCTCAACGTGATAGCATTTACAAGCTCGTTTCATAGAAATCATCATCTTATGCGTCACCGAGAAACATGCAAATAAATAGATATTAAAACATCCTGGCTCAGATTGGGGTTCGAACCCGGGTCTTCTGGGTCGAAGAGGCAATCAAAACCAGGTCCCTTGCGTGGCAAGCGGATGTTCTACCACACAACCACGCCACTGTTTGTGAATACAGTGAAAATAATTTCCTCTGCCTTGGAAATGCAGTGAAAGTATCTCGTGCTTTACACGCATCCTGTATACATGCTGCACAATGCACAATGAAATATTGCAGTAATATTACATGGTACAAGCATAACATTGCCATCGGGCGTCAAAACTTGTGATTATCATAATGACTTCATTGTTTGAAGCACGTCACCGACTACAAAAGGCACACGTTAGTGCGTCTATCCCCTTAAGGCCACGTAGTGGGTGCATAGCAAGTTCGAAAGAATTTCATGAACCAAGTATTTTCATGAACCAAGTGGAAATTCAATTCGACGACATTTTTCCTAATAATGCCAAATTACTTCCCCATAACATTTTGGATGGTTTACTACAAGATCACCTGCGCCGTATTACAACGAACGTTATTATTGCTACAGACGCATCGCAATACGACGAAAAGTCAGGGGTTGGTATTTTCAGCCCGATTTTAAATTGGATTTATTCCCTTCGACTACCCGATTTCATACCCGTTTTTGTGGCTGAGTTTCTAGCAGTAGTGCTCGCCTTATGCAAGTTAGATACAGCAATTACATCAGCTGTCATAATAACAGATTCCCTATCTCTCTGTGCGGCACTTTCTGTTGGTGCTAATAATCACGTAACAAAGGCGTTCCGTGCACTAGTGCATTTGAGAAAAGTACGATTAGTTTGGGTGCCTGGACAAAAAGGTTTGTTTCTAAATGAAATAGCCGATTCCTTAGCTAAGTCGTCAATCAGCCAACCAATTCTACCGCTCTGTCCATGATCCGCTTATGTGAGTGCTGCTCGATTCCGCAGACGTACGCTTATGCAAGTCTTTAAAGGTTCAGCACTAACAAACTCTACAGAATATCGCCATTTATTATATCCCTGGCGAAGAGACTTTTGCCGCACACGAAAACAAGAAGTAGCTATCACAAGGCTGCGTTGCCGGGTACCAAATCTGAATTTCTATAAACACAGGTCTGCTCAGGCACCTTCGCCACTGTGTGCATTCTGTGATGAACTGGAAACAATAGACCATTTCTTTTTGACCTGCAGGCGGTTTAACACATTACGAAAAACCCTATTAGAAATACCTTTACGTGGTTTGGTATGGACTTATCTCTGCCTGTCATTTTGTCTTTTGGAGCTTCCATTTCTGGTTTCTCTAATGCGACAGTATGCGTGGCCGTCCGGGACTATATTGATGAAACTAATAGGTTGACTAGTTAACCAGTTTGATTATCCTAACAGGTCCACATAATTATATACGTATAAAATCAGATTATTGCTCTATTCTAAGAATAAATTCGTTTATGTAAATATTTGTATGCATTACATTAAGCACCACACTTTCCTAGGCTATCGGTAATCTTTCTGTTAAACCTCCATTATTCCAAATCTGAACAGTAAATTTTGAAACCACTCGATTCTTGGCCGATCCCCCACAGTGGGTATGCGCCACTAACAATAGGAAAACAACAACAACAATATTTAAAGCACGCACTTGTGACAGGATATCACTATTGCATTTAACACTTAAAGGCGAAGCTTAAGAGTCCCGCAATTTTCGGTGGATTGTCTCACGACATGATCGAACGAATGAATGATATAGCAACAAGTTGTGTTTTCACACAAAGAACGTCAAGCCACCCGAAACTTGCAACTAGTTCCTCAATAGGAACAAAAACGCATCAAAAACAAATACACAGGCCGGACGCGAACAGGTCTCACTCCTGGACACTTAAAGTGCTCTGGTCAAACCCAAAGAAGGAAGCATGGAACGAACACACAACTATACATTCAGAAAGGAACACTCCTTACTCCTTTCTTGCTGAAGCGTTTTCGCAGAAGTGACACACCACCACCCATGACAGGTTTCTCCTCTACGCGCAATGCCGGGCTGATCTCAAGTACATTTGTTTGGAGTGGCCTGTGTACAACCAACCTATAGGTTTCAGGTCCTCGCCTTCTCTCCGGACGTGGGCCTGCCCAGAGCATTCGCCCCCAGATTGTGCCATCGAGTTCTGGAGAAGCACTCATCTTGTGCCTCCAGGACCCAGCCACGCCACCGGTCGGTGACACTGCTCCGCGACAGCCACATTCAAGTCATTCAGCGGCCCCACTTAGCTGCCTTCATGTAGTCCGTTCATAAAATGGAGGCAGCTCTACCCCCTCCATCGTCCTTAGTGCCTTGCCCTTGTCCCTCGCAGCGCCCTCAGCGTGAACAAAGCGGAATAAACGTGGTTTCATTCATCCACAAGCATACACAGGACGAGCACGGACAAAATCACAGTTATGACTTTTGTGTGAGCAGCGTGCTGCTTTCACCAGCGTGGCTGCTGCAGCGAGTGAAGTGACCTTCGTGCTCTCCGTAACTTCAACGCCTACTTGCAAGGAAAGTCCAAGACATGCAAACCACCCCGGTCACGAGATGGGGCGCGTGTGCGCATCGCAAGGCGCGGGGCGACGACCTTTAAAACACGCCCTCAGCACCATTCACGCCTTCTCGCCAGTGATAAGAAAACACGCAAAAGCCACTGATCTCTGAGTACCACCAGCGGTAAATAGTGCACATAAATAGCTAGCCGTTACCAACCTGCCGAACGTTTTCTTGTCGAGTCGGTTCACGCCGCGTGCTGTGGAGCGAGGGGTCATAGGTTCGACTGTCAGCAAGGGAACTTATTCTTCTAGTATCTTTTTTGGCATCTCTTAGACTTGTATCTCACAACGTCTTATCTGCGACAGAAAAACGTCAGTGGAGCCATGGTGGACGCTAACATAGAACCCTCTCATGTTGAAACGGTTTCACCAACACGATCTGCAATGGGCCGGAATATGTGAATTCGACGTTCTCTTTAAAATAGTATTGTGCGGGCGAAGTCCATCGTTGGTGCATATACTGGACTAACCTATCGGCATGTTTCCACAGGAGATGCGAATACTAAAAACCACACCAACAGGACAGGCCTATCTTATCTCTCCTCTTTCTTTATTCACGTGCGGTGAGTGCTCCGTCTTCAATATATTTCCCCTTCTACTATTCTTGTTTATTCCCTTGCCCTGCAAAGAGCTTAGCCCTGTCGCCTTCGAAGAAAACAGAAATTAGCTCCTTCTTCTTTCCTTCAAGAGCCACTACCACCGAGACATTCTGATGCTTTACCAAGCAACTTGCCTCAGCTGTTCCTCTAGCTGTCTTCTCAATCGCAGGGCAAGCTTTACCTATTTCAATGTTTGAAGAAAACAGAATGTCGTCACTAAAAGGTTTAGCTATTTCAATAAACCGTGTGACGGTCGGTGCACGTAAGCCATGAGAGCATATTTCTTGAACTTATCACCCAACTCGGCAGTTTGAACAAAGCGGGATTTACGCTCATTGATAAGTCTCGCAGACCGTAACTCCAGCGAGCGCGCAGAGTGGTGTAGCGATTAATTGGTGCAGCGTTTACTGTGCTAAACTGCCGACCAGGAGAATTCAGTTTCGATCCCGGCCGCAGTGGTCGCATTTTTAATGGAGGCGAAATGTTAAAAGATCCGTGTAATCTGTGGTGTCTGCGCACGTCAAAGAGCATCAGGTGGTCGAAATTTTCGGAGCTCTTCCCCACGGCATGCCTCATAATCATATATAATTGTAATGGCTCATAAACATTCAGATATTAAAGGGACCCTGCAACATTTTTTGAGCATGGTCAGAAAACGCTGCCAATCGGTAGTAAAGACTCCCGACAACACGCAAGCCAAATATTATGGCGCAGCACGCGACCTGAAATGCATTATAAGTTATCGAATTCAGATGACAAATTGCTTTCTCTTCTCACGACAAATCATGGAATATACCCAAAAATCACACGTAGCAAGGCCATTCATCAGCCATTGGCTGATTTGAAGATGGCGCGCTCACTCGTTACAAAGATGGCCGCGGGAGGCCGCTACTTGTCCACGCATGCGCGCGCCATCACACTGAGAAGACCGCGAATTCGAAAAAAAAAAGAAAAAAAGCGCTCAAGGTCATGAGGCGCGTGTGACGTTTTTCTGTGGCCCTGCCATCCCCCCCTCCCCCTGCTTAGCTTCCAGCGCTTCTATTGCGACAAGAAAGAGGTAATTCAATTGCAGCATGCGACAAACCTTCGGAAATCCACCCCCACAGGACGGATTTTTAAAATTTTTGCGGCTTTGGATTCGCGAGGCAATAATCTTTTCAGCGAATTCATTCCATGGTTACCAGAAAAAGTGTTCCAGGGGCCCTTTAATATGTTAGCGATAACAAGTTGCACGAAATACTCGGGCGTTGCAGCATACACTGCTAGCCGCTCCTTAAACATTTCTGACATGCTGTTTTAATCAAACGACCACGCACTGGCCAGCCTTCACCCCGGGAGGGGCGCACGTGTTGAAGGGCAAGTCGACTGGCGCGCGCACAGCATCGTTGTCGTCTTCTGAGACGGCTCTACGAAAGCGCGCGACTGACGGGGTCTCTGCCGTGCTCCGATCGCGCTGCCGCAGCAGTCGCAGGACTGTCGGGAACAGCGGCAAGTGGTGGAAACACCTGCGCAGGATCTCGACGGGCAGGTGGGCGTGACACCTTACCGTGACCAGGTCGAGCGATGGGGGCCTATCTGGACACCATGAATGGTTCCACAGGCGAGGATGACCCTTCTCCTCCGGCTAAGAGACGAAGGACGGATGAAGGCGATGTCTCCCAGGAAGCGGTACGTGAACGCCCATCTTTTTACCTTTGTATGTGAATACACCTGCGGCTGAGAGACCCACTTGCTGCTTACCCTGCACTGAAGCGTACTATCAGAAATTTAACGCAGGAGGCTATCAACTACTATACGGCAGGAGTTGGGTGGGGTACACTATTTTTCCATCCTGATATTTGGCACAACACTATGCTTAGCAAGCGCGTATGTCGTTTCGTGATAGCATCGCGTCTTTTGATTTTGTTTCCTGCGCTGTTTAACGTAATAACTGTGATGATCTTTGGCGTAGCAAATAATTTATTAATATTTGGCCTTCTGTAGTGCCGTTCAAAGTCGATTAAAAGAAGCGAGTGCGCCAGTGTTGCCAGACAGTCGTGGCAATCCCGTGTTTATATAAATGCTCGTTACCAATAATTTATCGACCAATTGAGATAAAATTTCGCTTATTTGTGAACTCGGAAGACAATTAGCCCACATAACACCGAGTATGAGGAAAAATTGGGTGTCGCGTCATCTTCAAAATCAGAATAGCAGTGATAACTTGCTCTAGTAAAAGTGTCCCAATTTACGTTTATGTGTCTGACCCTTGCATCGCTGCCTGTGCAGGAGAAAGTGACACAAAAGCCACCAGAAATTGACGAGAACTTCTACTCTAGACAGATGTAAGTTATAGGTCTCTACTATCTGCAACTGCTCTAGGCCGAATGGACCTACGTGTGTGTATTTTGCGAGCCAACAAAATGTCATGACACGTGTAGAACTTTGCCCAGACACTTTGCCTTCGATAAAGTCTATGCTTTACAATGCACTGATATTACGAAATCCATACGAACTGTGCTTTCGTCATTGCATACGATGTACTCAGACTGATCATTGGCGTACCCTTGCTTTGACAAGTGTTTCTGCTTTGTTAGTAATCAAATCACTAACCTGACTATACACAATCATATTCATGCATTTTCACTGTTAGACATGGCATTCGACTGCTTTCAACGCAAAGTTCTTGCATGACCTACAAATAAAATACCCATCGAAGTCAGCAAATGATTCTAAAAAAAATCGCAGCATATCCACCGAGTCAAGTGGTGCGAAGCGCTGGAGGGTGACAAACACTGTATATATTTGAACAAGAAATTTTATTATTCGTAAGTGGTAGCTATAGCTATTACGTCACTTCCGTTCTCCTTTCATCATAACGACTTTATGGGTGGTGAAGTGGTGGTTCAGTGATGGGGCGTAGTGGCATGTTTACAAGGACGAATTAGTGGGCGAAGTAGTGGGCAAATTAGTGGGTAGTGGGCAAGGACGAAGTAGTGGGCAACTATAGGTGGTCGCGTACATACATATAAGGAATGGACATACCCACGCCTTTAGGAGTTTCACCCCTAAAAATGGGTTGATCTGCATAAATCCCTCTTATAATTTAATCTTTGGGCGAAAGCTGTTATTCCGCGCTACAAGCCCAGGAAACAACTTTGTTGGTGCATTTTACCTTGAAGCTCTCCCAGTCTTCCTTCTCTTGTGTTGTCATTGTGTGCTGTCATAGCAACGGACGTGCGCAGAGTATGATTTATTTATTTTTTTATACTCTACTGTAAGAACGTTAATAGGGGGCGAGAACATCTGTCCTCAACATCTTTTCACAAGCGTTATATGCATCTCGGTTCCTGTTTACGACCGGAAGTAAGAGTCACCCACTTCTGTTCCAGCTACGTCCTCGGGCGCGACGCCATGATGCGCCTGGCCCAATCGGACGTTCTCATTTCGGGCGTGGGAGGCCTGGGCGTCGAGATCGCCAAGAACGTCGTCCTCGCTGGCGTCAGGTCCGTCACCATCCACGACGAGCAAGTGTGCACCGGTGTGGACCTGTCGTCTCAGGTTAGAAACCACGTTGTCAACTTATTTATGTTTTTAATGTATCTATGCTTTCACGTAAATTGACGGATGCCGAGTTGTGCTCTAGCGACGCTATTGATTTACGAATGAATTATAAAACGAGCGTGTTTCGGAAAACTATGATAATCCTGATTAGCACGGAAAACGAGGCATACGTATAAACCAAAGCCTCTTCGCATCCATACACACCTGCCTATTTCTTTTTATTAGTGAGTGAATGAAATTAACTAGGCATATAATTACGTCATTATGCGTAGTGCAGTGGACTAATTGTAGTCCATTCATAGGTCGGTGAACTCACTCGGGAGTCGACTCACTCTGGCTCAGATCGAGTCGTGAGTTTGAGGCTGAGGAAGTGCGGGTGAGTAATATTTTCGTCAGTCTGAGTCCGAGGGAGTCCAACGCCCAACATGTATATCTTGAGCGAGTCTGAGTGAGTTCCCATTTTTTTCCGACCTAAAAGTTTATGTGAGTAAACAAGGCGCATTCAATTGAAGTGCTTGATTGTGGCACAGGAAATAATACAATGTTTCACTCAACAAAGTTCGGTTCTTGAAGCAAGGGAGCACCTACAAAACACCTACGTTTTCAGTCAAGCTCTTCAGGCGCAAACTATCTCGAAGACAGCGCCACCCGGGAGTTCTTGTTCAAGGTGAATACGCCTTGCACGCTCGCCGGCTGTTGATTGTAAGAACACAAAATATTGTAAAATACCCAATGAATGGTTATAAGAATTATGCTACATAATTTATTCCTGATTGAACAATTATGCGTATTTATGGTGTTTGTAATAAGCCATTACAAGTAATTGAATACCTTCGATTTTTTAACCATGCTTTATGAGACAGATGATTTTTGAACATGTGCGCTATTCACTCAAAAGAAACCCAGCCTGCATGACACCCTTTCATACAGCTTTTGCTCATTTTTATTTCTTATAATACACAGGTTCTTGAATAGTGGCAGTGTTGTGAAATATTCGGTACAAGTATATTTAAAAGCCTTGCAAATTCGTACAAAATGTCTCCTTTGACAGATGTAGTTTTGCTTGCACTAGACAACACATTACACCAGTGGTCAAGATATTCATACGTAGTTGAAATGAGTTAAGCGTAGGTAACAGCGTAAACCGAAAACTTAGGAACGTGTTCAGCACTTGTAGTATATTGTCCTCCGTGTGACCATGCCTACATAACTCCAGCAACGTTCGCTTCATCGTTTCCTTTGTTCCAGTACTTCCTCGGTGAAGCTACTGTCGGCGAAAACCGGGCAAGTGCCTGCGAGGCTCCCCTGGGACAACTGAACAAGTACGTGCGGGTGACAGCCCATACGGAGCCGCTGACGATGGATTTCCTGAAGAAGTTCACCGTGAGGGAATATCATTGCTTTCGTAACTATGGAGCAGCATCACCTCGAAAAGCATGAACAGCTACTTACGCAAGTACTACTAACTTGTAGAAGTATACACAGAAAAAAAATCACAGCATATCCACTGATTGAATGATAAGGAGTGGGGCGAAGCGTCCATTAATCCGTCCGTGCTTCCGTCCATACGTCCATCCGTCCATACTTACACCCGTTCGTGCGTTCGTTCATGGTTCATGAGTCATTTCGTGTGTTCGTCTGTCCGTGCGTCCGTGCGTCAGTCCATCCGTACCTGCGACTTCTCGTGCGTCCACCCGTGCGTCCATTCGTCCGCCCGTGTGTCTGTCTGTCTGTCTGCTCATCTGCTTGTCTGTCTGTCCGTCCATGCGTCCGTCCGTGCATCTGTCCATGCGTCCGTCCGTGCATCTAGTGAACACTTCAAGTACCACCATCTCGCTTCTTTTTATCTTATATTCATCATGTACAAGTACCGCCATCCAGCGGACGATCCGAAGACTAAACAAGAGTAGGTACCATATTTTTGTTGTCAGCACTTTGTTAACACCAAGAGCGTGATAATAACGCCATTCTACGTTTTTCGTATGTGGACATTCGGGTAGGTTCCCGAGGGCGGATATGCGTTTTTGGTATGAGGGCATATGGCACAGGTTATGCACAGCGACAACGGGGGACGCACAAGCCACGCGATAAGGCGCTTCGCCCCTAAAATTTTAAAGTGGTTTGCTAATGCTGGTATTAATACATCCATTTGTCCAACTTAATTATCACTTTTGTAAAGGTGGGAATGTAAAGCATGCATCATAATTTCGTCCAAACAATTTATTTCAGCAGAAAATTTCAGGTTTTCATAATTAGTCGTCCGAGATCATTTGAAAATCGTAGTCGTGGTAATTGACAACGGCGGTGTTCAGCGTCCACGCATGGCATCAGGTTACGCTTAAATGAATGCGCCACAGCAGTTCAGACATCACAGTGGCACAAGAAAGATTTTGATTATTGGTATGAATACCTATTTTTTGCTTATTTAAAGCTTTAGTTATTCGGATGGTACTCTGGTCTAATAACAGCTTCATCACAATGGCATTATTTCTTAGGCATGTAAACTCGCCACCATTTCATCCTTTATTTCTATTCAGCGCATGCATACTGCAGTATTACCGTACCTTGAATTTTACAGGCAGTATATTGCAGTACAAGTTCCCTTTCCTTGCGTCTCTAGGCTTTTTTGCGCAAGTCACGTGTGCACCACATGTCATTGTGCATTGAGGTTTTCCTAATCAAACATGTCTCAATTAGTTCACATATTTTCCTTCACTGTTATTACGATCACGAAGCGCATGTGTGCTTCTGTAAAAATTAGTACCGTTATGCTAGTCCCACCACTGCACCGACGTTTCACGTATTTATGGACTTTCCATTTGTGTGCATATTATCAGAACCACTGCTGCTATTGCGCCATAGAATGACATAATTAGCATGCATTCTGACACGGAGAACGCGTCACCACTGCACTTTTTGGTGAATCTAAATTTTCCTGTCACATCGCGACCCCTCCTATAATACTTTTGTGCTTCTCTGTTTAATTATGTAGAGACTCGCTGAAGCCTTAGATATCGCTTTCTGGGATACAGTCGCACCCGTAGTTTCTTCTAACTCCTGTGGCGGCTATACGAAATCATTTCTGGCACGATTGCTGTGTAATCCGATTCGTTGGTGGTAACCACAATGTTTAAAGTGTTTTCTTGAAGGCCAATGGGATTATTGCGATGTTCAATACAGGCACCTGTATCAATGATTAACGTAATCTACACCGGGCGAATAAGGTGTACGAGATCCAGAGGGCTCCTATGGTCACCTGTCTACCTCTTCATTGACACATTATGTTGATTATATTGTTGTTGTATCAAATTATCTTACTACAAAGATTCTACATGGTAGCGCAACTTTATGCATAAGTACTCACGAGATGATTTGGAGTGGCTAAATATGCATGGTGAGGCAATCAAATTCAAAGCGCAAGCAATGATATGCAGGGATGGCTGTCTTGGAAGTAAAAAGCGTTCGAATGCTTAAATTGTTCACGTAAACGCAGCCATGAGGAGCAGCGACCACCAAGACACCTAATCGTGTTTTTGGCAGGTTTAGGCTGTACAAAACTGTCAAGCCTGAAGTTTTCTGCAGCAGGCCACCAGTAGTAGTTCATCACCCAGTATAACCATTTGGAAGTGCCGTATCTTCATTCAGTGCGACCTACTGCATAAAGAGAACTGCAGAACTGAACCTAAATTGAGAGTAGCGGCTTCAGATAGGAGATAACTTGGTATTTCGATATTATATAAATATCGATTTACTAAATAAATAACGGAAACGCTTGCTCTTTTCAGCAGATTGCCTTAGGGGCCTGTATATGGAAAAGGTTGGCCGTTCACACGTTTATTCTTTTGTGTCCGAAGTAATAAGTTTCAGGTGCAATTTTTATTCACGACCTCATCAGGTGGTCGTGTTGACCGAGACCCCGCTGCAAACTCAACAGTCTATGGCCGCCTTCACCCACGAGAACAACATTCCTCTGATCATTGCCGATACCCGGGGCGTGGCTGGGTGCGTATTTTATTATTAGTGCTTTAGAGTGCTTACATAACAAACATCGAACATTTAAAGAGCTAGAGCGTTCGCCTTCTTAACGTCGACATGGTGTGCATAATGCTTATTTATTCGTGTGATGCCAATAAAGCACACGTGTTCGATTGGTTCTAAGTATTAAAAATATCCGGTGCGGTTTTTCGTCTACCCCACCTCGTCACGCAGCGGAACGGCCGTCTTTTTGTGCGTCACCAGGCTGTCGTGGGTGATTTAACAATTTCGTATATTGTGTATTGTACTGCACAAGCGTTTCCAAAAGTTTATTAACAGAATCTCAAAAATTCCACGCATATATGAACGAGTGGTGTTTTCAGAAGGTGGCTAGCCATGGAGTATCAACTGTGGGGAGGGTGGCAGCATGATTTTTTTGTGTAACTGCGCGCCCTCTTTCTACGTATTACGGAGAGAGGACGCGACGCCCCACGCTGACCCGTTATAGCGCCTAGGTGTGGCCAGAGCTTAACGCCACGATTGTCCGTAATATTTCCGTCAATCCAAGTGCTGGGCATGTGATAGAGGAGCTGGCTGGCCAATAACACAACGTTCATGAAATAAGGAACCCAACTGAATCACAGAGGCTCGCCTTGCCAATGGCCGGTCACTCTTACTAACGACATCTAGGAGTCGGAAAAAGCGGCTGAAGGTTACTCTTACGAACAATTCTAAGCGTTAGGTGTGTGTGTGTGTGTGTGTGTGTGTGTGTGTGTGTGTGTGTGTGTGTGTGTGTGTGTGTGTGTGTGTGTTTGTGTTTGTGTTTGTGTGTGTGTGTGTGTGTGTGTGTGTGTGTGTGTGTGTGTGTGTGTGTGTGTGTGTGTGTGTGTGTGTGTGTGTGCGCGTGCGTGCGTGCGGGCGTTTTCATCTTACTTTCAACACTGATACGACGCGAATAAGTGTATGCTTTCAAGGCTGCCATGTTTTTCTGTGCAGGCAAATATTCTGCGACTTCGGCGAGAAATTCCGCGTGCTTGACCCCGACGGAGAGCCACCACGGACGGTTGTGCTCAAGTCAATCAGTCAGGTGTGAGGGAACACGGTTGTCTCGCGCTAAATACTTTTCAAAATAATTTACATAGAACATAAAGTCCCTTATCCCGAGATCCTGAAAACGCGCGTCAGCTACGCAGACCTGTATTCTATCCCGCAAAGCTATTTTTATGGCGTTTATATTACACCTGATTTAAGTTTCTCGGCCACTTTAGTTGGCAGTTTGAAAAGTTTACAGTTATTCCGAGAATTCGAAAATAATGGTAATTTGGGGGGGGGGGGGGGGGAGGGAATTAACCCCCGACGCCGACATCGTTATCAGTGCGCACCATGAAGTGGGAGACTCGGTATTATGTTTTGCCAAAATATATTTCTTTAACGTGCTCCTGAATTCTGCTGCTCGAATCATCAAGCATTTTACTCCCACAATGCGATTTTCTTGGCTCAGCTGCTCAACTCTATAAGCTCGAAGCCACCTCGGACGGTGTGTGAACTCAGTTCTCAAAACGGTCGCTGACTATATGTAGTCGTTGACTACATATATAAGGAAGTTCCGTATACGTGACTTCCTCATAAAGCACTTGCACTGCGTTGCAAGGAATAAATTCAGAAGTACTTGCGATTTACCTTCACCCCTTGGGAAAAAAATATTCCATTACATAAAGCCAACAGAGCGTACAAATCGTACTGTATACATTCAGAGCTAAAGCGGTATAGTGTAGTGTATACGCTATGCTGCGTAAGTTCTGACATCGTGCCTTTGTTAGAGCTTCAGTGCAAGTAATCGTCGTGGGATCTAAACCGAGCGCACCTGCCCCATTTCGACGGGGTCCCAATGCTGGAGGCCCATGTTCTCAGAACCACAGGTGTTCGTATTCCGCAGAACATTGACTGGTGTCATTTTAATAGCGCTACTGAATTCACCAAGCGAAATCGCATATCAGTTTCATTTTTCTGTAATATCTCGCATGCATTCTATAATACCGTCTTATCATGCCACCTGCCTAATACGTACGAGAAGCAAGGAGTGGTCACCACTTCACACAAGGCGCGGCATGGCTTCGAAGACGGCGACTACGTCACCTTCTCCGAAGTCCGAGGCATGACCGAGATCAACGAATGTCCGCCCATGGAGATCAAGGTTTTAGGTTGGTGGAGCTTCTTTTCGCCTATATTGCCTAGATTTCGTCTCGATGTTATGCAGCTCAAGTACAGGTACACCGCACTTTGTGTACTCTAGATTACATTCATTTGTTCGCTTTTGTGGCAAACATGATAATCATGATACGCGTGTCATATAAACCATGACCATATGCTATGCTCATAGGGTGCTCGCGGCTATTTCTGTAGCTTCATATATACCAAATCTAGAATTACGTGACGTGAATTGACGACGAACACAAATGCAAGGCACAAACGTGATAATCATGATATGGAAGTCATGTACAGCATAATTTACACGCCTCTAACTTCTGGGTCTGGTATTGCAAACGTCATTAGTGTCGTCTTTACGCGACTATAAACAACATACTTCCATCTTATTGAGATACCCGAGTGGGCATAACATTTCTAGTTGTATTTATTGTCTATTACATCCACGTGCCTCGTAACTTTGTGCTGATTTTAAAGTGGCATGTCAACCGTCCTCATTTGTGCTTCGCAGATCATCGATTCCCTCTGTGCGTGAGACCTGCAATTTTTTCCTTCTTTTAGAAGGCGTCTATTTGAGGAGCCATAAAAAGCAGTGAAAAAAAGAAACGAAACATAATAGTAATCTCACTTTTAATGCCACGCCAAGATCGCCTCAAATGCTACATGCATACAATCGTAGGCTCGTACGCCTAACCGTCGTTTCCGCCAGCAATAATTCTGCCGAATACCACAACGCACTGATTCAATTGGCAGTGATGTAGTTATTTCAAGACGTGCTCAAATATTACACCCTGTGGTATCGGTGTCCCACTCTTCAGACAACTCAAGCCACAAATATATAATGGGTAATTCAGAAGCGTTGGAGGGCCCATTTAGGTGACGCAAGCGAGTCTTTTGCAGTTAAGCCGTTTATCTCTGCCTCAGTTTACCTTTACTTTTTTGTTTACGCAGCACCACACCGATTCTCCGTCATGGCACCGTACAACGGTATTACAGGCACAGGCGGCTTTGCTACCGAGCTCAAGATGCCGAAGGATGTCAAGTTTGTAAGCGGCTATCTTTATTCGTATCTCATATCTGTCAGACACCAAGTCGACGTGAACCAGCGTATATGATTGTTTCACGTACCTAGAAGCAAATCTATAAAATTTAATGGATAAGTATTACACAAATAAAGCAACACAAATTTTGTATTAGGGCTTCGCCTTTAAGAGTTGAACGTGATAGCGATATTCTGTCCCTTGTGCGTCTTGAACCACTTGGTGCGTACTTTGTTATTGTATGGTGTCACTCGAGAAGTTTAAATTGTGCATTACTACAATGTAATTGACGAAGTTGACGTATAGTTTATGTCAGTAATGCTTTCGCGTGTGGTTGAATTCTGTCTATAGGATGGCATGCTTTAAACAACGAGCAATTATGCGCGTGGAATGTTTTCGAACTTGCTACGCATCACCTACGTGGCCTTAAGAGAATATGCACCGTAATTTGCGTGCCTTTTGTAACCACTGACCGGCACTGAATCACGAAGTTATGACAATCACATCTTCTGACGCCAAATGTGAATGAATGCTTGTACCACGCAATATCACGGTGGTATTACATGTGTCATTGTGAAGCCTGTATAGAGGACGCATGGCTATCTGGTAGCAGACCTACTTGCCACGCCTACTACCTGGGTTCGTTCCTCACTCGCACCCAGAAATTTATTATTTATTTCATTTTAATCTTTATCAATTTTCTGGTCATGGACAAGATCTTTCGTTCACAAGCATTGATTCCTAAGCTAACGTCGACAGCGATGCCTGGATTTCTGTGAAACGAGCAGCTTAACACTATCGCGTTAATATCGTTGTCTCTGCTGACATAATATGCCGAAATAACGCGTTATTGCACATCTAGAAGTAGAGCATCGTAATAGATCAAAGAGAGTTGATGTCATCTAGCGACAATTATAAACACACACACACATTGTTTGTACACAAAGTGGTTCCCCAGAATGTAATATGATGCGCACTTTTGTGACGAACACTTAGCTATGCTTAGTAACGAAGTGTTTTGAGCATGATGGTACGTCAAACTGTAGTTTTCTGGCGCATAAAAAAAACATACGGACAGAGAGACACAAACAGTAGTTTTCTAGTGCCTGCGCCATCTTTATCTCCCTGTGTCTTTTTTTTTTTGTTCGCTAGAAAACTACACCGTAACTAAGGTTCCCTACCGCTGGGAGAGATTTCACACGTTATTTGTCTTTTTTTCATGTTTATTTATCTTCGCCGCCACCAATCCTGCTCCTACTACTGCTGCTAATACTGCTACCCCAACGTATACTTTAACAACTGCTACTGCCACTTCTACCAATGCTATTAGTATACTGTTATTGCAGCTGCTACACTGCTATAATCTGATCTAGTACTATACTACTACTACAGCAAGTACTTTTAAACTCTTTCTAGGGCTGTTATTACTTCTACTACTACATATACCATTACTATTTCTACTAGTACGACTACAACTGCTACTGCTGCTATATTTGTATTCGTGTGGAGTTGCTTATATTGTGACTAGCTAGATTAATGGTTACGCTTGAGAGCTACAGCTTAGTTCGGTACTGCCACGTTCCATTATATAGTTCACCTGATTGTGTCAAGCTGGAATACCTTTTAAGGCGTTAGTTTTATTCGACATTTTTGTTAGCTTTCCGCGATACACTTTGCCTATCGCAAAAACGAGTGCCGTTCCAATGGCTCCAACGCGATACCACTATTTCTTTCTCTTTTTTTCTCGTTTTTTAGAAACCTTTGAAGGAATCTCTGCAGAACCCGGAGTTCGTCCCATGTGATACGGCGAATGCCGATCGTGCCGCGCAGCTGCACCTGGGATTCCAGGCACTGCACGCCTTCCAGGAGGCGCACCGGCGACTGCCGCGTGCTTGGGACATGGTAAGAAGTTGCACTGAACACCGCTAATTTATTTGAAACAACCGTAAGTTTGCGTGGAAACACAGTCGCTTGATAATGCAAAAGATGGCAAATAAAAGAAGCACTGATTGAGTCCCCGTGAAGTAAACTTAGTGTACAAATGTTTCCACCCTGTCCAGTACACGATGCACAGAAACTAATAATACCACAGTACTTACTCTTGATGTGGCGTCCAGCCGGAGTCTCTTCATGCATTCGAGCGCCAGCGTCCAACTAAAAGGCACCATTCCTCAAGGCACCCTAACCCTAACCTAATTATATGCAATGGCATATAGTCATGCAATGGCATATATGCCATGCATGATTATATGCATTGCCATGCATTACCATATATATTGCCATGCATTGCCATATATATTGCCATGCATTGCCAGTATATGCAATGGCATATAGTCTTTTGTCATGGCGTCGTGAGTAGGAAGATGGCAAGTTGGGCTGGTGGGTTTAGTTGAAGCGCACAGGAAAACATGGACAAGAAGAATCAGCCAGGACAGCGCTTAAACTCACAATTGAAGCTTTAATAGTCCAGAAGAGTATACAAAGCAGATAAGAGACATGATTCTTCGCGCATGCGGGACAGAGAAGGGCACAACAAAAAAGGCACTCGTATCGGCATTACCACAAGAATTTTTGTTTGCGTTAGATGTCGTTTATTAGATATTATAAGCACCACGTGCCTAGTGCAGCACAATTGTGGCTTATACACGCTTTATAGTGCAGCACAATTGTGACTTGACTAGCACAGATAACAGAAGATAGTAGAATCACACGAATCGAGCCAAAATTGGCGTACACGATAAAGAGTAACGTGTATCTGGACGCGTAGTGTTTCTAATATCTAATAAATGGCATGAAATTCTTGCTGTAATCCTGATAAGAGTGTCTTATTGTTGCGCCCCGCTCTGTTACGCATTCGCAAGGAATCGTGTACCGGCTTTATAAACTCTCTTCTGATTTACTGACCAAACTTCGTCTGTGTGTGTAAGCGCTGTCCTTCCTGCTTTTCTTGCCCCTGTTTTTCGGCACGTTTCAACCGAGTTTTCAAACATGAGAGAAGGAACCTACCAGGGATCACTGGGTTTTACCCTGACACGATGGCGTCCATCAGGGCCCAGGAATAAGAGCCAACCTCCTTAAATTTTAAGTGCGGAGCACTTATAGGGAGCGCGCTGTCGTATGCTGTCGTAGCTTGGCGTAAGGAAAGCAATACCAGGTCCAGCATACCCATTTCAGCACACGCTCACGCAAAAAAAAGTCTTTTTTTCTCTTGTTTTCGAGTACCTTGATTATCTAAGAAACATAAATACAAAAACACAGGGAAATGAAAACGGAAAAGAAAGAGGAAGCATGCTTCATTCAGTTTTGCACCACTATAGGGCAAAGCTGCCTTTTTGTTTCCTCGTAGAGAATAGTGATACATACAAAACTAATTATAGGTGGTAGTCGCTTCGAAGGTTAGAGAATTGAGTTGTTGAATTTTCATCTTCAGTTCACTGTCCTTCAACGCGGTCTTTTCAGGCATTTAAAACTGGTAATGACCACTATAGATTATGAAGGATTCGAGTTTAACGATGACCACTGATTGTGCGAACGCAGTACGAGGCAGCGGAGGTTGTTCAGCTTGCCAAGGAGAAGAACGCCCTGCAGGCCAACCCACTGAAGGAAATTGACGACAGGATCCTTACCCTGCTGTCTTGCACCTCATCTGGCTCCCTGTGTCCCATGCAGTCTGTCATTGGCAGCATCGCGGCGCAGGAAGTTATCAAGGTGTGTCGGCGACGTCGTTACTGTACAAGTTGCAGCCGTACTGGCTTCTCACTATTAGACCACTCCTATACATGATTGTTTTAAATGAGAGCGCACTACTTGCAGAGAGACAAGCGCTTGTCCCTGTCTTTCTGTCCGTGTCTAAGTAGTGCACTCTCATTTCAAAACAATCATGTATCACCAACTCGCCCTATCAACCATATAGACTCCTATACACTTTTTTAACTAGGGCTCTTTGGGCCCCGCCATATCCCCCCCCCCTCCCACTGGGCTGTCGTGAAAAAAAAAATCGACAGATCCAACGTACCTTCGGAATCGATGTTACGCGAAGCATGCGGATGAAAGGTGGTAGTGTTTTATTTTTTATTGAGTTAGACTTCATTATGTGGTGCTAAATGTATGTACAAAGCCTCACACATTCATACGTTAAAGCGCTGCATTTGTTTTATATTAGCAGTTGCTTACAGTTGCGTAACATTGTCAACTGCAACATGGATATTAGCAACACCAGAAGCGGCAGGATATGAAGAGCTGGTGCTCGCGAAGATGGTAGCCCTGGACACTCCTGCATAAATCAACTTCAGTGGATGGCACCTAACTACAATTGACGTTAATCCGACATGACGGCTGCATAGATAGATAGATAGATAGATAGATAGATAGATAGATAGATAGATAGATAGATAGGATAGATAGATAGATAGATAGATAGATAGATAGATAGATAGATAGATAGATAGATAGATAGATAGATAGATAGATAGATAGATAGATAGATAGATAGATAGATAGATAGATAGATAGATAGATAGATAGATAGATAGATAGATAGATAGATAGATAGATAGATAGATAGATAGATAGATAGATAGATAGATAGATAGATAGATAGATAGATAGATAGATAGATAGATAGATAGATAGATAGATAGATAGATAGATAGATAGATAGATAGATAGATAGATAGATAGATAGATAGATAGATAGATAGATAGATAGATAGATAGATAGATAGATAGATAGATAGATAGATAGATAGATAGATAGATAGATAGATAGATAGATAGATAGATAGATAGATAGATAGATAGATATAGATAGTGTGTAACGTTATTGAACATCGGCCAACGTTTAACGCTACTAGGGCCGAGGTCTCCCACAGAGGAACGTCGAGGCCTTGCCTCAACGCCGCCTTGCGAGATTGCTGGACTGGTCACGTTTGTATTCCGAAATCTGAGCTACGGTAGCACCTCAATGACAGGGTCTGTGGAGTAACTGCAGTCATTTTGTACCCTGTACTAAAACC
The DNA here is from genome assembly GCF_013339725.1 of Rhipicephalus microplus. Classification (NCBI taxonomy): domain Eukaryota; kingdom Metazoa; phylum Arthropoda; class Arachnida; order Ixodida; family Ixodidae; genus Rhipicephalus; species Rhipicephalus microplus. The sequence continues at coordinate 88,395,085 of NC_051169.1, read as the reverse complement.
CCACAACATGTGTTTTACTGTCCTTCCTGGCACAGTTTGTACGTGCCTCTTTGATGTTTGTCCGGATTTGTCCGTTTTCGGTAGCCAGGGTTAGGGAAGGTTCTCGTCTAAAGATGTCTCCAGGTGATGGTCTTCCTTCTGTTTAGCTTTGGAATTTGCAATAGGAATTTACTTCTGGCATTAAGATATGCTTTTGTTATTTCATCATATCTAGTGACCTTATCCCGTTATTCGCAAGGTGCGTTCCCTATACATTGTACGAAAGGCATGTCCCGGTTCGGTGCAACTGGTCATGTTTCGCGCCGTCAGGTGTGCCGTCTCGTTTTGATTCGGGAGCGTGTCACGTTCCCTGGTGACGTGGGCGGGATACCACACGAGAGTCAGAATTTTTGTTTTGGGTCTTGCCCGCTTTCGCCAGAATGGCCGGGGCTTCCTTGGGAATTCTGCCTATAACGTAAATTTTTACAGCTGTTAGGGAGTCACAGAGGACGACTTGGCATTCCTGATCGGTGAGGGCCAGCGCGATGGTCACTTCTCCCACTCTTCCGTTCCGTGCGTACACTGCATGCGATTCTGGTTGAATAGTCTCAGTATTTATGTCCATCGCAATACTCGGTTGCGTCGAGAAAGTGCGTCAGAAAAAAACAAAGCAATGCCTCGGCGCTTGCCGTTATTCTGCCTCGGTTGTAGTCGTGGTGCACGTTCCCGACATCTGCCACCGTAATGGTGTCCCTTATTCTGTTGGGGATTTGAATGTTCTGGCCGTGCTGGTGATGGCAAGGTATGCCTAGTTTTTTCACAATTCAGTCTTCCCGTCGTGGTTGTCAACAAACGTTCAAGCTGCGAAATACGTTGTACTTCGGCTATTTCTTTCCAACGCGTCATGTATACCCAGCTGGGTCTAAACCTCGCAGCTCGCCTATTCCCGGAGCCCCAGGTTGATCTTGTCCGTTTTCCTTTTTATTTTCACTTAGCAGGTAATATAATCAGCACGTAGTTTAATTCCTATAAACATGATTACATAAAATTCCTCCCCACCCAGCGTTCTCAGCGTGTAGTGTTCTCATAGTGCCCTGCCTCTTTCTGACCAACAAAACTCTGTTCTTTATTTCATGCAGGCGTGCACAGGCAAGTTCACTCCTATCCACCAGTGGTTCTACTTCGATGCCTTCGAATGCCTCCCACAGAAGGCCAGTGTCCCTGAGTTCTGCGTCAAAGAGATGGTGAGTTGTATTGGGGGTCACGTAAGCTGTGTATTTACAAATTGACTAACAGTGCACATTCAGTGAGGCAATTTCGCTACACTCAAACCTCAGTAAACGAACACGAATATGACGAAATATTACTAATAAGGAAGTAAATGAAAAATAGTCTTGCAATAGATTCAGTGTTAGGAATTACATATAACGAGTTTATTTTTGTAAGATGTGACTTTGTTTTAATGATGTTTTAGTGTATTTCCATTCTCTTATTCAGCAAAGTTGTTCATCATTAATAGCCACTCAGAGACTTCATTGACATGTTTCAGTAATTCAATGGAGTATAAACAAGCTACTGTTATGGTGCGATCCTGAATAAATGATAAACGGAAGAAAAGTTATACAAACAGAAATAATTGAGAGCCCGGCTCAGTTTTCATATTCTTGTTTCAGAACATAAATCTCCCCACCACAGTGCTGTAGTTTTGCACAAAACGACAACATGAACTTTATTTGCGTTTTCCTTTATTTAAAGCAGCCGTCAAGCAGCAGTCACTTATAAGGAAACCACGTGACGTCAGCCGCTCGCATATTGGAGACTAACCCGCAAAGGATGACAAGGCACATTTTTACAAATACAGGCTTCTATACGGCAATACAAGCAGTGATTTCATGATCTGCAGCTCCTCGCCCGTGTTTAAAAACGTGTTATTCAACCTAAAAAAAGTATGCTCAACAGGTTGATAAATAAATTAAATGTTGTTACGGCTGGTGAATCTGGCAAATGACGTGCGTGCGTTTATTACTAGCCCAGCTACCGAACACTCGGTTTTGTAAACTGTGTACAGATGCTATATGGAATGCCTCCTACTATTTTCTAGAGCTCGTGAAGGTCGTCCTGAGGTAACAATTCTTTATTTGAAGAAAATGAAGCCACAAAATGCTGAACGGCAATGCTTCCTGCAATAAACTTCGATTTAATTTGGGTTATAGGGTTCCTCTGTTGATACGTGTAACGTAACAAGGATCGCGTAGAATGTTTTCCTTTCTTTTTCTTTTATTTTGCAGGAACTTGCGCGGTACGGTGCGCAGGCCTGTGTGTTTGGTTCGGATGTGCAACGCACGCTGTTGTCACTGAACTACCTTGTGGTGAGAAGCGAATATCTGAGATTCGTTCGTTCATGCACAGCGAAATTTGTGAGGCGACAGTCGCAGATGAAGCGTAGGCGTCACATTGTTGCCGATAGTGACCATTGTGAAAACGAGAGGAGAAGAGCTGTAGATTCCTACCGATTCGCTTAAGGGGGATGCGCGAGCATCCACTTGTGCCCCTCCACCGCCCCTACGCATTCGTCGTCGTGGAAGGATACCAGCCCTGTTCTCACGGTATAGTCCGTTACCGCCGTACCGGGCATGCGTATGTGCTTACCTCAGGGGCTCGAATTTTGCGAAACTTTAAAAGAAATAGTTTATCTTCCATAAGCCCTATCGAGATGACAGAATGCCCCGAGTTTTAACTAAGTCAAACGCGTTCGCCTGTTCATTCCGTTTTCTTTATAAATATTCAAAGTGTAACATCTTATGTGTGTAATTAATAAGTTTATCCAGTGTGACTATACGTATAGGCAGTCACTGGGACCGAAGTACGGGCACAGCGGAGAAACGGCAGTGTGAGCGCGGAACATTCAAGCCAGGAAACCGTCCAATAAGGGCCAAATGTTAGCGGTGCTTTGTCGCAATACAACCTTTTCATAAGTATCAACCTAGCTTTTCTGTGGTGCAGTCATAAGAGCTTATTTATTCGTGGTCGCTTAGATAAAAAGTGGGCAATGCAAACTCTGGATTGTATATAAGAGCGATGATCTGAAAAATGCAGCATAGGATCTCGTGATTTACGTATACATAATAGAGAAGGGGGTGCGGCGATAGCGTAGTGGTTAGAGCATCCGCCTCGCATGCAAGAGGTTCGTGGTTCGAATCCCGGTGCCGCGCAGTTCCCAACCGGATTTTAAAAAAAAATCCGCGTGTTGATGGAACTGCATTAAGAGGCCTGGAGTGCGGCATCACCGGTAACCACCGCCGGGAACGCACTCCCTCACCAGAAAAGGATTGCCCACCCTGGTGCAGTATCTGGCCACTACCTCCCACATGCATACGTCAAATAACTCACGGCCCTCAGTCCCCAGCAGCTGCGAAGAAACTGACCACGGCGGCGGTCAGATCTGCAACGCAGCAGAGGGTGCTAAGAATCTCTGGATCCGGACAGGCCACCATTGGAACCTGAACTTGGCAACATTTAACGCTAGAACCTTGTCTAGTGAGGGAAGTCTAGCTGTACTATTCGAGGAGCTGGAGGGTGTTAAATGGGATATAATAGGGCTCACTGAGGTTAGGAGGACAGATGAGGCCTATACTGTGCTACAGAATGGGCACGTCCTCTGCTATCGGGGCTTGGCAGACAGAAGAGAACTGGGAGTGGGGTTCCTAATTCACAGAAACATAGCTGGCAATATAGAGGAATACTATAGCATTAATGAAAGGGTGGCAAATATTGTAATTAAACTGCATAAAAGATACAAGATGAAGGTAGTACAGGCTTACGCGCCTACATCCAGCCATGATGACGCTTCAGTTGAAAGCTTCTATGAAGACGTGGAATCGGCAATGAGTAAGGTAAACACACAGTATACTATAGTGATGGGCGACTTTAATGCAAAGGTAGGGAAGAAGCAGGCTGGAGACCAGGCTGTAGGAGATTATGGCATCGGCACTAGAAACGCCAGAGGAGAGCTATTTGTAGAATTCGCAGAACGCAATAATTTGCGGATTTTGAATACTTTCTACTGAAAACGAGAAAACCGCAAGTGGACATGGAGGAGCCCTAATGGCGAAAATAAGAACGAAATAGACTTTATAATGACTGCACACCCAGGAATCGTGCAGGATGTGGAAGTGGTTGGCAAGGTACGATGCAGTGACCATAGAATGGTACGGTCTCGAATTCGCCTAGACTTGAAGAAGGAACGACAGAAACTGATACGCAAGAAGCCAATCAATGAGCTAGCACTGAGAGGGAAAGTACAGGAATTCAGAGTGTCGCTGCAGAACAGGTACTCAGCTCTTAGTGAGGAAACCACCTTAGCGTAGATACAATGAATGATAATCTGACGAGTATCATTACGGAGTGTGCCGTGGAAGTTGGAGGCAGGGTAGTTAGACAGGACACTGGCAAGCTTTCTCAGGAAACTAAGAACCTAATTAACAAGCGTCAAATCATGAAAATGTCAAGTACAACAGACAAAATAGAACTGGCAGAGCTTTCGAAGTTGATTAATAGACGTAAAGTATGCGATGTAAGAAGGTATAACATGGAGAGAATTGAACGCGCTCTGAAAAACGGAGGAAGCGTCAAAGCAGTGAAGAGGAAACTTGGGATAGCCAAAAGTCGGATGTATGCACTAAGGGACAAATAAGGCAAAATAACTACCAATATGGATAGGATAGTTAAAATAGCGGAGGAGTTTTACAGAGATCTGTACAGTAGCCGAGACAACCACGACCTTAATACTATAAGAACTAGCAGTAACACAGATGACACCCGACCAGTAATGACAGAAGAAGTCAGAAAAGCTTTGGAGAGCATGCAAAGGGGCAAAGCTGCTGGTGAGGATCAGGTAACATCAGACTTGCTGAAAGATGGAGGACAGATTGTGTTCGAAAAACTAGCCGCCCTGTGTACGAGGTGTCTCCTGATGGGAAGGGTACCACAGTCTTGGAAGAACGCTAACATCATCTTAATACATAAGAAAGGAGATGACAAGGACTTGAAGAATTACAGGCCGATCAGCTTGCTCTCTGTAGTATACAAGCTATTTACAAAGGTAATTGCTAACAGAGTAAAGAAAACATTAGAATTCAATCAACCAAAGGAACAAGCAGGATTTCCAACAGGCTACTCAACAATTGACCACATTCATACTATCAATCAGGTAATAGAGAAATGCTCAGAGTATAACCAACCACTATACATAGCCTTCATAGATTACATAGCCTTCATAGATTCATAGAAGTTTGATTCAGAAGAAATATCAGCCGTCATGCAGACACTGCGGAATCAGGGCGTAGATGAAGTATATATAAACATTCTGGAAGAAATCTACAGGGGTTCAACTGCTACCATAGTGCTTCATAAAGAAAGCAACAGAATACCAATCAAGAAGGGTGTAAGTCAGGGGGACACAATCTCCCCAATGCTATTTACCGCGTGCTTACAGGAGGTTTTCAGAAGCCTAGAATGGGAACAGTTAGGGATAAGAGTTAATGGAGAATACCTTAGTAACTTGCGCTTCGCCGATGACATTGCATTGCTGAGTAACTCAGGGGACGAATTGCAACTCATCATTACGGAGTTAGACAAGGAGAGCAGAAAGGTGGGTCTTAAAATTAATCTGCAGAAAACGAAAGTAATGTACAACAACCTCGGAAAGGAGCAGCGCTTCGAGATAGGTAATAGTGCACTTGAAGTTGTAAAAGACTATGTCTACTTAGGGCAGGTAATAACCGCAGAGCCTAACCACGAGATTGAAGTAACAAGAAGAATAAGACTAGGGTAGAGCACATTCGGCAAGCACTCTCAAACTATGACAGGTGGATTGCCACTATCCCTCAAGAGGAAGGTATATAACAGCTTTATCTTGCCGGTACTTAGCTACGGAGCAGAAACCTGGAGACTTACAAAGAGGGTTCAGCTTAAATTGAGGACGACGCAGCGACCAATGGAAAGAAAAATGGTAGGTGTAACCTTAAGAGACAAGAAGAGAGCAGAGTGGATTAGGGGACAAACGGGGGTTAAGGATATCATAGTTGAAATAAAGTAGAGGAAATGGACATGGGCCGGGCATGTAGCGCGTAGACAGGATAACCGCTGGTCATTAAGGGTAACTAACTGGATTCCCAGAGAAGGGAAGCGGGTTAGGGGGAGACAGAAGGTTAGGTGGGCAGATGAGATTAAGAAGTTTGCGGGTATAAATTGGCAGCAGCAAGCACAGAACCGGGTTAACTGGCGGAACATGGGAGAGGCCTTTGTCCTGCAGTGGACGTAGTCAGGCTGATGATGATGATGATGAATAGAGAAGGCCTATTGCAGCTAAAAGGTTTGCCATCACTTCTATCATATGATGTTGCCATCAGATAAGTGATTGTGCAGATCTAACAAGTGTCCTTGAGAACTATCTGAAAAGTAAATTTGATTTGGATCGCGGCCTGCGTTCAGATTTATTACGCTGCAAATGTTCGTGAGTGTAATGTCCAACCTAATCGAAGGTATAAATATCAACCTTGTGAAGGGCCAGCCAATACTTAACACCATCATGATTTTGTGAAAGAACGGCTTTGGAACATCGACTGTGTGATTTTGGCAGCAACAAAGCAGTGTGTTTTGTAGCTGTCATACACCCGTGGAGACTGAAACTTAACAGGAAGCCATTTTAATTTTCATAGTTTTAAAAGAGTGAGACAGACAAAGCGGTTTGGTTGTCACATAAAAACACAGCTCGTTGCTTACAATACAGGAAACTTCTCGCTCTAAATTACAAACCTTGACAGGGCTTTCCATGAGCAAATCAGCGTCATATTCTACTTCACATGCCACAGGTCGGTGCCGGGGCCATTGGCTGCGAGCTACTCAAGAACTTGGCCATGATGGGTGTCGGGGCAGGGTGCGGTTGTATCTACCTCACGGACGCGGACAAGGTTGAGATGTCCAACCTGAACAGGATGTTCTTCTTTCGGACCGAGGACGTCGGAGTGAGTTGCCGTCTGTCGCCATTGAATTTCGAGTGTATGTCGATCGCACGCTGTGGGACATTGTAAAAGTCGCAACAGAGGGTAGAAAAAGTAAGGGTACTTAGTTGCTTGAGAGAGTAACCTCTGGGCCAGTGGTAGGCCTTCTGAAAGAGCAAGCAAAACAGCTGACAGGAACGTAGCCAGAAATGTTTCTCGAGAAGCAGGGGGGTCATTACATTTTCAATATGTCCGTGCATGCCCTTGTGTGTGCGTGCGCTTATGTAATCATACCAAATTGACATATCTCGAGGAGTTTCAACCCCCTGACATGCCCTGGCATACGCCAATGCTTGCTGAAGACCCAGGCCCAATTGACAAGCTCTCCTGACCAACGAAAAAGCAAGCGACGAGCAATGATGTGCCCCCCCCCCCCCCCTCTATTTCTTTGCCACTGCAGGCTTGGCAGCAGCCAGGACTTCCTACAGGAGCAAGCGAAGTTCATCGCTTACATAATGCAGTCTTTCTATTCTAGGAAGCACTTAATCCCATCCACGCGCTGAGCTTGCGATAAACCAGCTCTAGCTGGTTTTCTCAGGCTTGGGCAATACACTTCGACAGAGGTCCTCAACACATCAGTGATTCTTGCGTGTATTTCACCACCTTCTCACGCCACTTCATATGTTCAAAGTGATTTCGGCTAAATCACATAGTGCAGTGAAGTAGAAAAAAAACTGGTGTTCTACAGGCCGCCCGCCGCCATGGTATGATTACGAAGCAGCGAGGACTCCAGCCTACAGTGTTCACTACCCTTGGAGTTATTTTAACGTTTACCTTTAACGTTCATGGGTGTTCTTACATTACACCCTCAAAAATGCGGCCATTGTGGCTGGGAATCGAATACGCTTCGCCAAGCTTAGCAGCGCAACACCTTGTAGCGGTGTCACACGTGCTCTTTTTATCACGATCATGCCGATTCTGAATCGAATTTCTTTGTCGTGGTTGATTCCTTTCCACAAGGTGCACGAGAATCATAGTTGTGAAATTTAATTTATACTGCATCTAATCGCAGTCAGCAGAGCACTGTGTGAGACAGGTAATGAGATCATAGCGCAACTGGAAAGATATTGGTTGGATGATATGCTGTGTGTATAAAGTTGGAAAATAAAAATGCGTATACTAAATTGGGAAACAGGCAGGTTTTTCAACCAACAAGCTTATTGATCATTAGTTGAAATCCCTATATCCGATCCACTTGCAGTGGATCGGAAAGGTGCATTAAAGCTCAAGTTGATGTATGGTCTTTCTTGTCTTACCAAAAAACAAAAGACCGGGTGAGTACGCGACGCGAAGAATCTCCTTAGAATTAGGCCCTATTTTTCGCGCACCTTCGGTATTTTCATTTATTGTTGTTCGGTATTGTCAAGGGGCAAGGCACTGCACGGGACAACTCCTAAGCTTTGTTCTTGATTTGTGTTTTATTAGCCATACATGCAGTGTGCGTCGATAGAGAACTGTGAATTGCGGGAGCCTGCTTTTATCTACACTAGTAGTCAGCTGGCACCCGTATGGTCTGGTTCAAACTCACATCGGCTAATAATCAGCTGTCTCACCTGTTCTATGAGAAATCCCCATTGCTTTAGTGAAGGACCGCCCAGAGCTATATTTGTCTATTTAAAGGTTCTCTTTCGAAATGGGACCTCGTGGTTTGACTTTGAGAGTAGACTTGTGGCCGTCTCTTCCAAACTGAGAAAACCGGTGGATTCATGGAGGCTGCGGGGCTCGAATCCGGCGCCTCGTGCATTGCAGCCAAACGCTTAGCAATTTTGATGAAGTAGCACTACCTAAAAGCCAGACCCCATGGCGTGAAATGTTTTCACAAAATGAGAGAGGGGAAAGCTATCTTCGTGCGAGTCGATTAACACTTGCAACTTGTGCGAAACAGTTAGAGTTCAATATCGCCCTAATATTCGGGTTCAGTGGTTCCGATTATTGACTTAACTTTTTTTTTTGTCGTCCCCTCTGAGCAGCACTCGAAGGCCGTCGCCGCCGCGAATGCCGCTCTGCGAATGAATCCAGAACTGAATATCACTTCTCATGAGGACAAGGTCGGACCGGAAACGGAGAGCGTCTACAACGACCTGTTCTTCACGCATCTGAACGGAGTGGCCAGCGCGATAGACAATGTCGAAGGACGTTAGTATATATATATATATTGGCTTTATTACTACGTATGGGTAAGCAAAACTGCCATGAAATTATGTTTTTAGCAAAATTTGTTATCTGTCGGTTGTACATGCCCCTGAAGCATTCGGTAACCGATTGTCAAGGGGTAATTTAAGCGCTAACGAACATCAAACTACAAGCACTGAACAAAGGGGAGCAAGAATTATTATACTCCTCTCCCCCTTCCCCAGTGTTAGCGTACTTTAGCAACCTTGATAAGCTGCTGCGTTACGTTAGAGATATCTATAAGGACGCTCGAATGAGCAATGCTCAAATAAACGTTGAAATAAACAATAGTGTGCCTCTCAATCTCCACCGTATGAACATGAAACCTACAAATGTTCTTCAAACAGATTATCAGCAGACACGCACGCCTTGTTTAGATGTCGGTTGACGGGAAACAACTACAAAATTTCACTACAGTTCAGCCAGTTATATATGTTCATCATCAGACAGTTATTAAAATATGGTGCTATAAGTATACTTCTTTTAACAAGCAACCATTTTGTGCAGTGATACACAAAATTAACTCCATAGAACGCATCGAGCCGAATGAAGGGGAATGATAACGACAGTAATAACGCGTCGTGCCTTTCACGTACGACATCACTTACCTGATCTGGTGTTCGCTCGGACCAGATCTAAATATATACATAGCAAGCTTTATAGAAAAGAACATTGGAACATACATAGGTTTTGTACTTCAGGTATGACACAGAGGTTTTGTTAACTAGATACATGAAAAAAAAAACGCCATTACATGACACATAGTGTATGTTCCAACATGAGTTGTCATCGATGACTAACCCTAGTTTTTTTTTTTTTCAAAGCGAAACTATGTGGTGTAAAGCATTTTTCGTCGACTGATTTGCATTACGTCGATTCACACAGCGCGTATCTGCCGGCATTTTTTTTTTTTCAGTGTACAGAGAGGCCTAATGCGAGCTAGCACTCGTTTTCAATGCTTTAAAGCAACACAATATTAGTAACGCTGCCTAAACTAGGCTACTGTCACATCGGGCTCAAGCCAAATATTTTTTCCCCGTCGTAATGAATGGGGGCCTGTGGGACACCCGTGCATTGTGAATGTAAAACATATGTATAAAAAAGGCGTCTTTTTTCAGGCAAATCTAATCAAACGTAAACATTTTCTTTTCATTTTACTAATGCTCTCTAAAGTCACCAGGTCGATAAAGAAAATTATCTTAGCCACAGAGCAAGGAAAGAGAGAATCACCTTCTCAACACCAACTGTTGACTATGCTCTCTGTATGGTTCGATTGTATTGATGTCACAAGACATTACACCTGGGCCAGAGCAGGGAACCGTATCAATCCCTTTACGAGTTCCAGGAGAAATCCAGGAGCTCTTTTCTTGGAGTTCTTTCCTTTGCTGCGTCTGTGGGAACTGCAGCACACTGTGCTTCAGCAAGAAACAAGAAAAGTTCCGAATGTTCAGGCAATCAGCTATGACGCGAAGACGGTTTATGCAGGGAAAATTAAACACGCTACTAAAGTACTTGTTGGCAAACTGAGTATTTGCTGTTTGACACCCCTTTCACAGTTTAACTACCCGACGCGTTGGTTTTGGCACGCAGCCAGTAATAAACGACAGCATGTAAGGCTACAGGCGTATGAAATGCGTCGTGCAGGTCGCTACATAGACCGCCGTTGCGTGCGCTACTGCAAGCCACTGGTAGATTCGGGCACCGAAGGCACCAAGGGCAGCGTCCAGGTGGTCGTCCCATTCGTGACCGAGTCCTACACGTGCTCCCGGGACCCGCCCGAGACGTCGGTGCCCCTCTGCACCATCAAGTACTTTCCCAACAAAGTAGAGCACACTATCGAGGTACTCTCGTTTCGAACTTCAGGGGATATTCTAGGGAAACACTAAGTGGCTCAAGGCAACACCTGGTTGATTATTCTTAAATTTTATTGTTGTTAATTATTGGCAGATGTACCGGTTCAATACGGGGGGACGGAAAGGAGGTTCCAAAGGTGCTCTCACATCCTCCCTTCCCCTGTTCAGGCACCTCTTGTTACCAGCTAATAGCATTCTACACACGTACCGTTTGTCTGGCAATGAATCGTGGGTAAATATGCTTTGATATACATTTGATAACGACAAGTTCAGATTACGTGCCTCGCCCAATTCACAGAGCTGCCTGCAGCACCGCCCCCTCCTCCCTCCGGCCGATGCCGTCAGTGTCGTCTTCATACCGGAATATGGCGAAACCCTCGCCTATTTAGAGCCCTCTTCAGTGTCACATTACGGCAAGAGTGGGGTTCTTTATATATATATATATATTTTCCTGAATGATAATGCATTAATACAGGTTTTTTTTTCATAAATGACACTAATATTTGATTGCTTACGCCACGCACTTAGTTTGGCTGCCGCAGATCTCATTGCATCGCTAAATATTTCTTGATAGAAATAATGTCGCCGTAAGTTTTAGAAGCTTGATACAAAAAATACACACTCAGGTAAAATGATGCTCCACGTGTAAGGCAGCAGTTAAAATGTCCGTCAGCATGTCGCACTCTGCAACACTTGAAGGCAAAGCCTGCTGCGCACCGTCAGCGCTTGGTAAAGAAGTAGGTATAACGTTAGACTCTCGGGGCACAACAAAGCCGCATTACTCGTGACCATTGACGAAGCCATCGAGTATGTCACGTGATTACGCGACGATGTCAAATTTTTGCGCCATGTAACGTCATTGTGACGACACATTACGTCAAAATTTGACGTCAGTCCCAGCTACAGGTCACGTGGTTTGTGTACGAATTGATTTTCCGGTGGTGTTCCAGTCAAGTAACCACTCTGCAAGACATCGAAGGCTTTCTCAATCAATAAAAAAGGCGCAGGCCCTCTTACCTGACCTTCACTCGCACACGCGCACAACGTCCTGCCCATTCAACGGCCATTGTTAACCGTCGTAATTTTTGCCTCAATTTATGCTGACATATTGGGAAAATGTGTTGACAGGTGGCTCACCTCGCGCTGAAAAACATTTAAACCCGCAAAAATCACAGCCTGTGAGTGAAAGCAAATGAAAACAAGGAATAATCAAATATTTATCTTGTTTTTATTTTTCAGTGGGCACGTGATGAGTTCGAAGGCCTCTTCAAGATGAGCGCGGTGAATGCGGTCAAGTATCTGGAGTGAGTAAAGCGCATTCGGGCTTCCGTCGCTATTCTTAGTCATTTACGGTGCATCTTGTGAGAGTGAATCACAGATGGAGCATCTTGCGCAAGCATCTTACGAGAAGGGACCCTGCAGCGCTTTTTCCAAGTAATCGTCAAATGGCTTCAATTAAATAGCTTCTTGTCTCACAAATCGACTGCCACAAAAATGCTTAGAGTGCCTAAAGTACAACTACAGTGATTTGCCGCACGCTTCAAGCGTGCTTTCTCTCCTTTCGCACCAGCGGGCGTGCTCACAGCTACACAGTGATGACAAGGTGCCAAGATGATGCGTCCCTTCACCAGCCCGCCTTTTGACCTAGTGTTCCTTGTTTCTTTTTTTTCTTCTAACGCGTGGCTTACTTTCAGTGCCGTCGTGTGCTTGCGCGCCGGAACGTGATGACACACCATGGCGGGCACAGCAATTATGCAGTCCACGATGCTCAAATAAGTGGAAGGATGTTGGACTTTGAACTGGAGGCGCAGTCATTTGGGCTTATGGCATCATTTTTCGAGAAGAGAGATGTTCTGCTCTCAAACTTTCGAGAATTAATTGTGAATTCCTAAGTCATGGGCTGCGTTATAACTGATTGTCTAGCGTATTCTCGGCAGCCTCGACTACGGATTAATGATGTTGTCTCACCATGAAAACTTTGATTTTCGATATGAAGGTTCAAATTATCACTCCAAATTTCAAAGTTGATTTTTAAGGGATTTAGCTTTTAAACATCCACTGTATTCGCGCATAGTGACCGGCAGGCCTCTGCCAAGTCATATGATTGTCATGTCATAATAACGACGCTTGATTACACGACGAATTTAAAGCAACCAGTGAGCCATACTCCGTATACTGGGACGAATGCATGTGCAAGAAAAAAACACGATACGAAAGTCACACAGTCCCTTCGGCATTCACTTCTTTCTTCTTCTCCTCTTCTTTTTCGTGAATTATAATGATCTTCCTCCCACATCCTTCATGAGTTAATGTGAGCACCAACACATCTTTGATATTCAAACCTAGTTACTACGTGCATCGATCAAAATAAGAACAAGTTAACTTGGCGTGTTATGTACGGCTTGTGAATATGATAGTACTACAGTGACACCCCAGTTGTAAAATTCAGGCCTTCTAATTTAACGCTATTTTCGAACCACTAAGCAGGACCTAGTGATGTCCCAGCCAGGCTCGCTTCGGTTGCTTAGGCAACTATAAAAGGAGTCGCACCAAGTTGCCGGCTTGAAGAAGACAAGTCTGCCTGTCAAAATATCTGATGTTGACACACGTTTCATTAGGCAGCTACAACCTGAGAATAAATGCGAGCTTTCCCCACCTGAACTACGACGCACCTGCCATTTATTTTTATAAGAGGATCGTGCTAGGTGGCTTCGTCTGCTCGATTCTCGACTCCTGATGTAAATACTATGCATACTAAATTTAAGTTTGTCATCCCTAGCTAAAATATGTTATTTGGCTGAGAGGTGTTGGAATCTGCTAACATTTGGCAGGGAGTTCAAGTTTCAAAGTGGGAACCCGCCACACTGATACGTGTGTATAAGAGAACCACGTTCATGAAATACGTGAAAGGTGCTTGACTTTATGAAAAGGAGCGAATGCGACTGGATAGAGCGTCTGTTCAAGTGGAGACTGCGGGTAGGAGAGCGACGAGTGTGCGCGGACCTTATGTAGAGTTCCAATGGTAGATCCAGATAAACTTTTTCTGCTGTGAGCGGAGCAATCATACTCCTATGGCGGATTGGGAGCGTGAATTGTGTATTTCAATGGCAGATTGAGAGCAACTGCAGATCACGGATTGCTCCGTGGAGCAAGAATTTTGGCTCCACGGAGCAATCCGATTTGAACTTCCGGTCAAATCGGCGGATTTGACCGGAAGTTCAAGTGACGTATTCTGTGCGCCCACGTTTCATCCAATCACCGATGGCTGTCCGGAAAACGCTTCGCACTCCTTCGCACCCTCTCCGCCTCCCTCGCTAGATTTCCACCCACAAACAGCTCTCGTCGAGACGCGTGCGTTCCAATCGCGGATTAGGCGAGAATAATCCTGCTAGGATCTGCGTGCTCCATTCGCGATCTGGCCCAGCACTCGCGATCTGCCATTTAAATTCAAGATTAATTTTTTTTTTCGGGCAGTGACCGACAATACGTCTTATTTAATGAACTTCGGTTAAGTACAACAATTAATGCGCATGTTTCCCCTCAGCCTAATTGTCAGTTATTTCATTTAGCTGCGTTTAGAAAGGGACACGAGCCTCAGGAAATCATTTCCGTGCTTTCTGTCATTTGCTTGGGCAAGTAGTACGACACAATTAAAAGTCTTACAGCCCTGCTGAAACATTCCTTTCACCGTTACGATGGTTTCATCGGTTTCCGTGAGATGTTTGCAGAAATAGTATGTTGGATATATGAAAATATATAGACTATGTATGAATTCCATGAAGAAATTGTAAATATTAGAATGGCGTAAGAATGTTTCAGAAAAGATTGCTGTTGTCTGTTTTAGTACTTCATGGCTTGTATGTATCTGAAAGAAACGGGGAGTAAGTACGAGGGAGCGAATGGAAAGTTCTGTCGTGTCATTGTGAAATAGTTTTTTCGTTGATGCCTTTCAGAAATCCCCGCTTTCTCTCCGCCGCTCAAAAGACCCTGCCCCTCATGGAAGAGGTGAGCATTTTCAAAATGCTTTTTAATTGTGATAACAATTAAATAAACAATAGTGGCGCATTTCTGCCGTCGCCGTCATGTTCTGTATAAAGCACGAATCGATGACATCACCCCGTGCATAGAATGTCCTATGTGCAAGTGAAGGCTTGTGAAGGCTGCTGGCAGGGACGAACCACGCCGGCCGGCTGCGTCATATACGAACGAGTATACGAAGGGACGATGGGGGTCGGGCGTGGATGCCTGCGCCGCTAGGTCAGCAACGGCATGCTTTCATCAAAAGGGTCAGTCCGCGAGAACTTTCTCGACTGAGATAAGTAGGTTGCTAAAACTCTTGTACGTGCTGGGCTCTCATGCACAGCTTACTTAGCGTTGAAGTGGCAGCCATCACGAAAACCACTTCGCTTCCTGATGCTGCTGTGTTTCTCTTAGGGATAGAGTTACTGCCAGATCGTATCCTCAGTGAGTTGGCTATACTATCATCACTTCGTATACCATACCCATTTTTTATTATCGTATCCATGGCTTTGCCTGTAGCGAAGAAGCTTTCTTTAAGCGCTTAACCCTTTGAGCTCGGCTTGTCCATCCATCGTCTCGAGTCGCATGGTCAGGCAGTGATCAATACAGGTCCTAAAACAAGGCTGCTTAATCTCAAAACCAATCCGAAGTAATTTTACAATGCAAAGTATTTTAACTACATGAATAACTACGAAATTAGTTAGAATGATTTTCCTAAAACAACGAGAAACACTTTTGCAACATGAGGCTGATGCCGGCGTGGTGCAAGGCAATGTCACCACCTCGAAAGCGCTCAATTTACGAGGCGGAGCCGTCCATCCGTACGTACGTCTGTCCATTAGTCTGTCTGCCTGCGCGGTAAATAACGTCTTGTCTATGTATCACGTTTCGACTAAAGTGGTGCCAGCGTGGTCATTAATTCGCGTTATATTTTGTTGAGCAATAAATAAATTCGAGCTCTGCCGCCGTGCTTTCGTTGCAGGTTGACTTGCTGCAAGAGCTCATGAAGATCCTGGTGGAAGAACGGGCTTGGGTTTTCGACGATTGCGTTGAATTCGCCAGGCTTCGCTTTCAAGAGCAGTATGACACCAGGATCAGACAGATGCTAAGACATTACCCCGAGGAGCAGGTGAGAATTTTGTCACGGAAGGGGGGGGGGGGATGACAGAAAACAGGCGTATTTACAATAGTTGCAGTACACAGTAGTGCGGGCAAAAACAACCAAGATGGCGAGAGCAGACACCACCTAGTCCTTCGTTCCTTCACCCTATAGGTGAGCGACACATAACAGAATTATTATATGTACTAAGTTTATAACTGTAACAGTTACTACTACACTTTACTCAAATACTACAATTGTCAGCCAAGATTTCCATGTCCTGGTCATCTGCTCGTTTCATGTGGTTGCGTTTGACGAAAGCTGGCCCTTCTGGCATGACCCTTCTTGTTCATTTCGTGTATTGAAACATTTTTTGGGCACGATGATTTCATTTGTTACAAATTGTGTTTCGTTTGGATCTATTGTATTGTTATACCCTTGTATCGTGATATCACATTAAATCCTTGTGTACATGTATGCCAACTTAATCATGTATATTAGAGCAAATGTCTTCACTGTAACGTAGTGATGTTAGTCGTGAAATATTGATGTGCCGAAGTGTATGTGCCCTGTTACTGGAATGGTATGAAGCCTTTGTGTTCTGTACATGTTGTAAATAATTTTTTACTAAACACGATGAGTTGCGTTGTTAGCCTCAAACCAGCCTTGTACAGGCTGGTTTGAGGCCTACGGGACGGCTTTATGCTCTCCCATAGTAGAGTACCTCGTACTTTAAATCGTTAACAAATTTTTCTAAACACACAAGTCGTATCATTCAATCCAAATTTGATGTAAGAAAATATTCAGTCTTCCCTGTTAATTCCTTCGCTTTTAATCACTTCTTTGAGACCATTTTGTTTAATAGAGAGATGACTGTGGATTAGTACCGAAGTCTACCTCTGTGACCTCGGGTCGTCTTGCATTAAAAACAATGGACAGAATAACAAGACCGGAGTTTACAATCTTCTCCATCCGCAGCTCACCTCCAAGGGTACGCCATTCTGGTCCGCAGGCAGGCGCTGCCCCCACCCCATCGAGTTCGACCCCAGCAACGTAAGCACCTGCGCTCACAGCATCGGAGCCATTTGTATACCTGGGACGAATTTGGGGCAATCGTTCAGTAATTGCTTGTATTTCAGTGGCTAAATTGCTTTGTGTTTTCACTTATACTGCCAAGGTGAAGCTTAGTGTACCTACTTGCCATTAGTGCTGGCGTAACCTTTTTACTTTCATGCTATCATCACACAGGACCGCATTGCTTAATGAGTGCACAACTTTAGATTGTTTTGCACTGAACCTATTTTTACGGCTGGTATACCGCGTTGGTCATACCTCGCTGCAGACGCTGCACGTGGACTACATCGTTGCTGCGGCGAACCTTCGAGCTGCGATGTTCGGCATTCCGCAGTGCACAGACCGCGAAGTTATTACCCGCATGCTCGAAGATGTAGACGTTCCCGTCTACGACCCGCATAAAAACGATGCCGCTGTCAACGAGGACCACACCGTGCCTCGTGACGGTACGTTGGTAACCATAAAAGATGTTTGAAACTAAACAACGGTTTGAAAGCACGAAAAATAATGCCCGTATAAAAATAAGGCAACACAAGAAAAACAAGAGGACAGAAATGACACCTGGTGCTCATCGTCGCAGAGAAAGCGCATGCTAGAGACCATTCAAAACTGCAGTATTTGGCTAAACGTAGAGTGTAAGGTGGAGGCAGCAATCACAGGACAACGTTGATGGAAGAAACGTGGGAGAGGCCTTTGCCCTGCAGTGGATGTAGCAGGGCTGATGATGATTTTAATGGGGACGATGATGAAACTGAAATTCGAAACTGAATGGTGACTGATGAAACTGGTTAAATAATGTTAAGCTTCGCTTTTAAGAGTTGAACGCGATAGCAATATTCTATTACTAGTGCGTATGCTTCAACCACTCAGTGCATACTTTTAAATGCGAAGCATTTCTTAGCAAACTTCGGCGACTTTGAGCGTATTTATCTATCAATCTATCTATCTGTCTAGCCGCTTACGTTTGGGTGCTCTCGTGGTGACCCCATTTACTTGGCGAAAACCAAAATAAGCATGGGAGGGTGAGATGGTTTCACGCATGCGACGCCTTTGTCAAGACATGAATGACGTAACAATCCTGACGCGTACGTCGTACAACACATCCCGCCAGACAGTGGCACATACCCTCGGGCGGGTATGTGCCGCTGGTATGCGGGTATGTGCCACAGGTGATTCACACTTGGTATCTGCTCAGAATGACAAAGACACGCATGGGCAATTTTAACGCTCGCGTGTTGAGAAATACCCGACGTCGGTAGGGTCAACCCGACGAGTCCCAGCTGGAACCGAACCCAAGCATTCTGGGTGCCAATGAGGCATTTTACCACAGAGCTACGCCCGGTCTCGGAACTACTTTTCAAATAGACGCTAATCTTCGTGAAACGTTAAATAGTGGTTTCAGTGCTGCCTACCCAATTTTAAAAACATTACATATGTACTATTTTGATACAGCCATCACGCCGGGTTAACGTCAGATGTGGTTAGTTTCCATGCGCTGAAGTTGATTTATGTAGCAGTGTCCAGGGCAAGCACCTTCGCGAGCATCAGCACTTCATATCAGCTTCTGGTGTTGCTAATACGTATGTTCCAGTTGGCATCATTGCGCAAGTACATACAACTTGTTAAATAAACATCTGTCAATCTTCAACATATGTCTGTGTCTGCGACATTGGAACATCAATTTAGCGTCATTTCATGACGTGCCGTTTAATTTTAAAAAATGGCAGCATATCCACGGAGTGAATGATGGAGAGTGGGGCGAAGAATTCGTCCGTCCATTCGTTTTCCCTTCTGTCTGTCCATGCGTCCGTCAGTGTGACCGTCCATGCGTCCATCAGCCCGTCCGTGCGTGCGTCTGTTTGTGCGTCCGTCCCTGCGTCCGTTCATGCGTCCATCCATGCATCTGTCTATGTGTCCGTTCGTCCATCTCTTCAACACTCCAAGTACCCCCATCTCGCATCTTTTCATCATATATTCCCCATATAGACGCACCGCCATCCAGCGGACATTCCAAGGACTAAACGAGAGGTGGCACACGCACACTTTCTTACGGCTTGCGCTTCAGGTCCACTTCCCACCTTTAACCACCTCGAGTTCGTGGTATATACTAGTTCACTGCATTCATGGCACTGCGGCCGAACGCTCGCTAAACCTTTCGAAAACCAAGGAGGTTACGCCTAGCGAGTATGACGTAGCAAACTTTTTCAGTCAGATAGTGCTCAATGTACATGCCAATGACTGCTAATGGGAAATGAGAGGCGGAGAATTCGGCTTTTACTTTCTTACGGCTTGCGCTTCCTATCTACTTCCCATTTTTAACCACCTCGAGTTCATTCATGGTATATTCAAGTTCATTGTATTCATGGCACTGCGGCTCAACGCTCGCTAAACCTTTCTAAAGCTAAGCAGGTTACACCCAGCGAGTATAACGTAGCAATCCTTTTTTGTCAGATAGTGCTCAATGTACATGCCAATGGCTGCTAATGGTGATCGCAGCCTGCGCGTTAACGAAAAGACGAATGCTCCTGTCTCTCATTCCTCATTAGCAGCCAGTGACATGTACATTGAGCCCTATTTTTTATTGTTCAACAACGCACAGAAAAAGTCTCTCACCGGCACTACCTTGGAGGTCAAAATGTTATACTTGTTACTTACTATGGAGGACGAACGGGTGCCGCTATAAGGAGCTTCGCCCCTAAAATTGCAACACGGTCCCCTTTCTTCCGTATGCTTCGCATAACGTAGATTCCAAGGTACGTGGGATCTGTTGAACTTTTTATTGTATTATGTTCCTCGAAAACTTTAAATTGTGCATTACTGCAATGTAATCTCTAAAGTTGAAAGTGGCTTGTGTCAGTAAAGCTTTGGCAAATGTCTGCATTTTGTGAACCACGAGTAATATGCGCGTAAAATCTTTTTGAACTTTCTACGCACCCACTACGTGGTCTTGAATGAAAGCGCGCAGTCACGTGCGTGCCTTTTCAAATGGGGGGCTGGTTATAAACCACGAAGTCGTTATGATAATCACATGTTAGCTACAGCCGCTTTCCTGACTTCTCCGTTTCTTGTGTTCATTTATTTTTGCTTGGATATATTTTAGGGCAAAGCTCTATATAACGGCACCCGTTCGTCCCTCGTAGACATTGTAGTGTGTAACACGTATGACATTTTGACCTCCAAGGTGGTGCCGGTGAGAAGTTTCATATGTGCGTTGTTGAACAATAAAAAATAATGCTCAATGTAAGTGCTAATGGCTGCTAATGGGGAATGACAGACAGGAGCATTTGGCTTTTAGTTAACGCGCACGCTGTGATCCCCATTAGCAGCCATTGACATGTACATTGAGCACTATCTGACAAGAAATGGTTGCTACATTATACTCGCTGGGAATAACCTCCTTAGTTTTAGGAAGGTTTAGCGAGCGTTGAGCCGCAGTGCCATGAATACAATGAACTAGTATATACCATGAACTCGAGGTGGTTAAAGGTGGGAAGTAGATACGAAGCGCAAGCCGTAAGAAAGTGTGCGTGTGCCACCTCTCGTTTAGTCCTTGGAATGTCCGCTGGGTGGCGGTGCTTCTATATGTGGAATATATGATGAAAAGATGCGAGATGGTGGTACTTGGAGTGTTGAATGGATGGAAGAACGGACACACAGACAGATGCATGGATGGACGCATGATTGTACGCAGGGGCGGATGCATGGACGAACGCAGAGACGGGAGCACGAACAGACGCACGCACGAACGGGCGGAGGGACGCATGGACGGACGGAAGCAAGAACGAATGGGCGGACGAATGCTTCGCCCCACTCTCCATCAATCACTCGGTGGATATGCTGCCATTTTTGATGCAGTGCACCAACTAGCTTCACAACGAGTGTTAATATATGTTCTGACGTCTGATGGCAATGTTCACTCGTATCACTCAATATTACTGCGGTATGTTGTGTTGAGAAGCCTGTATACAGGACGTGTCCATTTGCAAATCATGAATTTTTTTTACTGCATTTCCAAGCAGGGGAAGTTATTTTAGCTGTATTTGTAAACCGAAGCGTGGAAATGTGGTAAAGCCCCTGCTTGCCACGCAAACAGCCCGTGTCCGATCCTCACTCGGACCTGAACATATATGTTAGATGCGAAGCAGCTTTTTGACTAGCCTGTGTAACACCGTCCCTCCGTTCGCATCGCTCCCCTCGCCGCAGGTGTAGCGGTGCCAAGTAGCTCACACCCTCCTAGCAGTGCGCGGTGACGTCTCTCTCCCTCGCCTGCCACGCGCTCACCGCGTGTAAGCTCTCTCTTTCTTCCCCCTCTCCACCGCTCTCGACGCTCGAGCCCTCTCCTCACGTGGGCATCATCTCACCAACGCCACATCTCTCCATCTGTCAGCGAGAAAAAGCCGCGAGTCGGAGGTTTCGCGCGCTGCACGCCTCTAGAATCTCGCAGCGCCGAACTTAGGGAGGTTTAGAATAACGTTCGCAGGCATTCAGGGCGTTGCTTTAGTTGCGGGCACCATATGAGTTTTAGAATAGGTTTTGCTCCCTCAAGAGAAACCCGAATGCATGGAAGCTACACACAGCTATTTGCGGGTCCCACGGGCCGTGATTGTCGAAAGGTATTTCGGAATTTCTGCGGGCGGGCCGCAAGCGTGAACGGTGGCTCACGTTACGAGGCATGCACAGTGGCAGCGACTGCACCGCAAGGGCTTGCTGTGCGCTATTCTAAACCTCCGTGGACAGCGCGCCGCTGCTTGCCGCGCGATCGACATGCTTCCCGCTAGTGTTGCGCGTACCTGTCCGGGCTGTCGCCGGCGTTGCGAGAGCAAGCGAAACCGATCGCGTGCGTGAATGGCGACGTCAACAACGACGAGGTGCGAGCCAAGAAAGCCGGACGCAAGCATCTGCAGGGGAAGACCAGCGACACAGGCTAGGTGCGAGTCAAGAACACCGATCGCGTTCGAGAATACAGACGGCGCGTGGGTAACACCGACGAAACGCGAGCCAAGGAAGCCGAGCACAACCGTCTTCAACGCTACCCGGCCCCCGTGTCTTTGCGTTTCAAACAAACGTTTACTGGACTAAATGCTACACCGATTTTCGCTGCAAAGCGTTCTTCCAGCACTCGCGTCGACGCCGTGCGCACCGCTGCTGCTTCGGATCCCGTCATGGTTCCCTTCGGGGAGATGGTCCCTAGATTCTTGTTTATTTTTATTTGCATACCTCTCAATTTTTAGGTGACAGACATGATTATAATTTTTCGCTCACAACCAACGAGTCTCACTGCCAACGCCGACGCCGGAATCCTGCAAAACGAGCTCTTTAACCCTATCTCGTTAAAATATATACGGGTACCTATTATGGTGGAATGGCAGCATTCAGAATAATGTACATAACCTGCGAACATGTCTTCAGTACCGGGTGGTTGTTGTTAGGCAACCTTGATTGACAAGATATATCGACTGAGGTTGTTCCAATTGACTGCCTGAGCGAGAAACGCATCCAAGTTGATGTAGTTGGTCTGTTCGAAAACTAATTCCTGACAGCGTGTGTGTGTTCGGGGGAGAGGGGGACTGGCACCTGTAACATGTTATGTATAACTGTGCATCTGCCCACTGCCTTACTTTTTTCCAACTTGGATCCAAGAAGTCATTATATGATGGCGAAGCCGGTAGGGCACTGCAAAGAACACGGATGAAGAAATTGAAGACCGATCCCTTCACTAAGTTCTTTTCCGTATTTTTCGCAGTGTGTACCAAGTTTAGCCATCAATCACTACCAACAAGCCCTCTCCTCAATCATTCAAGTTATGGTAGTTCAGGGCTGTAGGCCCTATGGCGACGATTTTGTGGCGCCACCGAGTACATGGAACTTGGCGGTTTGATGTATCGGCTGCCATGCGGCGCGTACCATCCCGCCATCCACGGCAAGTTCCACCGCGCTCTTTGAGAGAGCCTATAGTCTTTTCTTTGTCATAAAGCTGCCCGTTCAAAACCTGTGTCTGTGGCCTTGTTCGCATATGCAGCTAAGGAGCTTGTGTGTGATCTGCTGGAAGAGCTCCCAGCTCCAAGGGACCTTGAGGATCTGACCTTAACGGCGCTCGAGTTCGACGTGGACGATGATTCCAATTTCCACCTGGACTTCATCGTGGCGGCATCTAATCTGCGTGCCGCGAACTACAACATCGCGCCGGCCGACCGGCTCAACAGCAAGCTCGTCGCGGGCAGGATTATTCCGGCCATCGCCACGACCACGTCACTCGTCGCGGGCCTCGCTTGTCTGGAATTATACAAGGTGGAGCGATGTGATACGCTGTAGAATTGCTTGTAAGATAATTTCTTCAAATTTCCCAGCCAATCGTGATGTCTGAACACACTTTTAGCTAAGGCGGCCGGAAAACGAGAATCAGTTGTAGTGCCAATTGAAGAACATTTTTGTTGAGATTTAGGTGGAGTGAGTTTGCTCCAGTGGGTATGAGTGCGAGTGAGCCCCAAGCGCAATACATATTTCCTAAGTGGGACTGAGTGAGCTCAACTATTTTATGTATACATGTGTTTTTAAAACTTATGCTCATCAATGAAGAAATTCGTTAGCTGGGTCCCCGTTTCACCTACATTCGACAGCACTTATTTTGTGCCGTTTCGTCCTAACATTGCATATATGCTGCTTCAGCAACGTAATAACGCATGTATACAACGACGCCTCGGCATCAGATACTCTACAAGCGACATGAAGGCGTATGGCGGCACCTAGTTGTCTCATTTGAAATCATGACTATCAGGCATTGCAGAAGTGAGTGAGTGAGTGAGTGAGTGAGTGAGTGAGTGAGTGAGTGAGTGAGTACTCGTTAGTAGTCCTATTGCGGAAGCCAGTGTCGATCGCAATGACACATTTGTACTAGCCTTGTGCGAGTGGTGTCACAGGATCGTGACGCGGACGGAGGGAGCAGACGGGGTTCAGGTTGAACTGTTTATTGGGCACTTTTCTGTTATTGGGACGAACTTGTGGCCACGTAAAAGTCGTCAAGTCAGATTACTGCAAGACACTAATTGTGGTGAACAGAGCGTTGGCCGTTAATCAAATGACGAACGCTGAAGTGCATCGACATTTATACATGCGCCGTCAAATATTCCAGCGCTATCGCTAGCGGCCACGTCTGTTCCAGAATAATATGTTCACGTTGTGGGCGTAATCTTAACAAAATGATCTACGACAGCCCGGAAGCTTCTGGAACACTGCAGGCACGGTTTGCGCTGAGAATTACAGTGCAACGGGGCGATAACAAACCTTGAGGAAGGATATTGATTTATATGTGGAGTTCAACGTCCAAAAAGCATCATATGATTATGTGAGACACCGTAGTGGAGGGCTCCCTGAAATTACAACCACCTGGGACTCTTTACCGTGCACTCAAATCTGAGCACACGGGCCCACAGCATTTTCGCTTGCATTGAAAATGCAGCCGCCACAGCCGGGATTTGATCCCGCGACCTGCGGGTCAGCAGCCGAGTACCTTAGCCACTTGACCACCACGGTGGTCAAGACTTATGGACAGAATGTGGCAATAGTGAATTTTATGTTGGAAGTGAAAGCGAAGCGAACAGTGATTTGGTCGAGTAATATTGAAGTGAGTTGAAATAGTATATATCATATATCACAAAGAAAATGATCATGTTTGTCAAAACCCAATTCACCTGAAATTTATTTTTTTTAATTGAAACAAGGCCCGCGAGAATGTCATTCTCAACGGTTCAAAGCAAAAGTACAAGCAAATTCGAATTGCAGGGTTTGATGTTCGGCAGAATGCAAGTGATAACCTGTAAAACATGCTAAGTTTTATTTTTTTTTATACATAGGCATGTAAACCGGTATAACAAGCTTTTAGGTTTAAAAATAGAAAAAAGAAATAGTTTATTTGGTTGGGGGAAGGGATAATGTGTTCGTTTCACCTGGAAGTAAGGCTTTGCGGCAATGCTTATTCGTGGTATAGCATTTCTCCACTGCAGTGAAACCACATTTATAAACGGGTTACGCATGGATTTATTGATACACCCATTCGTTCATTTCGAATGCTCTAAATTTCTTGTAATTTGAATTCAATTCAGAGTGAATTCGAATACGGTAATATTTGTTCGAATATTCACGCAAGCATAATTTATACCCACTTGCCGTTCTCAGTTGGTTCAGGAGCACGAGAAGCCGGAGCTATACAGAAACAGCTTTGTCAACTTGGCGCTGCCCTTTTTCGGTTTCTCGGAACCCGTTCCACCTCAATTTAAAAAGGTATGCTTCTAGATAATTTTTTTTCATTCTGAAACCACATCTCACGTATACCCGTGCCATGCGAAAAGGTTGCGAATGATGAAATTCGAGCTTTCTGAAATACCGTATTTATTCGCATTTTACTAACAATTGCTAACGCTGTTTAATATTGTGTAATATCTGTCAATTTTCAGTTCGTGTTTGTTCGTGTTAACGAATGCGTCCAATTATTCTAATATCATGTATTACACGTTAAATTATGGCTCTTTTTGGCTAGTTCTGACGACAGTTCTAGCTTGTGTGCATTTTTGCGGGAACAATGAGTCTTGTTCTCAGACTGTACACCTCCATAACATCTACATCAAATCCGTTGATTCTTTCTCCAACACAGGCATCAGAGTAGGCTCCGTCGGCATTTTTCTTCTGATAGTGCTTTAAACAGTATAAATTAGCCTTCCAGGCTTCGACGCAGTGTAATGCGGGTTGAAAAAGAAGCCAATCTTTAAAAGGCATTGGGGAGTCAGATACCAATACTGCTATTATGTATTTCACTCGCTCGACTGTAATTTGAGGACCTGGTAGTCTCTTGCAGAGAAATGGTACAGAGTGAATCGGGATGCATATAGCGCTCTTTTAAATTTGTTTTTAGAATGCGCTATTGCAAAAATTGCATCAATGAATCGGCAAGCCAGAGTTAGATTGATCTTTTAAACCAAACATCTTTGTCGATTCGACAAAATATTTTCGTGGGCTTCTTAATAGCGCACATGTTAACCTGTCATATATAATAACGTTTATTTAACATCGTGCGTTTGAGCCACCGGTTGAGACATACTATGTGAATAAATAGCGTCTTGTCATTGAGGCATGTCACCTTAGTATTGTCTCTAAAGTACAATATCTGCAGGGACACACTGTAGGCTTATTGCGGAAGTTATGGGTTTAGTTCACGTTTCGTGACAAGCTACCTTTAGGCGTTCACTCTCTTTGTCGGTTACTGTAATATTTATTGATTTCTGTCAAACGTAGCAAATCCTTATATGTGCGAGTTTTCCATAGCATAGCCACGCGTGCCAGCCATCGCATTCAGATAAAACACGGAAAGATTTTTTTAATTAGGAGCTTGCGTCTACTTTTATGCCGGCTAGTGGAAACGACAGTGCGAACGGGAAAGGATAAAGAAAACACTGCGTGTGGGCAGAGCTAATGTCACCTAGAAGAATATTATCAGGCCTGCTCACTGTCGCTGTGACGTCACTGTTTTGTCCGAGCCAGTGCGTATGGGGAGGCTGTGAATTCATTGCCGCCTTCGTCTCCCGTTAAAAGATAAAGCATGCGTGGCTAGTTTACATGTTTAAAAGCTTTATTCTGCCTTTTTGGTAATAAAAGCGCTAATAAAAAGCGCTATCGAACGTGTGGTCGATCTATGACAGCTAAATTTGATTGGCCAGTAGAGTAACGAAATAAATAAATTAAGTTTTATTCATTTTGTTTTTACACACACACAGACGCACGCACACACGCTATCTAAAGCGTGCAGAGAAACTGTTCCTACTCATTTGCAAAGTTTTTGCAGTTTTATTTGTACTCTTTCGAATACCTGTCTTGATAGACACGTAGTTGTTGAGGAGAGTGTGTACTGCTGCTACAAGTATGTAATTCAGCAAAATATCAGGGTGACGACCACTG
Organism: Rhipicephalus microplus; assembly: GCF_013339725.1. Lineage (NCBI taxonomy): Eukaryota > Metazoa > Arthropoda > Arachnida > Ixodida > Ixodidae > Rhipicephalus > Rhipicephalus microplus. The sequence goes on along the minus strand of NC_051169.1, from coordinate 88,367,882 downwards.
CGAGAGAAAACAATCTTTAATTTCACAAAAATCTCTTGTGACAGACACAAGGAGTGGCGTTTCCTTTTTTGTTTCGGCCCAATTTGCGAGAGAGAGAGAGAGAGAGGGAGAGAAAGAGAACTCTTTATTGAAATGCAGAGAATTTAGCTGGCATGTAAAATTCGCTGACTTGCTACTCTGTGTGGGGAAGGGGATTGAGGATTGAAAGTACAAATAATAAGAGAGAGAAAAAAAGTCAAATGGTAAATATAGACGATAGAATAAAAAGAAAAGAAAGGAAAAGGCCACCTCTTTGACCATTGAATGAGGGCGCGCGTTATTAGTTTTTTCGTGGTGTCAAGCTGCAGCTACAGCTTGTCTAGCTGACCAATGCTGTCCAAGTACCAAACAAAAGTTTCATAGCTCGCCTCTGTAAAGTGGGGCAGGCTAAAGGTCCCAATACACAGTCAAGGAAGAAAGTTCTCTCGGTTACAGAACGCATGCAATGTCGTAAAGCGCGCGCTCCTCAGCATACGCTCTACACTCAAACAATATATGTTCCACAGATTCTACGGAGCCACAGTTGTTGCAATACGGACTCATTGGCTGACCGAAGCGGTACCGTAGGCTGTTAACATAGGCACTCTTTAGACGCAGACGATGGTATAGCGTTTCCAGATGGCAAAGAATTTAGAATGAGTCTTGTTCTCAGATAGGGGTCGATTGAGTGAAAGAAGGCATAATGATGTGTCGGAAGGTTCCAGCGTCTCCTATTTTCTTCAATTGCAAGAGTTTTGGCCATCTGAGCTCCATCTAATTTAGTGAAATAAGTTCATCTGTAATTGTGGTGTCGAAGACCCTTGCGTGCTGCTTCATCTGCTTTTTCGTTGGCGAAATTTCACAATGAGCCGGTATCCACTGAAATCTGATAGAGTGTCCAGCGGTCACAGCCAGATGGTGGAGATATACTATGTCGAATGAAATGGGTGAGAATTCGTTTTCTTTAGGAGGTTGAACAATATCTGCAGCGTTTCTTTGAAGTCGGTGAAAATTTACCCATCGGTCCGGCGTTTGGCGCGAGATGTAAAGAACACCTTATTTGATGCGACGAAGTTCTGCTGTTGTCGAGGTTGTCTTCCATTGCAGTCTACATGATAGCAATTGTCTTGTAGAAGAGATATAAAGTCCATAAGCGGAAGTCTCCTGGATGGTTGAGGCGTCGGTGTAAATGTGCGAGTGTTGACCATAGTTCTCAGCTAAGAAGAGAGTAATCTGCGTCAACGCAGCCTGTGACATTCTTCTCTTTGCCCCATTGATGCCAAATACAGCTATTCTTTTATAATTAGAGGCGAAAATGTCCAGGGAGGAAATGTTGCAGGCATTAATTTTTGTGGCTGATTAACAGGGGAGAGTTGAAGCATTCGCACAGCTTGGCTGAACGAAGAATTGCTGTGCATTAGGTGAACTCAGTACAAGGAAATGCTTTTTACCTTGTAATACATGTCGAAGATGTGTACGCATGGTTTCTTGTATAGAGCTGACATGCAGTGGGAGACATCCTGCTTCCGCTACAGTTCCCAATGCTGATGAGCTCTTCGGGAGCCCTAGACATATTTGTAGGCAGCTGCTGCGTGTGGCTTCCAAAATTCTCTTATTTTCTGGGAATAATCGGTGAAGCACCGGTAGACAATAGCGTAATGTTCCTTCAATGTATGCTTTCTGAAGCAGTACCCTTGAGAGGAAACTACATCCCCATCGTGTTCCAGCCATGAATTTGAAGAGTTGAGTGACTGCTACTATTCTAGTTCGAAGTTTCTTCACCTGAGGAGACCAGGAAAGATTTCTGTCGATGATGAGTCCCAGAAATCTTTGAGACCGTACATAGCTCAGCGGCCGTCCACCGAGTAGTAGTGCATACTTCCTCATTTTCTTTCTCGTGAAAGCAATGGCTGTGCTCTCTTCTGGTGAAAGGTGCATGCTGTTGCGAACGACGGACCGATCCCGCTGAAACCACCACTGTTGCGAAAGACGGGGACGCCAACACGGCCCCGAAGGAGCCACCGCTTTCAACTCCGCCGGGAAGGTCACCAGCCGTTTGGTAGCGTATGTTTCTCAGCCCGCGACTGCTTCTGCGCAGAGCTGATAAGACGAGCGGACGAGACGACGGTGAGTTAGACAAGGTTTATGTACAGCATATATACAGAGGCGTTACAATTTCGGCACTGGGGCCGACAGAGACTCGAAGAGCCGAGCTCTCCTCTCTAACACATAGGTCAGCCTTTCGCCTAAGACCGCTGACTCACACACATGTCGGCTCTCCGACATGGGGACTCCTCTCTCTCGTAGGACCGCCGATCGCGACGCGCCGCAGGGCTTCTTTTATTTACACCGGGTCCAACCAAAATGTCCAATCAGAAGCGCCGCTGGTCGTCAGGGCAGATTCCGCCAATGGGGGTCGCCGCGCCATGCGTCAGACCACCAGACACGCGGACGCCGGCTCGCTGTCACGCGCGCAGCTGACTCAATGCACGTGGGCCAGGGAGGCGCCGCGCGTGTTCACTCCGTCGAGTTGATCGCGCCAGGCGGACTGCGGGCTGGCCTTGACCCAGATTGCCTCTTTCCGAGGCACGGACGTTTGACGAGGACTCGCTGGCATAACAGCACCCCCGCCGCCAGACAATGCACCGGAAAGACGAGCTGCTTCCACGGGGCTCGGATGTCAGGTGCGCTCGTTCGCCAGGTCCCTCCAGGTTCGCCTCCAGGGCCATGGGGGAGAATACAGCTTCAGACTGTTCCGGGAACACATTCCACTTTTGACGACGGATCCCAGCTCCACTGGCTTGTCGCCACAACTTGCTGGCCAACTTCGCTCGTCTCTTCTGACCATCTTCGGTTTCAGCACTTGTCGATGGTTCTGCAACTTGCTAAGAACGGTTCGACAACACACGACACAAGCAAGTGCCCCCGGTCACCCGACAGAACACCAGACAAAGTATAGTACAACATATACCTATCTACGTGTTTATCGGAATTTTGTTCCCTCTACATCAAGAGGCACATGTGGGACAAAAGACCCCTAAAATGACAACTCAATTTTTTTTTCCCACGTACAACAACGTAACGGATTAGAATACCACATAAAGTTGACCCCTTGAGATCACTCTGAACGAGAGCGCTCAGCCCAGGTCGTGATGAGGTCAAAATTTTGCCCCGAATCGCCAGCCAGAAACCGAAAGGTTGAGAAGGTACTAACTAAACGCACTGCTCAATGCACCTGCATTAACGTTTACCTTTCTTTTTTTTTCTCTTTAGCGAACGTCAAAGTTGCGCTGTGGAGCAACATGCTCCACCTCAGTAACCGGCCACTTTTAGGCGACGATACCTATGCGGCACCAAGAGCGGCTCACACTTGCGACGTTGCACAGGGGAACAACGATACGGCTTGCTACAGATTGACTCCTCACCGCTTAGCTCGATATCGTGTTCGATCGCCGTCGTGTCTCCGGGACGGTCCGACAACACATACCCAAACTCGGAAACAATCTTTCTCAGGCCCTCTTTCTCAGGTCCTCCGTCACTTAAGCTAGGCTCTAGGTTCAGCTGTTCCCAGATTACTTTCGATCTCCTTTCGATTACCTCACTAGAACTAAAAATTTCTGCTTCCTCTTCCTCTGAAGCACTTAAGAGTAAATTTACGACTGCTTTCAAGTTACTGTGATAAATTTTGTTCGGCCGCCTTCCTAATTTCTCTTCACAATTGGTATCAGAAAGCTTCGATACTGTTTTTGCGGGCCCTTCCCAATCAACCTCAAGCTTGTTCCTTTTGGACGGCTGCAGCAGCACTACCTGATTATCAAATTCAAAAGCACGCTTCTTCACCGATTTCTCGTAGTGCTCCTTCGACAGCACTTTTGCCGCGTTTTTCTGGCTTTCCACTAGCGCTTCAATTTGGCTTTCCATTGGCGCTTCAATCGAGAGATCCTCACGCTGCTCTCGAATGAGCGTCTCTCGATCAACTCTCGGCAGCTCGCTCCAACTTTCCGCTACAGGCGAGAGCGTTGCAGCCCTCTCGCTCTGATTCAATGGCGCCATGTCGTCTCCCCCAACGCATACCGCGCCGGCCGCTTCCGCGACGGGCCGCTCGCGTGACTGCTCACATGACTCACGCGGAAAATTTCCTCTCTGAGGTTCCGTCGACCCGCCGACAAGGTCACCTGAGCGTTCACCGCATTGAACCAGATCAAGCTCCTGCGAAAGCTTTCGCGCTTGCGATCGCGTGAGAGCCATGCACGCTAAGTTGGGGAAGAACGATTTGCCCTGCTCTTTGAGAAGCTGCTCCGAGTTGTTGGAGAAAAGATAAGAAAAACGATCATTTAGCGCGGCAGACACAGCCGCTTCGGTGCGAAGCTCACCGAACGGGCCTTTAATGACAACCGTGGCGATTGGTAAGCGCACACTCTGCTCCTCGGCGACTTGCCTGATCCACGCGCATTCTCCTGTGAAGTCATCCGGAGACACCAATGAAGGATGGACAACGTCCATGGTTGCCGCTGAGTCTCTAAGTGCTCGGCACGTTTTCTCATTCACCCTAATTTCTTGGAGATACGGCTCCAACAACCGAATGTTTTTTTCTGATTCTCGGATCGTTGCGAAAGCAAACTTTTCCTGACAGTTTCTCGCGATGTGCCCTTGCTTTTTGCAGTCGTAGCAGATTAGCGGCTTCCGTTTGTTTTCCGATTCAAATGCCTGTGTGGTAGAAACCTCACTCGATTTCTCCGCTTCTGTTTGCCCTTCCCCTACACTGTCCTTCGTAAGAGACGGGTCCTTCTTGAAATTACGATGCGGAGCGGGTCTCCGTTGATCAGGTTTCTTTGAAAAGCCCTCTTTTCTCTCATCCTTTTCAACGCGCACTGCCCTGCTGTGCAACTTTCGGCGAGTATAATACTCCTCAGCTAACTCTGCTGCCTTGTTTAGCTGTACTTCACCAAGTCTGTCCTGCAGCCAAAGTCTGACATTATCCTCGATGCAGCGGTAGAATTGCTCCAATGCAACGCATTCCACCACTTTATCGCGGTCGTCATAAACACCTTCGCCCTTGAGCCATTCAATTAAATCGGCCTTAAGACGAAACGCGAAGTCAACGTGTGACTCATTCCCTTTTTCAGCATACCGGAACCTTTGCCTGAAAGCCTCGGGCGACAACTTATAACGTCTCAAGAGCACTTCCTTAACCTCGTCATAGCTCTCAAACGCTTCCCTCGACAAGCAAGTTATCGCGTCGGACACTTCGCCGGGAAGAAGAGCTAGCAGGTTCCGCGCCCAAAGAGGCCGCTCCAAAGCGTTTCGCTCACAGACGTGTTCAAACTTGACGAGATACTTCGCCATGTCCTCGCCTACTACGAACGGTGGCAGTTGGTCCCGAATTCTAAAACCGCTGACCTGAATCGTCGGAGAAGCTACGCTAGGCGCCTGCGAACACTGTAGGATTGCCAATTCTAGTCGTTTCAACTCTAGGCGCTCTTGTCTCTCGGCCTCCTCGCGACGTTCTACTTCTCGCCTTTCAGCCTCCTCACGGCGTGCTTTGATATCCACCCAGGCCTCATCGACTTCCTCAGCCGACACTCCCTCATCCTTCATGATCTCAAGGATCGCTTGCTTTCGTTTCGAACGGCCCAAAGTAATGCCGAGTTCCTCACAAATTTCGATGAGTTCCTTCACTTTAAGGTTCTCCATCGTTCACACTAGCCTCTTGCTGTTTGCCCCTGTTAAGAATCTACTTGCCGTACCCACTATAAGCCTACTAGCAAGACGCGCAAGCAATTTTTCACACTCCCGTGTTTACCCCCTCCGCATTAACTTTGGTTTCAAAGCACTTCGACTTTGCTTGAAACGATCAAAGCTCACTCTAATGCTTCACACAGTCCTTTTCTAAACTACTACAACCTGAGCTAGAGTAGTCTGGTGAACTGAGGGGAAAACATCAGGCACTCACCGCATCGATGTCGCTGACGCCGGCCGATCCCGCAGCTGCCAACCACTGTTGCGAAGCCACCTCCGAATCCCACCGCTGACCTCCACTGTTGCGAACGACGGACCGATCCCGCCGAAGCCACCACTGTTGCGAAAGACGGGGACGCCAACACGGCCCCGAAGGAGCCACCGCTTTCAACTCCGCCGGGAAGGTCACCAGCCGTTTGGTAGCGTATGTTTCTCAGCCCACGACTGCTTCTGCGCAGAGCTGATAAGACGAGCGGACGAGACGACGGTGAGTTAGACAAGGTTTATGTACAGCATATATACAGAGGCGTTACAATTTCGGCACTGGGGCCGACAGAGACTCGAAGAGCCGAGCTCTCCTCTCTAACACATAGGTCAGCCTTTCGCCTAAGACCGCTGACTCACACACATGTCGGCTCTCCGACATGGGGACTCCTCTCTCTCGTAGGACCGCCGATCGCGACGCGCCGCAGGGCTTCTTTTATTTACACCGGGTCCAACCAAAATGTCCAATCAGAAGCGCCGCTGGTCGTCAGGGCAGATTCCGCCAATGGGGGTCGCCGCGCCATGCGTCAGACCACCAGACACGCGGACGCCGGCTCGCTGTCACGCGCGCAGCTGACTCAATGCACGTGGGCCAGGGAGGCGCCGCGCGTGTTCACTCCGTCGAGTTGATCGCGCCAGGCGGACTGCGGGCTGGCCTTGACCCAGATTGCCTCTTTCCGAGGCACGGACGTTTGACGAGGACTCGCTGGCATAACAATGCCTCGGGGCGCTAGATATGTGGAGATGTTCTGTAAAGCTTTTTGAAGTCGCTGTTTGGTGATGTAACGTAATCTTGAAGCGCTCCAGATGCACATGTCATCAGCGTAAATTGTGCTGTGTACTCCTCGAGGAAGTGATTTCATGATGTGTATCAGGGTAAGGTTGAAAAGGAACGGGCTGAACACGGCACCTTGGGGTACACCCTTCTCTACTGCATAGAACTGTGTGGAACCATTTGGAATACTCATATATATTTTCCGGTCTTCTGGATAGTTGTCAATCCATTTGTATAGATTCCCTCCTATTGGCCAAGATCTTCAATGGTTGCGAGACTGGCATGGTGAAAGACTGAGTCGAAAGCTGCCATGATGTCATGGAAAACGGCTCTCGGGATTCGACCTGCGGAAGGGTTCTTTTCAAGGGAAGAGACAAGTGCGATGACATTGTTGATAGCCGACCTGCCTTGGCGGAACCCATTCATTTCTTGCGGAAACTTGTGGCGGCTTTCTAGGAACCGTGTCAATCGTTTGTGAATAATTCGCTCCATGAGTTTACCAACGCAACTCAGTAGGGCGACAGGCCGGAAAAAGATGTAGCTTGTTGGCTGCTTACCAGGTTTCAAAATGGGCACTATTTTCGCCAGCCTCCACTCAGCGGGGACCACTCCAGTCATCCACGAGGAATTATAATATTCTAGGAGTCGTAGTTTGGACGCATGGGGTAGCTTGGCAATGGCTTCATAGGTTACTTTGTCATGGCCAGGTGATGTGCGCCTGTTTCACTCACCGATAGCAGTGTTCAGTTCCTCAACTGTAAAAGGTATGTCTAGCGCTGGCACTGCCACCCGTGAGTTGGCAGGCTGGTTACCTGCAGATGAAGTCCAAAGCCTTGAATTTGTTGATAGTAGTGTGCAATATTTGTCTGAAAGCTCTTTGAGGGATTGTCCTTCGTACAGGGAGAGTGCGGCGAAAGGGGTTGAAGCTGCTGGAGTGGTATGCGCATGCCTCTAAAAACCCACCAGATTTTGGACACAGGTTGACGGACATCTAATGTTGAGCAAAAGTCACGCCACATTTGTCAGCTACGTTTATCCAGGTAGCGCCGAATATGACGCTGTGTCCGTCGACAGGCTTTGGAGGTCTTCTAAACTCTTTGTGCGCCGAACTTTCCGTTCAGCTCGCCAGCGAATAGCATACAGTCTTTTAAACTCCTCATCATTTGATGGAAATCTGTCGTTTTTAGTTGAAACGTCTGTGCATTCTTTTAGGCAATGAGCCATCGTAGCGAGTAATTAATCATCCTTTGTAGCGGCAGTAATTCCCTTTCCTGCTGCGTCTTTGTACGCATTCCAATCTGTGGATCTCATGACGGAGTCTCTCTGATGTCATATTTGCTCCAGCAGCTGATATCATGATTTGGTAGTGATCATTCCCACGCGTTTACAAGTCAGTGCACCAGTCAAAGTTGCGAGCGACTGAAAAACGAAGGTCACGTCGATGCTGCTGGTAGTAGTGGTGCCTCGTAGAAAGGTGATGCTGCCGTCATTCAGAGGTTCAATTGAATGTTTTGATATCAGCTCTGCAAGCTTAGCTCCTCGAGAACAAGTGTGTGAGCTGCCCCAAATTTCATTGTGGGCATTGAAATCTCCACAAATGTTGTGTGGGGAAGGTGTCCTTGAAATCAAGTTTTCAAGCCTTGAAGCGTCGAAAGGGCTGCCTGGTTCCAGGTATGCTCCGATGAGAGTGTATTCCTGTTTACCTATTATCATTATGGCACAAACATATTCGTTGTCGCAGTGGGGCGCGATGTTGATCGCGGAGGCTGGAATGTCTTTACGAAACTTGATGAGTAATCTGCTGATACCGTCAGGTCGCTTTGAGTGATGACAATAGTATCCGTTCATTCTAAAATTATGGTCGACGCGCAATTCAGAAGTGACGATGATTGGGAATCGGTATTCTCGCGCCAGTCACCGGAAGTCTGAGAGCTTCGAGTGAAGGCCATGAGCGTTCCACTAGATTATGGTGCATGTGTGGAAGATTCTGTGAATGGTCAGTTCAGGGGAAGATGTCGTTGGGGAAGCCATGATTACTAGTGCGAGGAGAACGCCCCTGCGGAGCGTAAGACGTCGACACCAACGGCTCTATTGTAAGAACTGCTTCTACTTCTGGGATATTTCTTGACGAAGGATTTGCGCGGACAAGGGCTTTGAGAGCTGCGAACAGCATCGGAATCAGTAAGCGGGGAAAATCTTGGTCTGTGTTTCAGTGTTGTTGCCCTTCGCAACTGTACTCGACCGATGAATCTTGTGAGACGCTTTGTGGTGGTTTTTAAAGATGCGATGTGCCAGTACTTCCCACGTTTCTTTTTCGTCACATCAGCGTACGTGTCACCAAGTGCATTACGGCTTTGTGGTGATCTTTCCTGGGAAAAGTCTTTCATATTCGTGAATACAACTTCTGGGTTAGGCGGTGGATCATTGCGTCTAGGTGGTTTCGCTAGTGCTTGCTCCAACGAGCGTGCAAGTGTAGCAGCCTTCTTTTTAACGCACCCTCCATACGAAGCAGGATGGGGACCACCGCACTTAGCACATTTAGGTTGTGCTCTTGAGGTACACTCTTTGTGCGAATGAAGACCAGCACAGACTTTGCAGCGCACCGGGCCATTGCAAACTCTCGATATATGACCATGTCTCTGGCATTTATAACACTGTGTGCTGCCCCGACGTACTCGGCCACCGGGTAGCTACAGAACCCAAGCGTAACTCGTTTAGGTAATGATGAATCCTTGGCGAATTGCAAAATAATGGATCGATGACGTACCTCTTTCACCTTGCCGCCATCTTCGGGTGTGTAGGTGGCGAGTCCTCTTGCCGAAACGGCGCCTTGATCACGTAAATAGTCGTGTAAGTCTTAATTTGAGTAACTCAGAAGGACATCTTGTGTTTTCCCATATAGTTCGCTGTTTAAGAGTATGGGACCCGGGCTTCCACGGGTACGCCTGCTAATTGAGTTACCGTTAGTAGATGGCTGGCAGCCGGAAGGGTGGACACTGTGACCATCAGGCTTCCGTCTTTGTTGAGGCGATAGTTAAGAACTTTCTCTTGAGCCGACATTACAACGGCTGATGCGACAGTGTTAGGGTTGACTTTCCATGAGCTTCCTCCATCTGTGGTAGGCCTGAAGACAACAGGGACGCCAGTACCACTTTTTATCTTGTAGGATGCAACTGTGAAGGAATCTTGGTCCATATGATCTCCACTTTCATCTGAAGGATCGGAGCCGTCTTGCTCCTCCCGCAGTCTCTTGTTCGCAGTGACATGGGCTGTAGATCCGTCTACAGAGACTCCAGAAGTAGTAGTTGCCGCCGCTGCCATAGATGCGGCGTCGAGTGCATCTGGCGGCGATGTTCCGTGCCGTGGCGGGTGAGGCACAGGCCGTCTAGAAGTCCGTTTGACGTGCTTTTATGGGTGGGCGGAGACCTCCATGTCATCATGGTGTGAGTACGAAGCACAAACAAGTAATACGAACTGTTAGACTGGGAAAAGTAGTGAAAAATTACGAACTGATCTAACACAGGCAGTGCTTCAGAACATCGTCATATTCCGCCCTATTTGCGGTGGTGCGTAGTCACTCATATAACTTAGAGCTTAGGAAAATGCTAGTACTAGTCTATATTAAAGGGGCCCTGAAACACTTTTTTGAGTAAACATGGAATTAATTCACTGGAATCGCGTATTACTTCACAAATTGAACGCCGCAAATTTTATTCCAGTACATAATTCAGTAATTTTGTCCAGTACGAGCGGAGTTACAAAGATTTGTCACATGCTGCAATCACATTCTCTCTTCTCTCGTCCCAACGGAAGCGCTGGAAGCTGATCAGGGAGGGATGAGACGAGCAAACGAAAAACGTCACTTGCACCTCGTGATGTTGAGCATCTTTTTTTTTTCTTTTTTTTGAATACGAGGTTTTTCCGTGCGAACGCGCGCGCACGCGTGGAAGAGAGGCGGCCTCTCGCGGCAATCTCTAACAAACGAGCGTGTCATGTTCGAATCAGCCAATAGCTGATAGAGGCGCTTACTGTGATTGATTTTTGGGCTTATTCCGTGGTTTCTTCAGAGAAGAGAAAGCAATTTTTAGCTGATTTTTATAATTTATTGTGAATTCGAGGCCACGCGCTGCGCTATAATATTTGGCTCGCATGTTGTCGGGAGCCTCTACTAGCGATCGGCAGTATTTTCTGACCATGCTCAAAAAGTGTTGCAGGGCCCCATTAAAACATGCAGCTCCCGTGGGCGCTCCTACTGCACTGCATACTCTTGGATCATTATATTTTTGGAAGTGGTTCTTAAATATAATACTTGAAGTAGAGCTCACACACTTGAAAACCAATTAAAAATGCACTTTATTTTAAGTGTCTACTCGCATGTGAATTTCAAAGAAACATATTAGGCTGCTGGCGAGACTGGCTCAAATTTATAATATCGCAATAAAGTGGTAGCAACAACGGCAAGAAAATACTATGCACAAAACCCATGCATTAAGTAATGCAACAGAATGCCTGCCATTTTTTCTAAGCCAAGTGAACAGAACTAATACAAGAAGTCCACGGTGCTAATCGCCAATAGCAAGCTGTTTACCGACCCTGATGGAAAAACGCCTGTTCTGAAAACGTACTCACACACGCGTTTATATTTTAATGCCAGGGCTGAGGCCAACAAGTCAGAAGCACACATGACGCCTTCATTTTTAGAGCAAGAACGGAACATGATGGAAATGGGAAATATGTAGTACGACACACGTAGGTACCTTTGGGTCACGAAGAAAACGGATGTCAACGTCAGCTTGCCGAACGACGCGCTCCCATTTCGTTCTTTTGTTGTCCTTGGGAAACGAGAACACTCGAAACTTCGGTCCCTTTGCCGCGACAATTCGCCACGCAGCATCGCCCAACCGTACGGATTAGCATCCGTACAGATTGCGAATATCCCACGCACAAAACGCATAACAAATTCACACTGCAGTTTACGGACACAGACAAAAAGACGGTCTTCTTTAGTCGCCTACAAGCACACCAGCACGCCACGAAAACGTTCCTCAGGCTTGGCAATCTATGTCTGTCGAGCAGCGAGAGCAAGCGTTGGCACGTCTGTGCAATGAAACACGCCAATCTAAACGGAGTGACGTCAGAGCCCGCGGCAGACACAGCCAGTATAAGCCTGAAATCATATAGGTGGCATTGGCAGAGCTCGTGTTCTGCGTAAAACATACTCCCTTGCACTGATATTATTGCATGATTACAGCATTCGTGTATGCAGATGGCTTTATGTCGCTACTTTTAAGCCACCACACTGTCGTATCAACGTGGCAAAGCTTGTGAAGCGAGATTAGCGTTATCATTACAACCAATGCGCGTTCTTTCTTCGTTCATGCGCACAGACCAGAAACTTTCTGGTAGTGTCGTTATAACATTAAAAAAGTTTAGATACCACGAGATTATGTTGATTGATATGTGGGGTTTAACGTCCCAACACCACCACATGATTATGAGAGACGCCGTAATGGAGGGCTCCAAAAATTTCGACAACCTGGGGTTCTTTAACGTGCACCCTAATCTGAGCACACATGCCGACAGCATTTTCGCCTCCATCGAAAATGTAGCCGCCACAGCCGGGATTCGATCCCGAGACCTGTGGATCAGCAATCGAGTACTTTAGCCACTAGACCACCATGGCGGGGCATCACTGGCTTATATGTTGCCTTGGCGCTTCCAAAGCCACCATGGTGGACTACCAACGCGTTGAGAACCGGCTTTCACGACGTGAGGTGCAAGCAATGGACTGCATGCATCTTAGACAACTTTAGGTATTCCACCTAAAGATAGCCGTGTCAAATATAAACCACTCTACTTCGACTCGCACGCGCACGCAGTCTTCGATTCCCACTACTCGGCAAGCCCACAGTAGTTGGGGGCTTATGGCATTCCACCTTTAATGTTTCGCGCTACCGACCAAAGGGGACAATCATATATAGTAAGTGCATCATCTGAACGGTACACCCCGAACATAGCGCAGAAGTACTCTTCTCGGTTGGCTTCCTGTCCTTTATATATACATACAACTTCAAGCATGGGTTCTAGACAGCGCGTTCGGGCTGTAATTTATTATTACGATGTCAATTATATGGACACACTCGGCTGGTTTTTGCCGTCATTGATGGTGTCGCCGTTACCGTCACCATCATGCCCCGTAAATGTATATGTATGTATATGTATATATGAAAGCCACAAAGAAAAATAATTCAGAAAAAAATCACAGCTTCGCCACAAAGGCGAAGCAATGGACGCGATAGCAACAAACTGGAATGTCACGCACGAAATGAAAAGCAGATCGAAACGTGCCCCACGTTTCTCTCGCACAAACGACGCACGAAACGTACTCGCAGGCACAGATCCACGTGAATAAACGTATCAGTTGTTACTTCGCTGTGTCTGAAAAGCACGCCGCTTTTTGCAAACGCAGACTGCAATGATTGCAGTGACCTTTGTGCGCCCGGTAACTATCACAGAGTCGTTCCAGATAAAGCCCGAGGCCAGCCAAGACGTACAATTCTCCCCTCCTCTCCACCGCGAGATAACGGCGCGCGAGGGAGCGCCACTCCCCTCCGCAAAACGGGGCAAAGTACGCGTGGGAGATTAGAGCGCGCGCCGCCATGCGATGTAGCAACGCGCGCTCATTGCGCCATCTTACTGGTAATGCTGAAAACATGATAATTCCCTCCTCCCCGAAATGTATGTGAGCAGTGGTAAGTGGTAGATATAAGTAGCTTGCCGTTGAATGAGCGTTGCACTTTCTCCTGGGTGACTCAGTGGTTAACGGCTCGCACTCACGATTGATAGGCCAGAAGTCCGATTCCGCATGCTGGAGTCTTATGTAGTTGTTGTTTTTTTCGCTTTCTTGCATTTTCATATAGCTACATATACATATACGGCACACTATATCGACGCCGGCGGCAAAATTCAGCCGAGAGTGTCCGTATAATTGCTATCGCAATAAAATGTTTTTAAGCGAGCTAAATCGATGGGCCAACCTCTCGCTCCGCAGCGCGTGGCGTAGACAACTCAACCACGAAAGCGTACCTCCTGTTGCACACTAACGGTGAGCAAGTCGTATACACTTTTTACCGCTGGCGGCACACTGATGTCGGTGATATTTCGTCGTGTTCTCTGCGTTACCAGCGAGATGGCGCAAGGGTGCACATGAGATGTCGCGTGCCACTCGTTGCAACGCTTGTGCTTGTCCATGACGTGTGCCTGCCCTTCGAGGCGTGGTCGCCCGTGCGCGCTTACATCGTGATGGCGGTATTTTCCATGTTTTGTGCCTTCACCGGAAAGATTTCATTAAAGTTACAACGCAGGCAAAGATCACTTTGCTCGCTACAGAGGCCCCGGGGGGGTTGCGAAAGGAAAGCGCTGTTCAAGCACAAGGAAGTAACAAGTGTCCCACAAAGTAACAAGTGTCACATAATATGACACTTATTATTTCACGCTTATCCTGTGTATACCTGTGCGTACGTTCCGTGCTTCATTTGTGCTTAAGCAGTACATTGCGTGTCGAGCTGCGAACGTTGTTGATTCGTGCTCGTCCTGTGTGCGGCGCTTGTGCAGCGCGCTGCACGTCCCGATCTGCTTACCGTTTTTCGCATGACATCACAATCGGTTGCTATTGGATTCATTGCTTCACCCTTACCGCGAAACTGACGTTTTATCTAAACGTCGAAAAGCGGAGACTACCGTACAAAAACAAAAATAAGCCAATCCGGTTTTTTCGAACCCTTAGCAAGAATTTAGCGTGGATTATTTTAACTTTGTTCTTAGTGCACTGTCTTTGCTTTTTCTCAACAGTTCCGCAACCAAGAGTACTCATTCTGGAACTGCCTCGAAATTAAAGGAGAGATGACACTCGCACAGCTTCTGGAGTACTTCAGGGTAGGTCACGCGTGTTTTATTAGGTACATGTCGGTTTGTTGTGTGAGCAAGCGTGGGTGTCTCAGGAGAGCGAATATGGTAACGGCCTTTGTACAAGAGACAAGTAGACATATATAAGGGCGGAACCAAGTTGTCTTAGTAAGAATCATGACTATACCTATACCCGGCATTGCAGACGTGAGTGAGTGGGTGAGTGAGTGAGTGGGTGAGTGAGTGAGGGAGAATGGACTATGAACGTGAGTGCAAATTATCTTGTGTTTAGGAAAAAAACGCCTGAGTGTCACAGTTGAGAAAAAGTCTAAGTTGGCAGCCTGCCTTTCATTTGCTTTGAGATTTGTCCACGCATGAAAGAAGCCGTAGCCTCGATAGTTTCTGGCGCTGTTAAACGTTGTGGTATCTTTGAAGCATTGGTGCAACCTCTCCCCGCGCTGCGCCACCTATATTTCCAGTCGCTCAGCTTGGATGCAATGGGAAGCTTCGCTTTCAAGCAGAGCCGAACGGGTTGGAAGATAGCTGTCTACCGATTGTTTGTATCTGTAGGTAGTGGCAGGAACGGATTTATTTGCGAATTAACTACATCTCAAGCGGTCATATATAACCGCCATCGAGTTGCTTTTCTTTCCAAAATATATTGTTTGCCATTTTACTCGCCGGCTATTCTGGGTAGGTGTTAAGCTTGTTTGGTAGAAATTTTGTACAATTCCTGCATGCGCGTCGTGTTCACATTACGAGAGTCTTTGCGGTTTTCGGTCGTAGCTCTCTTAAAGAAAGAAAAGGTTGGCAGGCCCAATGTTTGTTGCCGTTTCGACAAATTGTGGATAGATAATGGAGAGCTCTAAATTATGAATGAGGAACAGAGTTAAACTGCACCAAACTTTGACCAGTTTACCCTTATGTACAACTGTTCGAAATCGGTATGCATTACGTGAAAGGCATTGCCCTTGCCTTCTTTCCTCTATTTTATTTTTAAGGCGATATACTTTTACGACTCACGCGGTGGTGGCCTTGAGCGGAAAGCCGGAGCATATACTTCGCGCAAAAATATCACGTGACCTGTCGTGCATAGCTCGCGACACGCCGGCCGCGCATTCACTTCGTTATTGAAGCGTTTGCGCAAATGTGTTTTGAATAACGTGGAAGAGGTGTGTCGTCTTGGAGGACAGCGAACCTGGGCGTAGCGGATTGTGCAGAAGGCCGAAGAGGTTTTAAATGCCAGAGGAGGCTCAACGAGCCCCGAGACCCCATGAGCCACATGGCTCGTCATATTCTGACGTCACACTTCAGTCTTTAGAGCATTGTCACTATGAATTTCGCTTTCAAGTCGTCTTAGCGATTGTGTAAGATCATCGAAACTTCTTTTTCCTTTCCAGCTAGAGCACGAACTCGAAGTCATGAGCGTGTTGGAAGGCGACCATACTCTATACGACGCCAACACGCCCCCTTCTAAGGCACTCATGAAGATCGCGTAAGTGAAGTGCTTTACTTTCTGTAATCGGGTATTCAGATGTGGTTTGTGTTCTGTGTTGCAGCTTTAACTATGCGCAGTGCCTAAGCCAAACTGCAACATGTAAATATATGCACTCTTCAGTGACGGGGGGAGGGGGGCACACTCCATGGCTTTTCATTACCCATGGCGTCCGCGCACTGGTGGAAGCGGCTACCCATCGGCAGAAACACGCTGCTTAAAGACCGCGAAAATTTATATCTCCTGTTGCGTAAAAAGCAACCGCCGCTTCTCAGGAAATGCGAAGCATTGAACCACGCGGTGGAAGTATATCTACTCGCTGAGAAAAAAAGCCGCTTAAGTGGGAACGAATAACACCGATATTGGATATGAGTGACTCACGTTGGCAGACAGTTGCGGGGGTCACTTTTCTTTTCTTTTCCTTCTCATAAACATAAAAACTCCCCCCGACAGTGAAACCACCATGATGGGGTACCAGCATGGCGGGGAGCGAAGTTTGCGCTCTCGGGTTATTGTTATCGGCACGTGCATGTAGATTATTTTATTGTTAATTTATGAAGAGCAAAAACGTTTCGGCCGCGTCGTTATCATATAGCAGCAGGCTAACCGTAACTAGATCATGCTGCATTGACGTCGCCGTAGACGTCATGTTGGGCTGCAGAACGAAGCTGCATCTACCACGTCACTTTCAGCTATTTATGACTGTGAAGGAGGGTACGGCAGTAGCTCTTTTTTCTTCTGGGCAATTATGATTATGAGTACAGACCAACACGTACCCACACTTACAAAAAACCACCACATAATTCCCACAGTATGCGCACGAAGCTGTCCTTGGTATGGCCCATCGAGTATAGGGAACCGTAACTAAACTGTTGTTTGTGGTCAAGCTCAAAATCCCGACACGTCCCACAACCGGCCGCTCATCTTTCTGCCATTGAATTCGAAATACCCGCGAATTGCCGGTTGCCATAACGAGAAAGAGATTTTGCAGTCGTCAAGTTGCATCATCCTGCCAGAAGGCGCTGCCATTACCTGACCACTTGGAACACGTTGCTTCTTTGCCTGATCGATTGCGCCTCACGAATGACCCCGCCTAAAGGCGATATGTCCATCTTCCCGTAGTGGTCTAAGCAAGGTGCCACATTTAAAAGGCGCCAAACAAAAGTAATGGCAAGGAGAATTACATTGGTGGAGGAATAATTCGACTGTTATTACATTGCCGAAATCATCCACAGATAAGTGAAGCGCTCCACGTGTGGCACTTTCAGACGGTAGCACCCCATGTCTATTGTGCACAACAAGGATGACAAATAAACTTTTTTAATTAGGAACATGACTTTTACAGACTATGCGTTTGTTTAGCCGTGCTTAAATACACTTTTAACGTATTGAAATTTGTGTAGCATGAATGGTAGTTCGGTGATCGCCTAATTTTAAAAACTACACGAGCGCAAACCGTACGAAAGAGAAAATTGAGGTTGTGCCCGTCAAAAAAACGTCTTCAAACATTGGGGGGTCTCTGAGCTAGTCATGACCACGCACGGATTCTTAACGTGCTTCTCTATATACAGGCATGTTTTTCCACTACGCATGTGCACAACATGACGCCGTTTCACCATATGCACTACCGGCCCGGTTAACTCAACGTAAAACATGGAGGTACAACTGGAAAAGTGGATATTGTCACGAGGCTTTTGCAACACGGGTCCTTTAATAAGTCCCAGTGTGGCTGGATACTTCCAGAAAAGCGCGTCCTTCGAAGCAACCAAACTACTCATCACTTTTCACGACATCACGCAGTACTACAAGCTATCAAGGATAACCAGATCATTCCCACACCCGGAACTAACAAAGCTCAATAAATCACTTGGCGGCAGCTTCAAACCAACTCATTTCCTTCCCCGTACATATACAAACACATATACCCAGCCTTATTCATATCTACGTGCGCCCTTTGCAAGACACAGACCACAACCTTGGACCACATAATCTGGGGATGCATCAAGGACCCTCCACCACCAAATCTCCTGGGACAGTCACCTTCAAGTGAGGCCTGGGAGAGAATCCCCGCAAGCCTGGACACTCAGCTCCGGGCCATCAAATGCGCTGACGAGGTGGCGACCAGGCACGGCCTGACAGCCCTCGCCACTTAAGAAACCGTTTAATAAAGTTGTTTACTACTACTTCGGGGCTATCTATAGAGTCAAGAAAAAGCGCATGGTTTTCTTTCCGATGGCTAGACTCGATCTTGCACTGCACTCATTACGTCGAGGTGGCAATATTTCTCACGTTATAATGATCATTGCCTTCCTTTATTTTTTGATAACCGCAATTGTGTAGGGCACTTATTTTTTCCACTTGCGCTAAAGTTTGCCTACAAGGTTGGTAATGGCGCGACAAATTTTGTGTCTCGGTGACGACATTTGCAGTCGTCCCATCAGAAACAGATGAACGCGGAAAGAACTTGATAACGATAAGCCTCGGCGGTCACCCTTGGTTAAAATCGTATGTGCTAAAGAGCTTAATTGGCAAAGTGCTTTTGGCGGTCGTTTGAAACTCCGGTCGTCACCTGTTTTCTGTTCGCAGTGATGTCACTGTTCAAATGAAACACTACCGTTGGATGTGAAATTGAATGAGACTGCTCGGTGCAGTAGGCGGTAAATTAGGAAGAAGAAAGCAAGTCCATTTTTAGACTTCTTGTGAGGAACATATATCATTTTTAGTGTTTATCTTTTCGGATGCTTATCGGGAGCCTTGGCCGTGTCTTTCCGCAGCGTGAGCAAAGTCGTGGAGCGAGTGTCCAAGGCTGCAATCGACAGTGGGACGCTGGCCCTGACTCTTCAAGTCGCGGGCAGAGACGCCAACAGCGGAGAAGAGGTGGAGGTGCCCAGAGTGCGATACCTGCTGCGCTGATGACCACGGTGCCGCATAACTACCTGCTTAGAAATAAGTACGTGAGGTTGTTTTTTAACGGCAATTTTGCAACAGAGTTCATTTTGGGTTACGTAATCATTACGCAGGCTAAAGACATCGAGTGTCTCGTTGCTCGGCCCCTAAAGCGAAACATGGGAGGTGAATAAAGCGTTACGAGAGGACACGTGATGTCACTCACACAAGATGTCACTCGTGACATTTTGCTGTGACGTCACCATGCACAAAGTTTCTGTAAATTACCTAGAGGGGATTGTGCCGCTGCAATCGTTCAGGCACTATGGGAATGATGGGTAGAACACAAATTTTCTTAGTCTTCGTGCTTGTGGGGTTCAAACACAGTTGTAGCTTTTGTTATTGCTACGTTTGGGTTTTGTTTCGAATGAAAAAAACTGACCCTCGTGAACTTTGTTACCCTATTTAAATTGGTCAGCCTAATAAGGTAAGGTGGTGAAGCGTAACTGCTAAATCTTTGCTGAACTTTGTCTTGCAGCAAAGAGGATTCAGGCCACACGGAGCCAAACAGAGCCGGAAAAAAAAACCGCATATTAGACATATTCATCATTCCCATGCTGTCTGAAGCACCGTGCGTTCCACCTCCCATAGAGACTAGCGACAGAGTTGCCTCTAGCGCTTTTAAAGGAAACTCTCTGACCATGTAGCATAATAACGTCATGATAACCGTCGTCACGACGGCAGATATTCAAGGTTTGCGACGTGACGTCATCACATGACGTCATATATCATGTAACTTCATCAGTCTATGACACTTTGTCAAAGGTTGGCCGATCCCCTATGTAGTGCAACGCCAAGTGAGGTCCAGGAACCTTCAGGGCAGTTACGCAGCCAGAATTTTTGGGGGCGGGTGGGTGGAAGAGGTAGTTTTTGCATGTTGCCATGTATGTGTGCGTGCGTATGTACATATAAATATGAAAGACTGACCATTCTGGGAGTTCCCCCACCCCTCCAGCCTTGCGACGCCACTTGCTGAAGCAATGGGGGGGGGGGGGGGCGTGTGAACGGGGGCTGGGGGGCAGAGGGGGGCGTCTTTTCACGTCAATTTCCTGCCACGAAGAGGTGTGGCTTTCCTGCATACTTTGGATGCTTTATCCTCTCATAAACGGGGAACCGGTTGCCTCATAGCGCGAAATTCAACATTCCTGCATGTTCCTAGACGAGAATCCGTGCTCGTGCCAGCTATACGGCACCAAGGGGTGTGGTGGCTCCCGATTGTACAACTTAATACATTACCGAGTGTGCAGCAGGCTTTCGAATTCACGTGTAACCTGCTACATAAGTTTATTCGTGGTTGCATGTCTTAGGCAGCGTGCGGTATACACTAGCCGACATTCACCGGCATTTAGTTAATAACGAACATCACAGAAAGTGAGCGACCATGGGCGGCAGGCGGAACGCTGGTAGTATTCAATTTCACGGTAGACAAGAGTACATGCATGTGACCATTCACAGCCATTTTCAAATGAAAGGAGTGGGTGGAGGTGCACACGGGGATAGGCTTTCGCGCATGGCATAGTTATTTGTGGAAATTGCCTACACTTGCGCACACTATAGTCGCGCATAAGGGAAGTCCATGCGGCCAGGCCGTGGCCCTCTCCTTGCCAGATGAGTACTGCAGGCCGCACTTTGGATGTTCCAGGGTTTACGTATTAATCGGTGGAAAACAGAGATTCAGTGTTTATAATATATTGTAAACGCTTAGAAGCACTGTACGTAGTCTACTATGGGAGAGCCACTGTTCAGAAAAAGATTGCCCGCAGCTTCCCTCGGGGGAAGACTGAGGAGGATGCGGACCATATAATTGGTTAACGGGGTGTTAAAGTGCGACTTACTTGGGTCGATGGCTAAATTGGTTAACGTGGTTGTGAAATGGGGTGTTAATTTGCGACTTACTTGGGTCGATGGGTAAATTGGTTAACGTGGTTGTAGGAGGGGGTGTTAAATGAGTGAACACGTACACACGTATGCGAAAGGGCGGCGCTGGTCGAAGGGACGTCGATCATTGTGTTTGTGGATTCGTTGGAATTCATTTCACCGCGACCTTGGACGTCGACGCGCCGTACAAACCAACCAACGAGCGGCAACTGAGCGGGCGAGCGCCGACCTTGAGTATATATACAGCACGACGGCGCATGCACTGTCAGCTGTTGAATGTTCTCGAAGCGCGACGCCACATGC
The DNA here is from genome assembly GCF_013339725.1 of Rhipicephalus microplus. Classification (NCBI taxonomy): domain Eukaryota; kingdom Metazoa; phylum Arthropoda; class Arachnida; order Ixodida; family Ixodidae; genus Rhipicephalus; species Rhipicephalus microplus. Next base: position 88,346,559 of record NC_051169.1, on the reverse strand, counting down.
GCGTCCACTGGAGAATCAGGAGAATTGTAGATGTCGAACGCGGTGTGTAGAGGAGGAAGGGTGCACAGATGGTGGAGGAGTGAAGCGCGCGCGGTGTGTAGAGGAGGAAGGGATGCACAGATGGTGGAAGAGTGGGCGACGGCGCGACGGCGCATGCGCGCGCGTCAGCTATCGAATGTTCGAGAAGCGGTGCGGACGGCGCGGACGGTGCACTACAAGGCGCGAATATAAGATGCTCCGCATCTAAAAGATTGTTTCCACTATGTACAATGCATCAATTATGCGTGGCAAGCCAGTGTTCAGGGCGTGTTTTCAAAAAAAATTGCCCGCAGCTTCCCTCGGGGGAACACTGAGGAGGATGCGGAGCATATAATTGGTTAACGGGGTGTTAAAGTGCGACTTACTTGGGTCGATGGCTAAATTGGTTAACGTGGTTGTGAAATGGGGTGTTAAATTGCGACTTACTTGGGTCGATGGCTAAATTGGTTAACGTGGTTGTAGGAGGGGGTGTTAAATGAGTGAACACGTACACACGTATGCGAAAGGGCGGCGCTGGTCGAAGGGACGTCGATCATTGTGTTTGTGGATTCGTTGGAATTCATTTCACCGCGACCTTGGACGTCGACGCGCCGTACAAACTAACCGACGAGCGGCAACTGAGCGAGCGAGCGCCGACCTTGAGTATATATACAGCGCGACGGCGCATGCACTGTCAGCTGTCGAATGTTCGAGAAGACGTACACACGTATGCGAAAGGGCGGCGCTGGTCGAAGGGACGTCGATCATTGTGTTTGTGGATTCGTTGGAATTCATTTCACCGCGACCTTGGACGTCGACGCGCCGTACAAACTAACCGACGAGCGGCAACTGAGCGAGCGAGCGCCGACCTTGAGTATATATACAGCGCGACGGCGCATGCACTGTCAGCTGTCGAATGTTCGAGAAGGGGGAGAAGCGCAACGGCGCATGCGCGCGCGTCAGCTGCCGATGTTCTCGAAGCGCGACGGCGCATGCGCGCGCGTCAGCTGCCGATGCTCTCGAAGCGTGACGGCGCATGCGCGCTACATTATACAGCTAGCGAATGTTCGTGAAGAGGAGAAGCGCACGCGGTGTGTAGAGGAGGAAGGGTGCACAGATGGTGGAGGAGTGAAGCGCGCGCGGTGTGTAGAGGAGGAAGGGATGCACAGTTGGTGGAAGAAGGAGGAGGAAGCTTGCGGACGGCGCCGCACTACAAGCCTCGAGTATTAGATGCTCCGCATCTGAAAGTGTTTAACGATTTATAGTGCTTGGTATTCTACTATGGGAGAGCAGAAAGCCGTCCCAGTTTACGCAACGCGTCCGCAATTTATGATAGGCAAGCTATGCAGTGTGTTTAGAAAAAGTTGTTAACGATTTAGAGTACTTGATACTCTACTATGGGAGAGCGTAATGCCGTCCCGTACTTCAGGATTTCACATCGATTCATTCCGCCAGTCACTGATGCCGTGGCTTAGAACTACGAGTAGGACGTAAGCGCTGCGTCGTGTGCCAGTTTCTTCATTTGTTATTGTAGTGCGTAATTGCGCGCATAACCTCAAATTCAATCGCTGTAGCTAATATGCAGCTTTCATTCCCTATTGCCACATGTATGTTATCAAACACTGTTCAGAAACTCACCTTGGAGACCGAATAGTCACAGATATTCTGTGTGTAGGCTCAACTGCTTTCACTAGTACATTGAGTGCCGAATGTTTGAAGAGCAGCAGCAACTCTCACACAATTCGTAGCTCAGTAACTCCAGGCACTCATGCACGCACAAACGCGCACAGGAACACGCACATAAATATGCTCAAACACACACACAAAGGTGCGTACGCGTTTCATACATACGTCAGCTGCCGTTTTGCCGTTGCCTTGCTCTTTTGATCCTAAACCCACACATTCGCTCTCTTCTATGGTGCCTCACCCCCGCGCACATAGGGGCAGCACACTCTATGTATACACACATGCAGCAACATCGTCTTTCGAAAATGCAGTCAGTCTTGGTGAATGTTTCGAAAACATTGATGTCCACAGTACACGATAACTTTATTAATGTTTTGATTCTCTTATCTCTCTGTTACAGGCAGATGAAAGAGCAGCGCTGTATCTGCCTCTCCTATACAGACGCACGAAGGAAGAAGCAGTGCGCCTTCGCAACTCCAATGAGACCCCGTAGTGCTGACAGCGCCATAATCATATTTATATAAATTACGGCAGTGATGCGTGAATTCGTGGACCTATATTAGAGCACATGCTGTAGCGTGAATTGCGTAATTGTTTTCGTCCCTAGCCCACGCAACACTCATTGTCCTGCAGATGTCGTTATATTTTTTGCTTTATCCTGAAAACGTTCAATTTTACAGAATGTTGATTGCCCAAAGCACAGATATTGCGTTACATCAAAAGGAGATCCCATTATGGTCGAAACGAAGAACAATGCAATAAATTTTACGCCTCCTTTTTATTTGTTTTATGCAACAACGTGGTGATGAGACGCTGTCTTCAAGTGGCTCCGGCGTTAATGTGTAGTAAACATTTGAATACGACCCTTTCATCTAGAACTTGTGCTAGATCATAAACCTGTGATGAAACGTTGCACAACGTTCTTAGTAATAGGGGATCCCGCTTGGTTTTTCTTTTTTTTTTTGCTGGCTACACTGTGTCGCTTGTAATTGATTGATATATGTGGGGTTCAACGTCCCAAATCCACCATATGATTATGAGAGACGACGTCGTAGAAAGCTCCAGAAATTTCGAATATCTGGGTTTCTTTAACGTGCACCCGAATCTGAGAACGCGGGCCTACAGCATTTTGCCTCCAACGAAAATGCAGCCACCGCAGCCGGGATTCGATCCCACGACCAGTGGGTCAGCAGCCGAGTACCTTAACCAGTAGACCACCGCGGCGGGGCGTGTGTCGCCTGTATTGAAAAGCCAAGTCAAACCACTCCCGGCCAATGACAGTATGTGGAAATATTTGTTCCTTCCTTTGTTGTAAACTATGAGAGCATATGGGTCTATCGTAGCAGAACGTGTCCACCGCACGTGTTCCAACTAAGATTCAATAGGCGCCCCTCACTCATTGGTGAGACTCGCGCGAACAATGCGGCCAGGTTGCGGTAAGTCGGGCGCAACCTGGTCGGTAAGTCGAACACGAAAGTGCGTGGTCTGCGCGGCACGCCGGCTACTGACAGCGCGTTCAAGTGGGAACGAGAGCAACCACAGCCTCTTTTCGCGTCATCTCTCGGCGAGCAGAACAAGCAGTCATTGATGATAAGGTACCAGCGGCGAGATTGCAACAGAGGCTAGTAATCGCCTTGAAGGGAGAGGGGGTCACAATTCAATTACTGGTTCTATATCAGCAATGATGTTTGCAACCCCCTCCCCCTTCAATCGATTGCCGGCCTCTGTTGCGATCTCGCCGCTGGTGCCATACAATCAATGACTGCTTCCTCTGCTCGCCGAGAGATGACGCGAAAAGAGGCTGTGGTTGCTCTCGTTCCCACTTGAACGCGCTGCCAGCAGCCGCCGCACTGCGCAGGCCACGCACTTCTGTGTTCCCTTTCATAAAAATTCACCCTGTACATGTTAATTCCCTAAGAGAGAAAAAAATATATTCCATAGTGTGCAGGGACTGTCCATATATAGTTGCTGGTCAGCCCATAAATACACGAGAGCACGTTTTCATTCACTTATAGCATCGCGTCAGGGCGCGACGCTTGTTTTATACATACACTATAAACGCCGCATTCTCGTCCCATGAATGAAGAAAGCGAGAGGCAGGAAGCTGCCTGATCTCTCACTTCATAAGGAGAGGACGTGGTGTCGAGTGTACAAGCCGCGTACTTACGAGCTGCCAACACGTAGAAGTGTAATTATAGGGCTCAATCGAACATCGTCACGCCGCATTGAAGCAGAAATCGTCGCGGAAGTGCTGGCTGCGCGCCCGTGTTGTAGCCGGTGGCCGTTCACAATTTTCGAAATCCAAGTTTCACGCCGCTTCTTCCGGAGGACACGTGCGGAGACTGGCGTTCTTTCATTGTAAAGGGTTTCGCGATGCTTGATGGACGTGCGTCGAAACACGCCGCTAACGCCACCGTCGTCAACGTGAAGCCTCGTACGATGCGGATATGGACGAACGCATTCGTGTGTTGAACGCTTGGAAGCGCTTGAGTATTTAACGTCGTATCAGCAGTGTGGCAGCTTGGGCTAGTTGGTATGCCATGACGATAGCTATAGCACGAGAACAAAACGACGACACAGAGACAAGAAGGACGCGATGGATGGATGGATGGATGGATGGATGGATGGATGGATGGATGGATGGATGGATGGATGGATGGATGGATGGATGATGGATGGATGGATGGATGGATGGATGGATGGATGGATGGATGGATGGATGGATGGATGGATGGATGGATGGATGGATGGATGGATGGATGGGATGGATGGATGGATGGATGGATGGATGGATGGATGGATGGATGGATGGATGGATGGATGGATGGATGGATGGATGGATGGATGGATGGATGGATGGATGGATGGATGGATGGATGGATGGATGGATGGATGGATGGATGGATGGATGGATGGATGGATGGATGGATGGATGGATGGATGGATGGATGGATGGATGGATGGAAAAACCTTATTTCGTCAGAAAGCAACTGAGGATGATCCGTGTTAGACGGCCATCAACCCAAGGTTGGCGGCGACCTGTGTGGCCCACTCCACGACCCTTAACTGGACGACTGGGTCTGAGCTGGTCAACACGGCCCTCCCAGTGCTCAAGAGGGGGACCACGCATAATATCCACCAGCGGCGGCACTATGCTACATCCCAAAGTATGTGATCATATGTTGCCACAGCCTGACACATTTGCATTGCGGCTTAATCTCCTCCGGGTACATTTTGTTCAACGCGTAAGGGTTGGGAAAAGATCGCGTCTGCAGTTTTCTCCAGACGCATTCCTGCGCCTTAGTCAACCGCTTGTGCGGGGGCGGATAAAACCTCCGCTTTAGTTTATAATGATTCGTTATGTCATGAAAGGACACCAGCCCATCTCTCGCGGACCTCCCCGGAACTGGCGGCTCACCTACCCGGCTGACGAAACCTCGAGCATTCAGGTGAGCCGCCTCGTTCCCAGGGTTCCCAGAGTGTGCTGGTACCCAGACAATTTCTATTTCTCTCATTTCTCGTCCCGTGGCCCCGTGCAGAAATCGTGCGGCGGTCACCGATATTCTGCCCCTCGGCAGATTTCGGATGGCTGTCTTTGAATGACTGAAAATCAAATCTGACTGCGAATTAGTTATAGCTAGCGCTATTGCCGCTTCCTCTGCAGTTTCCGAGGAACGGGTTTTGACCGATCCAGAGGCGACCAAGCGCCCCCGCCTGTCCACCACCACAATCACAAAAGCTTCTTTGTCCTTATATTCCGCAACATCTGTATAGACTGCCACTTTGTACTCGCCGTACTCAACGTGTAAAGCTCTGGCTCTTGCCTGCCTGCGCTGCGTATGGTGAATCGGATGCATATTTTTGGGCAAAGGTTTTATGTACAGGGCCTTGTGTAACTCTCGCCGCACCTGAATTTTAGTGTCCCCAGTGGGAGCCTCTGCTCCAATGCCAATCCTTTCCAATATAATCCTGCCCGCTTTGGTTGTCGAAAGCCTAGCGTGCTGCATCACCAGATGCGCCTCCCATAATTCATTCAGGGTGTTGTGTACCCCTAGTTTTAACAGCCTTTCTGTAGGCGCGTTGTTAGGCAACCCAAGCGCTGCCTTGTAAGCTTGCCGGATCATAGCCTCGACCTTACCTTTTTCTGCGGCATCCAACTTAATATAAGGTGTCGCTTAAGTAATCCTGCTGAGCACAAACGCCTGTACCAGCTTACAGAGTTGTTTTTCTTTAACCCCGCTCTTACGGTTAGCGATTCTTCTGATTAGCCTGACAGTAGCATTGACCGTGGTCTTAAGTTTTTCAAGGGCCACCCTATTCTTCCTGTTAGTTTGCAGATATAGGCCAAGAATTCTAATCGTTTAAGCTTCACCTACCGGCCTACCCCCTACCTTTACCTCTAACGGCGGTGGCGGAATATAGTGTCTCGCATGTAGCCCTCTGGGTTTGTCCCGAACCACAAAGAGCTCGCACTTTGGCTGAGAACATGAAAGTCCCGCCTCCCCTGCGAACTCTTCGACAATATTAACTGCCTGTTGCAGTGTTTCTTCCAGATGCGCGTCACTACCCCTGGTTACCCATAGAGTAATATCATCTGCATAAAATGTGTGTTTGAGTCCCGGTATCTCCTCCAGCCTCGGCGGTATTTTAATTAAGGCGATGTTAAACAGGAACGGTGACAAAACTGAACCCTGCGGTGTCCCTTTGCCTCCCAATGCGAATGAGTCCGATTTTATATCTCCTATTGAAATTTCTGTGGTTCGGCCCTCCAAAAATGATCTAATGTAGCGAAATGTCCTGACCCCTGGGCCAATTTCCGATAGGTTATTCAATATTGCCTCATGCGAAACATTGTCGAAAGCTTCATTCAGGTCAAGCCCCAATACAGCTTTGGTGCCCGTGCCATGCCCGGGATCGACTACATCATGTTTTAACTGTATCATGACATCCTGTGTGGAAAAATTGGCCCTGAAACCTATCATAGTTGGAAAAAGATGGTCTTGTCCTCTGCATAATTCTGAAGCCTGTTGAGAACCACGTGCTCCATCAATTTGCCCACGCATGATGTCAGCGATATGGGGCGCAGGTTTTCCAAGCAGAGTTTCTTGCCTGGCTTCGGAATAAATATAATCCTAGCATGCTTCCATTGTGCTGGGATCTCCCCGGCCACCCAATACTCATTTATCAAGTCAGTGATCATCCCGACCGATTTGAAATCTAGGTTTCTCAGCATTTTATTAGTAACTCCATCCGGACCTGCGGCAGACGTAGTACGCAGCTGCCCCATGGCAAACTCCCCCTCCGCAATTGTGAACTCTTCATCTAGGTCTGAGTTTTCCACCCCCGAGTAGTGTGGTAAGCAACCGTCTACTCCATCAGTTATGTACCGATTCCGGAGTTCCTGTATAAACTCTCCAATTGTGCCTTCATATTGATGCATTAACCGAGTCATTTGCCCACGTTGCGCCGATTTTGTTGCTGCCAGATCCAAAAGATGCCTTAACAGCTGCAATGTCTTTTTGCATCCAAACTGTCCATTCATGCGATCACAAATCTGGCCCCACTGCTTGGCTTGCAACTCAATTGTATAATTTTCGATTTTACATTCTAACTTGGCATTATGTTTGGCATTATGTTCTAACTTGCCATTATGTTTTTGCTTCTTCCACCTTCTCAAGAGACTCGCGTGCGCTTCCCACATGTGTAATAGTCTCGAGTCAGCGGTAAACTCCTCCTGCTCGACTGGCACTTCTACCGTGGTATTATTTACATCCTCCTTGAGCGCCTGTACCGATGCATCCAGGTCATTAATTTTCCCGTTTACAGTGTCTGCTCTGTTTTTCCTAAATCTGTCCCAATCTGTAATTCTATGCCCCCTCACTTTGTCTTTATGCTTCGCAGCGCTAAACGTCGTGGAAAGGATATAGTGATCACTTCCTAGGGCTTGTCCCGTGTTAATCCACTTTGCATTACTGATGCTTCTAAAAAACGTAAGGTCTCGGGAGGTATCCATGCTTATGCTGTTGCCTATCCTCGTATGATCTTGTGGATTGTTTAACGGCATCCATCGACGATCCCGGGCAACTTGCCCAAGCCGATTGCCCTTTGGGCTGGCTCGAATATAACCCCACTCCGGGTGAGGCGCATTGAAATCTCCTACCACTATAAGCGGAGCGCGAGCTGGTAACCGTTGAGTTTGAATCTGGAGTTGTGGCAAGCCCATTCCTTTATCTTTTGGAGAACTATACACATTAAGTAAAAGCAGACTCTGCTCATACTTTCGTTTAGGCAAAATCTCAAGCAAGACATAGTCTTCCCTGCTGCTATCTACGGAATGCTGAATGGCAGTGATGTTGCGATGGACTAGCACGGCTGTGAAGACGCGTGATACGCCCCTTGAATCAATTCCTGGCGCTGTAAATGCCTTAAATCCAGGTAATTTTACGGAACCACTAGCCTCCTGTAAGGCTATTATGTCTGGTTTACTGCCCAGATTTTGTACGTGCAACTGCGGGTTACCGCGCTTTTGACGAAAGCCCCTGCAGTTCCACTGCCAAACCTCAATTTGCTGGCGAGGCGCCATGATGAGGCACCAGGTTGACTAATAGCACTTGGCCACCCACGGGAGCCAGTCTTGCCTCCATTAGAGTATGAAGCTGCTGAAACATGCCCATGACCTGGGTTTGGGAATCCCTAAATTCAGTGGAGAGCATGCCGAGACGCTCCTCTATTGTGTCTAATCTGGCTTCGATCTTTTAGACTCGAGCCTCCAACCTATCCTGTCTTTTCCCTTGTTTGCCTACTTTATCCGCAAGTGTTGTTACATCCGACTTAAGACAAATGACCTTAAAAACAGGCTGTGGCATGTCTACTGGTGACGTTTCGGCTAATCGTTTTGCGTTAGCTACCTCATCCCCCGGCAGTGGCCTCTTCACTGTCCCCCGATTCTCCACTTCCATAGCATGCACTCTCCTGTACGCGGGCAGACGCCTCTTGCGTCGCTTTCTGTAGGCCTCGCACTGCTGGTGCCTGTTTCCCCTGCCGTTGGTCGTTTCTAAGTGCGCGTTCCATCTCTGCAATTCTGTTTTCCATTCTTTTAATCAAGTCTCCCTGTCTCTGAACCAGCGCTGCTAACTCCCTCTCTCGAGCGGTTTCGTTCTGGGAGGCCGTGCTTGACAAGCTCACCTTTTTGTTGGTGTCGCGTGCGCAGCTGTTGGTACTGGATGCTCGTCCACCATCTTGGCCGCCCCCGCGCCCTGGCAATGGCGGGAAGGAACTCGACCGATCCCTGCTTTTGCTTCTGCCTTCTTTACCCCTCGGTGACCGCTCCGTGGCCCTCGAGGACCGCTTATCGTTGCCAGCTTCGCTCTCTCTTTCGATGCTCTGCTGCCGGCCTGTCGGTGGCTTCCGAGCCAGGCGAAACTTGCAGTTCCGGCTCCCTGTGTGATGCGCACCATGGCACACGATGCAGTCCGGCGTGCAGGTAGGTGGCTCTCCTTCTGGCGGGGCAGGATGGTCCTTCCCGCAACGGTGACATGGGTTGCTCTTCGGACGATAGCAAACGTCCGCTCGATGTCCAACTCGTCTGCAGTTGTAGCAGGTCTCGACTAAATTTCTGTACGGGATCACAGCGTACAGACAGTTCCAGTAAGTAATCTGCCGGGGTATGCGTTTTCCCCCGAACGTAACCTGAATCGCCTTTGACTTTCCCAGAGGTCTCGCGTCCAGAATGTCTATGCCTTCATTCTTCTTCAGGAATCCCGCCCGAACTTCTTCCACTGGGCATCCATCATAAGCATTGTAAATCACTCTCCGCACGGAGTTCTCCAACGGCGCCACGAACGCCGAAACCGGCAGGTCACGATCACCCAGTTTGAGCGTCTTCACAGTCGCATATGCCCCACTGCGATTTATGCACGGTGTGCTCACCGTCAACGTGTTGTTTGTGCCATTAACCCGCACAACGTCTTCTTCCGCGGCAATCGCACTCGTTAGACGTGCTGCTGCTCTCAGTGCACATCCGAGTTCTCTCGCTGTCACAGCACTCAAGTCCCAGTTCTGGGGCCTGTACACAATCTTGAAATCCGTGGCTGGCAACTTGAGAAACGGTCCGCGTTTCTTCCATACCGGCGCTTTCCCCCGCTTGACTTGCTGCACTCCGTGCGTCTTGCGCCCGTCGCTGCCGGCCTGCGTCTCGCAAGGCTTACTCTTGGCGTTGTCGCCATGCTGAGTCTTCTTAAATCGGTCCTGTGCCTTCAGCACTGGAGCCCACTCTCCCGCTTCAAAATCTTCGGGTGTTATAGTCTCCCCTTCGACGTAGTATTCCATCTTCAGTCCAACAAGGCCCACGGTCACCGGGCGCAAGTCAGACGCCGGGCGACGCGGCCCAGGCCAGGCTTGGCCTAGGAGATAGGCCTAGCCTTGCCACCGCGGGGTTGATAGGAAAATCTCCGAAACTCCAAAAACGGGGACAAACTTGCCTGAACGAGTGGTGTCCGTAGGTACAGGGCAACCTCCTGCAGACGAGCCCACTGACAGCAAGTCCAGAAAAAAGCGCGTCCGCCGATAGTCGGTCACCGGGCCGGAGCTCATGCGAAACACGTCCGCACAGCGTCTCCCTCCAGCCGCCTCCCAAGAAGGACGCGAAGGACACGAGCTGTCGTGTCCTTCGTGCCTTTCTTGTCTCTGTGTCGTCGTTTTGTTCTTGCGCTATTACCATCGTCGTCTTAGCGCGTGTATATTTCAGATTTCTCGCGTTTCGAGCTTTTTTTATTTTTCTTTGAATAATGAAGTTGGCAGATTTCATCACAAAGTATATGCTTCATTATGGGTTCATTTGAGGCGGCCTATAATGCCACGTGCCATGCCGTTCTGCACAGCTGCCACTATAGAGCGACAGCCGTCGCGTCATTTAGATAGGCTAGAGCGGACTGCGATTAACTTCCGATGGGCCCATCGTATGAGACAGTGCAGTATCTGATGATAGATGTGCGCATGTTCTGTGTTGTCTTTTCAGCGCTTAAATAACTGGCAGCGCATAAGCTGTGGGTTGTTCTTTTTGGTGGAACGGCAACTGTGCATAGGCACGTCGCTCCGATCCTGTTGGTTTTCCTTTTGTGTCCTAAGTGTGAGGCACAAGTACGCCTCCTTACTAATAAACCTTGTCTGCCGCACCCTCGTCTTCTGTGGCTTCTAGTGACGACGACGCACGTGACATTTGGTGGAGGTGCTGGGTAACGGCGAGACGAAGGCGACGGTGACCTGCGGCGGCCCGCTGGCAAACTTTGTCGCTGCAAATAGTCTTCAATCTCGGCTGGCCTTTGACCAGGTTGCAGACGTGAAGCGCCGACGTGAAATCCACGTAATTCGAGGTTCCTATAGAAACAGTTACGATACAAGTGGCCAGGTTCACCGCAGTGGAAGCACAGCGGGCGATGGTCGTCAGTCCTCCACACGTCGGACTTTCTAGGGACGGCTCTCTCGGCAGGAGGTCGGTAGACATTTGGTTGTGGGCGTGGCGGTGGAGAGTACGTCGGTTGGGCGGGGCGCACCGGGTTGCGCGTGGCAGCGGCGTACAAAATGATTTGTGGTCCTCGTGGAGCCCACTCAGGCTCCTGGCTTGGTGGAACTAATGGTCCGGTTCCCAGCGCCTGTTGAACTTCTTGTCTGACGACATCGCTCAAGCTCGCCACTTGAGGACAAGAACTCGGGAACATCTTCCGTAGTTCCTCTTGCACAACAGCCTTTATGGTGTCCCGAAGGTCGCTGACGGTTACAGCATTAAGCTCGACTGGCGACGTACCGCCTACCGGAGCAGGGCGTCCATACTGTCTCCGCCGCACATCGAGAATCTTTTCCATGGCGGCTGCTTCCGTTACAAATTGGGAGACAGTTTGCGGTGGATTGCGCATTAATCCAGCAAAAAGTTCTTCCTTCACTCCTCTGATAAGGAATCCAAGTTTTTTTTCCTCTGGCATTTCCGGATCTGCTCGACCAAACAGATGCTTCATTTCTTCGACGAAGACAGCGACGCTCTCGTTAGGCAGCTGGAAGCGTGAATGCAGCTGCCTCTCCGCCCGTTCCTTGCGAGCGACGCTTGAAAACGTCCGAAGAAGGCTGCCTTTGAAGTCCTCCCACGTCCTAAGCACGGGTTCGTGGTTGATAAACCAGGTACGCGCAGACTCTTCCAATGTGAAGTAGACCCACTGCAACTTCGCTTCGTCATTTCACTTGTTGATGGCCGCCACGCGCTCGAACTGTTCCAGCCAGTCCTCGGGGTCGTCGCACTGCGTTCCACGGAATTTAGGGGGTTCACGGGGTTGCTGCAATACGACGGCTGTTGGCAACTGGGCTTCAGTCATCTTGACAGGCCTGGCTTCTTTCGTGGCGGATAGTTTTTCTGGAAGGAGGCCGTGCTCCGGGGGAAGTCCTAGCTGTCGGTGGCTTCTTCTCTGGTCGTCTTCCTTTGCTTGGTTAGGACTGGTGTCATGGCTGCGCGAGGGGTTACTGAACATACCCAGCACCTCCACCAGATGTCACATGCGTCGTCGTCACTAGAAGCCACAGAAGACGAGGGTGCGGCAGACAAGGTTTATTAGTAAGGAGGCGTACTTGTGCCTCACACTTAGGACACAAAAGGAAAACGTATGGAGATACCCAAAACTTTCAGGCGTGCTCTTCACACATTCTGCTTAAAAGACGGTGTCCTTGTGAAAAAGAACTTAGACTCTAGGAAGAGCACCTACCTTCTCGTCGTGCCGTCGTCATTGCGTGAGGAAATCTTGCAGGCGTCACATGACGAACCAACCTCCGGGCATCTTGGGTGTACACGAACGCTTTCGCGGATCCGTGAGCGTTACTACTGGCCGCGCATTCTAGAAGACGTCAAGCATTACGTACGGACGTGCCGAGAGTGTCAACGCCGCAAGAGACCACTGTTATGCCAGCGAGTCCCCGTCAAACGTCCGTGCCTCGGAAAAAGGCAATCTGGGTCAAGGCCAGCCCGCAGTCCGCCTGACGCGAACATCTCAACGGCGTGAACAGGCGCGGCGCCTCTCTCGCCCACGTGCATTGAGTCAGCGGCGCACGTGACAGCGAGCCGGCGTTCTCGTGTCTGGTGGTCTGACGCATGGCGCGGCAACCCCATTGGAAGAATCTGCCCTGACGACCATCGGCGCTTCTGATTGGACATTTTGGTTGGACCCGGTGTAAATAAAAGAAGCCCTGCGGCGCGTCGCGATCGGCAGTCCTACGAGAGAGGAGTCCCCATGTCGGAGAGCCGACATGTGTGTGAGTCAGCGGTCTTAGGCGAAAGGCTGATCTATGTGTTAGAGAGGAGAGCTCGGCTCTTCGAGTCTCTGTCGGCCCCAGTGCCGAAATTGTAACGCCTCTGTATATATGCTGTACATAAACCTTGTTTAACGCACCGTCGTCTCGTCCGCTCGTCTTATCAGCTCTGCGCAGAAGCAGTCGCGGGCTGAGAAACATACGCTACCAAACGGCTGGTGACCTTCCCGGCGGAGTTGAAAGCAGTGGCGCCTTCGAGGCCGTGTTGGCGTCCCCGTCTTTCGCAACAGTGGTGGCTTCGGCGGGATCGGTCCGTCGTTCGCAACAGTGGTTGGCAGCTGCGGGATCGGCCGGCGTCAGCGACATCGATGCGGTGAGTGCCTGATGTTTTCCCCTCAGTTCACCAGACTACTCTAGCTCAGGTTGTAGTAGTTTAGAGAAGAGCTGTGTGAAGCATTAGAGTGAGCTTTGATCGTTTCAAGCAAAGTCGAAGTGCTTTGAAACCAAAGTTAATGCGGAGGGGGTAAACACGGGAGAGTGAAAAATTGCTTGCGCGTCTTGCTAGTTGACTTATAGTGGGTACGGCAAGTAAATTGTTAACAGGGGCAAACAGCAAGAGGCTAGTGTGAACGATGGAGAACCTTAAAGTGAAGGAACTCATCGAAATTTGTGAGGAACTCGGCATTACTTTGGGCCGTGCGAAACGAAAGCAAGCGATCCTTGAGATCATGAAGGATGAGGGAGTGTCGGCTGAGGAAGTCGATGAGGCCTGGGTGGATATTAAAGCACGCCGTGAGGAGGCTGAAAGGCGCGAACGTCGCGAGCGCGAGGAGGCCGAGAGACAAGAGCGCCTAGAGTTGAAACGACTAGAATTGGCAATCCTACAGTGTTCGCAGGCGCCTAGCGTAGCTTCTCCGACGATTCAGGTCAGCGGTTTTAGAATTCGGGACCAACTGCCACCGTTCGTAGTAGGCGAGGACATGGCGAAGTATCTCGTCAAGTTTGAACACGTCTGTGAGCGAAACGCTTTGGAGCGGCCTCTTTGGGCGCGGAACCTGCTAGCTCTTCTTTTCGGCGAAGTGTCCGACGCGATAACTTGCTTGTCGAGGGAAGCGTTTGAGAGCTATGACGAGGTTAAGGAAGTGCTCTTGAGACGTTATAAGTTGTCACCCGAGGCTTTCAGGCAAAGGTTCCGGTATGCTAAAAAGGGGAATGAGTCACACGTTGACTTCGCGTTTCGTCTTAAAGCCGATTTGATTGAATGGCTCAAGGGCGAAGGTGTTTATGACGACCGCGATAAAGTGGTGGAATGCGTTGCATTGGAGCAATTCTACCGCTGCATCGAGGAGGATGTCAAACTCTGGCTGCAGGACAAACTTGGTGAAGTACAGCTAAACAAGGCAGCAGAGTTAGCTGAGGAGTATTATACTCGCCGAAAGTTGCATAGCAGGGCAGTGCGCGTTGAAAAGGATGAAAGAAAAGAGGGCTTTTCAAAGAAACCTGATCAACGGAAACCCGCTCCACACCGTAATTTCAAAAAGGACCCGTCTCTTACGAAGGACACTGTAGAGGAAGGGAAAACAGAAGCGGAAAAATCGAGTGAGGTTTCTAAACAACGCACTGATACCACACGGGCGTTTGAATCACGGAAGCCACTAATCTGCTACAACTGCAAAAAGGAAGGGCACATCGCGATAAACTGTAAGCAAAAGTTTGCTTTTGCAACAATTAGAGAATCGGAAAAGAACATGCGGTTGTTGGAGCCGTATATCCAAGCAATTAGTGTGAATGGGAAAGCGTGTCGAGCACTTAGAGACTCCGCGGCAACCATGGATGTTGTCCATCCTTCATTGGTGTCTCCGGACGACTTTACAGGAGAATGCGCGTGGATCAGGCAAGTCGCCGAGGAGCAGAGTGCTTGCTTACCAATCGCCACGGTTGTCATTGAAGGCCCGTTCGGTAAGCTTCGCACCGAAGCGGCTGTGTCTGCCGCGCTTCCCGATCGTTTTCCTTATCTCTTCTCCAACAACTCAGAGCAGCTTCTCAAAGAGCAGGGTAAATCGTTCTTCCCCAACTTAGCGTACATGGCCCTCACGCGATCGCAAGCGCGGAAGCTCTCGCAAGAGCTTGACCTTGTTCAAAGCGGTGAACTCTCAAGTGACCTTGTCGGCGGGTCGACGGAACCTCAGAGAGGAAACTTTCCGCGTGAGTCATGTGAGCAGTCGCGCGAGCGGCCCGTCGCCGGACCGACCAGCGCGGTTTCCGTGGAAAGGGGAGACGACATGGCGCCATTGGATCAGAGGGAGAGGGCTGCAACGCTCTCGCCTGTAGCGGAAAGTTGGAGTGAGCTGTCGAGGGTTGATCGAGAAACGCTCATTCGAGAGCAGCGTGAGGACCTCTCGATTAAAGCGCTAATGGAAAGCGTAAACTTAGAAAAAAAGAAAAAGAATGTTTCTTTTTTTGAGAAAGCGGGGCTTTTGTATCGGAGCTACACAAATGCGCAAGGTCGCAAGTATGAGCAGCTCTTAGTGCCACAAAAGTATCGTCGCCAACTATTGGAACTGGCGCATGAAAACGCATGGGCAGGGCATCTCGGCATAAAAAAAGCAAGGCTAGAGTTTCCCTTCAGTTTTATTGGCCGAAATGCTGGAAGGATATCGAAGACTTTGTGCGCTCATGCGACACTTGTCAGAGAGCGGGGAAATCCACGGACAAGTGGAAGGCACCCATAAAGCTTGTGCCGATTATCGCAGAACCTTTTCGGCGCCTAGTAATTGATATAGTCGGGCCATTGCCAGAGTCAAGGCAAGGTTGTCGGTACATCCTGACGGCTCTCTGTGTAGCCACAAAATTTCCGGAAGCGATACCCCTTAAGGAGCTAAATTCCCCTCATGTCGTGGATGCGCTGCTATCTATTTTTGCACGCGTCGGATTTCCTTCTGAAATCCAATGTGACAATGGTAGTGTCTTCACCAGCTGCCTTACCTCTACCTTTATGGATAAATGTGGAATAAAAGTAGTGCACAGCTCGATCCATCACCCGCAATCTAATCCGGTAGAGCGTATGCATTCCGTTCTGAAACGGATACTGAGAGCTCTCTGCTATGAGCACAAATGCGACTGGGAAGCGTGTATTCCTCCCGCTATGTTCGCTTTAAGATCAGCTCCTCATGAGAGCACTGGTTTTAGCCCTGCAGAACTTGTGTATGACAGGAGTTTGAGAACACCATTGCAAATGCTACGCGAGTCCTGGGAGGGATTCGATGAGGACCCTAATGTAGTTGCGTATGTTCTAGACCTCCTTCAGAGGCTTGGAAAAACGAAAGATCTTGTGGAAAGCCACATGAAGGCTGCACAAGTATTGTCGAAGGAGTACTACGACAAATCGGCGAAGAAGCGCACATTTGAAGTTGGTAGTCAAGTAATGCTGCTGCGGCCGTCCAAAAAGAACAAGCTTGAGGTTCATTGGGAAGGGCCTGCCAAAGTAATATCGAAGCTTTCTGATACCAATTATGAAGTGAAATTAGGAAGGCGGCCGAACAAAATTTACCACAGTAACTTGATGAAACCATACGTTCAACGTCAAGCGGTCGTAAATCTGCTGTTGGATGCTGCAGAGGAAGAGGGAGAAGAAATTTTGAATTCTAGTGATGTAATCGAAAGGGGATCGGAGGTACTCTTGGAGCAGTTGAACCTAGAGCCTAGGTTAAGTGAAGTCCAGAAGGAGGAACTGAGAAGGATTGTTTCCGAGTTTCAAGACGTGTTTTCGGACCGTCCCGGAAACACGACGGTGATCGAGCACGATATCGAGCTAACTTGTGAGGAGCCAATCCGTAGCAAGCCGTATCGTTGTTCCCCCATGCAAAAGCAGATCATGAAAGAGGAGATCGATAAAATGCTGGAGTTGGGAGTCATAGTACCGGGCGAGAGTGACTATACATCCCCTCTAATATTGGTTCAGGTGCCAGGAAAAGATCCGAGGCCATGCATCGATTACCGGCGTCTTAACGCAATAACTCGAGACCAAACTTACCCGATACCCAACCTAGAGGAGAGGGTGGAAACTGTGTCACAGTCCAGCTATATTTCCACGTTAGACCTCGTGCGAGGGTATTGGCAAGTCCCCCTTACAGAGCGTGCCAGCCGCTATGCCACATTTGTTTCTCCATTTGGAACGTATCGCCCACTTAAGCTGAGCTTTGGATTGAAAAATGCACCCTTTTGTTTTTCAGGCTTAATGGACCGCGTTCTTAAAGGCCTCTCCGAGTTCGCTCTGCCGTATATTGACGATGTCGCCATCTTCTCCAACAACTGGGAAGAACATGTCGAGCATCTACGCGTCGTGCTGAACAGGTTGAGAAAGGCTGGCCTTACCGTGAAACCTACTAAATGTCACCTAGGGTGTGGCGAGGTGTCTTACCTGGGGCACGTTGTGGGGCGTGGCCGGCGTAGACCTTCAGAAATTAAGGTAGCCGCTGTCGTGAACTATCCACGACCAACCACAAAATCAGAGATAAGGGCATTCTTGGGCCTGGCTGGATACTATCAGCATTACGTGCAAAATTACTCTAGCATTGCCAGCCCCCTCACTGACGCGCTTCGAAAGTCCGAGCCGGTTAAAGTAGTATGGGACTCAGAAAAGGAGACTGCGGCCAGCTAAAACAGGCCCTAAGCGAAAAGCCTGTTCTCATGGCACCCGATTTCTCTAAGAGATTTGTGATTCAATGCGACGCGAGTGATCGCGGCATGGGAGCTGTATTGTGCCAGGAGGACAGTGCTGGTAACGAAAGGCCAGTTTTGTATTTAAGTCGAAAACTCAGCGGCAGGGAAGAGGCGTACAGTACCTCTGAAAAGGAATGCGCTTGCCTCGTGTGGGCCGTTCAAAAGCTAGCTTGTTATGTCTCCGGTTCGAGGTTTGTGGTTGAAACGGACCACTGTCCTCTAACCTGGTTAAATAACATGTCGCCTAAAAGTGGCCGGTTACTGAGGTGGAGCATGATACTCCAACAGCACAACTTTGACGTTCGCTACAAAAAAGGAAGGCTAAACGCTAATGCAGACGCATTGAGCCGTGCGTTTAGTTAGTACCTTCTCAACCTTTCGGTTTCTGGCTGGCGATTCGGGGCAAAATTTTGACCTCATCACGACCTGGGCTGAGCGCTCTCGTTCAGAGTGATCTCAAGGGGCCAACTTTATGTGGTATTCTAATCCGTTACGTTGTTGTACGTGGGAAAAAAAATTGAGTTGTCATTTTAAGGGTCTTTTGTCCCACATGTGCCTCTTGATGTAGAGGGAACAAAATTCCGATAAACACGTAGTTAGGTATATGTTGTACTATACTTTGTCTGGTGTTCTGTCGGGTGACCGAGGGCACTTGCTTGTATCGTGTGTTGTCTGTTGTCGAACCGTTCTTAGCAAGTTGCAGAACCATCGACAAGTGCTGAAACCGAAGATGGTCAGAAGAGACGAGTGAAGCTGGTCGACAAGTTGTGGCGACAAGCCAGTGGAGCTGGGATCCGTCGTCAAAAATGGGATGTGTTCCCGGAACAGTTTGGAGCTGTATTCTCCCTATGGCCCTGGAGGCGAACCTGGAGGGACCTGGCGAACGAGCGCACCTGACATCCGAGCCCCGTGGAAGCAGCTCGTCTTTCCGGTGCATTGTCTGGCGGCGGGGGTGCTGTTATGCCAGCGAGTCCCCGTCAAACGTCCGTGCCTCGGAAAAAGGCAATCTGGGTCAAGGCCAGCCCGCAGTCCGCCTGACGCGAACATCTCAACGGCGTGAACAGGCGCGGCGCCTCTCTCGCCCACGTGCATTGAGTCAGCGGCGCACGTGACAGCGAGCCGGCGTTCTCGTGTCTGGTGGTCTGACGCATGGCGCGGCAACCCCATTGGAAGAATCTGCCCTGACGACCATCGGCGCTTCTGATTGGACATTTTGGTTGGACCCGGTGTAAATAAAAGAAGCCCTGCGGCGCGTCGCGATCGGCAGTCCTACGAGGGAAGAGTCCCCATGCCGGAGAGCCGACATGTGTGTGAGTCAGCGGTCTTAGGCGAAGGGCTGATCTATGTGTTAGAGAGGAGAGCTCGGCTCTTCGAGTCTCTGTCGGCCCCAGTGCCGAAATTGTAACGCCTCTGTATATATGCTGTACATAAACCTTGTTTAACGCACCGTCGTCTCGTCCGCTCGTCTTATCAGCTCTGCGCAGAAGCAGTCGCGGGCTGAGAAACATACGCTACCAAACGGCTGGTGACCTTCCCGGCGGAGTTGAAAGCAGTGGCGCCTTCGAGGCCGTGTTGGCGTCCCCGTCTTTCGCAACAGTGGTGGCTTCGGCGGGATCGGTCCGTCGTTCGCAACACCACCAACAAAACCCGCTGGACTACTCCAGCCACTTCAACCCTCAACAAGGCCCTTCGAACAAATCGGAATGGACTTTCTGGGACCCTTCCCGACGTCTACCACAGGAAATAAGTGGATCATTGTGGCGACAGATTACCTGACTCGCTACGCAGAAACCCGCGCCCTTGCTCGAGCCACTGCTGAAGAAGCCGCCAGATTCTTCGTTCACCAAATTGTCCTGCGCCACGGTGCACCTCAGGTCCTTATCACTGACAGAGGGACAGCCTTCTGTTGCGAACTGATGCAAGCCATTTTGCGGTACAGCCACACCACTCATCGCCGAACTACCGCATACCACCCGCAAACTAACGGTCTCACAGAACGGCTCAACAAGACCCTGGCGGACATGATGTCGATGTACGTCGATGTCGAACATAAAACATGGGATAAAGTGCTCCCATATGTCACCTTCGCATATAATACGGCCGCCCAGGAGACAACCGGGCAGACACCATTCGCTCTTGTTTACGGACGGGAAGTGACAACGACTCTGGACGCAATGTTGCCGCACCTAAACGAAGGCGACCCGAACCCGGACGTAGCGACATTTCAACAACGCGCTGAAGAGGCCAGGCAGCTGGCTCGACTGCGAACGGCAACCAAGCAAGCGACGGATGCCCGACACTACAACCTGCGACACCGCCATCAGGAATACACACCCGGCGAACAAGTTTGGCTATGGGCACCAGTTCGCCGACGAGGCCTCAGCGAAAAGCTTCTGCGGCGTTATTTTGGCGCTTACAAAATTGTTCGTCGCGTAGGGCCACTGATCTATGAAATCGTCCCGGATGGTGTGACAGACTCCCAGCGTCGACGTGTGCGGTCCGAAATTGTTCACGTCGTGCGTTTGAAACCCTATTATGCGCGCTAGCAGACATGTGCGCTTGTTCCTCTATTTTTTTTTGTGAAAACTTCAGTGCCTCATGACTTCAGTGCTTGCTTTCAACATCGAGGCGATGTTTTTTTTTTTTTTTGAAGGGGGGAGCAATGCCACGTGCCATGCCGTTCTGCGCAGCTGCCACTATAGAGCGACAGCCGTCGCGTCATTTAGATAGGCTAGAGCGGACTGCGATTAACTTCCGATGGGCCCATCGTATCAGACAGTGCAGTATCTGATGATAGATGTGCGCATGTTCTGTGTTGTCTTTTCAGCGCTTAAATAACTGGCAGCGCATAAGCTGTGGGTTGTTCTTTTTGGTGGAATGGCAACTGTGCATAGGCACGTCGCTCCGATCCTGTTGGTTTTCCTTTTGTGTCCTAAGTGTGAGGCACAAGTACGCCTCCCTACCTTGTCTGCTGCACCCTCGTCTTCTGTGGCTTCTAGTGACGACGACGCACGTGACAATATATACTTTTTAAAGTGATTTACATTATAGGTTTATTTGAGGTGACCTACATAATATGTTTATTTGGGGTGACCTACATTTTGAAAGTCAATTTATTGGTACTTTGTCATGAACAAATAGGTAGACCCCACGTACAGTGGGAATCGATATGCGAAGCACGAATGCGAAATTTTGATAAGTCACTTTAAAGTCAGCACAACGTTACGAGGTGGAGATAAATTATGCCATACATGACTTCCGTGTCATGATTGTCATGTTTGGATGTGTCGTTTACCTTCGTCATCTATTCACGTCACGTAATACCAAAGCTAGTATATGTGGAGCTAGCGAAATAGCCGCGAGCACGCTATTGGCGAGGTATGTTGTCGTGTTCTTACATGACACGCTTGTCAGGGTAATCATGTTTGCACCAGTCATATATTTCGCCATTCATTGACGTCACGTAACACAAAATCAAAATTTGGTACATGTGGAGCTAGTGAAATGGCCATGAGCGCATCATGAAGGGCCCCATGTATACTCCCATGTAGCATTGACGCGTGCACACGCTGGGCAGAGCGACGCTACGTTAGTGAAACGCGAGCACCCTATAGTCTGACGCCTGGCGCGACCGGAGCGACCAGGGTCCGTCGGCGCGGCCCGACGGCAACCGGCGCTAAATTCGCTCCGATGCGTTACCCAGACCACCCTGTGTCTCCCTCTTTTCGTGATGGATAGGGTTCCTCAATGCGCGCTCTCCCCTCCGCCGCTAAGGGGGCGCGCGCAGCGCATCGAGGAACCCTAGTGATGGAGGGATGCTGGATGCGCTGAAACACGCATGCGTCAAAGCAAGGCAGCGCGCCGCGCGCCAGCGAGTATATGGCAAAACCAGCGCCGGCATCAACACGCCGGAGAGCACGCGCTCCGCGTCACGTTAAAATCTATTGGCGCCTTCACCATGGCATGTAGTCATGTTCTCACATGACACACATCTCATGAATATTATGTTTGCACAGTCACATGCCTTCGTCATCCATTAACGTCACGTAATACCAGATTTGGCATATGTGAAGCTAGAGAAATGGCCACGAGCGCATCATGAGTGTGGCATGTAGTCATGCTGTTACATAACATGCATGTCGTGATTATTATACTTGGATTTCTCATTTACCTATGTCGTCCGTTCGCGTTGCGTAATACTGAGTTTGAAACCTGTGAAGCTAGTGGAAACGAATGCGAGCGCACAATGATAGCAGCATGTAGTCATGTTGTTACATGACACGCATCTCTTTTTCATCATGTCTGCACCACTATCATGCCTTCGTCATCCATTCACGTCCCATAATACCAAATTTGGTATAAGTGAAGCTAGCGAAACGGCCATCATGAGCATGGCATGTAGTCATGTTGCTATTTTACACACATCTCATGATTATCATGTTTGCACCAGTCACATACCTTCTTCAACCATTCACGTACCGTGCTACCAAGTTTGGTAATTGTAACGCTAGCGAAACAGCCACGAGCACATCATGAGCATGGCATGTAATCATGCTGTTACATGACACGCATATCATGATTTTCATGTTAGGTTCTGTCGTTTGTGTTCACCATGCAATCATGTCATACAATACCAATTTTGCAACATGTCATGTGAACGAAACCACCTCAAGAGCAGCAGTAGCATGAAATGTAAATCATAACATTCACGACACATGTCACGATTTTCTTGTTATGACTAGTCAAATATGTTCTTCATACAGTCATGTTATGCCATGACAAGTTCGGTATCGATACCATTATCGCAACGGCCAGGAGAGCTAAAAGTCATAGGCATATAAATAGGCAGATAGATAGATAGATAGATAGATAGATAGATAGATAGATAGATAGATAGATAGATAGATAGATAGATAGATAGATAGATAGATAGATAGATAGATAGATAGATAGATAGATAGATAGATAGATAGATAGATAGATAGATAGATAGATAGATAGATAGATAGATAGATAGATAGATAGATAGATAGATAGATAGATAGATAGATAGATAGATAGATAGATAGATAGATAGATAGATAGATAGATAGATAGATAGACGGACGGACGGACGGACGGGTAGATGGATGGATGGATGGATGGATGGATGGATGGATGGATATGCTCAAAATCACCGAAGTTCGCTAAGAAATGCTCCGCATTATAAACTACAGGTTGTATGTACCACAGGTTTTATGTATACCCCACCACTAACAACCACCACTAACAGCAGGTATACGACGTTCCCAGAAGTGCATGGTCCTTTAGTTTTCGTTCTTGGTACATGTTAGCTGGGACACCCGGTATGAGTGTTTGCTGTTCAGCTCAGCCGTGGGTCCCACTAGAGCTCGCATTGTGAAATATAATTAACAGTGTATTAGGCTTGCAATGAACAAAAATATATCTCGTGGGTTTCCGCGTTTGTTTAAAACCACCACTATTCCGCACATTTTATGCATATCCCTCTCGCA
Source organism: Rhipicephalus microplus (assembly GCF_013339725.1). NCBI lineage: Eukaryota > Metazoa > Arthropoda > Arachnida > Ixodida > Ixodidae > Rhipicephalus > Rhipicephalus microplus. The sequence continues at coordinate 88,323,334 of NC_051169.1, read as the reverse complement.
CATAAACGGGCACCCACATGGGTCCCTCCACTCACTATACCTGGCTGCGTCTGTGGCTATATATATACTAAATTGGGTTGAAAAATTTTATTTCCAAATAAACGTTCGATGTTTCTATCCTAAATATCGTTTTGCTACTATAGATTTTGTGATAACGCGCTTTAAGTTTGCCAGGACATTCGGTTATTTTAGGCTAAAACCAGGGACAAAAAGCAGTATGGCAAGATGTATTACTTTGAACGTGCATAGGGCCTGACGTCATGGGTCAATAGCGCCTTCAGAGTCTGAATTACCGGTGCCATGTGCGAGGCCCGCGGGACGGCTTTAAGCTCTTCCATAGGAGAGTACCAGGTACTCTAAATCATTACCTTCTCCCAACAAACACTCACTGTTTCTCTCATAACTTCGCTTTCAGCACTCCCATTGTAAAGTACTATGAATCTGAATTGTTAACCACTTTTAAATGCCAAGCATTTAAGGTGAACTTGGGCGACTTTGAGTGTATGTATCTATCTATCTATCAGATATATCTATCTATCTATCTATCTATCTATCTATCTCTATCTAGCCACCTACGCCCTTTAGCTCTCCTGGCTGTTTGGACAATGGTATCGATACCAAACTTGGTTTGATATAACATGACTGTAAGATAAACATTACTGACTAGTCATAACATGAAAATGATGACATGTATGTAATAAATGTCATGATTTACATGTCATGGTCTTGCTGCTCTTGCGGTGGTTTCATTTAAATTATATGTTGTAAAACTGGTATGGTATGACATGAATGCATGGTGAACACAAGTTACAGACCCTAACGTCAAAATCATGACATGCGTGTCATGTAACAACATTACTACATGCGACACTCATGATGTTCTCGCGGCCGTTTCGCTAGCTTTGCATGTAATGAATTTGGTATTCTGGACGTGAATAGATGACGAAGGTATGTGACTGGCGCAAACATGATAATCATGAGATGCGTGTCATGTAACAACATGACTACATGCCATGCTCATGATGCGCTCGTGGCCGTTTCGCTACTTTCATGTATGCCAAAATTTGGTATTACGTCACGTGAATGTACTACGAAGGTATGTGACTGGCGGAAACATGACAATCATGAGATGCGTGTCATGTAAGAACAATAATAGACGCCACACTCAAGGCGCCAATACACTTCGACGTGAGCCTGCGCGCGTGCGCGTCTGCATTCGTTTTATTGCGTCACGCTGGTGATGCCACGCCAGGTGCCGATATCCCCCAGGTAGAGATCAGTGGATCTGCCCACTGACCTTCACTGCGGATCTGCATGCCATATACTCGCAGGCGCGCGCCTCGCTGCTTTGACGCATGCGCGTTTGAGCGCACACGGCGTCCCTCCGTCGCGAAGAGAGGCGGACGCGGGGCTGTCTATTGTAAGTAACGTTGTAGGCGCGAAATGCGGCATGTCACATTTCGCGTCGGTTGCCACCGGGCCGGGCCGTGCCGATGGACGCTGGTCGCACCGGTCGCGCCTGGCGTCACACTATATGTAGAGTGCTCGCGTTTTGCCAGCGTGGCATGGCTGAGCCCAGCCTGCGCGTGCGTCAACGTTGAGTCGGAGTATATTGGGCCCTTCATGACGCGCTCGCCGCTGTTGCGATAGCCCCACATGTACCAAATTTGGTATCACGGGAAGTGAATAGACGACAAAGGTAAATGACATGCCCAAACCTGATAACCATAATATGCGTTTCATGTAAAACATGACTACATGCTACGCCCATAGCGTTCTCGCGGCCGTTTCACTAGTTCTACATATACCAAATTTGGTAATATATACATGACGTGAATGGACGATGAATGTAAATGACACATCCAAATATGATGAACATTATATGGATTTCGTGTAAAACATGACTACATGATACGCTCATAGCACGCTCGCGACCGTTTCGCTAGCTCCATATATAACAAAGTTGGTATCCGCTAGGTCACGTTAATAGATGGCGAAGGTAAATGGAACGTCCAAACATGATAATCATGACATGGAAGTCATGTACGGCATAATTCACATCTGCCTTTTATAGTTTTGCTGATTTTAAAGTGACCTATCACCCTTCCTCGTTCGTGCTACGCATATCATCGCTTCCCATTGTACGTGAGATCTGCCAATTTTTTTCATCCACTTCTCTTATTTCTTTTCTTCACATTTTATACCTTACAATTACTTCTAATAACGTCCCCTATACATTCATTCGCATGATTGTGTGTTATATCTCATTAATACTCCATCAAGTAGTAATATTCGTTTTAATAAGTGGACTCTACACTATCGTCAAAAATTGCCCTTCATCGTGCTCTTGCACATGTTCTTGGGGGACCTCGAAAGATATTCCTCGAACGGGGGACATGGTCTACTCAACCACCTTTCGCCCGAACCTTCGCGACCTATTTGAAGAATAGACCTTGTCCACCGATCGAGGAACATCTTTCGAGTTACCCCATATATATATATATATATATATATATATATATATATATATATATATATATATATATATATATATATATATATATATATATATATATATATATATATATATATATATATATATATATATATATATATATATATATATATATATATATACATACAAGGAAAGAAATGTATACTTACGGACTCGTTTTTTCTGTGTTTCACACAATATCAATGATACCTAACAGACAATAATGCCAAGGAAAGTATAGGGGAAGTTAATTGACCGAATTGTAAGTTAAATGTGAAGAAAGAAAGTGGGTGAAAAGATAACTTGCCGTGGGCAGGAACCGAACCTGCGACCTTCGAATAACGCTGACTTACACTCCCACGTTTAGTTAATATATAAAAACACTACAAAGTGGCAGTGGGGATGGCCGTCATGGTAGCTCAGTTGGTAGAGCATCGAACGCGTCATTTGAAAGTCGCAGATTCGGTTCCTGCCCATGGCAAGGTATCTTTTCACCCACTTCCTTTCTTCACATATACATTTACTGGTTCTATACACATCTGCAACAATTCAACATATAATAATAATAATAATAATAATAATAATATTAATAATAATAATAATAATAATAATAATAATAATAATAATAATTGGGGTTTGACATCCCAAAATCACCGTATGATTATTAGACACGCCGTAGCGGAGGGCTCCGGAAGTTTCGACCATCTGGGGTTCTTTAACGTGCACCTAAATGTAAGCACGTGGGCTCATCAGCATATATCTGTGTGTGCAACGTGTTTACATAACGTGTCGCTCAATAAGAAGGTTACAACACAGTAACCTTCCCTCCACGTGCTTCGCATAACGTCGATTCCCAAGGTACATCGAATCTGCCGATTTTTTTTTTATTCAAGTGAGAAGCAATCGCTGTGGTTTACAAATGAAATTTCTTTTCCCTGGAAATATTATGTAGGTGTAATGAGCAAAGAATGTATGACAATTTTTGTTATTGCAAAAAAGATCTTTCTTTTAGCGCCCTCTGCCCACGCCACTACTTATTACTCAGTGCAGTCCTTGGACGCTTGGACCAACGTTTATAGATACTTTATAAACGTTGGCTTGGGTGCAGTGGCTAGTAGCTTGGGCTGCATGGAAGAAAGGCACGCTCGTGAAATTCGTCTGCGACGACACACCCCCTCACGTGTTTCAGTGTTCCTCACTTGCTTGCGTTCTCTTATAAGGTACTCGGCTGCTGACCCGCAGGTCGCGGGATCAAATCCCGGCTGCGGCGGCTGCATTTCCGATGGAGGTGGAAATATTGTAGGCCCGTGCGCTCAGATTTGGGTGCACGTTAAAGAGCCCCAGGTGGTCGAAATTTCCGGAGCCCTCCACTATGGCGTCTCTCATAATGATATCGTGGTTTCGGGACGTTAAACGCCACATATCAATGCTTGCTTCTCTGCTTTGCACGAAGTTGTGAAGCGGGTTTCATCGTTGTTGAACGTCTTGAGCGCAGTGTCCAGCGGGCAGTGGAACGATGTGGATTACATTTAACGCCAAGTGCTTGCGTCGGTACCTGCGCAAACGACGTGCTGTGCAGGGGTGCAGTAGCAACAAACGTGTGCTCGGCGACCTATGTCTTCTAGATAAGAAACAATGACAATGGTTCGGAATACTGTGCTCGCTGGATTTTGATGCATCAGAATTCCTGTGGACTGATTTCCTTCGTGAACACGCGCCTACCGTTATTCGTCTTACCGGTGAGCATATTGGCAAGTTATCAGCTGCGCTACAATTACCACACTTAAGGGTAATTTATAGGAGCATAATGCAGTTTAAACATAGCACATGCAGTGTCCGGCAACTTTTTTTTTTTACGAATGTGTGCAGTGTACATACGTGACCATTTAATAAAAGTGAAATGTCATAATTCTGGCATGACTAGGCGTCATTTCTTCCCGTTAGAACTGAGAAACACAAGCATTCTACACGCTGAAGAACCTGCGTATGTGTGAAGCAAATATGCAGCGCTGCAGGTATTACAGATATGCTTTTGTGTGCTTTAATCCAGCTGCAGAAGATAACACGAACGCCGAATAAAAGTTCCAAAAGTAACTTTGCTTGTACAACCAAGACAAACTGAATGGCAGTACACTTAAACATCACTATCTAGTCATGAGCCAGTTATAGACTAGCTGGCGTTGACTTGGAGCGAACTCGTGGAGGATTCGCCGGTGATCACCTAAGCGCAAGTCCTTCGTGATCAGGGACCTATGAAAAGTAATTTGAGATCTACGTGCTAGTGCCAACAAGATGACGTCATTTGTTTACCAGCTATTGCGTCACATCCGCTTTATTTTTTGTTCCTCCGGAAGTGTTCCCTCCTCACAGAGAAGCGCCAAGCCCCATGAGCAGCTGATCAGCCGCAATTTTTTGAACGTATGGGCTTCTGTGGAACATTCTCTGTGGGTGTTTGGCAGCTTATCCCCGGGGACAACTGTTAGGCAAATTAAGTTTATTCAACTCAACTTTCTGCAAACGTAACCAACACTGGTCTAAAGCCGTTGTTGCCCCAAAACCCAAATTCCAAGCTAAATTTCCCGCCTGTGTATTAAGTGCGTTAGAGTGCTCAAATGTAAAAGAAAAGAACGTTAGTTGTGAAAACAAATTCAAAGTATTATATTACAAAATAAAATTCTGCACTTAATGACATCATTAGCAACAAATACATGTAGAAATCATTTACTTGTTTGTTCCATAATTTTTTATTATTATTTCAAACTGCATTGAAATCGTAGCTAGCCAATCCAATCTGAAAACTTTGTGGCAGCGCGGCTTTTTGGTTTCGAGAATGCCTATTCACGCCTTACCTGCCTTACCTTTATTTCTGGCATTATCTCTGGTTTTACACGCTGCTTATGGAACTATATCGCCGTCAGATAAAAAGAAATCTAAGGTAGGTGCCCATAAGTTGAATACATAAAGCGGTAAAGCTGAAGAGCTTTTTCAGTGTGCTTGCGTGGCATTCTTAATTAATCCTTTGGTTTCATGTTACATATATTGCAGAGCGCACAAGCGTTAGACCCCGGATCTGAGGACGTTTTCGAGCGTGATTTAGTGAAAGAAGTTTTCAAAGTCGGTGATATTTTGAAGCATCACCGCTCCTACTGCAACACAAAAACAAAAACCAGGCGTTTCGCCGGCGATGTGCTTGGCTATGTTACCCCGGTGCGTATACATGGAACCAATTTGCCTGTTCATGCGCCTATTTTATCAATAAATAATACGGATGCAGCACTGGCATTTTTAATCGCTATGGAGCCTCAGTTGGGATCGAATTTATCCACTCCGATTGGCTCCGTTCCGCGTCCCGCGTAGATAAGTCAATCGCGATCATGAAACCACATGCCGATCGGCCTCTAACGCGATCGAAAGCGCACCGTGTTACATCCGTGTATGAAATGTGGGCAACTACGTCATTTCTGCTGTCCCTGACTGCGTTTCTTAATTTGCAGTGGAACAACCGTGGATACGACATCGCCAAGATATTCGGCTCTAAGTTTCGCTTTGTTTCGCCAGTTTGGCTGCAGCTCGAGCTTTCGCAAGAAACGACGACGGGCTTTGCAGTCGCCGGACAGCATGACGTCGACGTGGGATGGGTTCAGGACGTGAAATCCGCAGGGGAAGCTGTAAGAATGGGTGAGTAGAAAGTGTGACACCTTGACGGGCTAGTAGGTTTATAAGTACGAAGAACGAGTTTAAAATGCGCGAAGAAGACAACACGTAAAGCTATGAAAACACGCACTCACAAACCAAACGCAGACTTCCAACAAATTGGAAGTCTGCACTTCATGTGTGTGGAGGTTTTTATGTACTTACGTGTTGTGTTTTTCGCGAAGTTGAAACTTGTCTAGTGGGTAGTTAGCACAAATAAATGCGCAGTTGGCGCAGCTTGGTCGAAATACAGATATATTCATCGTCTCCTTGAGTTGAGTGTGGAATCATTTATTTTGGGAGATGGCAAATAACAAGAAACGACAGACTCGGGCACTAACTTCCAACTACAAATTAAGGCAGGACACCTTGAATAAGTATGAGGTGCATCACACAAAGAAAGCAGCTGGTTGGATGGTAGTGCCATTGTGTGTCGTTAATTATTTTTATTGAATGGATACCAGCTGTAAAAAGGGCATTAAATTTCTGTTTTAAAATTAACGCTTAAATGGCGAGTTCATGCATTCATAGTCATAAGCTACCATTGTTACTGGCTGAAGAAGCTCACATGCTCTCTGATCCCAGATTTAGTACGAGACAACCAAATTGTGAAGATTTAGTGCACACCCACATTCACAGCAACTGAAAAATCACCCTCTCCACTTTTACTCACATTGTGGTGGCACTCTTTTAACGTCTAGTTTCGATACACTCTTCATCACTTCAATCAAAGCTGCCATGTTAACTTTTGGAGCCCTAGTACGGTTGTAGTTAATCACATGTTCCCGTGGAATGCTCTGCCACACCGTGTAATGTGCTTCTCGGGAATGATTTCTCATTCTCCCAGTTCCTCGTGTTTTGTTCGAAAAGTGGACGCCCCAACTCCTAACGAAAGTATCCTCATCAAAGAAGAAGATGGGCGCAATGGCAAAGACATTAGTGGACGTAGCCCAAAAGAGTGGCTTCAATGGATACGTCCTGGAATTGTGGTCACAGTTTGGAGGACAGATGACTGCGTAAGTTCTTACCTGTTTACTTTTTTTACTTATCATGGGCATCGGCTCTTTGTAAAGAAAGATACAGAAATATTCTTTAGTGATTTGTCTATAATGTCCCTGATGTAATGTCCGTATTTTTTTGTGGCAAAAAAACAAGCGTTTGTTATTTCACTAAGCCATAGTTCAAATACACACTGTCAAAGGTATTAAGAACCTCTGCCTGGTTAGCTGGCACTTCAAATAGTGAAAGCATTCTTGAAAAAGTAGAACAAACATTCAGCCATGTCAAACTGCCATGACTGGCAATTAAACATTTATCTCATACTGCTGCGGTCTCCTCTCTTACTTGTGCCTTTGTAGCTTGCTTTCCCCTACTCATTATTGCGGAATTTATGTGCAGCCATGCAAATAAAGCAGGAATTTAGAAGAAACAGTGCTCATCTAATCATAGGATCTTCAAGTAATGTAAATACATTTGTGTGAAGTGCATTCTGTAGTTGTGTTGTTTTTTTCATTCGCTACCAGCACATTGAAAAGGTGATTGGCCAATTCTGGGGTTGTCAGAATACAATGTTGCCAGCATGGAGAGGCTGCTCAGAAAGCGAACTTGCTAGCTATGATGTGAAATTTCGCTGCTTCCTGTGCATCGATTCACTAAGGTAGTAGTTGCGAGACATTAGTTGGAGTACTTCGTCAGGTGAATCCATAGGACGGCGAAAAAATGTGGAGGTCATTCAGACTCGCTTATAAAATATATTTTGCCCTTAGGACTCACTCGGACTCTGATTTCGAAAATATTACCCACCTAAACTCGCTCAGACCACTGAAAATAATACTCAGCCTGACTTTTTCAAACTCTGACTCGCTGCTCAATCTGAGTCTGAGTGAGTCTCGGTGAGTCAACTCATAGGTGAGCTGGTCAACGTATGGGTAAATCAGCGCTTTCTTTCACTTTACTTACGTTCTTGAGCCTTTCTTTAAGGTTTATGGGGTTATATGGGGCATAATAATTAGGGGTTGTTGTGGATCTACTTTATGTATGCTAATTGGTTGTTTGTTATCATCTCTACTATTAAGACATTGGTATGACGGAGCATTATACAAACATTTTTTTTGTCTCTAATGATCGAGAAATTGTGTGCCTGTGCAAATAACAAATGTCTCATTCTGTCCTTCTAGAGAAATGACAAAACTTGTTCAACATCTGGCCAAGGAGCTCCAAGCTGAGAACTTGGACCTGATTCTTGTCATTCCACCTGCAGTGTACCAAGGGTGAGTAAGCATTTGTGAACATCAACAACCATGTTTGTTGTTACGATAAGCGCAAGTAATATCACAATGTTGGTGTTTTTTTGCACGTGCAAGAAAATGGTGTAACAAACTGTGCAGGAAAAGGAACAGAAGACTGGATGAGTGCCGACTTACTGATAGTTAGGGCCTGACCACTTCCTGCATCTAGTCTTGTTACCATGCCATGGTTACATGTCAGTGTGCTTTAATTCTATCTTTTGGCTCTCCAGGAACATGCCAGGAATGTTTTCGAAGAAGGACTTTGATAACTTGGTGGATCACGTGACTGCATTTAGCCTGATGACCTACGACTACTCAAGCCCACAGAGGTATAGAATTTATTCTGTCTTAATAAGATTTGCGAGCATCTTTTGGCAAGACCATCTTCTGTTACTTTGCGCTTAAAACTTCTAGGTGGTTTATTAAGCCAGGCTGATTTACGTGGCAGTACACCGCTGATAGCTAACCTGTCGGGCGAACTAAAACTGCAAATTGCGCGCGACAAGGAAAGATACCACGAAACATCGCTTCCAACTTTTATCAAAACATCACCCGAAAAATTTCGGAGGCTGATCACGCCAACATCTCGCTCGATTGACTCATTCACGATAAGCGGCCAAAGAACATGCAATGAAGAAATAGTTTGTTCTGCCTTCAACAACCACTTCAAGTCTGTTTTTACTTGTGATAACGGCATCCTTCCCGATTTTTCAATATCGCTCCCACCTATTCCAGACTTAGTCATTTCCGAGAATGGCATTTTAAACTTACTGCTGAATCTGGATGTTAAAAAATCAACCGGGCCAGATGGCATTCCGAATACCTTCTTGAAGCGCTACGCAGAATGGTGTTCTCGCTATTTGTTTATTTTGTATACCCATTCGTTGAATGAGGGCCAACTGCCAGATGACTGGAAGATCGCCAAAATTAAGCCTTTACACAAAGCGGGAGATAAGTCATCTATTCCGAATTACCGACCGATTTCCCTCATATCAACATCATGTAAAATTCTTGAACACATTATTCATAAACATATAATTACCTTCCTTAATTCTCATAAAGTATTAACAAATGTTCAACATGGGTTCAGGCGGGGCTTTTCAACGAATACTCAATTAGTGGAAATTACGCATGACTTTGCTCAAGCAATTAACGAAGGGAAGCAGACGGATGCCATATTTATGGATTTTCAAAAAGCCTTCGATAAAGTTTCGCATGCTAAATTACTTCACAAATTAACTTGTATTCTACAAAACAAAAAGATCCTTGACTGGATAACAGCATATCTAACAAACAGGCGTCAATTTGTTACGGTCTTCAATTTGTTACGGTCTTCTAAACACGCTCCTGTAAACTCAGGCGTTCCTCAAGGATCCGTCCTTGGGCCTCTTTTTTTTCTGTTATATATAAATGATATGGTCACTGACCTTTCTGTTCACATTAGGTTGTACGCCGACGACTGTGTCTTATATGAAAAGATCACCTCAGTTGACGATCAAATTAAACTAAATCGGAACTTTCTAAAAGTAATTTCGTGGTGTGACAAATGGCAGATGCCTGTTAATTTCGCTAAAACAGTTTTTATGAGAATTACCCTTAAAAAAGACCCTCTTTTGTTCCAGTACTCCACCAACAATACAATTCTGTCAGAAGTAACTCAATACAAGTACCTTGGTCTCTGGATTACAAAAAATCTATCCTGGTCAAAGCACATAGATTTTGTAGTAGCTAAATCTCTCCGTAAACTTTTTTTCATAAGGCGTTCGTTAAGATCAACCACACCAAGCATTCGTCTCCTCGCTTACAATGCCATTATCCGTCCTATACTGGAGTATGCTGTGGTCATATGGGACCCGTTCACTCATACTGATATCCAAAAACTTGAAAGGGTGCAAAAAAAGGTTGTTAGGTTCATTTATAACTCGTACGGTCCTACTTCAATTACAGAACTTCTCTTGAAAAGCAAATTTCCAAACATTCCGGACCAAAATCGAATATTGCGCTTAAAATTTCTTTTCTAGTTAATAAAAGGTCACTATGCAGTTGACACATCACATATCGTTCACTTTTCGTTGGGTTACGGAACAAGACAGAGACACAATCTTACTATCTCTCCATTGATGCAACGAACAAATTGTTTCAAATATTCTTTTTATCCGAGGACTATCGTGGATTGGAACAATCTACATAACGATGTTGTTACCCTAAATACATTGTCTGCATTTGAAGAGTCACTGCAGAAATGATTGTTATCTATGTTTGTACCTTGCTTTTTGTTGATTCTCTTGTCTCGAAGAATCACTGCAGCTATCAGTTACATAAGTTTGTATTACATTTGTTTTTGATTGTTTGTTTGCCTGTTTCCACTGATGTTTATGTTTATGTTTTGTACCACCCCTGCTATGATCTTGTAAAAGATCGCAGTATCAATAAATAAATAAATAAATAAATAAATAAATAAAAGTGTATACTTGCTCTGTTTGCTTGCAAGGTTAGCATCAGCTTAGGCTTGATCAAGCATCATTAAATCGGCATTTATAACGAGGAAACAAAGAAAGAGCACACTGGACTAGGTCTCGTCATTCTATATGCTAATTTAACCAAGTTTCGTTGAACCAGTCATCAACTAGCCCATCTTGCCATGCCATAACATAGGGTAGGGTAAAAATTTTTTTTTAAATCTAAATTCTATTTTTTACTTTTTTGAAATGATAAGTGCTTTCTTAACAATACCTAGTGGCCCACACATTTTCGCATGCCTTCATTGAACCGAAATGTCCAGGTTTTCGGGACCACATGACGAGAAGCCAAGCTTCTTTCTTTAGGAAAGTGCGCAACCAGACCTTTCTGCCTCAAGTGATTTTTTTAATCCAAAGCAGTAGTTTTCTTGATCTCATTAAGTTTTAAAAGAAATACTCTAGCTGCTTAAAAGCTCATGGTGCAGCTTTTCTTTTTAACACTCGTGCCATTTACCGAATTCACTTACCTTTGTGTGTGAGATGCACACGGAGACATGGTTACTATGTGCATTAATATTGAGTTTAGTTGCACCTTTGGTGATTTTGTTGCGATGGGAAAAAATGTTTTTATATGGACGTATTAAGAAAACTGTCTAGAAAGCGCAGTCTAATTGGAAACCGACAAGCTTCAGCTACTAACAGAAATGAGAGCGAGAGCACTTCAGTGTTGTCCTCTTTACATGTCATTGCATGGACAAAATGTTACGTGTAATGACAATCGCTATGCTTTGATCGATGTGGAGCTTCTAAAAATTGTGATTATGAGTAACTGGTGTCTGCACAGAATGCAAAGGTACCATGGCACACGTAGTAAACACAGTGGATCGTGTTCTTTGGAATGCAATTTTTCGGGATTGCTACATTTGAAACCGTTCTATCTCTTAAAAAATAGCTGCATGGCCTGAAAAAACATTCTCAAGGCTGTTTGGCATACCACCAAGGCGCACTGTGACATGGTACGGTAAGATTGATCGTCATTGACGGTACTGAGCCATTATAGAGTCAGAAGATATGACAAAACAAGCCAGGGAAATAAAGAAACAAGAAATGAAGCAAAAAACTGATTCATGTGATGGTTATAAGGCAGCTTGTATTAATTAAACTGTTTACATTTCTTTAACAAAACATGAAATGACTTGTTTTTATTCTTTGACTCCTAATATCTAGAAATGAATTTTTTTGCTACATTTGCCTCAATATCAAGAAACCTTGAAAAAACATAAGCCTGCTTCTTTATCAGAAAGAATCAAACATGAACCAGAATGATTTATGTATGCGGAATAGTTTTAAATACTTCAGCAGTTTTTCATTAATATCACTTGCTTTGCTAGAAAAAATAGCCATAAAGTCGACACGAAATACAATTATAATTCTAGAATTACAATTATTATTACAAGAAGAGACACCAACGAATTAAATGAACCGAACCCGAATGCTTTACACGTAGCAGTTCCAGAAAAAAATGGGTCTTAAAGGGGCCCTGCAACACTTTTTCAGCATGGTCAGAAAACGCTGCCAATCAGTAGTAGAGGCTACCGAGAACATGCAAGCCGAATGTTATAGCGCAGCACGCGGCCCGGAATTCAGAATAAATTATCAAAGTCGGCTGAAAATGGCTTTCTCTTCCCTTGACAAATGACAGAAGACGCTCCAAAATCACTCTTATAATGCTCATTTTTCAGCCATTGACCGATTTGAGCATGGCACACTCGGCCGTTACAGAAAGCACCGCAGGAGGCCGTCACTTGTCCACGTGTGCACGCACGATCGCACTGAAAAAGCTGTGTGTTGAAAGAAAAAAAAGAAGAAAGTGCTCAAGGTCACAAGGCGGGCGTGACGTTTTTTTGTTTGTCAGGGCCCCTTTAAAAAAGCCTCGAAATACATGTGAGGTGTAACGCCTGCCCTGTGCCTTTAACATCAGTCCATGTCACTTCTTGTGTTCGTCTCATTTGCGCCTTACTGCTTCCGTTATTCAGCTTGGCTGTTAGTTATGCTTGAAAGCATTCGTTGATACCAGTATAGCATTTTAATTGCATTAATTTATTATATAACTCAAGGTGTCGTAAGGAACTCTGTTATTTTTACGTAATGTCTCAAGGACATTCGCAGTGAGTGCTGAAATGCAGTTTCTTGGCACCCATTTAACCCATCTTCTTACTCCTTGCTTTCTCTGTCTCAAAGAGCGAGATGAATATTGCGTAACACAGTTGTTAGAAATGTTGTAGATGTGGCCTGAACAATGCGTGGGGTATAGCAAGATAGCTTCACATTAAGCAAGCTTTGAAATGCCTCAAGTACTGCGTATACCTTGAAGTACTGTTTTTCTTTAGAGTGGCATGCCCTGCAAAGCATATTTATCTTCCAGACCTGGGCCAACAAGTCCTATTCAATGGGTACGCAAGTGCGTAGAACTCCTGGCTCCTGAGAAAGGTCCTCAGCGTGCGAAGATACTTCTGGGCCTCAACTTTTATGGTTATTCGTATACAAGTGTAGGCGGTGGACCAATCCTTGGAAGCCAGTGAGTATCATGCTGCGGGAGCAGCATAAGTGTGATGTTTAGTCGCAGTGGTTATGTATGCTGTTTTGTAATTTTGCTTTGTAATCCTGAGTTGTCAGGCATATAAAACTACTCATAGGTGGGTATATACTCGCTTACATGTACATCTTAAACGCCTACTAGCTTTCTAGGTGGGAGTGTGATTCAGTGCTTTCATGCTTCGCTTTCTTGCTCACTGGCAACGACCTAACATTCATGTCTATGTCTAGACATGAATGTTGGGTCGTTGCCAGTGAGCATGAAAGCTAGTCGCCATGGAGCTCCATGGAGTGAATGACTCTTCCAACTGAAATGGCACGTGTGAGTCGGTGAAAGTATAAAATATGCGAATGGACGTGAGTCATTGTGCATAAGAAATTCAAGTGGAAATGCGACTGTGCGCTTGGCAGAAAAATAACTTGTCAAGTGTTCACTTTTTTTTTTTACCTGTGTCATCTAGATTTATAAACTGACATCTATGTGGTACTCTCAGTACCATTGATGACGATAACGTTGTCTTTACAGACCCTTTCACCCATGTCTAGCACATTAGCGTAGCGCACTTGGATTGCATCATCTTCCTTCTGGTTAACTCATGGTTCATAAAATCCTTCTTTTTTGACATGTGCAACTAATCGAAGTGTTTTACTACTTGTTCTTCTAGCTAAGCAGCAGAGTGAGCACTGTGGTGTTCTGTGAGTAGGATTGGTGATTTGGTATACAGTGGTTTCGGAATGCAACGAGTTTTCGCACTTTGCTAACGCTCATTAGGTCGGCCGACTAGTATCTGGAGCTATTTATGGCATTTGTACAGCACTGAATGCAAGCAGTGGTAGTTGACCTGCCTGTGAAGTCACGTTCAGGGCCAGGGTTTGTTTAACTTTCAGTAGGCAACGTACTTGTCACACTTTTCTGAATTTTCGAACTAGAATACCCGAAGGTTTATTGCAAAGAACTGACACAAGGGGACAGAAAAAATAAGGATTCTGCACTGGGCCCCGGTGTTTTTATGGTACCACATATCTTGAGGATCAGTGTCATGAACTGACACAGGACGAAAGGAGATATTGCTCTTCTCTTTTGTTGTCCCCTACCGTTTCTTCCTGCTTAGTCTCAAGTTATGCAGTACCAAATAGCTGGCCAGTCTGTTTTTCTTTTAAACTAGCGTGACCTATGCTGCATGTGACATTACAGGGAAACCCCTTTATAAGAGACACTGATATAAGAGACTAATGGGTAAACAAGACACCAGTGTGCCTACAGTAAAATATGGGTATATAAGAAAATGCATACGTGCTACCCTTTGTAAGAGACATCTCATATAAAAGACAGAAATTACTGCCCAGAGCATGCCTCTTATAATGGGGTTCAACTGTATGGCTTTGCTGTTACAGTGAAGAATAATACCCTAACCTCTAAACTTACCTAAGTAAGTTTGAACTCGGGGATTGAGGCCTGCATGTCATTTGTAAGCGTCTGACCGTGCATTCCAAAGTGATCGCTGCTGCCCGTGTTTCAGAATATGCAACACTATTTTCATTGTAGAAGCAGTCTAATTTGGACATGTGTCTGTCTCTGTACAATCGGTGACCATCTTCAAGCAATTTCACATGAACTTGGCAACAGTAATAGCATAGTTTTTAAAGAGTGTTCCACAAAAACCAAAACTATTTAGGCATTTTAATATGTGCATTAGTGCAAGAGATTTGGTGCTCTCCAACGAAGAGGAGCTTAGGAGCGGATGCTCCCGTACTTGTTACCTGCACGAAATAGGGTTTTAAGGATGAATAAATAGCTGCCATTATATGAAGACACAGAGGCAGTGTGGTGTTGATCGTCATCTAAGGTTCGTTACCGGCAGATTTTCTGACATCTGCTGTACTATTCAAAAGTTAGGAAGGCCGAAACTAACTTTCTGAAGAGTCGCACAGACCTTTCTTTAGTGGTAATGTTGGACTGTCTTCCTGTTTTGCTTGTGGAAGTCTGCTCAATGTCGGTCATTGTTATCCTTGGAACGTCTTGTAATGGGAAGTTTCTTCTTAATTCCTGAAGGCAGGTATCAGTCAGAGTTGGAAGATGCCTGCTGACACGTACGTGTTGTTGCTTCTAAACAAAGGTTGCAGTTGCAAGGCTTTTTCAAATTACATAACCACAATTTCCCTTGAGGAACTTTTATTTTCTTTCTGAGTGGGCCAAATTCAAAGTAAAAAATTGGCCCTGTATATGCATGTAATCTGCAAATGTCGTCGAAAGATGATAGTCTTGCGTGTGGAGAGAGTGAACAAAACATTCATTTGATGTTCTGCGCAAGAAAATCTTTGAATGGTATTCCAGAGGCACTGCGTTAGAGCGCCTCGAGCGTGCAGCGGAGGCGAACGAGAGCATCAAGTCACGTCACACGTGAGACATGAGCGCCATTTGGCGCTTTCTTTTGGAAAACAAAGCGCATGGCTGTGCGTGCCCGTCTAGGAGGTGATAAGGCGTAGAACGCGAGGCGACGGGTAGGTGTCACCACCGTCTCGTCTTAGCAAAGCGTTGGAAACACTCCCCGTTCTGTGCAAGCGTTGCATGGTAAGTGCAGCGTGATAAGCGCTACGGTCCTTAAAATTACTTATGTATGCATTTTTTAGTAAGAGATGCATATGCAAAATACATGCATGTTGTTATGGTGCCCCAGACATGCGCAGTAATTGCTTTTTATTTGACAATTGCACAAGCATGAACACTCAACCTTGAGCAACGATAGTGGGCACTGTGGGTGGGGTCGGCCGTTTCAAGTACCAGATACCTGTAAGAGTTGACAAACAGACAAATTTACAGAGACAGACAAAATTTTTTTTGCGTCGAAGGTCCCCAAGAAAGACTATCGTCTTTGAAACTAACTCAGATAAGGCTGTATTTGCACATACATGCTATCAACTTCCCTCTATAACAGTAATAATAAATTAATAATTAATATAAATAATTTATTATTACTGTTTTAGAGGAGAGTATATATGTGCCAAGAGAGCCTTATTTGAGCTTGTGCCGGTTCTGGATTTAGCCCATTTTGAAGAAGCTCAATTGTTTTTTAAACAACACATAGACGGTGCCCTCTACACCTTTTAGCATAGGTGAAAATGGTTGGCAGCGTACTCAGGAACTGAAAATTTGTGTCATAATGACATTATTTTGACTTGGATACTTACATCATAGCCAACCTTCCCTTTAGCGGGCACATCGTTGCGATTGTCTAGTGACTTAGGCACTCGGCTGCTGACCCGCAGGTCGCGGGATCGAATCCCGGCTGTAGAGGCTGCATTTTCAATGTGGGCAAAAACGCCTTAGGCTCGTGTGCTCAGATTTGGGTGCACGTTAAAGAACCTCATGTGTTCGAAATTTCCGGAGCCTTCCGCTACAACGTTGTTCATAATCATATAGTGATTTTGGGATGTGAATCCCAACATATTAATAAATGAATTAACCTTTTAGCAGGCACATTTGCAGCCACATGACTCATGGCTGTTATGAGCAGTCCTTGTAATACAAAAATGTCGCATTTCATTGCATGAGTACTGTACATTGTTAGAACTCTAGCTGTATTGTATAATCGGAAGTTTTCCAGTGCTGGCTGAGGAGTTCCGAGACAGGCGTTGACATGGTTCGTTATCTCCAGATCACGTGAAATAGTGCTGAGGTCCTTTTGACATATTCTCAAAATTTGTTTAGCACGAGCATTTGGGCACGAGCCCAAATGCTCGTGCTGAATGCCAGAATCATTCAGTGCCAGAAGTGATCGAAAGAGATGCTACAGAGTATGTTTCAGTACAGTACTACTATTATGATTTAGAAAGAGAAAACACTGCACTGTTAGGCTGTGCAGGTGGCTGTATCTCTCTTGTAATACTGATATTAGTGTAACTGGCATCATGTCATCAAATTGGTCTTTAGAGCCTTATTTGCCTTGTTGCAATGATCTTGAAATTTTTCAATGAAGGTCAGTGTTTTAGTTCTGGCTGCAGAGGGAAAAGCGTTGATGTCAGCGTTAATAGGAATACATCAAATGAACTAATTTTTACTCTTTGCGTAGCATGCTTTGTGCAAACACTTAGTGACAATTGAAAAGGAAAGCGAAAACACCCAGAGCATGCATGCGTTTAGTTCGAACATAATGAAAAAAAAAAAAGGTGTTCAATACAAATATGGCTACTGTGCAGAGAGAATGTGGTCTTGACCTTTGCAACTTGGTGGATGTGTTCGGTGGTCGTATTGTTATCATATGCATATGATAACAAAGCTATATAGTTATACGCCGGTCTTTATCTTCCTACAAAAGCGGGACCGATGCCCCTGCACCTGTTACATTTTATCAAGCATGGCACAGCCAGCAGTTCATGTCATCGCGTGGCAGTATGTCATTTTTTCAGACAGTATGTCCTGATTTCAGCACATTGTGTAAACCTGGTTCACTGCAAGCCTCTATAAGCTTGCTTGTGTGCTGCATGTGGCATAGATGGGCATCATTTTTTTAGAAAGTGCTTGAATGAGTTGTCTATATCCACAACAAACTCAACATTTATATCCAGTTCTTGACTCGCTAGGTTCTCTCAAACCGAGTGACTGAATTAATTCCTCGTCTTCATGTACTAGAACAACATGCGATTATTTTACAGGTTCATACAAGAGCTCTCTAAAAGCAAGAAGCACTTGATAAACTGGGATAATGAAGCGTCGGAGCATTACTTCGAGTACAAGTGAGTATTTTGTGTACTTTATCTGCAAAGTGATCTAGTTTACAGCTTTGCTGAGGCGATGTGTTAGAAATTGGAAGATTAACAATTGTGTTGTCAAGTAGGTGACGAAGAACTAGCTGGCGCTCAGACTGATGCAACTGGAAACTACTTTAGTAAGGAGGGTATAGTGAGCAGACTTGCGCTTTATAGTAAGTGAAAGAACAACTCTGGGACTGCAAACAACAATGTGGCCAAACAGTGGCTGTCGGACTGACTCGGAATGCAAGCGGCGGTCCATTCACTATACCATGCGTTGCAGGATGTTCGAGATGCAGGCTGTCGTCTCAAACGCTGGTGTGTCGAGCAAGTCTCGAATGTTAACACAGGATAGCATCTGAAGACGCTGCGCACATCCCTATGCCTAGAGACAAAATGTCAAGTGCAGATCGCAAAACAGACATGAACGGACAGGGCACTGCCCCCCTCACAAAAAAAGAGTCGTCCGGATGCTGAAAACAACACAATGGGATCAAAGCAAGAAACGGGCATGTAATAAAGGGTAGGAGATGAAAATGTTTTTCAAGTCCACTAATGCCTAAAAACTTTTCGAGCCATATGATCTGGACTTTTTCTGGTCGCACTAATCGTTACTGTTACTGTTTCACTCCACTGGGCATAATTTTGCAGACTAGCAACCTGAGTCATTGGGTTATCTTGTTGGCCCCAAATTCCTTGCACAGAAGCTTCTCATTGAGTCGGTGTCCACGCCGTAATGTGGTCACCACTACTCTTGGTCTAGTCATTGTGGGTTCTTGGGCATTGTTGTATTGCTGTTTAATATGCATTCGTGCAAGCTGGCAGGCTTCATTGGTAGGCTTCCTCAGAGCAGAGGTTTCATAACCAGCACTTGGGCTCGAATAACAAAAATTATAGCCTTGCGCGTGATGGTTACATTATGTCATCATGATGCACCTAATTATGATGATCTGTAAATTTTATTGCAAAAATACCAGAAGCAACTAAGATTTCCAAGAAGAACCGGCCTAATAATTGCATGAACAATCTGTGTAGCCACCATTAACTCTATTGCAATTTTATTTGGTGATGTGAACTTGTCGACATTGACAAAGGTATGTCTACCTTATAAAATGGGTCCTGTTAAGTATAGACTGTGATGCAATAAAAAGGCGCCATTGCCTTTGAATGCTTCATCCGGTTTTTGCATTTTGATGTGGTACTGGAGATGTCAAATGAAGGAGGTGGATTCGCTAACCCCCCAAGCTTTAGCAGCCTTTAATTAGTAGTTGAATTTTATTGCAGACATGCTGGAATGAACCGTGCATTTTTAATCTTGTAAATTTTTTATTTTAATGATGAAAGATTTATCCTGCGTGCCTCACTCAAATGGTATACGCGGCTTGTGTCCCCCCTTCCCCAAGGTATTTGGGGAGCCTAACCCTCTGGGTTTTTGCACCCATAGGCTGTACATCTATTGCTTGAGATTCATTTGTGCTCTTGCAGTCACTTAATCATCAGCTACGTGCCCTTTAGTGTGGAAACCTGGGCTTGTTATAAGTTCGGTGTAGTCTTGAGAAACATAGCTTGTAGGAAGAAGGACGGAAGGACATACGAAAATGCACACAATGCATTGTCACACTCATAACTATTGTTCTCAATGTTTCTTATTACTCTTAGGCAGAATTAAAGGTCGTAATGATACTAATACATTTAATGAAAAAAAAAAAATGGGTCAATAGCATGGATGTGCTCTCAAGTGCACAGGGGCGACCTTTGGCCAACAGCGGCGACTTCTAAAATCGACATTCAGAAAAAAATATGGTCACCACTAACGACACATTAGCTCACTTCACTCCCGATTTTAGTTCGCCACGATTCAGGCTAGATAAAAGCTCCTGCTGCAGCTTATGAAACGGTTCCCTGTCACAATTCTCATTTTTCGCTTTCATCTTAGGTTGCAAGATGGCAAGCGGACAGTCTTCTACCCCACCCTGCACTCAATCAACGAGCGAGTGAAGTTAGCAGAATCTCTAGGCACTGGTCTGGCCATCTGGGAGCTGGGCCAGGGCTTGGATTACTTCTACGACCTTCTTTAGGTGGGACAGCTGTCCTGTATATAGTGTGTCAGGTTATTTCACTTGTGGATTCAAGTGAATTGCCTTGGTTGGTACGTCGCTTTATCATCTTTCAGCTGGACAATCACTGCCTGTTTTACGCACCGTTCTGTAAGAACCAAGATTGTTTTGTGCATTCTACATCTTGTTATGTCTTATAAAAATGCTTAGTCGTGTTTCTCCTTGTGTACTTAATATCCCAATTACTTGTCAGAACATTTTTGTTTTTATTTCATGGCAGCCATGAAACAAACACTGTGGTATGGTCTGTTGGAAGTTGACTGTGCACCGTGCAGACATTTAACCCTGAAAGCTTTGGCACAAAGGCACCTAAAGGAATAATAAGATAACTTGTATATTTAATTCTGAGATCAGTATGAACGAACTTATACAGAAATATTGCAGAATTATGCAAGTATTACGCAACCGTATTCTGTATAATATTTGGTACAGTGCACTTCTTTGCCACTTTCAGAAAGCGGGAGCTTATTGCCTGTAGAAATCCAAAAACCAGATTTTTTTTTTGTTAAAACAAAGCATTGCCTCGCATTTTGAACAAATAACAGAACTCAACGCGTTTTCTTTCGAAGAACAGTGCAGCCTCTTCGTTGATACAATGAGAAAGTTACCAACACCGTTTGTCCTGACATCATTTTGGAGCGGTTTTGGCGCAAGTTTCTTTTTCTTTGAGAGACAAATGATGGGAGGCTAGCAGACTGTCCTCTTCCAATCTTTCGGCAGAGCAGCAAGATGATGATGCAACAGTGGAACCGCCTCAAAGTAACGCACCTCTTCATCTTCATTTAAGTGATCAGGGGCACCGGTCCATTCTTCTTCATCACATTCTGAAAGGTGGTTTATGTGACTCACACTGTTTCCTGAAGTGACACGTGCGAGGATATCATTCACAGCACTACCTAACAAAAACAAACTGCGATCAACGGTGAAATCTGCAGCGAAGGACAGTTTGTGCATTTGAGTATATTAATTAAGTGTAACCACAACTAACGTAACTGTGTGGTCAAGTTGTATTTCGCCTTCTGCAGTGAAATATATTATGTTCAAAGTGTTAGGGTAGTGCAGTAGCGTATCGTGATCAAGTCACAAGGGCAAAAAACCCATGGCTTGAAAGAAGGCTTCACTAAAGCCTACTCTATCATATATGATACGGTTTAATCCGTGACGTCATCATGGAGCACAGAACTATAATCTAGGCCAGAAAATTACGTCAAAAATTCAAAAACGTACACAGAACAGCATCGATACTGTCACTGTCATAAATGAATGAATGCTTACCTTTTCTAGAATAAAAATTTCGTCTCTGTGTTCCGAGGCACGTGCTGCTGGTGATTGCCATTTTTACAACTCGCCTCGCAGACCTCTGGTAGTAAAAATCGAAAGTATCTACAAGCAAAAACACTTTCCAGCATGTCAAGAGTGCCAGACAGCAGCCTTCAGGGATTCAGTTTCAATCTCTTCCATGAAAGGGACGTTTGAATTTGCCGTATTAATATTGATATGTTGGGCGTTATGGGGTTAATGTGTATGACCAGTTTTATGAGTATTGTACCAAAAAACAGCTGGAACTTATTCTTAGATCAGCTTACTAAATGTGGCTATGCTATAAATGTTTATAGGAAACGTGTGCTCTGTGCCGGTGGCACCACAATGTGGGAGTGTACAAAAGTCACTGGCGTGGCCATGTAGCAGTCCACCCATGAGCGGTGCTTCGCGATGTCGCATGTAAATTACCGTGTCTTACGCACCTGGAACATACATAACGATTTTAGGGCTACAAAAGATGAACACATGTGAGAGACAGATGACTGACTGACATAGAATAAAATTTTTTAGTTTTCCGTCGTGACCATGCTTCAAAAACCAGCAGTACCACTGGATTTGTATATGCCGTGCAAAGCATGTGATCCTGTAGCCACTTTTATGTACATGCTGTAGCTAGTTCACCGTGGATTTATGCTCCACACAAGTTAACTGATAATTTATGGAGAGCTGTCGAAACAGAATGGTAGCCAGCAAAATGTTCTCAGGTCTGCAGTCTACATTTCATTGGCAAAAATTTATCAACAGATCTATTGATTCTCACACCCTGCTGCTGCTTTTCCACTGTACCACTGTTCATCTAGCGATGCGGTTTGTAGACTGTGCAGTTGGTGAATGTGAACAGTAAAAAAGAAGCCCTGCATGCCTGGCAGTCGTAGTGGACCGCCAGAATTTGAAGTTTTATTTTCCTTGCACTAGACGTGCTACGCGATTTTATTGCACTACGTGATGGCTGAGATTGCTTGCAAAGCTGGCACTTAAAGAGACTGACGGACTCGTGCAGATCAAGCAACGCCTACAAACAGAACTACCTAAACTACAGCACAGAAAGCTTTGCGAAAATGTCATGCATTACTAAATGCAACATGTGCTGTTTGACAATTGTATGTTTTACTCCCACCAATCGCAAAAGCTTGTCTAATACATGTCATACACAAATGATGTCGTTTATTCAACAATAAGTTGGCAATATTACAAGAAAAAATGCACGAAAACATCGGTGGTGATATATGCTTCTATGTTTACGCTAGCCAGCCGCAGGAATAGCAGTTTGAAAATGTTGTGTCACACGTTTGTGTTTTTTTTTTCCATCAAAAACATGATTGACTCCGCATAATTTGACCTTCTTCCTCCGGTAAAAAGCCCAAAAGAACTCCAGCACAGCTGTCTGAAAGCCTACCAGTTTTATCATATCGTTTCATCATATCTACTCGTTTCACCATGTCGTCTTCGTGCACACAAACTTGCATAGCAGATAGTGAGACTACGATTTAAGCATTCCAGTGGAGACTGAAGTGAACACTTCAGTTGAATGGGGCTGGCGGCGTATTGGTGCATCACTTGTAGGTGCTCCAAGTTTGTCATAGTATTCATGGTTTTGCCGGCATGACAATATACACAGTTGTTCTATGTTTTCTTTCCTCACCCTGTGGTCACTCATCACCATTCCTTCATCACACTCGATAGCACACCCACTTGCTATACTGTTCTGTACATGATTGTACTGTTATGGCTACGAAATACAAGATTTTTTCTGCGTGGTGCCATACCGTAGCAATAAGCACAATTCCAATTGTCACAGCCTCTGTTGTAGGCTTGTGTGCTCAGATTTTGGCACACGTTAAAGAACACCAGGTGGTCGAAATTTCCAGAGCCCTCTGCTACGGCGTCTCTCATAATCATATAGTGGTTTTGGGACGTGAAACCCCACATATCAATCTAATGAATCAATAATCTTCGCTGCTTCATTTTTGTATGAAGAAGTGTTCGTAGCACTCTTAAGCACTTAGTTCAAAATTGCCCAATGTAAGTTCATATATGAGTGCACGTTAAAGAACCTCAGGTGGTCAAAATTTCCAGAGCCCTTCACTACGGCGTCTCTCATAATCATATGGTGGTTTTGGGACGTTAAACCCCACATATCAATCAATCAATCGATCCAAGTTTTAACAGCTAACAGCTGCAGTATGAGAAAAAAAAAAATAGAAGAAAGCAAGGAGGGGAAGGGTGTAAATACTGTTTATTTTTAGTAAGGTGAAGCTAGTTGGCTTTGCATATGAAATATTTGTAAACTATACATTTGCCAAGCCATTCATATGTAAACTCCATACGTCTAGGCTTTTCCAACCTAGACGCAAGATCCCCAATTGTCAATGCTTAGTCGAAGCAAAGGTGCGTCTGCTGCAGTGGCTTTTGAGCTCAAGCCGTGGAAATATATTCATTGACAGCAGCTCCTGGAAGAGCAGCTTGCACGCATAAGGAATCCGCAAAGTAGATATGTTACGCGACGAGCGGCAGTAGTGGCACCAGTGGGAGTAGGCCAGCAGGCCGCACGTTTGGCAGACGTCCACCTGCAAGAGATGAGTGAGAGAGACTGAGCGGAATAGCTTGGCCTTTTGTGACGGCAAGAGTAGATATATGCGCAGTGTGGCAAGTGCTCAAATGGAGGTACAGTTTGAGCCATGCATCCCTAAAGACCAATGCATCCACCCCCTTCTTCTGCCACATGTGTGAATATTTCATTCTCTGTCATGTCCTTCGTTCTTATATGGTTAAGCTGTACACACTGTGTTTTTCATTATGCTTTGAGTGTGTGCTCCGCTACAAGAGTTTCTGTTTGTATATTGCCAAAACTTTTTGCGATTAAGAAGTTTTCATAACAAGTAGCATGCCATTCCAAGAACTCCCATCTTTTTCTTTGCTGAGCTTTAAGGAAAGAAAATCTACATATGGATACTGAATTAATATTAGGGAACAGACTCTGCAAAACTGATGCATGGCCATTCCATTCTTTGTAGGAGGCAAGATGTGCATTCTTGCTGTACAGATGCAGTATTTTGAACATGCCCTATATTCCTCATTTTTAACCTAGTTTTCACTGAAAAAGAGCTGTTGAAAGAGGCACTCTTTTATAAAGATTCAAGAATGACTATAATTAGCTGTTACTTTACCCCACATATGTGCTGGTTTCTTCCCCATGCTGAAAATTTACAGGAAGACCCTTCCAAGTGCACAGAACAATAACAGTGACAATTACATCTATTAAAAGACAGTAATAATAGTAAAAAGCACTTTTTAAAATAAAATATGAAGCATTTATAAGCCTAATTTGCAAAATTTTGAGCAAGCGCAATTTATCTCTTCCGACTTTGCGCATTAAACAGTTCAGCCCAAGTGTGCCATTTATGTACATGTTTGTATCGTAATGTGCATTCTCTCGTGGAGGCACACTTCTAATACGAAACATAAAATCAACAGTGCTGCATTTTGCACCAGTTCTGTGGCGTCAGCTTTGCCTGTAGTAGCCTCAAATTAGTGCTTCTGTGTAGCTGGGCTATAAGTTTGCATTGAGCATGTGACAAAATTTACAGTAAAGCTGGGAAAAATGTTACGCAGTTCAGTAGTTACGTATTTCCAGTGCCACAGTATTTATCACCTGAACAGTGCAAAATTCAATGCTGGGAACAACAGTGGTTGCCAAGCTTTCGTTTTTATTTCTGCACATAGAGCGTAAAAGTCGGTTACTACTGCAGATGATCTTAAATTAGTATTATTGTGAGCCATGCACGCCGGCTGCCTGAGGATAGCGGCTTGTATTTAGCAGTGCCAGTGTGCGTGGCCCACTTGTGCGCTACAAAGACGGCAGTTTGCGCACTGCCCAGGACTATGGGTCCTTCGTTAAACCAAAGGCTGCCATACTGGCCGATTGCTGCTGTCCAGGCTTGGCGATTCCACTATCCTGCATGACGTTCCGAGGTAGTTGCACTAAACTTTATCATGGGAGTCCTATCATTTTAAATAACTTGCTGTTTGTCGCTCGTTAAGGCCTCTGCCTGCCCTGCTTTGACTATGGACAGGACACAGCAAGTCCTACACCACAGAGCTGGCGCCCCTTGTTTCGCACCAGTTGCATCGTTCATCGGTCATTTTTGACAAAAAGTGCGCTCAACAAGTTGGGCAGCTTAGAAGTGATTGACACCCTCCAACCACTTCACAGCCACAGTGCGCTGGCCGTGCACCTTCTGTGACAGTCCGCGGTCAACTCCTCCTCTGATGCCTGTTGTACCTTCTTATCAAGTGTTCTCTGCACATCTTGGGATATGTTTAGTGCACACAAGTGGCATTGGACCCAACTTGGTGCCATAGCACGTACGATTTTGCATGGCTTAATTTGAGGGCTTATATTTAGGTGCACAGTAAAGAACCTTGGGCTATGACATGTTTTATATTCAAATCATAGCACGTTGCCTCATGTCAAGGCTGGTAGAGGAGTCACTAGTGATGCGTAGTGTCTTAAATAGCGTTGTGGTATTTCTTATCCACAAGTTTGAAAGATGTTGACTACTGCACCTGTCAGTTCAGTTAGTTGATGAATCGCAAAGGTCTATTTATGTTCATTATGAGAGAGTTAAGACACTTGCAATTGGGCAGTTTCGTGCGTCTAAGGTGTTTGTCACAGTTAAGCTCGACTGCTAAACGACGAAGCAAGTCGTCGAACGATAATGATGAGATGTTGATTACTATGCTGCTTTGACAAATGACTACTTACAGGTTCAAGAAACCTAACTGGAATAAGGTTTGACATAATATTAAAGCTTGAAAGGGTCCTCATCGCTACTAAAATAATGTTTCTCTCTGGAAGATATCAGCGTCATAGTTCCACATCTTTGTGTAATGTGGCGTGATTGCTGAATGTTTTTCTCCAGATAATTGCTTTGTTATATCTGACCTTAGATCCGGTACCAAAACATAGTGTAACTGAATTCTTATTATGAGGTATGTAAGGTGGTGGAAGAGGCAAAGGATAAATAAGGATATATCTAATAACGGTACTTATAATATGATGTGGCCAAAACTGGCTTTAATGCAACATTTGGGAAGTATACATCTTAAGGCTTTGTTCATTCAAATAATTTTTATGACTCCAAGCAACTTCTTAAATTGTGGTTCCCAAGACCAACTATATCGCACCTAAACCACATTCAAAACATCCATGCGCCATAGATCACTTTCGCTCTGGAAATACCCTCTTGATGTGCATTGTCACTTTCGTAAAAACCTAGCAGAAAAATAAGAAGCTCCAAGTTGGCAAAGGAACAAAATTCTGATCGAATAGAGTCACTGACAAAGACCGTGTAAAAGGCAAAGGAGGCTTTATGCGCTGATCATCTTAGTTCAGCACTTTACAGCTTCAAAACGAGGAGCAGTAAATTAGGATCCACATCATTCCTTAATGGCACGTCACCTGAATGCTTCGTTATACACCAGAGCTACGGCTCATTTGAAGTTACAGTCGTTTCATCATATCTACTCGTTTCATCATGTCGTCTTCGTCAATGAGACAAGTGGCACGGCCATGCTTTCCTACCTCGTAGGCATCGCTGGACAGCATGAGCCGCTCGAGGAGCAGCATGCTGGCACCGTGTCCGATGAGGCAGTCGCGCTCCATCTCGCCCAGCCGCAGGCCGCCATCACGTGCCCTACCCTCGGTGGGCTGCATAGTGAGCACTGCCCGTGGACCGCGTGCCCGGGCGTGCACCTTGTCCACGACCATGTGCTTCAGCTTCTGGTAGTAGATGGGGCCCATGTAGATGTACGCCTGCAGGGGCTCTCCCGTTATGCCCGAGGTGAGGCAGTCCTTGCCCAGGTAGTTGAACCCATGCTGGATCAGCTCCTCACCCACGTCTTCCACCTGCGTGAAACATGTTGACGTACCTACTACTTTGCAAGTGATCTCGTTTATCAATTATTCTGTTGTCACCTCATACCAAAACACTGACACAGGTATGTGCCGCAGAAAACTATTGGCAAACGCCGCCGCTCATGCACCTATGGTCCACCGGAAGGTTGGAGGACTCGAGCTCCGCTTTCGTGAGTAGAACTTGATAGAGCAGTCGCGTGCAGCCGTGCCGACGCTGTGACGAGGACAATGTGGACGTAGGCGCGAGGAGGAGCGCATGCGGGCTATCAAATAAATCAATTGGTTTTCGTGATTCAATGTAGCTGCATATCCTCCTTCGCCTCACCGCTACGCCATCATCTGAGCCGAGCCCGTGAGAATCAAATTAACCGTGCCGCAAGGAAAGGGATGTTTGTGCGCTTAAGACTGTCCGTTTCGAACCATCCTTGATAATGGCGAAATGCCCACTACTCCATAAGTATTAACTACGTGGCTTCCACATGTAGCTGTGCACTTTGTCGGAACTCGAAAACATATTGAGAGCTAACATATTGAGCGCATTGTTTAGTCATCTCCCTTATGTCCCTCGTTGCTCAATTCACATGTTACGACGTCTGGTGCTATTCTACTATTATGCCGTGCAACATCACACGTGTTAAGGAGACTCCTTTCGCATGCCCGACATTCATATATATGTTTTTCCAGAATATAAATGTTCAGCTGCTCCAACCATTATATTATTCATTTGCACAGAAAATTTTGACACCTCTGAATTTCAGCTCACCGACACTGTGATTTTTATGTAAAGAGTTCTTCAATGCTCTCGCGTTAAAATAAAGGCAACACACTGGCAACACCGCGCATGCGCCGCATAAATCGGGTCAGACACCGCAACTAGCCACTCCAATTTCACGCGGCAAGCCGCACAAGACGATGCATGCCACAGTATGGAACATGCGGCAAAACGACGCACACTGCTGAAATGATGGAGACTATAAGCAGGAACGCCAAGCGCACGCGGCAAGACAACGCATGTCTCGACAAATTGGCGCATGCCACTCGAATACGAAATTTTATCTCGGCATACTTTGAATTGAAAACCGTATCTCGGTACAGACATTTGAGATTTAGTCGCAGGGTTTCTGATCGGCCGGTTTGAGCGTCGAGCGATAAGCAACTTCGCCGGTCACGCACCTTCACAGGGTGCAATAGCTACTCAAATGTTGCAGTTCCCGGGTTCACTAGCATGCATTGGCGTGGCAAGATGGCAACGCGTCGTCTAAACCTGCAGAATGACCACCGATGTCTGTCTCATCGTCAACATTTCTCAGTACACATCTGCCGTCTAAAGACGATCCGGTTACCTGTTTTTGTGGATATCAGTGTGCGATGCAGGCCAGTTTCATAAAGGTAATAATTGATGTGGTGTAAAGTTCAAAAATGACGATAATATTATAGGAGATGCCGTAGTGGGAAGGCCCTGGAAATTTGGACCATCTGGTGTTCTTTCACGTGCTCCTAAATCTGAGCACACGGGCCGCTGCCGCCGGAATGGGATCGCGCGACGTGCGGGTCAGCATTCGCGCACCATAACCACCAGACCACCAAGGCAGATAACCGCCTCGAAAGGTGCATGGCTGGTCTGGAGGCGCCTCCAAACCAGCCGTGGTAGGTGGTGCACTTAGGCTTGTGGATGAAGAAGGCAAGAAGGCAGCTCCCCCTACCTCGGGAGGAGTGGGGCGCAAAGCATTCCCGAACCTTCTCTCCAATCCTGTACATGCCTATGGCGGTGCGACATCATTGTGATGAGGCGGGTAGTGAAAGCAGGCCTAATGCAACAGAGAGAAAACAAAAATACAATGCCAACCTTAGAGCCTCCAAAGGCTGTGCCGTAGTGGAACTTGCCGTGGAGGACACCTGCCTTGCCCGCCAGCAGTTCGATTAGTTTGCCGACCGTCATGCGGGATGGGAATCCGTGAGGGTTCATGATGAGGTCGGGACAGATGCCTTCGTCGTTGAACGGCAAGTCCTCCTGCTGCGCAATAAGGCCGACCACGCCCTTCTGGCCGTGTCTGCTGCTGAACTTGTCGCCGATTTCGGGGCAACGCGTCTGGCGCAGCAGCAGCTTCATCAGGAACGTATCCTCGGCACTGGAGGTGATGAGCACCTTCTCCACGTATGCGGGCTCCAGGCCTTGGTACACCAGGGGAACCTGTGGCCATGAGAAGCGTCACAACATTATCCGTCAAATAATTTCACGCGAAAGCGTTGTGCCCTGCATGAAACAAACTATCCGACGTCCGGCATTTACAATGGCATGGCGCCACAACCCGCGCGACAGTGTAATTTCAAACCTTTAAGTCTATTGAAACTGATCCGACCTACACTGAAAAACTTACTTAGCCCTATTACAAACTTGAGTTATAGCCCGCGTAAAAATGCCGAAATTTGTGGACGCCGATATAGATTTACACGTTCAGAATCTGAAATACGACGACGCCTCGCCAGCGTCCACATTCAAATCACGTAAAAAGAAAGCAAGAACTTTGGAGGAAAAGTAGGGGTGAGAGAATTAAGGCATCGCCATGATGCCCTCTCTCAGGATGCCTCTCACAAGGTGAGAGAGAACCCGAGCTGAACTTCGTTCATTCTTATCATCGCAATTGTTTACCTAACATTTAAATTATTTTTACATAGAACTAAATACTCGCGATATATAGCAAGTGTTTGCGAGTATTATAAGCGTACGGACGTGGTTATGCGAGATGAACGTCTGATTGGGGTTTTTTAGTATAATGTGGCAAGCGTGTTATGAACGTTTCTATACGCCTTGAGTGGATTGCAAAACCAGATTAAACTATACTCTCGACGTCACGCCTCCTCGTGCATATTCTAAATCGCAGTGAATCGTCGTCTCCGCTTTTCGTTCACATGTACTGAATTGTATTCACCTTAACCTGACACTGTTTAATTAACGGGTTCAACCTTTATCGTAAGACTACTGTGCATCCCGTGCAACATTTTAGAGGCGGAGCTCCTTATAGCGGCACTTGTTCGTCCCTCGTAGTCTTAGTGTGACCAGTCTTACATTTTGACCTCCAAAATGGTGCCGGTGAGAGATTTCTTTTGTGCGTTATTGAACAATACAAAATTTGCAGCATGCGCGTTGACTAAAAGCCGAATTCTCCTGTCTCTCATTCCCCCTTAGCAGCCATTGGCATGTACGTTCAGCGCTATCTGACAAGAAATGGTTGCTACGTTATACGTGCTGGACATAACCTCCTTGGTTTTAGAAAGGTTTAGCGAGCATTGGGCCGCAGTGTCATGAATACAGTGAACTATGTAGCGTCATCATCATCGCCATTCATCATCATCGTCATTTTTCTAGCCACCGCGCTGCGCCTCTCGTGCAGCTCATGCGACAGCTCGAGGCGCGAGCTGTGAGAGAACGAGCACCAGGCCTGGCGGTTCGGTCGTGGCAGCTGCCACCGCTCCTCTTCGGCAATCGCCTTTGATAATAAAGTGACGAGAAAACGACACAACCACGTTGGCCGCCGTCCCGTCTTCCTCTCTCGCTACAAGTATATACCATGAACTCGAGGTGGTTAAAGGTGGGAAGTAGACACGAAGCGCAAGCCGTGAGAAAGTGTGCGTGTGCCACCTCTCGTTTAGTCCTTGGAATGTCCGCTGGATGGCGATGCTTCTATATGGGGAATATATGATGAAAAGAGACGAGATGGTAGTGCTTGGAGTGTTGAATAGATGGACGAACGGACACACAGACAGATGCATGGACGGACTCATGGATGGCTGCACCGACAGATGGACGCATGGACGGATGCATGGACGTACGCAGGGACGGACGTGCGGACGCACGAACAGACGCATGAACGGTCACACAGACGGACGCATGGACGGACGGAAGCAAGAACGAATGGACGGATGGATGCTTCGCCCCACTCTCCATCATTTACTCCGTGGATATGCTGCCATTTTTTTTTTTTTTTTGTTGCTGTTCAAGCTTACGGGCGTCTTTCTGTTTCCACAATGGCAGCTTTCGCTCAGGCAAATCGCACAAAACCATAGGCGTATGCACGAGAGGGAGGGTAGGCACGGGAGGAGAGGAAGCCGCCCACTTATAACCTGACGTGGAGGGGGGGGGGGGGGGGGACTTGTCTCGCACATTGACTTATAGAAAGTAGGGGCAGCGAAATCTGGCCCGTACAATGGGGGGCGCTGCAATAAACTTTCGCTCCATCAACCTTCCTGATGCGGAACCCTGCGCACGCCTACATGCACAAAACCATGATTCTGAGAGACGAAATTTCAATAAGGTTAAGGTTAGGGTTAAGGATGTTGTGGGTAGTAGGCGGATCAAGCCTTGCATAATTTGCAGGCAATTGCCCCGCGCGGTTTCCTCTTTGCTAAATGAAGCTGTGTCCTTTGTTTGTTTTTTAACTAAGTACGAGCAGGCTTTTAAAATAAAAATCGTTCATAGCGCGACGTAAGCCTGCATAAGACAGCGGCCTTTGTGCTATTCCACGTGCAGTACTGTGCCGGTACTCTATCTCGCTGAACTATACACAAAACATAATTGTCACTTATCACCAGTCACATGCGAGGTCTGTAGCAATCAAAAATTTCAAGAGAAGTCGCGACACTTGTTTCCTGAAGATCGAGGAACCACGCGGAAACACAATATCAGTCACACTGTCGCATGGTGAGCCTAACTGTTGCAGTTCCTCAAATAAAGCTCGCCGTTCCTTCTTAAGCGCACAACATTTAAGCAAATAGTGTTCTATATCACTGTTTCTTTGCACTTCGGGCACAAGGGCGTCGCGGAGAGTCTGATCTTGTGAAGCCATGCTGGTGTACGCGCTGATCCCGTTCGAATGCGATGAAGCAAGCAGGCCTCTTCCCTTGATAGCCCTTGTGTCACACATGGCTGGTGAGGCGTCAGCCATAACGAGTGAAGATGCTTGTTTACAGCTTCTCGTAAGATACGCTGATTGTCTTTGGGAGCCTTCTTCGTTGGTGTAAGCTCCAGAGCACTCCGGGCAAGTCTGTCAGTCGCCTCATTACACGCTATACCCACATGTGGTGGAATCCATTGAAATGTAATTTTTATACCCATGCCATGCACGTCTTTAAGGATTCGCAGTGATCTTTGAGTGCATCGATCCAAAATCAATCCATGTTTTAGCCGCTGCAAAGCGGGCTTACTGTCCGAGAACAGGCACGACTTGTTGCTGCCTACCAAACTTCAGTTTTTTCAGGGCTGCCTGAATTGCCACGCTTTCACATGCTGTCGATGAAACAACGCACTCAAGTCTCGCTGCCCAGGAAGCCTTTAGAGATGGGATCACAAACGCTGAAGCACTTGCTCCGCGCACTATGTCGACTGATCCATCGGTGAAAACTTTCAAATGATCGGCGTACTTTTCTTCAATATATTCAAGTACCAAAGAAAGTATTTCTGCTGTGGATGTGGAACGCTTGCTTTGCATCCGTGGAATCGTCACCTGGCAGTCGACATCCTCAAGTGACCAAGGTGGGTCTTGTCGAAGTTGTCTTTGTTTGGGGAAATCGATGATAAGATTGCGAAGGGTGTTGAGGGCCACGAAAGCTCGCGATTCCGTGCGTCGCCGAAGGCGACTGAGTAGTGCTCGTCCTGGGCTCGATTCGCCAAGTCGGCAAAGCTGTGTCAGCAGTCGTTGAGAGGCGAGAAGACGTATAGGCGGAAGACGAGCTTCATGAAGCACATTTATGCTCGCTGCAAACTTTGGCACTCCCAAAGCAACTCTGAGGCCTTTACGATGAAGTTTTTCCAGCCGTTCGTACTGTGACTCACTCGGAGAGATCAGAGGCAATTGGAAAAGCACACGATTGACAATTACTGCCTCTTGTAACCTTATCATTGATGTTGGGTGACTCCCCCAGCTTGTTCCTGCCATCCTTCGAAGAATGTTTACACGGGGCGTCAGCGCTGACATCGTCTTGTCCACTGCTCGTCGCCAACTCATCCTGCTGTCTAGTGTGACTCCAAGGAGCCTACCTCATGGACTTGACTTGCATTGATGCGCCTTGAAGAAATATGTTCATCCTTGTTTCTCGTCTTCGCATACCTAGGAATAGCATGAATTGAGACTTTTCAGCTGATATTGTTAATCCAGAACATTCAAGATAGGTTTGTGCGGAGCGTAGAACTCTTTGGCCAATCATTTCCAATCGCTTATGCTGATATCCAGAAAGCCAGGTGCATATGTCGTCGGCATAAATTAATATTTGTACTGTCTTGCTCACAGTCTTGAGAGCATTAGGTAAACCAGCCATGGCCACATTGAACAACATCGGAGACAGGACACTGTGTTTCACTCCTCTGGTGATTTTCCTTGAGCTACTGAGCACTGTCCCTAACTTCACCTGCATCGAGCGATCACTAAGAAACGCCTGAAAAAGCGTAAAAGGTGCCCCGTTATTCCCATAGATGCAAGACCAGAAATTATCGCACCTTGGAACACGTAGTCGTATGCTTTTGAAACGTCCAGGAATATTTCCAGAGTTGAAAAGCCGTATGCTCTTTGGTGATCTATGTGACTCACCAAGTCGAAGATGTTGTCCTGTGCACTCACCGTTGCCGAAACCCAGTCACACATGCTGGAAGGGTCTTGTGATTCTCCATCCACCATCTCAGCCGAACACAGGCCAGCTTCTCCATCAGCTTCGCTACGCACGAAGTTAGTGATACTGGTCTGTATGAGGCCAGTTCTGTTCTGTCTTTACCTGGCTTCAGCACTGGCATGACCCAGGCTATTTTCCAGGCTTGAGGAATGTTTCCCGACTCCCAAACATAGTTGAAATGCATCGGAAGCCTGATATTCACTTCTGCAGGCAGATTTGAGATCATTTGGTTTGTAAATCTGTCAGGTCCAGGAGCACAGCGTCGACGGAGACAACTTATTGCTGACGTAAGTTCCCGCAGCGTGAAAGGTGCGTCGATGGCAGAAGTAGAATGAGGCGGAAGTGTGTAAGGTGGTTCATTTTCTCTTCCAATTACATACACGTCAGCAAACTCTGCGGCTAGAGACGGCATTGTTGTATTCTTGAATAACTCGAGGGCAATAAATGGTCTCAAAGGCTCGGGCGTGCTTCCGACCCTATTTACTACTCGCCATATCCTTGACAGTGGAGTAAATACACTTAAACTCTCCCAAAACGTTGCCCATTGCTTCCGCCGAAGTTTGTTGCTGTGTCTCCGCATTGCTGCATTAAGTCTGTTGAAATGAGTTTTGCTAGCAGGTTCACCACCTCTTCGCTTAAGCCTTTTCTCTGCCCTTCTTCTGGCCGCACACAAATTACGGAGTTTTAAGTCCGGGGCTGGAAAATGTGCAGGTAGCTTAAGTACAGTGGTTGCAACCGCTTTGCTCGCCAGCATACCATGAAACATATCCCCTGATCGGTGATCCAGATGCTCTCGGTAGCGGTCCCAATCAGTTACTTTGCAAGATTTAGCTAATGTCAAATGGAAGCCAGCAACATTGATCAATTTAGGGAAATGATCACTGCCCATTCTGTCCGGAGCTGTGCAACACGTGAGTTGAACGTCACTTGAATGCAACGTCAAGTCAATAATACTTGTACAAGCTGGGGGCCTAAAAAATGTTACATTGCCATCATTCGCAATGCATAAGTCTAGCTTATCAATAGCCTTTCCCAGACAACGTCCACGTGCATCCGAACTCTTGTCCCCCCATGACGTGTGATGTGCATTGAAATCACCATAAGTGAGCTGGGCAACGATGACACAGGTCTTCCAAAAACTTTTCAATGGAAATTTTCTTGTGAGGAGACGCATACACCCATGCAATGCTTACTTTGCGGTTTCCTATCTGTGCCCTGATCGCACAAGCTTCTATAACATCTGTGCACAAGTCTGCCACGTTGAGTGCTACGTGTGGTATCTCTCTCCGTATATACATAGCGGCGCTTCCATTTGGGAAAGTCGTTATGGTGGGTTTCTTGTGAGTAAAGTATCCAGTGAGTGATTTTTGTCTCGGTAATCCGGCCTCCGACAGAGCCAAGATTGAAATTCTATATTCTCTCAAAAACAGGTGTAGTTAATTCATTCATTCGAGAAACAATACCGGCACAATTCCACTGCATTATGAAAGGCACGTTTCGGCGACTTAACGTACGTACACTGAGGCTTGGCCTTCGGCATCGTACTACTGGTTATGCCCGAAACAACCAAAGCAGCACTGATTCTAGAGCCAGTACAGGCCTGCAGCATGGTCTTCGCAGTAGCTGGTGGCATTGTCGCTAGTTGAGAACGTAGAGCGGCAAACAGAACACGAACAATCTCCGCAGTGTCGTGTATATTTTCCTCGTGTCCCTTTGTCTTCTGTTCAAATTCCTGTCTCAGTACTCTGGCATAGGTAGCTTGTGTAGAAAAGTCAATGGCGTTCCACACTTCATTGTAACCTCCTTCTTGGTGGTATAAAAGAGAATGAATCGATGACAGTGTCATAGGCCTCCCTTTTAAAATACTATAACAGGCAGTATAGCGTTGCAGATAGGGTAAGCTCGTGAGAGTTCATCCTAACGTGAAAAGTATGGCACGGAGATGAATTAAACTGAGAAGCACGCACTGCTGGGCGAAATCAATTGAGTACATGTGAGAAAAAAAATCACAGCATATCCACGGACTGAATGATGATGAGTGGGGCGAAGCGTCCATCAGTCTGTCCACGCTTCAGTCCGTCCGTCCGTCCATGCGTCCATTTGTCTGTCCGTCCGTCCGTGCATCTATCTGCCTGTCCGTCCGTCTGCTTCTCTGCCTACATGTCCGTCCGCGCGTACGTCAATCTAGTTAACACTCCAAATACCGCCATCTCGCATCTGTTTATAACCTCTGCATCAGTTTATTCCACCAACAACTATCACCTAGCGGTGAATCCTGGAGCGAGGTGGCTACGTACATCATACATCGGGGACGACCGACCCACGCCTTATTGAGGAGCTTCACCCCTAAAAAGCGCCGTGTTTATTTTTCTTCCTTTTGTGATCGTTCTTTTTTCGTGCACCACCGTGAAGAATAAACTCGACCGAGGACACACTGCGCGCACGCCCCTCAGTCTCGAGAAGGCCCGCTGCCCCAAGAAACTGGTAACGTCAGTATATTCGTATTTGATGCAGCACAGGATAGGTATAGCCGACATTGGAGCTACTACGTCGTTTACGGAAATTCACCAAAGCTCACTAGCCCCCCCCCCTCCTCTCCACCAGGCCGTACGCCAGTGCTAGCAAGAGTGGGGGGAGAGGGATAGGAGCCAGCGTTTGATTCCTTCCTCGAAGTTTGGATGAAGTGTGTGTGTATATTAACGAGGACACATATTAAAAAAATAGGTGTTTTTCATTGGCTTCAACAAATCCCCCCTCCCCCAAAAAATATCTGGTGTTACAGGCCTGCTCCCCGCTTTCCTTCAATTATCGAACCGTTCCGTGCACGAGCTCCTAGGAAAAGGGCAGTATCATATGCCCTTGCTTGTGGAAATTAGTGGTTCTCATCTTTTGCGCTTGCGTTATTTAATTTGCTCAATTATTGTTGTTTGTTCTGCATTCATATTGGTCGGTTCCAGTATGTAGAACGCTTCATAAGATATATTCTTTTCGGCGGTGCAGTAATCTGAGCATGCCCATGGAAAGACTCGAACACTTGATACATAAGAAATATACTCTAGTAGTACTCGCTGTTGGGCTAGTTGGTGCATTTCTTCAAATCTCAATTGCAGAAGAAACAAATAAACAGGACGGGTGTTGTCAGTGTGGTGGCTATTTATGGCCCGAAATCGACTATGGATTCTTATTACATAATTAAGTTCTTAGAAAGCATAATAGGATATCGCAAACCTCTTTGTGCTCCTCTTCTGCTGGCGGTTCACTTTCGGATGTACTGGCGCTTGCTACGGGAACCCACTTGTTAATGAGCACTTGGCGATTCTCGACTCGGGAAGCCCGGGTGCGCGATGCCGTCATCGTCGAGGTGTCTGTGCTTCCACACCGGCCTCGAGTTGAGACTGTCTATAAGCGGGCCCATTATTTTGTCGCTCGTCTGGTCCGCGTATTTTTTGATGACGCACTTCTGTGTCCTGTACACCTGGCACCGTCCGAAGCCGCGGTCAATGGACGACCGGTTCATTACGATGGCATCCTCGATATCGTAACCGCTGTAGCTCATTACAGCGACAGTTGCGTTCTGGCCAGCCGGCAGCTCTTCGAAGTTGATGAGCTCTATGGTCCTGGTCTTGACCATGGGTCGATGCGGGTAGACCAGGAGGTACATCACCGAATCGAACCTGTTTCTCTGGTTGAGGCCGATGGTACCCATCGCCTGCTTGCCCATGGCGCACTGGTACGTGTTTCGCGGCGACTGGTTGTGGTGGGGAAACGGGATGATGCCCGCGCAGACTCCGAGCAGACTGAAGGCTTCAGATCTCGAGGTGCGTCGTCTGCAGCGTGATATCCTGCTCGCGGAGAGCGATGTAGCTGTCGTTTTCCTCGTTGACGTCGAGGAACTCGATGATACCCCTGTGAATAAGGTCGCTGAAGAACAGAAACCCCCTGGTGAGGTCTTCTATGTGTGCCTTGGTCAGCTTGGGGCGCCCCTTTTCGACAATGATGTACGGCCGACACATGCGACCACCATCGGCCGAGATGTGCACGCAGCGATGCAGTTCGCTAGTGTGCACGGACACGAACTCTGACAGGTGGCCTGACCTGCGAAGGAGGCGAAGCGTCTTCAGAAGACGCTTGGGGTCTAGGGTCACGCCCTGTATGTTGCCGTTCAGAAAGACCACGTACACACATGGATCGGAGAGCTCTTCGCCGTTGAGGAGTCGCACGTCTTCAACGCCGAGATTTCGGAGTAGCCGAACTATGAATGCCTCGTCCACGTCGGTGGTGATGTGGGTCATGAGCGCAAGGTTCTTGACCAGGCCACAGGCTTCGCCTTCGGGAGTGTCACAAGGGCAGAGCATGCCGAACTGAGATGGCTGCAGCGACCGGGGTCCGGACACCTTCCGAGTTTTCTCGAACTGGCTGTTGACTCTTGTCATCATGCCAAGTGCTGAGATGTATGACAGCTGTGAGAGGACCTGGGTGGGGGAATGTAAAGACATTTACTCTTACTGCGAAAACGGAGGAAGTCAGCTGAAACTTCTCCGGGCCAAAGGGGTAAATGATACCACGCAGGTGTTTTCATTTATGTGCACCTTCGAAACTGCACACTTGGCTGAAACTGATATTGGAGAGGAGCAAGGGGGTGAATCGGCGGCCAGTAGCTGCGCGGCATTTCCGAGTCGCAAGGATATACAGCGCCAGAGCAGAGAAATACGAATAATTACGCGCCGAGTCAGGATATACATAATATGCTAATAACACTGAGACAATCCTGTGAGTACATATGAATGCCTACGTACATATCCTGTTCAGATTTAACAGTAAGTAGTGCTCAATTTCCTCGAGTGGCCTAGCCTTCATATGAGAACGGAATGCATATCTAATGGTAAATTACGTTGGAAGTGATAGCAAGCGAACGACGATTGATGGCCGGCAGTAGTAATTTATGACAGGTTTAAAGACATCGGAATCGATGAGGAAAACAGTATAGCTGCTTGCGAGACAGTCACGGACTTACTATAACTTTGCGAATGGAATATGCAACTGGAAAAGAGCGTGGGATCAAGTTGGAGGAGCTCACACTTAAACGCAAGTATAACCTTCAATGTCGAGAAAGGAACATGTGTTATAGTATGCGGCAAGGAGCACTAATACAGTGAGCAGCTTTATGCAACGGAGCATGTGTTATAATATGCTGCATGGAGCAGTAATACAGTGAGCAGCTTTATGCAATTACGAGGGAGATAACAAAAAAGCCTAGTATCTTCTCGATAGGAAATCAAACAGGAATGCCAATGGAACAAGAATTTCTGGATGTGTTCTAGAAACGACAAGCAAAATAGTAGCGACCTCGGGATAAAGTCGACAGAAAAGGATAATGCATATAAAAGGCTTGGGCAAACTGATAATGTCTAGAGAAAAGCAAAAAAATAAATGGCTTCGATATTACTCAGATCAAAATTTAAATTGATTGTTAATATTGCCGCTGGATGTGAAAAAACTCGCGAGAAGGTATACTGGCCGTGCCTATGATGCTGGTACCACAATATCTCGAAACACATTTGTACGAAAAGTGAGGGGAAAAAAAGAAACGGGAAAAATTAAGGCACTCGAGAAAGCCCTAAACTTTAGTTGGAAAATGTGACGCGAAAACGCATGAGACATCAGCCCGCCACGGTGTCTTGAGGTCATGGTGCTCGACTGCTGACTGGCAGGTCGTGGGATCTAATTGCGCGGTCGCGGCGGACGCATTGTCAATGGAAGCCTTAAGTGTTTGAGGCCCGTGCACTCGTGATCATATAGCGGTTTTAGGACGTTAAACTACAACAATTATTAGTATCATTCAAGAGACATCGCTAATCATGGAGGTGGTTCCAGTGCTTATATTGGGAACTTCTGTGATATTTTTGACTATAGAGATGCAATCGTAACTGGACGTGAACTGTGGGACTCCTCACATTGGCCACTCACGAGGAGACGAGTCAGGAAGAATCATAAG
This sequence comes from Rhipicephalus microplus, assembly GCF_013339725.1. Classification (NCBI taxonomy): domain Eukaryota; kingdom Metazoa; phylum Arthropoda; class Arachnida; order Ixodida; family Ixodidae; genus Rhipicephalus; species Rhipicephalus microplus. The sequence goes on along the minus strand of NC_051169.1, from coordinate 88,283,044 downwards.
GGCAGGGCAGGGTTTAATGTAACACGCCCCAAAACCGTGTTATTTATCAAGAAGCTCGCCGTAATGAATAGCCCCGAAATTTCGCCCAGCTGGAATTCTTCAACGTGCGCCTACATCGAACTACACGCAGGCTATAGCGTTTCGGCTTCATCAGCATTTCGGCTTCATGCGACTGCCGTGACCGCGCTCGGACCCCGCAGCCTTCTTGTCATCTAGCCAAGCACTGTACCGACACGACGGCTCTGTCGACATATCGTGTTTGTAGGAATAATCGAAACACACCTGCGTAACGCCAATGCGCTCCATCTTGAATCGCTTGACAGTCCAGTTTCCCGTAGAAATGGCCATGCACAGTCTCTGGGTGATCAAGTTCTGCCGAATGTACTTGACCACGTCGAATTGCGTTGCGCGAAATTTCGGGATGCATTTCTCCGCGACCATTCTGAGCTCTCCGTTGAAACGCTTGAACAGGTCTTCAAACAGGAGCGCCAGCAGGGAGCCCGCAAGCTCGAGCCTCTTGTTGCCGTAGTAGTCGCGATCGTCGATCAATTCCCTGTTGGACTGCGCGTCGATCACCCTCCGCACCATGATGGCCAGGTAGAAGCACTTGACGCGGAAATTGAACTCCTCCACCGGAACGTGAGCCAGCACAGTGGTAGCGAGAATGTCTCTAGCTTCGTCGACGCTGGACTTGTGCTGACTGCCACCGGCACCGCTTCCTCCGTCTCCCGCGAATCGCATGCGCCTGTGCTTGAGCCTGTTGCCGAGGTACTGCAGGGCCTGTGTCTGCGTAAACACTTTCAGACGATGACCCTCCTCTAGCGATAAAGCTAAGGCTGCCTGGACATCTTCCGAGCTGCCAATCATCTGCACGATGCTCTGGTCGCACTCGAGACCCATGGCCTTGAACACGACAGCGATGGGAACGTCCTCCGTGAAGCAGTTGTGCTTGAGGACGTAGTGGCCCTGCTTTACGCCGACGACGGTGCGGCTTTTGCGCTCGTGCGTGGAACTGGTGACCTGCCACAATTGCAATACTGACATTATTGACTGCTACATCTGCGTTTCAATTCACTCGAAATTACCTTTGTTGCATGCAGTAGTACTTAATTACACAGCTAAAAGATGTCCCCACCTCCCCGAAGGTAATCGTGAAGAAATGCGAATGCATTTCTTGCGGCGAGAGTTCACGGCGTAGTAATTTTAATGGCGTGAATGAATGGCGAGACGAGGATTTGTACCGTAACCATTTATTTACACATTCATCAGCCAGTGAACATTCGAGAGTGAGGCGCGCGCTTCGTACGAGCGAGCGGACGGGAGATTTTAAATTTTGTTGAAGCGCACCAAAAGAAAACAGACGGACGGAAGGGGCTGACAAGGACAGCGCTGAATGATCGCAGCGCCAGAGTCCCCTCTAGTTGTCAGCGAACGTGGTACGGGGCAGTGCGAGGAACGGAGCTCTCTTTGATCGCTGTGCGATGACCACAGCGACTAGAAGGCAGACGCAGCGAGTCGCGTCTCCCCTCTTGAATTGAACCAGCCATTATCCAACATACTTAATGTGACACCGAACGCAGCAAGTTTAGCGAGGACGTGACAAACCGCCATTCATTACAAGCTCAACCCAGACGTTCTATTGGTAAGCAATCCTGCAACATGTCCGACGCTTAAGGCGTTCTGTGTTGAATGGTCCTGAAGCATTTGCAGCCCGTTGCCAAACTCATTTCATAAATCAGATTCACCAATGGGGACTGAAAGGGCACACGTGTTGGATAGCGACCATGCGATGTTATTTTCTGTACTCTTTCATACAAAGAGTCCGTTTCCACACCATGTCGCCTTACACTGATGACGTGCAACCCGCTAATCTCTGGCAACGACTCTGCACTAGCTATAGCTTGCAAGCAGACAACACAACGCAAGTCGTACGTCTGACTCAGCTTGTCCTTACAAACGACGCTGTAAGCACAACGGCGTGGAGGTGCGCGCTCACCTGGCACATGACTCCGGTCTTGCGGTCCTCCTCAACGAACATACGGTTCTTGGAGGGCTGCTCCTGCATCAGTATGACCCGCTCGACGCCTTTCACCACGAAGTAGCCGCCGGGATCGTAGGGGCATTCGTTCAGCTGAGACATCTGGAAGTGCGTCTTGTTAGCCAGCACGCACTTGGCGCTTCGCAGCATGATTGGCATGCGGCCGATGGGGAAGTTCGATCTGTGCACGCGCTCCTGGCCGCGCATGTACTCGATGTCGACTACGATCGGCGCCGAGTACGTCATGTCTCGCAGTCGACACTCGTGCGGCGTCGTGCGGCGTCCCACTGTGAAGTCTTCCTCGATGTTAGGCTCGCCCACGCGGATGTCCAGGTACTTGAGGTAGAAGCTCGGGTCCGCTTGGCTCGTGACGCGATCGTTGGCACGCATGATCTCCTTCAGCTCGACGTCGATGAAGTGGTTGAAGGAGTCGATGTGATGGCGCACCAACCCATTCATCTTGAGGAAAGCGGGTAGCAGCTTCCATTTCTCGGACAGAGCGTTGACGGGGTCGGCGAGCTCGTCCTGCGACAGGTCACCGCTTCCGAAGATCCAAGCCATTCTGGTCAACGTCGATAATCTGGCGAGGCTCGTTCTGTGTTCGAACGGGGTCGTTCGAGATCACCGCTGCTGCGTAAGCCTTGTTGTAGTATATATCTTACCAAGTGAGTACTCCCCGACTGAGCCTGAAGAATATGGTTCTCTGGATACGTGGAACCAGGCTCTGACCAAATCGCGCGCAACGCTTGCGCGTGAAATGGAACTGCGAGACGCATTCGTTTGTTCGTTCGTTTGTTTGTATTTTGGTGCGCATGTCGCGTTTTAGTTTTCAAACGTTAACTATGTTTCTCATACTAACAATCCAAACATATTAAACGTGTATGTCTTCCCGTGCAAACGCTCCCAATATGTATTTCTTAGCGAGCCGTTAATTTTCGGGCAGCAGCTATGGCAGCCGTAACAACACTTGTCAGCTTTACATGTTGGCCTGTAGAGGGCATTTATTCCATAATGAAGAAATTCAACGAAGCCTACATGGAAAGCGATCTACGTGAATCTGCCTAGTACAATGGGTAAAACGCATTCGTGTAGTTCTCGTATAGTCCTGTTCTTAAAGCGTGTCCATGCAGCGCCCCGGGTTTTCCCTTTGTGTCGGCATATAAATGCCACGGTCGCTGGATAAAAACAAGGTGTAAATGCTTACGATCCTAAATTCCGAGCAGCGTTCCTGAAAAGCGTGGCTCGAGGTACGCGATGTGCGGCGCCCACCCGCACATCCCTTAGTTTTAGAAAGGTTTAGCGAGCGTTGAGCCGCAGTGCCATAAATACAATGAACTAGTATATACCATGAACTCGAGGTGGTTAAAGGTAAGAAGTAGATATGAAGCGCAAGCCGTAAGAAAGTAAAAGCCGAATTCTCCTGTCTCTCATTTCCCATTAGCAGCCATTGGCATGTACATTGAGCACCATCTGACAGGAAAAGGTTGCTACGTTATACTCGCTGGGCGTAACCTCCTTGGTTTTAGAAAGGTTTAGCGAGCGTGGAGCCGCAGTGCCATGAGTACAGTGAACTAGTATATATTATGAACTCGAGGTCGTTAAACGTGGGAAGTAGATATGAAGTGCAAGCCGTAAAAAAGTAAAAGCCGAATTCTCCTGTCCCTCATTTCCCATTAGCAGCCATTGGCATCTACATTGAGCACTATCTGACAGGAAAAGGTTACTACGTTATACTCGCTGGGCGTAACCTCCTTGGTTTTCGAAAGGTTTAGCGAACATGGAGCCGCAGTGCCATGAGTACAGTGAACTAGTATATACCATGAACTCGAGGTGGTTAAAGGTGGGAATTAGACCCGAAGCGCAAACCCTAAAAAAGTGTGCGTGTGCCACCTCTAGTTTAGTCCTTGGAATGTCCGCTGGATGGCGGTGCTTCTATATGGGGAATATATGATGTAAAGAGGCGATATGGTGGTACTTGGAGTGTTGAATAGATGGACGAACGGGCACACAGACAGATGCATGGATGGATGCATGAACGGACGCAGGGACGTACGCACGAACAGACGCACGCATGGACGGTCACACAGACGAAAGCATGGACGGACGGAAGCAAGAACGAATGGACGGATGAATGCTTCGCCCCACTCTCCATCATTCACTCCGTGGATATGCTGTCATTTTTTTTTTAGAGGGAAGACCACAAACTAGGCAACTCTGGCTGGTATTTACACTTTTTTTTAGAATAACTTGTAATTGCGGCGCCAGGTGGTGCTAGTATCGCGAGTGCACGCGCTAGCTATTTCAATTTCCATATAAGGAAATAAAGTTCCATTGGATGTTTTTGTTAAAGAAATCACCTTTTGCTATAAAAGGTCGAGGTGTTTAACGCTTTCGTGCAGATATCTTAACGCTCTTGTTTATTTCTGCCAATATGTACAAGAAATACAGCACTGATTGGCTTACGTGGCTTGCTTCTTTAACGTGGTCATTAGAAGTATGGTGAGGTCGTTAGCACATGCTCCGTCAAGATCGTGCTTCATATGATCATTTCTATAGTGCGATCGCCGAGACGCATCCGCGATCTCGGAACACTTTCGACCACGATGATGCGTCGTGGGTCTCCGCTTGAGCGTGAAGCTGGCTCGGTAACCGGGGCTTACTCTGTACCGAAGCTTTGATGACCGCCCTCGGGCATTATTGGTGCCTGAGGATGGCGGAGACCCAGTCTGAGTGGCCGGGTGTTTGCAATTCAAAATGAGACATTCTAGTTCCCTGAGGTCTCTGCATTGAACTGATTCAGAGCTATGCCCCGTTGCTCTCTCGCTATATCAGGCAGAGAATCTAGAGCAACATACTATATATAGAGTGGCCACTGGAGCCTTCGCACGGCCCAGTGGTGATGGGTCTGTCTACCGTTAGATTGCGTACCCGTCCTCGATTTTATTCTTATGTTCAGGCATTCTCAGGGGGACAACGAATACCCAAGTTTGGCATCAATTTTTCCCAAAGAAGAAATCTTACTCACTTGTGCAATTGTCCATATCTGCTTTACGTTGTGTGCCCCTGAGGAAATTTAATGCCTTACGACATGACTTTGTCTTGCTGCATTTCTGCAACTCACTCACTGTGGTAGAATGTGGTATCTGTAGGATCCTGATGACTTCTCGGAACCGATGCGAGCAACAGTTCATGAAACTTGAAGAAAAAACTCAGGAACCACAGATTTAGTTTCGCGTCCACAGGAGACGTACGAACGCAGCCTCCCATGTAATGCTGAAGCAAAGAACTTTTGTTTTTGGTTGTGCCAGAATAAGAAAAGGCTATTTTTCCGCTTTCTGATAAAAGGAAGACGCTTAAAGTTGACCACTAACTCCCACAGTGTTGAGGGTAGCTTAGAAGAAACTGTATTCGAGTTATTTGGCCAGACAAGGAGGATAAAACCGTTAAAAATGAGCGGGCTACTCGCTAAGGCAATCTTTCCACGCCAATGCCCACGCTTGTGCACAAAACCAGAAGCCATCCAACACATAATACAACCAATGAGGAACATGTAATTCCCGTCGTTTATATTTAGCAGACTACGCCCAGCTCGGGACGGCTTTAAGCTCTCCCATAGTAGAGTACCCTGTGCTCTAAATCGTTACCCCCTTTTTCTACCCCCCCCCCCCCCACAACCAATGAGGACAATTGTCCTATCATTAGACGCGATGATGTTCTATTGAGGAAGTGTCCCCTGGACACATGAGGACGGCTTTAGGCTCTCCCATAGTAGAGTACCGAGTACTCTACATCATTAACCACTTTTTCCAAACACACAACTGCTGTGTATGTATGTATGTATGTATCTATCCGCCTACGACATTTACCTATCCTGGCCGTTTCAATAATGGTATCAATACCAAACTTGACATGGCATAAGATGACTGTATGAAGAACATATTTGATTAGTCATAACATGAAAGTCATGACATGGATGTTATGAATGTCGTGATTTACATTTCATGAGCCTGCAGCTCTTGCGGTGGTTTCGTTCACATTGCATGTTGCAAAACTGGTATGGTATGTCATCATTGAATGACGAACACAAGCGACAGACCTTAACATGAAAATCATGACATGCGTGTAATGTTACAACATGACTACATGTCAAGCTCATGATGCACTCGCGGTTGTTTCGCTACGTCACATGTACCAAATTTGGTATTACGATACGTGAATGGATCGCGAAGGTATGATACTGGTGCAAACATGATAATATGAGATGCGTGTCATGTAACAACATGACTACATACTACGCGCACGGCCGTTTGGCTAACTTCACATGTACCAAACTCGGTATTATGCGACGCGAATGGACGCACTAGGTAAATGACACATCCAAACAAGATATTCACGACATGCGTGTCATGTAACAAAATGACTACATGCCACACTCATGATGCGCTTGCGGCCGTTTCGCTACCTTCACACATGCCCACTTTTGTATTACGTGGTGTCAATGGATGACGAAGGTATGTGACTGGTGCAAACATGATAATCAGGAGATGTGTGTCATGTGAGAACATGACTACATGCCACAGTCAAGGTGCCTATACATTTCGATGTGATGCGGTGCGTGTGCTCGACGGCGTTCATTTCAACGCGTCACGCCGGCGTTGCGACGCCAGGCGCCTGTCCTGCCACACATTCGCAGGCGCGCGCCGCGCTGCGTTGCTTTGACGCATGCGCGTTTCAGCACGTCCGGTGTCCCTCCGTCACGAAAAGAGGGAGACGCAGTGTTGTCTGGGGAACGCATCGGCGCGAAACGCAGCATGTCACATTTCGCACCGGTATCCATCGGGCCGCGCCGACGGACGTTGGTCACGCCGGCGCGGCGGGTATATTGGGCCCTTCATGATGCGCTCGTGGCCGTTTTGCTAGCTCGACATATACCGAATTTGGTGTTAAGTAACGTTAATGGATCCTGAAAGAATACGACTGGTGCAAACATGATAATCTTGACACGTATGTCATGTAAGAACATGATAACATACCACGCTCACATCGTGCTCGACGTTGTTTCGCTAGCTCCACATATACTAAATTTGGTATCACGTGACGTGAATTGATGACGAAGGTAAACCACACATCCAAACTTAATAGTTACCCACAGAAGTCATGTACGGCATCATTTACATCCACCTCGTAACGTTGTGCTGATTTTAAAGCGACATATCAACATTTCTCATTCGTGCTTCGCATATCATCGATTCCCACTGTACTTGGGATCTGCCAATTCTAACTTTCTTAAAATTTCGCTTTACCTTTTGTGCTTCACATAAATAAAGTTTCTCACCACCTATTCGCACTGGCCCGTCCCAACACGGAGGTAAGAAAGTTTATTGGCTGAAAACAGATGCCCGCACGCGTCCCCCGTGTATGGCGGTACTTATGGACGGACGTGCAGACAGACGGACGGACGGAAGCAAGAACGAACGGATGGACGCTTCGCCCCACTTCTCATCATTTCACTCCGTGGATATGCTGTGTTTTTTTTTTTTTTTTTTTGGAACTGAGCCACAGTTCCTTACACTGTGGCTCAGTCCCCGTCGTTGTTCGCCGTAGCCACCCTTAGGTGCTTCTCACAATGTTCACTAGATGGGGCTACGCTGTGACAGTACGTAAATTTATTACTAGATAGCGCCGAGGCGCGCGCTGCGTTAGGGAGCCTACATGACCACCGACATGACAGGTGGTCATATAGGCTCCCTACGCTGCGTGTAGGAGTTAGTGTGACAGGAGAATCATCGTTCGAGACGAGGCAGACAGAGCTTCGCCCCACTCACCATCTTTCCCTCCATCGATATGATTTTTCTTTTTAGGGGCGAAGCTCCTTATAGCGGCACTTGTTCATCCCTCGTAGCCGTTGTAGTGTGTAGCAAGTATAACATTTTGACCTCCAAGGTGGCGCCGGTGACAGATTTCTTCTGTGCGTTGTTCTACAATAAAAGATAGTGCTCGATGTACATGCCAATGGCTGCTAAGGGGGAATGAGAGTCAGGAGCATTCAGCTTTTAGTTAACGCGCACGCTGCGATCCACATTAGAAGCCATTGGCATGTACATTGAGCACTATCTGACAAGAAAGGGTTGCTACGTTATACTCGCTGGGCGTAACCTCATTGGTTTTAAAATGGTTTAGCGAGCGTTGGGCCGCAGTGCGATGAATACAGTGAACTAGTATATATCTTTAACTCGAGGTGGTTAAAGGTGGGAAGTAGACCCGAAGTGCAAGCCGTAAGAAAGTGTGCGTGTGCCACCTCTCGTTTAGTCCTTGGAATGTCCGCTGGATGGCGGTGCTTCTATATGGGGAATATATGATGAAAAGATGTGAGATGGTGGTACTTGGAGTGTTGAATAGAACGGACACACAGACAGATGCATGGATAGATGCATGAACGGACGCAGAGGCGGATGCACGGACGAACGCAGGGACGGACACACGAATAGACGCACGCGCGGACGGGCGGATGGACGCGTGGACGGTCACACAGACGGACGCAAGAACGAATGGACGGACGAATGCTTCGTACCACTCTTTATCATTCACTCCGTGGATATGCTGCCATTTTTTTTTATCCCTTGGGCTTTGCATTCTGGCGCTGGAGTCTCGCTGCAAACGTTCACCGCACTACAACAAGCGTTCATATCATTGTCACGACGATAGATGAGACAAAGAAACGAAATTTGAGACAAATTTCATTGTTTCACAACGTAGTCTCCTCCAGTCACGCACGAGCTGCTGAGGGGAGGGCCATTGCCCTCTGCATGCTGAGAGGTAGCTTGACTTGAGCTATGACTTCTTTGGCAAGGAACTCAGCATCCTACTCCTGGCAGTCTAGAGGGCCCGGACATTGCCGAGCGGCTCCAGCTTTCGGCACTTTCAGGTCACGGGCACTTTCAGGGCACAGGCACTTTCAGGTCACGAGAAAAACATTGAAATAATTAAATGTTTTTTTCTGCCGAAAATAATTTTTCTCTTCTCACATTTAGGCTGAGAAAGGCACCTTACAGTCGAGTTGTCCACTCTGACTGTAGCGTGAGAACGTAATGCCTAGCAGATAAAAAAAAAAGATTTAGTACTGCGCGCGTCTACCACTCCGCATGAGCGGGCGGAATACGGCCGAGCTGGAACATGTGCATGTGTTTGTTTTCTGCGTGCCCCTAGCGGCCAACGTCAGCGAACTTGAGACAGGCCAGTGTGAGCAACGCCGCTCCCTCGGGTCAGTGGACGGTGCATGCAATTTATCTTTTCATCGTGACGGCGCAATAAATTAATAATGCACGCGTCACACCCTCCGTACGTGCTTTTCTCAATTGTAGCCTTTTCGTTTTAGTTTTTATCCTTTTAGCTTTAGCTTTTAGTTTTTTATCTTTTCAATACAGAGTGCACATCTTACATTCTTGAAGCAAAATGACAAAATGCTGTATCTATATCCAACGTTTTTGTACAGCAGCCATTTCTGTGCTGGTAGCCTGCCATTGTGACTACTCCAAACACAGATTGCTGCTGTGCCTTCGTTTCACAACTGCAATGGCCATTGTTATCTCAGTATACAAACCTTAATTGCAAACCTCCTAAATGTAATAAGTAAAATGTACTTTTTTAAAGACAGTGATACACAGAACATTTCTGTTCAGAACTTTAGAACCATATGGCCAGAACATGCCGACAAGATATTATGTGGCACTTCCAAAAACGTGCTAGTACAAATAGCATTGTTCCAGAAAGGCAAAATGAAACATGAACCCAATAGTATCACTATGAAGTCAAATAATTCATACTATTGCAATAATGCACAATAATTTCCACTATTAGTAAAGCAGGATGCTCGCATACTAATATACCACTGCATTGGCAAACCTCCATCATTAGATTCAGGGGCGGCGCCAGGATGTTTTTACTGGGGGGGGGGGGGCAACCATGAAAAGTGAGTTCCTCCGGGGGGGGGGGGGGGGGGGGCAAGCTAGCTCTGCTCCTACTAGGTTTTCAATATATGCTTCCGGGCACTTGGGTGGGCATAGGGGGGGCAGGCGAGAATTTTGGGGGGGCTCCAGCCCACCCTTGCCCCCCTCTGGCGCCGCCCCTGATTAGATTGCACATGCAGTTCTATTCTCAGCCTTGTGGATAAGATTAGTAGATTGCACATGCTGTTTAAAATGTTGTGTATCAAAAGTACAACATGAAGCTTTAGCACCAAAAAAAAAAGTTTATTCAGAGGAACGCTCACAACTCGTTGGTAGGTGCGCACGATGGCGATGGCTCTTTTGGTTGCCAAAGTTACATTTGTAGCATATCTACTCTAATTTTACGCTCGATTGCACACTCTTGACAACTTAAAACACAAAGATCACAAAATAATATATGTATGCATGTGTAACGACTTCAGTTCAAGGCTGAATTGAACAATGCAATACAATAAAAGCTCGTTATTTCAAATTTTCATGGGGATGAAAAAACTGTCTGCTTGAACTGTATGCCGACTTGTTGAAGATATCAAGAAAACAATAAATGAATGTATATTACATCAAGGCAATTTCATTTGGGGGGGGGGGGCACACGAATCCAGTAATAATTTTGTATAAGAGCAGGGCAGCAATTTTTGTCGCTTATGAATTCGTTTGCAATCGCAATGTGGGTCAAGGTCCCCTCTTAATCTGAAACATACACCAACCAACAAGACTCTGTATGCAGTACACGTTTTTCTGAAAGCCCGCGGTCACTTTGGCTGTCCACAAACGCCGCTTCCGTTCATTCGCATCGCACATCTGCGGCCCTTTCGCCTAAGCATGCTAAGAGTATTGTCCCAATTAACCAGGTTACAGACAAATGCGGCTGCCTTATCAAGAGTCTCGCGTCGCCAAGCAATGCATTTGCTGGCCGAAACCAAATAACACGCCCGCATTATCCCATTTTCTGAATGAATGAGTTTTGAACTATCAAGTTTTGAACCAAGAGGATCCGATTCAGCATTTGAAACTTCCAAATATTTGCACATGCCTACAAAGACAGTGCTGTACTGTGAAAGGCTGAGAGAGCATCAAACCTTACTGAAAGTGTTTAGGATTAGTCACAAGGCTGTGGTTGGAAAAAACAGTGAGATGATGTCATAAAGCATTTCTCCTAACAATTAATGCGCGTCTACAAGTGCATCACAACTGGGCACGGGTGAGTGCGCCTGTTTTAATTATTTTCCTTCCTAATACAGCATGCACTCCTAAATTTTTATATACTCCGTGAAATGTACAGTTTCCAAGTTTCTGAAGAACTGGGCATGCCTGTGACATATATGCACCAAACATATTCAACATCAATCGTGAGCATGAAAGAGCCAATGGCAAAACTGAATGGCTCAAATTTTTATAAGTAACAACCATGTGAGGCCAGCAGACATTCAAGCCAAGAAAAGTTCAGAAGAGTGAGTGATCTGGTGCTTTTGTTTCCATATTCATTATTTTCCTTATATTTAAATTACAACATAAATTTCCCTCATGTGTTTCGCGAAGCATTAAGCAAAATGCCACTGACATTTGTGTCTTGCGTTAACCAGAACGTTGCAAGGATCCCCTAGATACCCTATTCAATTGACTGTGCGAGTCCTTTCGAGTAATACTGCGCACTCAGTACATCGCCACTCGCTAAGCCTACTGCCAAGGGCGTCTATTCCAACCGGGAAGCAGGGCAACCATTATGCCACCACCAAGAGGAATAAAAAAAATGTTCTATTGTGCAGTCTCAGAACTTCAGTGCCAGCGATGTTGGAATTCCTCGTAAACATTGATCACTAGAAGAAACCCAGAACAGTGTCAGGGTTCATGCTCATTTACATGACAAAAATTCAAAGATTTTCAAGGCCTTTCAAGGCTATGTGTGCGAATATTCAAGGACCGCATTCTCTGTTAGAGACCGAATCAACACATGTGCAGGGGAAGATAAAAGCTTGAAATAAGCAGAATTCAGCGAAAAAAGGCAATGCCACAGGAGCGGACGTCAAAACGTGGCCCTAATGGCATTTTCTTGCTAAACAGTTTTCAATCATAATTTATTAAACTTACATACATTATCACTTTCAGTATGACATAAGTTGCAAACTTTTCTCGAGATAGCAAAAATTAAAGAACAGTTATTACACAATGCTGTGTTGCTTTATCTGAACTTTCACATTAATATCCCCTGTCTCCTAGGGCTTGGTCTTGCCATTCTTTTTAAGGTTGTTTGACTTGATGATGCACGTCAACTCGTTAATTGTCTACCTTTTCTGTGTATGAGTCTGCTGTAGCTGTTCATTTCTTAACAGCAACTTCTAGTTTTGCTTTCCCTTTTTGTAAGCATTTCTACCTCCTGAGAATGCTACATTTATTTTTCTGTTTCTTATCCTTCTACTGCTGCCTTCTCTGAGTTTCCAGAAATGCATGGTGTTGGGTCCATGCAGAAGCTACCGATGTTCTCGATTCTTTTGTGATGGGCACATTACATATGCCACCTGTAAAATTTATGGCATCGTAAATAATGTGCTCCGAAATGTGGGACAATGTTTATTAAGAAAAAAAAAAGAAAATTCAGGTATTTGTGAAAATTCCAGCACGTTAAAAACCTTGAAAACCAACTTTTCAAATTCAAGGGTTTTCAAGAATTTCAAGGAACTGTATGAACCCTGAGTGTTGATGATATCAAGGTTGTTTCCCATTGGCAAGAAGGACCATTGGTGTTCACACAGGCGGAGAGGAGGATGCCCTCTCCCTTACCCCCGAATGCAGAGATGTTACTTGACTCGTACTTGACTCGTTCTTGACTCAAGACAGTCTTGCCAGTCACCATTAATCGTTCTTGAACTTGCGAACGACTTGAAGGCGACTTGGCTCGGTCGAAGTCAGGACGAGTTTCAAGTCAGCTGCGGGGCTAGCTTGAAAGTGACTTCATGCCTTATTCCAACATGGTCACCTCTCGAATGGACGTCGCGCGGAGGGTGGCCGCTTTTGAGTTTGCTTGCCTCGCCATAAGCGTAGCATTTTCTGAGGCGCACTGCCTGCCGAAGATTCTTGGACCCGCTTTACGTGACCGAGGAAATCTGATGGCGTTGTATGACGAGGAACAATTCCACGCTCGATACAGATTCACGAAGAACGCCGTGTGGCAGCTGCTGGGTATGTTACCGCTCCGTGAAAGTGGGGACAACCGAGGACAGCCTGTGCCTCCAGTGTTACAGCTACTGATGGCTCTCGGGTTTTTACGGCGCTGGCCCATTCCAAACAGTCACCGGGAATCTCATCCGCATTCCGTAGCTGACAGTTAGCCGTGCAGTAGGAAAAGTTACACTACTCATCGCAAAGCACCTGTACGCAATGCTGGTGCGCTTTCCGCAGCCCGCAGCACTTTCTATTGTTATGCGGGACTTTTATGAAGTGGCTGAGTTCCCTGGTGGTGCAGGCTGTGTCGACTACACACACGTGCATATTAATAGCTTCGGTGGGGACGCCGCCGAAGTGTTCCGTAACTGCAACGGCCATTTCTGTTTTTCTTAAAAAAACACAACGACAATTTCCGCCTCTTTCAGTACAAAACTGACTCGGTGCTGAGTCTGTTTGCCTCGTCTATCCTTTCGTCCCGTCTAGGGCGCTGTTTCTCGCTCAGAAAGGCATTGCTTGTAGCACAATACAACGTAAAATTCCACACACATAAAAAAGAGGTGCCCCTATCACAGGTCTTTTTTATCCACTTCACCATCATGCAGCGATACACTGCTGCACCCCGAGAGACACAATTCTGCTGTCGGCAATGTCCTGACCCCCGCTTTTTCTCTTGTTTACCAAGCTCAACAAAAGAATACGAATCACATTTGTTCCCAGGACTTGTTTTTTTTTTTTCATAACTGCGACCTAGCCCACAACAGGCATGCACACAGGCGAACAGAAAGGCAAATACCGTGAAAATCGCATCACCTCGTGAGCCAGGTCAGCACAAATACATGCCATAGCGTTCGATTGAAAAAAAAATGACGAAAGAACCCAACGCGATGCTTGTTTCGCTTCCAAACAAGCAACCGTGGAGAAACGTGCCGCATTTGTGTGGCCACTAAAACCAGCGAGCAACGAACGCTTTACAGAAGTAACACTGCACATCCCTGTGGCGGCAGGCACCACGTGCCACTCTTTAGCCGTAAAATGGCAAGAATATGCTTGTGGCCCTCTGTTTTTATAGTTATTTTAAAACGTATGGTCTTTTTTTGCTGTAATGCATTGCTTACGCGAACAACTTCATTATTACCCTCGTTAGCAGGCGAGCAGCGTGTTTCTGCTTTGAATCTCGTTCTTGACTTTACCAAGCAAGACAGCCTGAGCATCTATGAAACGCGAAGGCTAACTTGGGCGTTTGGAAGTCCGCTGCTTGCTTCACGCCGACTTGCTCAAGTTAAGTTGAAGTCGCGAGCCAAGTAACATCTCTGCATTCGGGGGTTAGTCACCTAAGAGAACGGACAGAAAGTCAGCCCCTCACATCGGCATGACATGGAGGAAGGGCGCTGTGATGAAGCTTGCCCCGCTGAAATGCAACCCTGTGTGCACCCGCGAAAGAAGAACTGTCATTTGCAAAATGGGCCAATTGCAGCACCACAGACACCACCAGAATCGCAAGTAAGCTCACCAGAACGAAGTTTTTGATGATTTTCTGCACACTTATGACTCACAGAGAACATCAACATAACAAGCATCAATCATGATAACATCGGGTACAAAGTCCTCAATACAGTCAACCCTTTTAAACTGAGTAGAAGCACCTGTGAACTGCAATGTTACCAGTTTATACCAGTATGAATCAGCATATACAATGGTCGGCTCATTCATTCATTCCGCAGCCTATTCTGGCGGACAGGCCACGAATTGGACGGTGCATTGTTGAGGAGGCTAATTCACTAGCTAAAGGCAATAGTGGAAAAGTAATTGTTTAGCCATTACAAATTAATATAGCCTCGCAGCAGAAACGTCATTGCGAGTACCGTTCTTGGAACCACCTTCCTTTCGACTCTGAAAAACTCGTGGAGGGCTTTTGGGTGCCTGAATGATACGTTACTGTGGTGCACATTTGGAAACCATTACATTGCCGTTATCTGCTTCAATGGCCCCCAGGTGCCAATAAATGATGAAGACACGGCTACGAAGCTCGTGTGTTATGCTTCCCCAAAGCAAACGAAGGAACTGGAGCATGAGCTATTCGAAAATGATATTGACATGGTTGAAAAGTATGAGGAGCTGCTCAGTAGCGGAAGCCTCGATGATCAGGAAAAAAAAGTGGACAGAGAAAAACTGCCTGTTAACACCAGAGGTCCCCTTGACTGAGAAGATCACTTTTTTGGGGGGCAGGCAAGAATGAGTTGATGATGATGATGACATGTTGCTTTTAACGACGCAAGAATACGAGTTTGTAGACTGCTTTTTCTGTCAAAAAAGCTCTTCGTTCATTCATTTATTCACTTGTTTTTCATTAGTTTCAATGCCTGCTGGCTCCATAAGGTCGTTATTAACATAAAACATAATGCATGATATAAGCATTCATTAACAACACAACTTGTCTTTTTGTATGACAGGCTTATGTTTCGCGTATTGCTTCCCACAGTTGAAGCCACGGAAAAACTCACATGTGTACAGAACACTTTTATTTGATTGACACACAAGTATCTTTGTTTATAAAGCAAAAAACAATGGAATCTTGCAAATGTCTTGTAATATTTGAAAAGTAATAGGTATATACATGCTGGCATATCTTTACAACTTGAAAAAGTGACTAAAGTAAACAATGATTTTAAATACCTTCGGAAAAGTGCTCTTTTTTTCTGTCCTTTGGTGTTGAGAAAATGCTCAGTGTATTATGGTCCACTGCAGTGGAATTATCAGCAATGAGAAAAAACAATGTGATCTGAAAAGGTGGATTTCATTTGTTTGTCACAACCATTTGAAATGAGTACGAAGGATACAAAAAAAAATAATAGTGCATAGCCATAAGCTAAAGCTAAGTATCAGCCAGTGATACCTTATTATGTCTGAAATGTTATGCCATGTTTTAGCCATATATATTGCACAGACATAGCATGAAAAGTGACTTGGCCACAATGCTCATCAGTTTTAGAGAGATCATACTCTGACAAGCAAAAAAAATGATCACAACGAACTTTACATTTTTTCAATTATGTCTATGCTCAGCAAAATCAAAATGCTACAACATTATGCAACAGTAACAATCTGAACACCTCCAGACACCAAGTCTAACGATGAACAAGTCTTTCTTTGGCACGATTCGATCATACACACTCCATGCATAATGATACAATGATTATGCGAAACAATGCCACTACTTTGCAAATGCTTCCAGCCAGTATTCCTGACACATTAGCTCATTCCACAAAACAAAGCATGACAAAATCTCAAGTGAAGATGTCCAATTTGAAATGGCTGAACAAAGCAAGACAAAGCCTTAAAATGAAGACATTATTGGGAAAGAAAAAAAAAATATATACACTATGCAGCTTCCAGCTGGAAATAGCTCGCATCTAGAACATTGCAACGTTGGCTACCACAGGCTCACACTTCATGACTCTATTTGCTTAGAGTTGCACGGTGGACGACATTTCTATAACGCACAAACAGAATGCACTACACCGTGGAATAAATGTGGGTGCTGCACAATGACTTAGGTACAATAAATATAGAGGGACTGTGGAAAAAGGCCACTGCACACTAGCTGCAGGCTTCCTTGCTCGAAACTGGCACTCAGGACATACTAAAGTTCTCACTTGCTTGCCACATAATGCGAGTCTTTTTTAACACCCAATCTTCACGAACCACTAGAGCGACAACTCTCTTTGAAGATGTCCGACCAAAGCACACACATTGTTTCGTCCATTAAAACACAGACTCACACTACAGGTTCTCAGTTGTGCCTTCCAAGAACGCCCGTGAATGGGTGACGACCACTTTCGAACAAGTCCTCGCTCGTAAGGTCGAACATAAAGCTTGTGTCATCCATCGTCGGTTTTCGCATTTTCCGTTCGCACACGCAGCGGGGGCGAGGGTGGATAGGGTGGGGATTCCCCCGGGGGCAGGCGAAAGGAACCGGGCGCCATTGTAGTGGGGAGGGGGAAGAAATGGCGCCCGCCGACATTGATGAGGTAGCGTCAAGACGGGGATGTGGTAGACAGTGCCACCACCAAGTCGCCCGGTGACGACGAGGCAGCTGGTACCACTCCCCCGCTGCTCGCCGGCACAAAGCGAGGATGGTGGTGGTGGTGGTGCAAGTGGTGGAGATGGCGCAGGGGCATCATGGCAGCAGCAGCCCTGGCTCCGTAGTCGTGCGTAGCCAAGGTAACGACCGGGTGCTGGGGACGATTGTGTGGGGTGCTGGAGAAGCTCGGTGCCGACGGTCGCGTAACTTGTTGCTGTGATGGCTGAGGAGACGGCGAATGTGCCGGTGGTGACGATGGGCTCCGGTGTTGGTGGATGATGCAGGCCGTTGCTGTGGTGCTGGCGGTGCTGGCGGTGGTGACGGCGGCAGCAATCTTGATGGGCACGGGGCAATGTGTCGAACTGGAGCTGGCAGAGTTTCCGGGATTTGAATCATCATCGACGCCACCCGGAGAGCGGCGTTTGCTGGTGCGACGCTCCCGCTGGCGCTCGTTTTTCCACCAGTTCTTGAGGCAATTTACCGTGACCTTGGGTCTGCGTACGAAGATTTGGCTCAGAAAAGAATGTAAGTGCTCACGCAAGCAGTCCATGCACTACCAGGAGCAGTTTTACATTCTGCATAGCTGCTGAAAATGAAATACTTGGCACACATTTAGTGAACTCCTTGCCTAAGTGTTCCTGCATTTGACTGTAATAGAGATATTCTCAGTACAATGCACTCATTCTCGTTTAGTGGCACATCCACAACATATGAATGAATTTATGTGTGGAAATTTTAGCTAGTACTTGTAAAGATTAGCACCCTTGGTGCAAATAACGAAAATGAAAAAGATATGATAGTGTATCTGTGCTGCTACATTGGTATGAGTACGTTTTGTACAGTATTGCTCATTAGGCAGAAAAAGAACACCTAAACTGCACACCTAAACTAGACCATAATACTCATAAACTATACCACAATGCTTATGGGTATCCAGCATTATATAGATCAAAATAAGGCAGCCACAATAGCAATGCAAGGCACAAATGAAGAGAAGAAACGGCGTAGGTGTGGCTAAGACCCAGGGACTGAGTCTTTGACTGAGTCAGGGACTGAGACCCAGGGACTGAGACCCAGGGACTGAGTGGCTCAGTCATTTTAAAACAATGATTGGGCTATTGAACAGTGAACTTGTCTACCAGAAGAATAGAACAACTTGGGCTAGTTGTCACATGTGACTGAACAGAGCACAGCATTGAAAAGGCAAGGGAGTTTTTATTGTGCTGGGAATCTAATAAAATGATATTGCAAATGTTCGAAGCCACAAGTAAGCTTTGTACTCCGGCTTCTTGTTGCAAAAGCGCAGAGGTTATGTCTCTACAACAATAGTGGTAAGTGGTCATGACGCAGCTTGTTATTAATGCCGTGCATTACAATTCATCAGTGAACAAAGTTCTCAATGAATGTATGGCGAATAGAATAATTTCTCAGCCACGTGCATTACTTGGTACACTAGTTATTAATGCCGTGCATTACAATTCATCAGTGAACAAAGTTCTCAATGAATGTATGGCGAATAGAATAATTTCTCAGCCACGTGCATTACTTGGTACACTACTTGGTACACTATTTGTATATTACAAGAGACAGTTGTAAGTGAACGCCCACGCTATCTATGTATTCCATGGTGTTCTCACGTAGCTGCCATTTTGGGGTCAAGTTTACTATTATTACAAAACATGTACACTCTTACCTAACAGCAAGTGCTGCTACATAAATCGCGGGACCAAGAGTTCGCGAGCAATCGTCTCCACATTAAATAAAACTACAAAATGTTGCCAAATATAAGCAGAACGCAACTCAAATGGTGCAGCTCACTTGTTTCGCAAGCGCAGAGATTCACTGTTGAGTTGATTGGCAAAGTCTTGCAGCTGAAGGTTGGTCGGGTGCGGACACTGGCGGAACCAATCCCGCATGCGCGGGAGCTCCGTGATCGAGTGGAACGTCATGCGGCCGTCTTGAGGAGGCCTGTCCTCGTCCAGAAACGCCATCGCCGATGCTGCATGACAGCGAATCAGCATGAAGCTTGTTAGTCACACAAGCATATGCCTATTATTAGCATGTTACCACACATGAAAAATATGATTAGAAAAAAATATTGCAGGAACGGTGACAGAAATTCAGCACAGCTTTTAGCAAGCAATAAACTTGTGAAGCAAAAAAGTTGCAATAGCTTTGGTGCCTCTCAAAATATATACATTCTATTTATTTATGTAATTTGCAAGTAGAAGGTTTCCGTGCCCGCTAAAATGCATGTTTCCGTGCTCGCTAAAAACGACCAAAGCGTTTGTTACATTGCTATTCTACAGCTCCGCACTTTCATCGCATCACTAGCATTTTTATTTGAACTTTTTTAGATTTTTTTTCCGCAGTGACCCAAGTTAGTTAATTGCAAGCAGGCATGCACGCACGTGGGCTCACTCACTCCATTACTGTACGTACAGTCAACCAAAAAGTTTATGGACCCCGCGAACGCGTGACCTTTTCGCCAGCGATTGACAGCAACACTGCACCCAAGATGCATCCATCTCATAATCACCATTCTCTTTTTAAAGCGATGTGCTCTTTGGCAACCATAGAACTTGCTTATGTCTCGCGAGCAGCCTATCAGAATAAGTACTCTCAATAGTTATGCCCAACGGCACACCGATCGAAACACGCCGCGATAGCTGTGATTCTGCTATCAAAGTAAAAGTGTGACGGTCACAGTGCACATAAGCACTCTGTGTGAAAGCAACGAACTAACATTGTGCTATCCGGCAGTAGAAAATTGATATGCCTTCGAATAACCGGAAGACCCGTCTCCGACTCGGCACTGCGGTCAATGATAGCTGATGCACCACAAGGCGGCACTCACCGACGTGGCACGGACAAACAGCTTATCACGAGCTCGTGTGTTCTGTAAACTTTTGAGCTTGACAGTTCGTACCCCGGTATATCTTAAACCATGGTACATAATGTTATGACTGTCATCAGTAATGAAATTCTTGCGGCGGCTGTGAACCCGACGAAAAGCTTTAGATGCATTCCAAGCAAGGGTGTGCCGTCAGGATGGGCTGATTTCCTTTATGTAATGTGTGAACAAGGGTTTTCTGGGATCGGTTCGGCGCTAAGAAAACGCACCAGGCAGGAAAGGCCATTGTGACCTCTACTCCACATCAGGTATAAAGGAATTTTGAGCAAGTAATACCCCTGTCACACAGACTACCGCGAACACCATTTAACTCTCTTGTCCTTACGACATGGGAGATGCGGTCCGTGTCACACAGCCTACTTTACGCAAATGAAGGTAAACGGAGAATTACAGAAAAGACATTCGACGATCTTCCTTTGCAATGAAACGAGGTATTCTCGCTCCCAGTAACTGCAGGTCAGAAAAAAATTCGAGCACTAAACTGTCGCAGTGACAACAATAAATACATTTTGGCAATATTAAATGTTCTTTTGTTGCAATACACATTCATATCGCGTGTTTATTTACATATATCTACACCCATCAGAGTTTAGCTGTATACTCTCCACACCGATGCCATCCACACCGTGCTTTGCGACGCAAGTCGGGCCGGGCACCGTTATTTAAAAATATGTTGTCTGTGCGTGTGGTTGTTGTTGTCGCCGTGTTTGCACGTGCCCGTGAGAGTTACTGACAGCAGCACTGCATCATCGTCAACTGCTTCGACGGCTGCAGGAATGGGTAATGGGACCAGACCCAAGTCAAGGGTAACTTGGAGCACACTCACGAGAGAAGGAAACGCAAGGACTTTCATACACAAACTACAAAAACAACCAGTCCTCGAGTACGGCGCAATTGTGAACAAACATAGCGTTAGGCACAAGGTGGCCAGGGTTGCTGCATTTAACGAATGGGTATTAATCTAAAATCATTTTTAATGCTTTGTTTGCTTCAGACATACTTAATATTGTGTTTTTGTAAAAACCCCATAACAAAGAATCACAAAAAATCAACTAGACATGAAATTGGGATACTTCTGCAAAACTCAAACAGCTCCGGCTGAGTCCCCTCTCGGCAACTATTGCAACCTTGTCAATTGCCGTATGACACTGATGCAACTCCATCTTCATCGAACTACCTAGCGGAGCTTTACGCTGAAGGAGTTTAACAGAATTCGGTGGTGGCCGTGTGACAGGGGTATAAAAAAGCGACAGGGCCATTTTAGAAACGCCCGTGGATTTGGAGAGACCTGAGCCAACGTGGAATTTGCTGTATAGGGTGGCAGCCAAGACCAAACCGGTTGCAGCTGAACCTTCCGAGGAGAGCGAAGTTCCAGAAATTTGCAGTTGCTGATGAGTAACTTCTAGCTAATGACGAAAGATTAGTTGATTACTCCTCGATTCCTCTCTCTACATAAGTAGTGGCTACATGAAGTGGCATGTTTGACGATAAACCTGTCAGACTACCATATTGTTCTACCCAAATGCAGACAGGTTTGGCTCATGCACCGAGAGCCGGTCTTTTCAAACATCACCCTACTTGCCAGGAGAGTTCTTTGAAACCCAGATCAGCCAGGATCATTGGACGTGTCCAAAATCTTGGCAATGTGTGCAAAACGTTGGTGTTGGGCGTTTCTGACAATATCTGGGCATTGTTTAGACTATCCCCTTTCCACATAGATTGTATGGTGTCTTTCCCTACCTTCGTGGGTGAGCCACTGAGACTATCAAGCGCCGTATTCGCTGAAGCGGCAGACAATGCTCCCAGGGTTGGCAACATGGCGCTATATAAGCGGAAAACCTATTGTATATTTTCAGACAGTTCTGCAGTTCGCAGTTCTCCAACGAATTCTCGCACCTGCTGTCGACTTCTGAGTTACTAACAATGTAAAAAAATCTTTCTCGTTCTTACGAGTGCCTCATTCGACTTGTTTAACAATGGGTCCTAGGACCCAATGGGTCCTAGGACCATTCTGGTAGCGCGCCACCTGGTAGCGCTACCAGAATGGTCCTAGGACCCAATGGTAGCGCGCCACCGTCCGTTCATTCTGGTAGCGCGCCACCGTCCTAGGACCCAATGGGTCCTAGGACGGTGGCGCGCTACCAGAATGGGACCCACAGGACCCGGATGCATAATACACACAAACTATCATAACTTAAATTTGAGGCCTTACTACGCTCAAACTAATATGTTCAAGTTCAGTTGTTTTCCCCCGTTCCATAAAAGAATGAATTCATTACCTAGTTCTGCCCGTTCATGCCTATCGCGGCGTTTTGTAGCCGAAATCCACAACACATACATGTAAAATACGCTGATCTGTTTGCAAATAGTAGTTAGGTGTTCTTTTTTTTTTCATGAAGCGTGGAAACTTGGGCAAGTTGGTAGGACATAACTGAATGTACGAACAGGGCAACCTAGAAGTAGTTCTTGGTAACTACTAAAGCAAAAAAAAAAAAAAACAAGAATAGAAAAAAGCGCGGACTTTCAACAAAGATTTAATATCGAAGTGGTGTACATATATAGGCAAAAAGGAGAAAATTGGGCATGCGTAAAAGGGTGCAGGAATAACCACTGCGATACAATGTCAGCAAAACTCTTGTCTCTTGTTGAATGAGCTGAAAACAAATACACATGTAGCTTACAAAAAGATCGAGATATGCAATCTCTTTTTGCAACAACGCAACCGATGGGCAACTTACACATTAACCGTCAAACTTATTTATTTGATGAGCTTCAATTATCTCACGCATGGCCTGCGAGTTGTGCTTGCTTAATACCTCGCAAGGCTCAAAAACTGGCACGCAGCCACAGTCTCGGCAGTGGATTCCGAGGTGTCCTTTAACTACATTGTGCACATTATTATTGCGCTCTCTTAAACGGTCATTGAGGCACCTTCCGGTTTGCCCTATGTATACCATTCCGCACGATAGCGGAATAAGATATACGACACCAATAACACAAGGTACAAAGCGCGTTCTGTGTTTCACGGTGCATTTTCCTCTAATAGCAGCTGGATTATTCACCCGCTTAGAAAATTTTTTTTACCAATTTTTTTAAGCCGATGCAACACGTTATGCAGATAAGGAACTGCAACACATTTCGTGGGAACTGACGTGTTTTGAGGCTGAGATCGCCCTCCTTGATTTTTAATTTGCTTCAAAAGTTTTTCCGCAACAGCAGAAATCAGGGCGCTCGAGTAACCAGCGCTTAACACCTGTGCTTAATACCTGAGCTTTGAAACTGCATTGCATCGAGTGCGGGCATGACCTCTTAAAAACGTTTACCAGGTAAACATTAAGGATACCCCTTTTCACCGATTTTGAATGAGCTGAGTGGAAAGATAAAAGGGGTTTACCACTTCTCGGTGAAAACAGCCAGCACAAATGATTGCTTCCAAGACAGAGTGTTAGGTCTAAGAACCTAATCGAATTTCCAGACGGTAGCTAGTGAGTAAGTTCAAGAGAGTATAAGTGCTTCTTAAACAAATCCAAAAGACTAAGGAAAACAACTTCAAAAACAGTATCCAAACAATCAACAAATACAATGAAATCATCAACAAACCTACAGACCTTCACAACAAGAGACAAGTCGAGATCTTTTTGAATGTGGCGATCCTTATGCGCGAGAAAGATGCCACTCAAAACTAGTGCCAAACAGGAACCTATGCAAACACCACTTTTTTTAATGAAATGTTGCTCATTCCGAGACGCAACTGTTGACTTTAAATAAAATGAAAGCAATTCCAGAAAAACACGAACTTACATACCCGACGCATTATGGAATTTATCGACCCAAACGAATCAATGCATTCTTCGAGGCACTGGAGCAGTGCATTATGTGGAAGTGAATAATGCAAATCTTTCACGTCTATCGAGGAAGCCTTCAGCGCTTTGTCATTAGACCTTAAAAACTTGATAACCACATCAGAGTCTTTTACCAGGAAAGGATCGTCAATAGTTCAAAGGTTAAGCTGTTCTTGTAAAAACAAGGCGACCTGTTTTTTGCCAGGTCCCGTTTTCAAAAACTATTACCCGCAGTGGGCAGTCAATCTTGTGCGTCTTAGTGGTAAAAAAGATGTCAAGACTTAGCTTCTTTGATTTGTCTATTGATTTCGCAACTTAGATCTAAGTCGAGAGAGTTGCAAAGCCTTTTCGCTTCCAATTTAGCTTTTGCTATTGAAGAATCACTGGGTTTCAAAACAGAATTTATAGCCATGGTGGCTTTTTCCTCAAACAAAAGGGAAGGCAAAACAGCAAAGCCACCTTCTTTGTCCGATGGTAAACACGCTGGTGTCACTGTTGTATTTTCCGCCCCAGAAAAGCTTTCATAGCTTTGTAAGCTGGTGAATAATCCAGCTGCTATTCGAGGAACATGCACAGTGAAACACAGAACGCGCTTAGTACCTTGTGTTATTGGTGTCGTAAATCTTATTCCGCTTTCGTGCCGAATGCTATACATAGGACGAACCGGAAGGTGCCTCAATGACCGCTTAAGAGAGCACAATAATAATGTGCACAATGTAGTTCAAGGACACTTCGGATTCCACTGCTGAGACTGCCGCTGCGTGCCAGTTTTCGAGCGTTGCGAGGTATTAAGCAAGCACAACTCGCAGGCCACGCGTGAGATAATTGAAGCTCATCAAATAAATAAGTTTGACGGTAAGTGTGTAAGTTGCCCATCCGTTGCGTTGTTGCAAAAAGAGATTGAGGATCTCCATCTTTTTTAAGCTACATGTGTATTTGTTTTCAGCTCATTCAACAAGAGATAAGAGTTCTGCTGACATTGTATTGCAGTGGTTGTTCCTGCACCCTTCTACGCATGCCCAATTTTCTCCTTTTTTTTGCCTATACGTACACCACTCCGATATTAAATATTTGTTAAAGTCAGCGCTATTTTCTGTCCTTGTTTTTTTTCCCGCTTCCCTAGTTACGAAGTAACTACTTCTAGGTTGCGCTGTTCCTACATTGTTTTTTTTTATATTCTCATATTTTTGCCTTGATGCTCACGCAAGGTTATCTTACCTGTTTGCGTTATTTTCATTGTTTTTTAGTTATATTTCTGTGTATACTTGTATACCCATTCCTGCCATGGCGCAATTAGCGCTGCAGTACGTATGTATAAATAAATAAATAAATACTCGCACGCGAACTTAAACCTAAGGTACGCTTTAGAAGCGTGCTTCCCCACACACAAACTCTCAATGTGGGAAGGCCAATCGTTAGAAACTTTCGCGAAGAAGCACTGCTAGCAGTGCTTGTCGTATACACGTTTCCTTGGAGTTTCACGAAGAGTCACAGTTTCGCCACAAGGGCCATGCAATGAATGTGATAGGAATAACTTGGGATATACGCTGAGAACAGCCAACAGATCGAAGCGTGCAGCGCGCTGTTCACACACAAATGACGCACAAAAACAACACACACAGGACGAGAGCTAACTGACAACGTTTACAACTCTATGCTTAACGCCCTGTTTAAACAAAAACGACGCACAAAACGTAATCACAGGTACAGATATGAGTGCGAACTAACAAGTGTCCCTGTTGCCGCTTCGCTGTGTTTGAAAAGCGCGTCCTATTCACAAACGGGGCCTCTCCAGCGAGCAAAGTTGACCTTTGTGGCCCAGTCAACTAACGCAATCATTTCGGTGAAAGGCCAAGGCACACAATTCTCCCCAGCGAAGGATAAGCGCGAGCGCACAAGCACCTAACCCCCCGCCCCCATGCGTGGGGCAAAGTACGCGTGGGGCAAAGTACGCGTGAAAGATAAGCGCATCGCGAAGAGCTGGGTGCCGAGAACGGGCGGCTTTTTTCTCGAGTTTTCCTATATATAGATACGTATACATATACGGTGCATGACGGCAGCGTTGGCAATGGTAAAAAACAGCCGAGACTATCCATATAATTGCTACAGCAATCGCAATAATATGCAGCCGATGAATGCAACATTTGCGAATGCTCGGGCACCAATGCTTCGACCAGGTGACACAATCCCAAGGAAGCGCTTAGCAAGCAACCAACGTGTATCATCAAAAGGATGACAAACTTTTATGGGCCTGTAATGATAAAGTTCTCTGCTGTAACTCGCCAGTAAGGCGTTAGGCATGAGCGTTAGGCCCGAGCGTTAGGCACATTTCAGAGTGTGCTAAAAACGCCGACCTGCGCTTGTCACATTGCCATCCTGCAAGGCCGTACTTTCATAACACTACTAGCATGCTGCATGTGGCTCTACTAGCGCTTTTTGCCCGCGCTCAACATACCAGAGACTGCACGCGCGCGTACACAAGCGCTAACCCACACTTTCAATGCGGGTTGTGCCATTGTGCCTTAGAAGCGTTCTTTGCCGCATACAGACTGTAAATGTAAGAGACCCAACAGTGAAACAATCCTCGCCAGATAGCAATGTTCGAGGCGCACGTGCACGTCATGGCAGACTTATGAATTTTGCAATATTTAGCCGAGGTATGCACCATTCATAAACATCCAGGCTCAATAGCACTGACAGTTGGGCGAGTAGGTGTTGGTTCATACTTATGAATGGCACAAAAAACACACGGGACACAGATGGAGAACACACAGACACGGGCGCCGGACTCGCAACAAATTTTTTATTCAGGTTGACTCACACATATATGCAGGCACAAGGTTCATAACTCATGTATCAGCGTTTCATCTATCGCCCTTCAACAAAAAGATATATTATTTGAATAGTAATTTATGACAAACCTTTTGTGCTGTTTCACATGTGTTTTGAACCACGTGCCTCTATATATGTGTGAGTCGACGTGAATAAAAAATTAGTTGCGAGTACGGCTCCCGCGCCTGTGTGTTCGCCTATGTTCCGTGTGTTTTTTCCACTGTTCATAACTATAAACGTCCAGGGTGAATTATTTGGCTTCGTCAAACTCCTACAACAGCTAACAACCGTGCTGTGATACCACAGATGCAACAATGTAATTGACACCTTCAGCCGTAGAGCTGCGACACTACGGGTGCGAAAATGCATTCGCGGAGCGAGCAACCGTACGTGAAGCCTTGGCACGAAACGGACGCCAGCAGCAGTGTCTTACCGTCGCAGGCGGCCATTGAACGTTGCGAAGGGGCATCACCCACTCACCTGGCGACGACTGTCTGTACTGCATGAACCAAGTGCCAAATTCCTTGCACTTCTCGGCACCCAGCTTTCCCGTGAACTTGTTGTTCACGATCGTAGAGAGCAGGGACTGCAAATATCGAGATAAAAAAAAGAGAAGAAAATCTCATCGAGCTGCACATAGCATGGCACTTCACGTTTTCATGTAGCAAGATCTGATAACTTGGGTGAATCCTTAACCGAACAAAACAAATACATCGGAGTGGCCTAGTTGGCCGGATGGCGTTGCTCAAAAATGCGTAAGCACTGCGTCACTTGCTCATTCCTGTAGTCTTAGCCCACATGCCTGTGAGGCTCGGTACTCGAGTACCAGTACAAATACAACCGAGCTCCCCGAGTTCGATACCCAACGCTCTTCAACGTCTCGCGGTTTCGTCGAGGTTTCCGAACCCCATTTTCTCTTCAAGAGCGTGCAATTCTTCCGTATTAAACGCGCTATTATTGAATATCCCTAGAAGTGTAGACATTTTATTACGATGAAGGCAGCGCAGCACTAATGCGCTCACAGGGCGTAACCATGGGCGTCCGGAAGGGATAGTGGGCAAAAAGGAAGAGGGGGTACTTTAGATATTACTTACACTCTGGCAGTAAGCTGCACAGTTTGATTAGCATACACAGGTTTTGCATATCTGGGCTAAACACAATTTAGGGTTGCCGACCAACTTTGCACATAACACACTTTGTAACACACTTGTCTTGCCGGCCATGTCAGGACAGTAAAAAAAAAAAAAGGGGCTGTCTATGCTGGAAACACCCCCTCCCCCACCCTGCAAAAGGTTGGACTCAAGTGTAGCAGCCAGGCACTCTATCTGCGCAATGCAAAAGGGCAGCGCGTGTCGATGATCCTACCTGCTTGAGAGGGCAAATCTTGGCGAGCTTGGACTGCGACATCTCTCTGAGCAGCTGGATGACGGCCGTCTTGACGCTGTCCATGGTCCACAATTCGGGGTTTGAGGGAATGCTGCGAGTGCGTGGATGAGCGTGGGTCAAGATCGAGCGAAAGTGCACGCCGTTACGTTTCGAGATGTGCACTGATGACGAAAACACCAACGACTTTTTGGCAGGCCCGATGAAATGTGCTGTTTTATTTATTATTGTTATTACTTTTATTACTATCGGAAAGCAGAAACACACGCAGACTTTTTTTTTTATCAGATAATGTAAGTTTTTATCAGATAATGTAAGCCTAAAAGGCACCGACGGAGGTAGTTTAGAGATACGATACGGTAGACTGTATTAAATGTAACATTGTTTTCCATTCAGTATGAATCTAGTGAGTGGTTGCCTAACCGCATTTAAATGCGTTTGACAGCGACACGATTTCGATGCCACGTCGACACAGGAGTACATGCAGGGTGTCCTATCACTTACAAAGGGTAAAGCTGCATAAAAAAGTGCATCAAAATGCAAAGATGATACCAAGGGTGTTTCGTTAGTGGTAGCCTTGCGCATACTAATGTTTTAATTTCGTTACCACTTAATTAGTGGAGATACATTTTCGAAATAATTACCTGCATAACTGCGCTGATTCCGAATGCATCGCATTCGAAAATATCGCACTGAAAAATGTCCGACCTGCTCCGTCACTCGTAAATATATATATATATTTTTTGCAGCGGTCAAATTTTAGGCGTTAAAGGGTGAAGACAGACCCCGAGTGAGCGCAGGCGTTTTCAAGGATGTGAGCTTAAAAAAAAAGAAGCTGCTGTGGAGTGGATTATACTAAAATAAGTAAAGCCGTGCCTCCGACATACACATGTGTGGCGAAGAAGCACCATTTTCCTTAAACGCCCTGCAAATTTGATGCGGGTGGTTGCTTCGGAAAGATACTGCTCAGGCCCTATCACTGGTTTCCTCCAAAGCTCCAATGTTTCTGAACATTTTATTGGAGAACACTTAACCAATAGCCATGCCAATACATTGCTTTCTTCTGAAACCACGCTCTGCTTCGCTTCTTTGGTAACCAACCTGACGTTCCCATTAATAGAGCAAAACAACTTATTCTATCAGCGTGCACAAACCGACAACCCTGCATTGCCAAGATAAAGGAGGAGCAAGGCCTGGGTTCACCCGTGCCGGGAGAGCGTCGCTAGAGCTACCACTCAATTCCTTTTTCAAGTTGCTTCCACGCTGCAGCACACTGGACGGTTCACCTAGCAGGACTACGTAAACGGTCACAGTTTTTTTTTTTTTTCCAGCTCCTCCCAGAGATAGCCTTGTTCGTTGGCTGCCTTAATCAACTCGCAAACAGTGACAAGGCCGTGGTTCCCCCCCCCCCCTTTTTTTAATATAATTAGAAAACACGGAAAGTTGGTATTACTGCATACCCTGGTGGAGCTTGTTCTACATCTGGATCTTTTCCGTATATTTAAGGTATGCAACTGTAGTAACTAGCCCAGTTTCTCACCTTATCTGGAAAATGGCACCTTTGTAGCTCGGCGCCTCCACCTCTCATGCCATGAATTTATTCGCCCTGTACAGAGGATGGGACCTTCGTAGCTTTGCACCTTCGCGCCTTGCGCCACGATTTTTGAACGCATTAGCAACTATGCAGACGTGAGGGGTTTGTTGGCTGCTCGCCGCTAATGCCTTGCCACTTTTGTCATTTCCTAACCATTCGTCTCGGGCAAATGAAGTATCACGACTCCCGTAAAAAATCCAGACAACACAAAAGTTCACAGAAAGATGGTGACTTGAGCGGTGATAAATCGTTGAACAGAGAAATGTCGCTGCACGAAAGGTCTCGACAGGACGCCTCTCTACCAGGGCAGCAACGTCAGATATTTTGTAACAGAATGCTCATTCTGTCCGAGAAATACCCAAGATTGTTTAGTAGTGTGGTCCATATGTATGCTTTGTTCTTATCTTTATTGTAATGTGATCTCGTTAACTTTTCTTTATCGATACAACGAGACTGTCTATTCTCGTGTTATGGCTTGTTCCAATACTTTGCATTATAGTACACGCACTTCCCACTTTTTCAATTCAATTAGTTTTGTTCGAGTCTCTCATTTATCATTTTACCCTGAAGCACTTCGTTTTTTTTTATAACGAGTTTTTTTTTTCTTGTGCGTGCAAGATTGTGCCTTTCAAACAAACTGTTCTATTGTTCCCACATGCTGTAATCTCTTTGAAATTGGAGTATCCATAAATAAATAAATAAATAAAACACTGTGCCCAGCGACATTTGCTGTACAGACAGTTATCGGGAAGTGGCACATAGGCGTACGTACCCAAGTGGAAGAAGCAAGACACAGGAATAGAAAAGAGGTGTTTATTAAATGTTTGAGAGTTTTACCAGTGCGCATGAGTGACTTGCGAGGAGCAAGGGTAGAGGAGACCGAAGCTAAATAAATAACATGACAAAGGCCGTAGTGCCTGAATTCCGCTTCGCTTCGGCGTTTCCTCACAGGTGGGAGGGCTTCCTCGCTCTCGACTTGACGAGGTGACGGGGATAAGTTCTCCGCTCGAAATCCCAGGATGCACGCACAGCAATGGGGAACACAGATTAAACTTACAAGTGATTATGACAAGGGTTATCGCATAACTTGTATTCAGTCCCACATGGATTTCATTCTGACCGTCCTAATTATCTCCACTATTCTCTCACCCCCGCCCTACTCATACTCGATGTATTTAAGTTAGTTCGAGTGTTCACTAGTTAAATAAACATCTAGCGACTGATGACATTTCTAACAAGGCTCTGTGTCACTTAACAACCCGCTCGCGTGACCAATACGTCATAGGATGTCCTCCTAGTTTTTTCTAAACGAAAATAATACCTGGAGATTGACGCCTGTCATGATCTTCCTTCAAATATCTCTGCCTGTCTGCAGCAAATGACTAGTCAATTAGTACAACTCAGCTCGTTAAACCGTGTGCACGCTTTTTTTCTTTTCAGTAAGGCAGCAAAATAAGATCGGTTCTCAATTGAGCCAGGGCGGATGGTGCAAATCTAAGTGCAAAGGAGACACAGCTGCCAAGCGAAACAGGTCCAATCACATGTTTGGTTTTCTGTTTGTGTGAAATGAATGGCAAGTAAGAACGCGCTGCCATTCCCGGTAGCCGCCGGATCAATTATAGTTGAAAACGAACGCACCAGACCGCAAACCCTCGGCTACGCCAAAATGACTCCGTTTTTCTATTCTTTCCCCTGATGTACGCTTTTGAGATTTGTTTTTTAATAAAGCGTATGCATGTGTCCACCAAGTCGAGCGAGTGCAACTTTCGCCGACAGGGGCGTTTTGCGATACTGTTGTAGCAGGCTGTGCAGAGTCCACTGTTAAAGATGCAATTGCTTCGATGAGCATCATCAAACCGACAAGCTCGAACACGGTAGCAGTTCGGCTAATAAAAGTTCGTTCCTTTTGGTCCTTCTATTCTCACAATATCGCATACTGTGTGATGACCATGCCACATTTTGCTATCGTACGGTATTACTCCGAGCGAAGCGCTAGCAAACTGTATGCTCGATTCCCAAACTGATTCGTTACTTCACTCGAACAGAAGGTAAAAAAATTCCAGCAGGTAAGCAGACAACCACTGTCACTACACATTGTAACTGGATAATTAGAAATGTATACGCATAGAACAGATCCTTCCGTGCTCTTGTTGTTCTGGAGGTGACCGTTTGTGAAGCCAGATATGCCTCGACTGCCATAGCAGACCCACAGTTTCGAGAGGGCACACAAGTTTGCCATCTCTCAAGTCACGCCGAAGAAAAATTCACTTACTCAGTTTGGTGCTCAGTAGATCCCTTCGTTTCTACGTCTTTGTCTCTAAATGTTACCTATCTCCACACGACTCCAGATGCAGCGCAGTGCTCATAAGATACTCACCCAGCACCAAGATTCTTTCACCAGAAGGATATCTCAGTAGAGCAAAAAGGCTTTTGACAAAGCACACACACGACAGACTGTTTCAAGAACATTCGGTTTTATTAGTAACCGCGAACAAAAAAAAAACAGGTCAAAAGTAAAAGATTTCGGCAGAGAGAGGTAGACCCGACCAACATTTTGCGAAAGGCAGGGCACCCTCCCGTCGCACGAATTTACAGCCTCGGAACAAGTAGGCTTAGCTAAGCCTATTTCCCTGCTGCAGTCCTTCCTCTTTCTCTTAGGCCCTCCCCCGGCTGTGTGAATGCCCCGAGACACAAAAAACTAAACTAGAAGGAAACAAACACTAAAGACGGGAGGGCCCGAAAAAGAAACTTTGAGTATAACTCACTGGTCGCCTTTTTCTATGTATATAAAGCGAAGAAGAATGCTGCTGTGAGCTAGGCCCAACGTGGCGGCCGTGGCCGCCATCTTGTCTTTGGATGGGTGTCGCGCCGGCCCGGTAGAGACAGGAAAAAAAGAAGAGGATGGGGCCCTTGAGCTGGG
Source organism: Rhipicephalus microplus (assembly GCF_013339725.1). NCBI lineage: Eukaryota > Metazoa > Arthropoda > Arachnida > Ixodida > Ixodidae > Rhipicephalus > Rhipicephalus microplus. The sequence continues at coordinate 88,250,272 of NC_051169.1, read as the reverse complement.
GGAGTTCAGCGTCCACCTAGGGCGGGGGGCGCAACGTGTATATCACAACTGAAGAGGGCAACCCTCGGACCCCGCGAGGAAGCAATCTCCTCTTCTCCAATGCTGCTCCCTCTGCTGCTTCGTCGTCGTTATTGTTACCATTATTACTATATAGTTATTATAATTATTATTACTATGGTTACTGGAGGCCACCACGCCGTCTCCGCAGCTTGATTGATGTACCCGTGTAGTTAGACGCATACGGGAGACAAGCGAGGCTTCTGCGCGGTGCTACCCACTGCCACACTACGCGGCTCTTTATAGAAACAAAAAACAAGCACAGTCGTGGTAAAAACATTTTCACTGGTGACTTGCAAGATGGAACAAATAATAATATTCATAAAGCACTGTGCGAGGAATGGTACTGACGACGAGCCAGATGGAGAAGCCGAGTCATGCTGCGGTGCTAAATAGCTTCGTGACATCGATGGAATCACAAATTATTCAAGTTTAATGTTCGGGGCACAACAACAGCCAAGCTAAAAATGCCAATGAGTCTGTTGCACCACTAGTAGCGTCGTTTGGAGACTGAGAGCTAAGAATATTTTTTTAATAGCCTCAAAACCAAACTGTGAAATTTCTTGACTTTTATGCAGAAACCTGCACTGTACGATTCTCTTTCTTTTCCTATTGTGTCGCAGCAACCAAACGAGCATGCAAGTACCAAATCACCAGTCTTGTGTTGACTACCGAAAGAAAAACAAATATATAGAAGGCATTCGAAAGCGGTGGCTGTGAACAATGAACTGTATCGGTCATGACCACAATGCCCATTTGCTTTTCTTTTTGTGCAAAAGAGACCTCCAGCCACAGGTTTTACGACCACCAACTTCACCATCTGGTCGCCGCCCGAGCAATCAACCAAGAAAGCACAAGAAAACCCGAATGACAAACCGTAAAAGACGGTAAACAGTCCGGTTCGGCGCTCCCTTCAAGGCAGCGCATTTCTTTGGCGACGAAACGTGCGCATTTCGCGTGTACTGCGTCAAAAAAAAAAAAAAAAAAAAAAACTAAAACAAAACTAAAAACATGTTTCTCAGTGTTGGCCCGCAAAGCGAACAGGCCGCACCAGCACCGGGTGTTGCGAACAACAAAACACTAACACTCGCGCACCGCAAATACACGACGCCACAGCGGTGGGATAATGTGTTACGTACATCCAGTAATAGCAGCTGCTGCCGTAACCATGGTGACAACAATAGGAGGAGGACTTCGTATTCGTGCGTAAAACCTCGACTTGACCGAATCGCACAGAGAGTCACTCCTCCTCCACAACACATATGTAGAAAACACACAACAGAGGTCGCCTTCAGTTAACGGTATGAAGTTAACGGTATGACTCATGAGACGCAATTGGTCGCCCATGTAGCCAATCGCGTGATGCGAACTTAGAGTTACTGATACCAATACATACAAGAAAAAATTAGCACGATGATTCATGACTAGCGCTGACTATCAGAGATAGTCATGAATGCCTACAATGCACCTTTTTTTTTTTTCACGATGCTCCAGCGCATGCGCACTTTCTCTACCGGAGAAATCGCGAAACGTCTCTTGATCTCCGAGGCTTCGGTTTTGGCAATATCAGCTGTCTTGGCCTTTACGAAAATGGCAGAGGGTAGCGCAGAAAAATGAGGAAGGCAGATGAGACGGTAAACAGCTAACAGCGTTAGTAACAAATTCACAAACACACAACGGACCAGCGCCAACTGTCAGGGTAGTCGTGTGGCTCGCGTTCTCCTGTCTTCATCGCAGGCGCGCTGCATTTCCTAACCAAGGATACAATTCAACCAAGCGAACTAATTTTAAGGTCTAGCGAGCTTGAGCGAGCCAGTGAATCTAGCAACAGAAGCGACCTCTCATGGCAAAAATATAGGTCACGGCAGCAGCGCTACAGCCAAGTTTTAAAGGGACCTCGCAAAAACGCTAACGTAAAGTTGTATCAATAAACTACGCTGTTGTAATAGCGATCCGGCCGCCTTAACAGCGAGAGTAAGCCTACCACAAACAAGATGATAGAACTGCAGCTATTGCACCACTAGTTTGATGTCATGTGCTTTGACACGTGCTTTATGTGGCCAGCCAATCACCTAGCGGTAATAAAGAGCTATATCACAATACGCGGAAAAAACTAAAAATTCAGCCTGTAGACAGCTTAGTTCTTCATGCTAAAAATCAAAGCCAAGTAATAGGCTGAAATCTGTGACATTTCCGTGACGTGGCAGTGCTGGCCTTCCGGCACAACAAAAAGAATAATACTTCAAAGGCGGGGTTACTTTACCCTTTGTAGCGAGTACTGAATAATTTTACACTTCATAAACGAACATACAGATTACGCGTTACTTTATATTGCAGTTTACTAGTATCCAGGCTAAGCCCCCTTCCTTCATACGCACCTCCAATTCCCTATCTATAGAATGTACCGCCACCTACACTTCTAACGGCAGCGGTTCCAACATAATCTCTGGCATTTCATGCGCCAAAAGCACGATTATGATTGAGGCACGCTGCAAAGAAAAGTTCTGCAAGTTTTGGCAACTTCGGTTTTTCATAACATGCGCCGACATGGCACAGCAGACGGTCTTCAAGCATTCAGCCTACACCAAAATGCCACCCTCCAAGGCATGGTATCGAAACGACGCCTTTCGTGTAATCAGTCGAGCAAAGCCACCAGTTGTATAAACCACTAGCGTTTTTTTTTCTAATTTATATTCTAAACATATCTTTATGATTCGAATTGGTCACTTTCCATTCGCATTTGAATCCAACAAACTTTGGGAGGAGAACACTATCTACTGGTCTTCCTGAGCGATTATCCTGACACTACATTGCGACGTGTCCGGGTTACAGCTTCCGTACTGATGTTGCAGCAAACTATACACGCGCCGTACTGTTGCGAATATATATATATATATATATATATATATATATATATATATATATATATATATATATATATATACATATATCCTCATATGCGTCCTTCACTTAGGAGCAGCCAGAGCAGGTTTCCAAGAGCGAAACGCTGCCCAGAGAGTTATAATACAGAACTTCCCACGAGCCTCACCTACAACGTACCGATGCTAAACACCACAGGTAAGAGTAAAAGGAAAATCGGGAACAAAAGGAATAACAGCACTACCTTTACGTGAGGCGTTGTTTGCAGGGGCCCTTTTAAATCTGGCTTTCCACCGCTCTGCAGCACGCAGTGGCATTACACGTCACGACAACACACATACGCACACACCCACACGTGTACACACAGGGAGGTTCGTGAATAAAAAAACACAACGGAGACGAGTGGCACCCCCACACGCGAAACGCGTCCTTACGCTTCTATACACCTTGCCCATTCTATAGTTATTGCTTTAGTCATCAGGCTCGCTTTGTTAACGGCCCGTGAGGCGACTACGGCGTGTGCGCTGTTATATTGACATGAGTATGTCTGTTAGTGAGTCCGTCATGCCGTACCTTCGATGCCGCCAACCCACACAATGTATTTACATCAGTCAACATCTCGCTACGCACACAATGTGTTGCATCGCCCTCTCCTCGTAAACATCGAAACGTACAAACAAGGAATACAATTGCGAGTTTTATGTACAAAACAAATTACGAAGTCACCGGTATTAGGAGCAGTTATAGGACATTGGACGCGGCCTAAAAATAACACGCTGGCTCGCGTCTCTCTCCTGCTCGTTTGATCGCTGAGTGCACAAACTGTCAAAAAGTCAACGATGACACTGCGGGACGTTACCCGTACATATACAAAAATCTCTCTCTCTCTCTCTTCTAGCTCCACAAGCACATACACAGCTCGCTTACAGTGTCGAGCAAAACAAACACAACAAAAGTAAACACACCACCGGGACCAGTGCATTCAATGCGCACTTTCACTTCAATCACATCCTTCGGGAGAAAAAGCAAGGCGAGTCCCAGCGTTATCAGTCGCGGTACTTGTAACATTTAATGTTATCTAAAGTTACACAATCCAAAACCACGATATGATTACTAGAGACGCCATAGAGAAAAGCTCCGGAAATTTCGTCCATCTGGTGTTCTCTAACGTTCATTGACATTGCACAGTACACGGGTCTCTACCATTTCGATCCATCGAATCGCGACTTCCGCGACCAAACCCACGACCAGGTCAGCCACCTAGCATATCATAGCCACCACACCTCCGCGGCGGACTTGGGACGTTCATTTGGCGAGACAAAAGTATATAAAACCAGCCGACAGGAAAGTTACCAGCCAGTATACATGAAATTAAATCGGTTCTAAATAAGCTTTCCCACATACTGTATTTCTCTATATTATTTTCGTTACTTTTTTAGTTGAATGCACCGACGTCGCTACATCCGGGTAATCCACAACTCCGATTTCCACATCCCGTGGGCAATTTACAACGTGAAACGCATATGACAGACGCGGACTTTGTTTCTTCCGCGCGTTTGCGAAAACCGGCCACACTACCACGAGACAAGGAATCGAACCCGCGACCTTTTTTTCTCGCTCACTAGAGCTAGTGGTAGTGAGCAAGCTACGATCTCCTAAAAAAAAAAATCAGCGAGGCTCGCGCTTCCCGCAGTCCGTAACAAGAGTTACTGGCGATGGCGTCACAAACATTGCGTGCGCGATTCAAACACTGGCATTCGCCCGGCCGTTACCCGACCGCTTTCTACAACTCATCACGAGGAACTGTATACGACAGGTGCTTAAAAAAAGGAGCTCTGAAATAAATGCGCCCAAAATCAAAGCCCCGATTAACAAGAGCAACAGGGGGCGCAGTTAAAAGCACGCAACACGTACACACACTATTTTCAACGAAGGGTGCGGCACTAACCGCCACAGGCGAGTGTTCGTACGTATGTATATGTTATTGCGGTAATGCCCTCAGCGGCGTATAGTAAGGCATAGTCCCCTAGGAATGGGGGGTGGGCTTCGGGCCTCTAAAGTTCAGAGTACGCGCCATATAGAGAAATTATCTAGGAGGGAATAACGACAGAACGCCGAGAGACGGTGCGACCAATGATGAAATGCAACTCATGACTCGAGATAGTAGTGACAAGGTGGCAAAGAAAGAACATCGAAAATGTGCCTCCGCGATTCAATGCGACCACGGCTGGAGAGTTCAGTGATGCAGAAAGCCTCATAATGACAAATAGGTGAAAAAGGTTTCACGATTTGAAGATTGCACACAATGTATTACACAGTTCGTCGGCCAGCACGGTGAAGTACACGAAACGATAACGATAAACACACAATGCCCCCCCCCCCCCCCCCCAAAAAAAATAGAAGACACAGGCATGCGATTTTAATGCCAACTGGCTAGGTTAAAAAAGGAACATGATTTCTCCGTTTACACTGCTCGGAATGTTGACAACTGCACCACGATGACGTGATTTATGTTGTTGTTGTTAAAGTACAGTAGTAACTGGTGGCAAGGAACCTGGTTTTTATTGAATTACGAAATCAAGCGGCAAAGAAGAAACGAAATAATATATGCCCCTCCCTCCACACACACACACACTTAAGAAAAATTAAAAAGAATGTACATGGCCTTTCTCAAGCAATTAAAGAAAGCACAATTAATTTTTTCAGCACTTTCCAGATCACCGCGACTTCATCTTGACGACAGCCGGGTCACGCAGTTCGAATACGCGAGATATTTCATACAGTCTGTATGACCCACTACACCAACCGCAGTAACCGCGTTAACGATGGTGATATATAGTGTTTCATGGCACAAGGTCAATCGATGGAAAGAACGCCAGAAACTGCCTTCATGATCAATCATGAGCAAGTTATCGTAAAATAAATTTTAGGGAGGTATTGCATAACACTTAATTGAGGCCCGCCCCGAGATTGATTAACGTGCCACCAGAAGCTAAAGCATCGTTGCAATTTTCCAACTTTGCCCACATCACAACGTTGCAGAGAGTGGCACACACCGCAGACATTCAATCTACCATGGCATTTATAGACATCGTCCTTTCAAGTTTTCTGAACAGCGTGTAACTAAAAAAAAAACAAAAACAAAAAACACATAAATACTACAGCAATAAATGTTTCACTTATTGCAACCCCGTTTTGGCAAGCTCATGGCCAATGTGATTGATTGATTGATTGATTTGTGGGGTTTAACGTCCCAAAACCACGATATGATATGAGACACCGCAGTAGAAGGCTCCGGAAATTTTGACCGCCTGGGGTTCTTTAACGTGCACCCAAATCTGAGCACACATGGCCAATGTGGTTCAAGTTCTTACAGCGGACGGATTTTGGGTACAAATACCTTAAAAACAAACCTCCCGATTTTTTTATCTATCTACCGCCAGTGCTAGCTCCTTTAGTGTTCGCCAAATCGGCCCAAAATCCCCTTCTCCGACTCGGACAGTTGGCTTAAGATGGCGCCTGTCCTAGTCAGCCCCTCGGTTTTGTGTCCAATCGGCGCTGTTTATGAAATCATGCAATGCCAACTAGACCCAGCACGCACCTTGCTAGAATTCGTTACCACGGCTCGGCTGACTCGGCCCTTGCGGCGTGTTCGGTTGGCGGTAGGCTTAAACAAACGTACACTTGTTCAATGCTTCCCTCGCCAAGCGCTCCGCGCACCTTCCCTTTCGACATGTTTGAGCATGCTCGCTCGTTTATATTGCATCGCACGCATTTATAGTCTTTTTTGTAACGCGCGAGGGCCGGCGGCAGCAAGTTGCTGTTACAGACTTTCCGAACGCGCGCTAAAGGACACTGGAACTTGACCCCAGCATGTACGGCCAACATTTCCGACTTACAGTGACTCTAAAATGGAAAACAAAATTCCCACGCAAGTAAATAAATCCTTCACGATACCGAAAACACGAAGTTCGCTGCGTAAAGCAGCTTCGTGCGCGACGCGAGAAAAAAGGAAACAAATCCAGGTGGCACCCTGAAATTTTCGCAACAGCCGCCGTGACGTCATTGGTTTTGACGGCGTCTAACTAGGGCCTATGTAGTTCTGAATTGCAAAGGATGAAGCACATTGTATTCCGCGGGAGCCAGAGAGTTAACATACTCAAGTTGGAGTAAATTTAGTTCAGCAAATGCGACCATAATACGAAAAAAAAAAAACGACTTCATCGGAGCTTCCGGCGACAAACTTCATGTGAAACTTTTGACATCGACGTTCTAATCTATCAATGAGCTCATGGCAGGTGAAATTAATGAAACTGCTTTTTCCATAGCATAGTTTATCAGTCTAACTACTTTGCTGCTCTACTTGTGCGCCTCTGAATCGCACTGCAGGTTATCGCTCCTCCTCAGTATTGTTCCTGCCTCTATGCATCATTCCCATGCCAGATGAACGCTGACCTGAGAAGTACTGTCCCCCTCGCTTGGTAATTGGTGTCGTAAAGAGCAGAGATCTATTTCATAAGACGCATGCCACTCCATGGCTACGCTCCCGAGTACAACGCCGTTCACCAACGAGTAAAATAAAGTCACTTCTTAAAGTAGGCGAGCAGTTTCAAGTACACCAGTAGCGCTGCAAATTCGAGGGTCTTCACGGGCGCATGTTAAAGAGAACCTCAAGAGTGAAAACTCGAGCAGCTTTCCCACTTACATCTCCCCAACTTCTGCGTTCCATGGAAATCAAAAGCCCAGTGTGATGTGGAATACGGTCGAACTACGACATAACATATTTAAATCGGACACAAGAAGTACGTAATGTCGAATAGGGGCTCTTATCGTAACGGTGCGGCTTCTCCCAATCTCTATATCCGATCATTCACTAGATCAGTTATGTAAACGCATACACTAGCGTTCAAAGCCCCCCCCCCCCCTATATGCTTAAAAAAGAATACTTAAGCTTAGAAGATATGAATAATGGTACCGCTGTAGCGAATGTCTGGACATGTGCTGTGCTATTCTTCAAGGCAGCAGCTTCACTGCCTTTAATAAAGAAAATACCACTTTATAAAGAAAAGAACATCTGCTTGCCACCCAAGCTAGGGCGACAACCCCTGTTCATACATGTTATGGTGATACATGTTTAGAAGGGGAGGGGCGGGATGAAGGACCCTTAAGCTATCGCCTTTAAGGGTTGAACGCGATAGCGATATCCTGTCCCTAGTTCGCACTTCAACCACTTAGCGCGTACTTTTTATTGCATGATGTTACCCAAGAAGTTTCCAGATGACGTTGAAACTGGCTTGTGTCAGTGAAGCTTTCGCGTATATGGCTACATTCTGCGCAACAGGTAGCATGTGTTTAAACCACGAGCAATTACGCGTGCGAAATGTTTTCGAAGTTACAAGCACTCACTACGTAGTCTTAAGGGAATACAACGCGTGTGCCCTTTGTAATAGATGACCAGCTTTGAACCACGAAGTTGTTACGATAACCACAAGTTCTGACGCTACATGGCAATTATGCTTGTAGTATGCAATATTACTGCGATCTTACATGTTATAGTGTCAAGCCAGTATAGAGGACATACGTGTTTGTAAATCATGGACGTTACTTTCACTGCATTTCGAGACAAAGTTATTTTAACTACATATCCAAGCACACGCATGCATGTGTGGCAGAACAACTGCTTGACACTCAAGCGGCCTGGGTTCCATCCTCACTCGGGCTCGGAAATTTTTATTAATTATTTTATTTGCATTTTTCTCAATTTTCGGGTAAAGGACAAAATGATTTTTCACTGACATCTAATGACAACGACGCCGGACTTTCTGAGAAACGAGCTCTTTTACCGCTATCCCGTTGAAACGTTCGCTACGGCGACACGCCCCGTTATGGATATTTGGGTGATCACAGGTGATATTCACTTTCGACAAGAAGGAGAGTTTCGGAGAATTTGTTACGTGACGCAGAGGCGATACTTCTATGCGAGACAAAAGCACCGATGTATGCGAGTTACACAACTTTTCGCGGCAATTCCATCGTAAACGGTGGCGTTGTCCGTGCCACCTGCGCAAGCAAGAGTACAGAACACGTAGCTACAGGAAATATGAGGTATACCAAAGTCCCCGCACCTCGTAACACGCAAACAGAATAAACTTGGTCAATGAAGTCATTGGAGCGGGGCGACGAATGCCCAACCACCTACCTCAGCTCGTCAACTAACGAGAGTGAATACAATTCAGTGGTGGGCTACGACTGCCAAGCAATTGGAGCTAATCGTACGAAAGAGCCACCGATATTCGCTTTGTACGTAGTATTGCGTTAACCGAAAACGCGCAGTGTTTGAGTCGGTATGGCAGCAGTGTTATTGCACCCGAGAAGGCCGTATAACGGGACATAAAAACACACTATTGCACTTTATGTATCGAACACATAGCAAAATACGGCTCACAGGTCGTGACTGTCCCGGTAGCTCCGTTATAAGGGATAGTATGAAAAAAAGTGAAGTTTACACTAGCTGCGTAAAGCTTGAAAAACAGGGAAGCTGGTCCATCTTATGGAAGTTCAACTGTGGCTGATGGGAGGTCTTTCGTTGGCGCAAAGTAGAGGCGAATCACCGCCCGTCACAGATCGTGCAAGAATGTCCGAACTCCAGCGCCCCAAACTAATGTACAAAGCTGGGCGTGATACCCTGGTAAAAGCGCGGACCTTTCGTCGCTCGTACTTTGCTCGCACCCCTCCGGGCAAACTCGGCGCATGCACGACTAAGAGAAATAAAAAAACCCGGCTGGTGCACAGCCGTGGCTTGATTATTAATAAGCAACGGCGCGGAGGATTTTTTTTTATATCACGAGCTTTAAGAGCTTTGCTTTTTAAAACAAGAACTAACATTTCCCGTTACGTCTCTGAAGCATTTAATCGGCACAAACATAACAGTAACAAAAAGCGTATCTATCAGAGCAGTTGAAGCTAAGGCTGCTTTTGGAGTCTGGCCACGGCAGTCGCCAGTGCTCCGCCTAAAAAATGCGCACTTACGATATGCTTTTGAGTACTTGAATGCAGGTGCACTTTAAGAGCCCCAAGAAACTAGGGTTATTTTAGAATTTTTGTTGCGTTCGTGCGGTTTCACTGCAGCCACCGCAGCCAGAACAAAACTCTCCGGGTGAGCAGTGCAATACCAAGAGCTACTGGGCTACCAAAATAAGCAGCCTGTACTTTCGGCAAAGCCACGCACATAATCTTGCAGCATGCAGGGATGTTAGTCGTGCTCAGCGTTCATCTCACGTTAAAAACCGAGTCTATTTTTATTTCGATTGCGAAGCTTCTTCTGAAACGCGAGCGAGCCTTATTTTTCGTAGCTTTCAGTAATTTTCATGCTGCCGTCGAGTGTGTCCTTCGCGTAACCAGGGGTATGCCGAAACTTCATGTGTGCTGCATATAGAGCATAAATGTGACCGCGATTGGGCTAGGTGCAGAACTAACTTGTTGATCGCAATTTAATATGACCGCTGCTACATGCTACAGATAGAGTTCAAGCACACCAGAAGTTGTTAGTGGGTTAATAATTGTCAGGGTTTCACGTCGCCAACCCGCGATACGATAATGAGAGACGCTGTCGTGGAGGACTATAGAAATTTCGACCACCTACGATTCTTCGGTGGACCCACGCTGGCCTCGAGCATTTTCGCCGCCATCGAAAATGCCGCCGCCGCGTCCTGAGTGGGTTCAAAGCACTTGCACGGGCAAACTAAATGGGTCGCGAGACTTGGAACGAAAAGTGTCGAAAACCTATTGCCACAGGCATTGACACCCACCGACAATTGAAGCGCGACTAAATGAGGAGGGGACAAATAACCAAAACCAAAAACCCAACAAGAATTTTTTTAAATAGTCGTAATTTACTATATGCCAAAGTTAACAATAAACTTACGATTTATCTGAAACTTGACCAAATGGTTGATTGTCTCATATTGTTGTCGAGTGCCAGAAGAGGAAGGGGGGGGGGGGGGGTGCGTATCAAGGCAATCTGCTCCCAAGGCTTGTGTTCAGCTCAGCTCATTGCGGGGTCAACAAGGCATCGCTCGCTTTTGCGTGCTAGTTTCGTGCGTACCTTCCGTGGTTCATTTGTTTGCCGATGTGCTGTTCACTGGCGCAAGATTGCAGAGCTTAACTACCTCAAAGAGTGAGTAGATAGCCGCTCTTGTGACTGCCTTCGTTGTTTCACGGCCGGCATGTCCTAGCCTTTGGTGACGGTGAATGCGACGCGCAAACAACGAGACGCTGTACTCTACGGTTGCCAAAGCGATATTCTCCAGGCTGCTGTCTCGCTGCAGTGCTTTTCCACGACTGGGCAACGCGAGTTCTCGAACTAATATACCATTATGCTCGTGAAGAGTAGTGTAACAATTTCATCTGCAAAGTTTTCGTCATATATAGCAAGTACACTATTTGGCCAATGAAACAACCTTGCTTCTTCAGTTTTTTTTTCTTTTTCTTGTTGGTCTTCCTTTTCTCTAGCGCACGCAATTCGCGAACCATCAGGCGCCATAAAATCGGGTATTTAATACGACAAGTGAAATGTCAGCAATCAAAAAAAAAAAAATTTCAATTTCGCGCCATGTGGGGCAAATGCACGACAAAGCTACTGCTTCTGGTTATGACGGCGTATTTATTTTTTTTTATTTCTTATTAGTTGTCCCCTCCACACGTAGATGGCGACGATGGCAACGAGCCGCCAGCTACTGGACCCACGGGCTTTTATGGAACTTACGCTATCAGTTTGCATACACCTTGGTACTTGTCTTAGTCTCTATGGGACATCCTGAACGTACCATTATCCCGTGCCTCTCGGAACTGCGTTGTACCGGCGCACCAGGCGAGGTTCATTGCAGCAGGCAGCTTTATGCCGGTTAGTATCATCTCGTGACAGCAAATTCAACCAAAGCACAGATGTATATTGCAATTAAGTGCTATGTGCTGCACGGCTGCTACTCTAAATGAGTCATCTCCAGTCTAATTACAAATTCCTAGTTTATTTTTGTTTGCCTTCAACAAAAACTGCACGTCCACGCCGCGTGAAGGGGAAAAAAATGGCGTAAAGCAACACACAAAGGGTTCATGGGCACCGTTGTCTGTCCGTGTGTTGCTTTGGGCTGAAATACTTTCCCTTCAAAAAGCCATGAACTAACCCCCCCCCCACCCACCCCCCCCAGGAGAACATTTTGCTAAGCCACACTACGTGGTGGACCTAACTCACACAAGATTGCACAACTAGCCCCGCTGATCACGGTCGCGTGTTAGGAGCTTCTGTGCTCCGTAAAATGAAATACGCGTAATGACAGGTCCAATAAGCAGTTTGTAACTAAGTACTGGAGAAATATGGGGACACGAAATCACTGACCCAGAGGAACCTGTAGTCTTGTATCTCCAGTACGAGAGACAGTGAACGTGGATATCAACTTCCTGAACGGGACAGACTCGTACACATACACGCACTACCAGAAACGAGTACACCTTTGAAAGAAACAGTTTTACAAGGATCACGAGAAGCCCAATAGGGTGGTGGTAGGCAGCCTTGTGAACAAGCACACCTCAATTCCCTCCAACATGGCCACAGACCAACGACGTCTACACGGCCGAGAGGAAATAACGAAAGTGAGGCTAGAGGACTGCCAGTATTGCAGACACCGGGGAGGAACTATAGAAAAGCTCAGAAAGTCAAGCAATCGAGAGCGATGCGATTGGAAAGAATTGTGTGGCTCACGTATGATAAGCTTGGAAGCTTTTAACAACAAAAAAAGGCTAGACGGCATACACAAATAAACAGAGTCCCTGCAGCATGCCATTCATTTCACTGCTGGTACCAACTGCAGTTTGAAGATCAAGAGGCCACCCCTTTGAGCGTAAACACAAATGCAGGAGACATCTTGATTTTCCCCAGTAACACGCCCACAGCAAATGTGGCATTAGTGAAACTGTGGGCCGCAATTACTAAAGGCTACCGTAACACAATACCCCTTCTTTTATTTAACACGTGCTAAACTCGTAACTATGAAGTGTGCTAAAACAAAACTACAACCCCGAACTTTATATCGAAATGTCCTTGTCTAAAAAAAGAAAAAGGAAAAGGGCATCGCTTACAAAGTGAAGGGCACAATGCCTATACATTGGCTGGCCTGACCGCCAAAAACGCGGGCCTATGCAACTATTACAGTTTATTCATATCGTCATTGTTAATTATTGCATGAAATGTCAATATTTCTCTCAGTTTCCTTGGAAAGCTCCCAAGCAGAAAGCCCTTCCCTGAACTGCAGACATCACATCACGGAGTTTTCGTCGAAGGGCAAATGAGTGGTCCCGACGCGCGGAAACTCGATGAGGAGAAGAGACTTATTGCTGTTGTTTATGGTAAAAAGGAATCCGATGCACCTATGAAACGTAGAACAGGGGAGGCTTTTAATCGTAGTTTCCCTCTGTTGTCAAGCGGATGAAATTCTACGCAAGGTCCAAGGGAGCCTTTTAAATCGCTACTGGGCGAAATGAGAGCGTCGTGGCAGAGTTGTTGAGAATAAAGTTGGACTGCCCGATGACAAAGACCGCAGCGTAATGCTACTGGGTAACATGAAGGAATGTAACTTTTACGAGTGGTAAAAACTGGATGTGCTGACGGTTACAGTTCCGTTGAAGAAACCCGCTCTCAAGATGCGAGCATTGCATGCGAATTAATATTGCCCCAGATTATGAAAAAAAAAAAGGGAAAGAAACAACAGGTGAGTTAAAAATGTACGTGTTTCAGCTGGAACTTTGCCACCGTGAAATGAGAGTGAAACGGCAAGCCGGTTACCGTTAGCCCAACCGCCATCTGCAAACAACTCGAGCCATGTAAAATTGGCATCGATATTGGTGACATTCAGAAGACATGTGTAACGCCAATGATTTGATTGATATGTGGGGTTTAACGTCCCAAAACCACCATATGATTATGAGAGACGCCGTAGTGGAGGGCTCCGGAAATTCCGACCACCTGGTGTTCTTTAACATGCACCCAAATCTGAGCAGACGGGCCTACACCATTTCCACCTCCATCGGAAATGCAGCCGCCGTAGGAGGGATTCGAACCCGCGCCCTGCGGGTCAGCAGCCGAGTACCTTAGCCACTGGACCACCGCGGCGGGGCAAAATGTGTAACGCCGAGATCACTACTTTAAGATGTCTCTTTCCTACCTTTTGCCCTGCGATTGTAGCGCCGAAAAGGCAAAGATGAAAGATATAGTTCGCACTACTATGTTTAACTGTTTTGAGAATCAGGTTTTACTTCTTTCACTACCTTTGTTTTTCTCTAATACCACACGATAAAAAAAAACAAATAAAAAAAAACAATCATGAATGAGAAGTGGGCGATTTCACAGTTAAATATCCATGGATGCAAATTGCAACAGGCTGATGCAGAAATGTAAAATGTGAAATTGGTAATACTTAGCTGGTCTATGCATTACAACACCATTTTATATTAAGCGTGAATAAAAGTTGGCAGAGGGCTAATGACCAAAGAGTAAGGGCGTATTTACAGCTTATGCGTAATTCATAGAAATAAAAACAAAATTAGCTGGCCATAGCAAAGCGACCCTGCCCCTGTCATCTCCCACTGGGAATGCTCGGAGTAATTTGGGCATGACCAGTTAGTTGTAAGTGCTACCAGCTATGAAGTTGATGAACAAAAGGTGCCTCGGTTTGCATGCCTATGCGCATAATAGCAAATGCCGCATCAGTCTTCGTTAAAGTTATGACAGCTGTAACACAAGCCACCGTGAAGGAACTTTAAAATTTCTGTGTCAAAGTTCACGCCAACCAACAACTCCAGTGTAAATACTCCCTAGTAGAAACGCCAGATGGTGGACCATTGGTCAAAAGGACCTTCCAGCGCGACCTTCGACAAAGGCTTGATTGCAAGTTGCCCTAAGCACCACCCCGTACCACACCTCGGGTAGCCACTGGGCTGTCTAACGATCGAGCGTAAGAGAGAGAGAGTGAGACAGAGCTGGCGAGAGAGAGAGAGCGAGCAAGCACGGTGAGCGTTAAACTGCGCGCGCGCGGCGTATAGAAGGCGTGGGGCGCGGCCAGCCGCAGTCTGACTAGGAGTCCTCCCGCACGGCGGCGACCTGCGACGTCACTGGCCGCTCGCCTGCTGTGGCGGCGGCGACCGGACACCCATGTCCCGAGGCGAGCTCGCCGCACTCGCCGAAGAAGCAGCGACGTCGCCACCACCACCGGACCCTCCTCCCACCGCCGCCGACTTGGGGCCCGGCGATGCGGAGGAAGGCCGCTGTGGCTGAGCGGTGGCGAGGCGCTTGCACTTGGCCCGGCGGTTCTTGAACCAGAACTGCACGTTGCGGGGCTCGAGCCGCGGGAACCGCTTCCGGTACGGCGCACTGTTCAGCTCGTCCGTGTGACGCACGATCTGCGCGTGCGACGGGTGCGTGTTGAGCGCGAACCAGCGCTCCAGGCGCGGCACTTCGGTCACCGGGTCGATGAAGGTCCGGTTTCTTTTGCGCCGCTCGTCGCGGAGCCCACCCGGAGAGTCGACGCGAGCCGCGGCGCACGACCCTGACGTCACCCCCGAAGACGCCGTCGTCGCGCCGCTGTGGCACCGCGCTTCGTCGTCGTCGCTGTCCTGGGGAGTATCGTCGCCGCCGCCCGCAATTCCTCCGCCCCCACCGCCTTCGTCCTCTTCCATGTCGCTGCTTCCTTGCGAGTCCCGGGGCTCCTCCTTGACCAGGTCCCCGTTGCGGCCACGCACCGAAAGGTCCAGCGTCGCCTCGGGACTCGGTGGCGGCGAGTCGTCGTCGTCTTCGAAAGAGTCCTCCTGCATCATCATGGCGGCTCCGCCGAGCGCCGCCATGGACGAGGAGAAGCCGTTGCTGTTCCTGTGCTGGCGGAAGCCGTCTTCCGAGTCCTGCGTTGAGTCGAGTCCGCAGTCCCAGGCAGGGCTTCGCAGCGGAGGCAGGAAGCCGTTGCTCAGCGCCGAAGACGCCGGGCCGCCGTCGCCCAGGGCGCTGCCCAGCGAGCCGGAGGAGACGCCGGAGAAGAGCTTGAGCTCGGCCCGCTTGTGCGCCGCCCGCGCGTTCTTGAACCAGTACACAACGTTGTTCACGTCGAGGGGCTTGCGTCCGCGCCGCGAGTCCAGCGAGTTCAGCTCGCGCACATACTGCTGGATGGTTAGCCTCGACGGGTGCTGGTTCTCCGCGAACCAACGGTGCAGCTTGGGCAGCTCGAGCTCCGGGTCGAAGGATGTGCGGATGCGCGTCCGCGACGAGGAACTGCCGCCACCGGAGGTCAGGGACTGCTGCAGGCACACTGGGTGCTGAGTCTGCGGCGGTTGCTGCGACTGCTGCATCCCTGGCAATGCTCCAGCCGGCGACGGCGTCGTGATTAAGCTAACGGGTTGAGCAGCGATGGACGAAGAAGAGGAAGAAGACGGCGGGGGCTGCGGCGTTTGCAGGGGCGGCTGGGACAGGCTCAGCTGCAGAAGCCGGGGAGGCGGCGGCACGGCCACAGAGGCATGCTTCTGCTGTTGCTGAAGTTGCTGCTGCTGGAGCTGGTGCTGCAGAAGTGCCACCTGGCGACAGTGCTGGAACACCTGGTGCAGATACCACTGGTCGAATTTCTTGCGCGTGTCCTCGGAGATTTCCCACTCGGCCTTGCCCTTGGTCAGAGCCGCCAGCGTAGTCTGTGCCGAGGATGGGGGGCGGGGTCCATCGTGTGGCATGCCAGGGACGAAGGGGGAGAGAAGGGCAACAAAAGAAAATGACATTCAAAACAATCGGGCGCAATGTGTTAGCGCACGTTCACGAAGTTTTATTCGCAGACATTATAGCACAATCATACGCCCACTACGTTTTCTGCAGCTCAACTACTAGCATGCGAGGCCTTCGATCTATGTCACTAAATAGCACAAACCGTAACCATGAAAAAAGAAAAATAGCTAGTGCCATCGGACATTCCGCTAGAAAACATTTTCGCAGATGAGTGCATCAAAAGGATGCATCTGTCCGTATTGAAACAGCAGGCGAAGCACATCAGACAATTAAATTCCTGAGCGCGCACCACAAAGCGTTGATGCAGGGCAAACCGAAATTCGGACCCTGCCAGTACCACGCTTGTTTCATTGTTTATTTTTGCCCTTGTAAACGGCAATGCAAAATGCGCCCTTCGGGCCAGCTCACGTCTGGCAACAAATCGCAGTGGGTCATGCAGCACTACAAGCTACGGAAGCATTAGAGGGAAGGTTCGTGCAAGCAGGACTTTCAAAATGGAAGTGCATGGCATGAATCTTTATGGGATAGGTGTGCAGCGCATATACGTACCTGGTCGATGGGGCAGCCAGAACTCAGCAGCAGCGAGTGCGACTGAGCCAGCAGCACCTGAAGGAGCTTCTCCTTCACGTCGTTCACCACGTTGGGCTTGGGCCGGCTGCAACGACCAACACAACACCACACTGGGTGGTCGCCGGGCGGGGGGTTTGAACCCCCTCAAGAGTCCTGCGCGTACTCGCGCTCCCATTTTGCTCGCTCGCTCTCTCTCATGCTCACTCTAGTTCTCACACATGACAGACAAGATAGCACCGGTAGGGAGGGGGTGGGGAGGGGCAAAGAGAAAACATAAAACTGAAAAACAGCCTGCGCATGTGCGAGATAACAGCGGGGACACTTGAGCCTCAAACAAACGAACTCTTCTCGATTGAGAGACAAAGAAAAACATGTTCGTCTGCTGTTATGACGCTAAGAACCTGATAATAGCGCATCATCAGAGATGAAGAGAACGGCAAGAATTCACTTGGCAAGAAAGTTACGCCTTTTTTTTATTTCTCTCCTGAAAGCAGCAATGAAAGCAGCCAAATGCCAATAGCAACAATGCCACAACCTTCCCGGCTCCCTGATCGGTAACAGCAGGCTCTCCGGGCCCTGGAGAAGCCCACCACAAGCGACAGGGCGTCGAAAAGGGCGTGACAAATAAGAAGCCGAAGAAAGAAAGAAAGAGTTGCATGTTCGCTTAATACTTTTCACCCAGTGATGAAAGCCTCCTGCACTGTCTTTTTTTTTCTGTCTCAAGTTGCACCATGTAAGGACCTAAAAGGAAAACTTATCTACGACACGGACACAGTGTACATTCCTCAAACAGGCGAGGTATGTATATATGCAAAAATGCTCGTGCAATCGCAGACCTAGGTCTCACTTTCACATGCAGTACGATTATACCATAGAACAAAGCGCCGATGCCTACTCTACGCGAAGCATACTATCTCTACAGGCAGTCACACACAGCCAACGAGCCGCATGCCCCTGACTTCATATACGTACAAGCACGTACAGTAGCCAGTCGCCATGCACCAGAACATTATCTGATTGGCTGTCCAGGTAAAGCCAATGGTTCTACACTTCAAACAAGCACAGCGCTTGATTTCTATATACTTTCTCCTAACATTTATTTAAGTAGAAGTTATAGTAGGCTAGAACAATGCGGGTCAGCCTCTCTTATCCACCTGTAAACAAGATCAGTCCATCTCGTTCACGACCACTGACGCGGTATACTCTATAACTGACCGCTCCTGACTACGATAGAATTTATGAGTTGGTCATTATCCCAAACTCACGAGTCTGAACTACTCTGACACGTGCTCTGCAGCCATATTGCGCTTTGCGCCATTAAACTTGACGAATCATAACCGTCGTCAGCGCACGGTTAATACACGGCTTGCAGTCAGGTCTTCGAAAATTGGTGAAGCATGTATCCATGTAGCAATTGATCATGATTTCAAGGAAGCATGCACTTAACTGCTCATTGGTCCCGGGCCGGAAGTGCAGACCGGGCAAAAACAAAGCACTTTCACAATCCCCGCGCACACGCGCCAAACACTGCGAGCCTATCGAATACATACAGTGCCGCCGCAGGAGAGCCTACACAAATGCTTGCAGATAAATGGCGCGAAGCTCATTCGCTATGCACGTACTGTACACAGGCATGCCTTGCTCGGAAAAGGAGAGACGCACCTGTAGAGGCGTATCCTGAGCGTGGCCACCTGCACCAGGTCGCTGAGCATGTCTCCCACGGTGGCCTCTGGAAGCTCGGTGATCTGGTCGAACGACAGGGGCTTCCAGTTCTTGATCTGCACCACACCTGCACACAAACCCACACACGCGATGTCATCAGCCCCGATGCTCGAATTCAAACAAGCCCGTCAACGAGGTTGGTGAGAGGACGCAACTTCGACACTGTAGAGTTGTGACCGATCACAATCAATAAATTAGTCAATAAATCGGGAATGAGCTTATTGAACGTTGCCATAAGGGCTGACCGGTAGCTCGATAAACGGGTCAATTCTTGAACTCCGAGCGCTAACTCATTCGGGGCATACGTCGAGAGCGACGGCATCGTCTGTCTCACTAAAAACATGAACGTACTTATGGCCAGATGAATCAGATCATACGGCGGGCGAAGCAGGAGGCATTTGCTGAAACGTCTGCTGAAATGCTTCTTGAGACACGGTCGAATGAATCATACGGGATCGAAGGGGTGGGGGGCTTGAAGCGTAGCAACATCCATCACTAGCAAATGTTTTGATTGAACAAAGGCTAAGGTTCGACCTGTAGCTCGATCAGCGGCTCAATTCACAGACCCCGAGTGCAAGCCGTGCCCACTATAGCAACGAGCAACAGAGGCAGATTCACGAGGTGTCAGTGGAGAGGGTGTCCCCACTAAAGCGTTGCGACATAACAACCGATCATTATACCATCACAGGTGAGGCAAATCAACGTGTAGTTTGAAAGCAACTAGGTGTTTGGGGAACAATGCACAATATAACCAGGGTTACCAAACTTGCCACCACAATATCAGATACCGAAAACTATGTTGCAGTAACTGCACGGCAGCGGTAGCAAAAGACAAAATGGACAACAAATTTTGTCTCTTCTTATCGTCACTCTGTTACTACCAATACAATCATGATGATGAACCAACTCGCCCAAATTGAGCTCTAGCTTCCAAAAATGATATTGAACTGACACCGATAATCTACATTGAACATTTCCCGGATGTTGTCCCCACATATGCACCCCTACCACCCTTGTGGGCACGCCTGCGGCTCGACGTGCGCCGCCGTAACACATGCATAAGCTCCGCTCGAAAGCAAATCCCCCAGAAAGTTATCTGCAAATAAGGCTTAGACACAAGTGGAAAAAAAAATATTAAAAAAAAACGGAGGTGAAGAGGTTTCATCCCGACTCTCCGTCTCGTCTCGTACGCGTCGCCATAAATACGCACTCGCGTTCATACCTGCCCGAATTGCGTTCACGCATATCTGAATTCGGCGTTCCCCGTTTTTTTTTTTTCTTTTTTCGCTCTTATACGCGCATACAGCCAGCTCATCTCGCTTTCCTCGGATGCCCGACTGAATGCGCTCTTACGCACCGCAGTGCCCCCCCCCCCCTCCCCCGGGCGGCCGCATTATCTTAAGACCGCGCACGCGCTCCGCATCGGCGGCTGAGCTTCGGTCGCAGAAATAACGACGTCGAACGACAACATTGCGGCCAAAGCGGAGCGTTCGTGCGTGTGAGATAAAGAGGAGGAGGAGGAGGACGGGAACATTACAAAAGAAAACACCGGCGCGCCCGCGTCGGGATACAGTTCGAGTAGCGGGCATAACCGTTGAGCCGATACCTTCGGCGTAACGCAAAAAAAAAAAAAGAACTATAAAGACGGGGAAGAAAGGTGAAAGCTCTTGCTTTTGCGTCGCGGCGAAATGCGCGCGAAGTCGCGACCTTTTCGCGCTCGGGTTGCCGTCGCTGCAGCACGCGGCTCTTATAATACGCGTATATAGAACACGCGCGCTATGCTATGCTTGCTTTTAGTTTCGGATATAGGTTTGGCGGGAGTAAGGGGGGGGGGGAGCGCACGCCCTCCCCGCCATGCACCACCGTGGATGGCGGGGAGGGCGTGCGCTGCTGCGGAGGCGGATAGCTATATGCCGAGGCGCGCGTAATTCCTCGTCGTCGACGACCTCCTCTCCCTCCTCGGTTCGCATATGCGCAGACTTCTTCTCCGCTGATTCTCTCAGCGGCGCTGCTTATCCGCGCATTCGTAAGTATCGGCTTTGGCACCCGCGCCACGGGCCCGTTATTATTCGCGGATTTAGGCTGCGGCGCCCTCGGCCGGGGTATCAGAGAACTCGTTTGCGTGCGGCGCACTTTTCCTCCCGTTAGCTACACACGCTTTTAGCCCGCCTTTTTTTTTCTTTCTTTAATTTGCTCTCTCGTATTTTATCCGGCTCCTCGGGATGATTCTTGTTTCGCGGTGGAGGAGCTCAGGGGGGATCGCGCTAGTTAGGGAAAACCGGATTTCGCTCATTCCTACATTTTTTTTTCCCTCTCTTATTCGGGATCGCGAGAGAGCCGCGTTTTTGTCGTGCGCGCGTGTACATGTGCGCGGGATATGCGGCGAAGAAAGAAGGAAAGAAAAGGAACACCGGGATAACGGGAGGCCATGCAGAGAGAGGAGGAGGGAAAGCGAATGCTCGTCGCACCGTGAGCGACTTTGCGGCGGCGGCTCGGCTTCTGGCGCTGTTTTTCTTCCTTCTCATTGGTTATGCATGAGCGGCGTTTTGAAATTTAGGAACAGATGTAATCGGGTTCGCTCCGCTATCCGCCGATATCCTTTCGCGTTTTTTGCTTTGTATCCCGTTTTCCTATTAATCGCATTTTGGTTTTTTTCTCTCTCTCTCAGCTGCCCGTCGTCGTATTCGTCGTCGGTGGTGCGAGGATGACGACGTCGCCCACGGACGAACGAGCGACGTCCCCGTTATTCGCGCAGATTATCTTGCCTCGACAAGCACCGATCCGCCACCGCCGCCTCTCGGGCCTCTTAATCCTCGCCGACGGTTCGCCTCTTCTTCGACTTGTTTTTCTTTACGCCGACGCAATGGCCAAGCTCGTTTTCACCGCCGCCGCCCCTCTTCCTCGCGGTTCAGGCTCACTCCTCGTCTCCCCGATGTGGCTTCTCGACTCGATCGCTGTAGATCCCCTTCCCCTACTGCTGTTATTTTTTTTCCCCGTACCGTGCCACTGGAGCTTTTTTTCCTTTTCTGCCTCTACGTAAAACGCATCCTTTCGCCGAGTTTTCTTGCTCCAAAAGAAGGAATAGCCTAACCACCGCGGAGTCAGGTTTAGCAGTTTTTCGCCGTTGTTGCCGCAGTAGCAGCAAACGTGACCACCGTGGACCATAGAGGCGCGTAAGGTCCTTCGTGGATCCATGAAAAGGGCTGGGGAATGATGTTTCACCAAACGGTTCGATTTTCACCGCAGCGACCCCCCCCTCTCCCACCGAGGCAATTACAATGAGAATACAGTGCATAAAATTAACGACATCTTCCCAAAGGGAACCTTGATGGGATGCGAAGCAGCAGCGTTGCGCACCGACGCGATCAGCGTTTTTGAATCGCGCCTCGTAGGTGTTGCAGGCACGACGCGATCGGCTCTGCCCAACATCGCAACGCCGGCGACGGCCGGGTTAGGCCAAATCGCTTCGGCGCATGTTGGCGGGCGAAGGAGCTTCGATTTCCGGCGTCCTCTCCGTCGCAGATAAACGAGCCGAAAGAGTGTTCACTCGATGTGCGTTTGAACGTTGCGAGCACTGGATAGGGTGAAGCGAAAGAGAGGTGACACGCGGCGAGCGCGCGGCGGGCGACAGGGGTCACGCGGGTGCCCGTGTGACCCGCACCCGCGAAGACCGTTTAACTCCCTCGTCCTTACGACAACGAAGATGCGGTCCGTGTCACACGGCCACCCTTACCCAAACGAAGGTAAACGGAGCGTTTCGCAAAGGACGTTCAACGATCTCCCTTCGCAGCGAAACGAGGTACTCTCGCCCCAGCAGTCTAGAGGTCAGAGAAAAATTTCGAGCACTAAGTGGCCGCAGTGAAAGAATAATACATTTTGGCAATCTTAAACGTTCTTTCGTTGCAGTACTCATTCACAACGCGTGTTTGGTTACATATATTTACGCCCGCCAGAGTTCACTTACTCTCAACACCGATGCTCTACACTTCGTGCCTCGCACGTGGTGCCTCGCGAGTCGGGCCGGCCGGTGCCATTGAAAAATATTTCGTCCATGCGTGTGGTTTTGGTCGTCGCTGTGTCACTCATGGCTGAAGAACAGAAAATGTGTGCTCACGAGGCAAGGAAGCACAAGAACTTTCTTACACAAACATGAACACAGGCAACAAAACAACTAAAAGCACAATGTGGCCAGCGTCACTAGCAGCATCGCTACATTTAGCGAATTCGTTTTTCTTTGAAAATATTTTTATGGTTTGTTAGCCTCTTACGTCCTTAATAGTGGTTTTTTGTAAAAACCCTAGAACGAGGATTCACAAAATATCAATAGAGATGAAATTAGAATATTTTTCCGAAAATCAAACAGCGCCAGCTGAGCCCCCTCGCGCCAACTGTTACAACCTTTTCATTGCCGTGTGACACTGCCACAACTCCTTCTCCGTCGAACCACGTAGGGGAGATTTACGTTGACGGTGTTCAACGGAGTTTAGTGGTGGCCGTGTGACAGGGGTATAAGAGATTGACGTCACCGGACGGTCACTGCGAGGGAAGGCGTGACCTACAAGACACCGCCCCTACACTTACGACAATCAGAGCACGGTGCGGCGCGTTGGCACGGAGACACGGACGGACAGCGTTACATTGGCTAGTTGAAGAGCTGCTTCGCATCTAAAAAGAGGTACTGCTGGGAGGGCGGAGGCGTTGGCGACCCCGTCGGCCCATATATCTGTAAACGTATTAGGGGAAAGGCGGGCGGCAAAAGTGAGCGTAGTGCGAAAAAAAAAGGAGGGGGGGGGGCACAACTTCGCCGAAAGTTCGATGCAACGAGTGCAACAGCAACTTGGAGCGTTGTACGTAGTAATGCAAGCAGGTAAACTCCTTTAGGATCCCAGAAAACGCTGGCGTACGGAAACGCGGCCGGCCCAACGGGCGATGATATATATTATCGAGGGTATATATCGTTTCGACGCAAACTAAGTGACCGGAACATACCACGGACAAAGCAAAGGGGTAAGCCGTCTGCTAAGTACACTCAAGCACAGTAGGGCGCGTGCGACAAGGCCCGACAGCTCAATGTAAGCTGCAGTTCTCACCAAAACCACGCCCCCCCCCCCCCCCCAACTCACACACAACACACCCCTTGAGGCTCCTTTCGGGCGACGTAGCCCGACCAGCACGATTAATCTTTGCTTGAGCCGCGATCGTCTGCTGAGCTCGCGCGTTTTCACTCACCCAGTATACGAAGCGCGGGACGATGTTATCACCCTTGGACTTCACGGCGACCGCCAGCGGGCGGGGTCGTCGTGGTCTTTAATGCGCGCCTATATATAAGGAAAACGGGTGTTTTGACCATTTCTCCAGCATCTAAATACGTCCGCTGGCCGGAACCCACGACCTCTTGCGTCGGAGTGCAACGCTAACAGACAGCTATAGTATACCGGGCGTACCTTGATACCGGAATCGAAGTGCGCATGCACATATACGTACGTTACCCGTACCGCTTACCGTGCGCGCGGTAATTTTACAGATTTAACGTTACCGCGGTTGCGTAGGTGTACGTAGTGTACGTAAAGATGGCGCACTCTCGGACGCCTGCCTCGGAGCGATTTTGGCGTAGTAGTCGGAAGTTTCACCTTGTTCGCGGCAAAAGACTGTTTAAAGTGGCTTCGCTTGCCTTCGGTTAGCTTCGAAGACCAAGCATTGCGAATAAGGTGGCGTAGTTTTTTAAACGACTTGCTATTTTGAACGTGTATGGAAGATCTGTGTAAACAAATCTGCAAGATAAAATGTTTCGCTTTTGAAGCGCGGTCCATATTCATTAACTCTATTACAAAAATAAAACTGTAACAATGCTTCGCGCGGTCTCACAGGCAGACACTCTCGCTTTCTTTTTTCTTTTCGCTGTCCTTACTACTCAAACATCCGATAGGTGGCGCCGCCATCCCAGCAAGGGCACGTAAACGCTATACCGCTAAACTGCATGACGCTTGCTGCACGGTAACGTCAATCCCTTAACTCTCGCCATCACGCTAACGGTAAAACAAAAATTGTGTGAAATGATTCATGTTCCGGCACATACGGATAGGTGATACGCCCAAGATAAAAGGCATGCTTGGATTCAATAGGAAAGGTACACAAAACAGATTTATTTTTAAATATTTATTCGGAGTAAATGTTGTTTTGAGCAAGCGAAAAAATTTGGCCACGTATCTGTTTTCCTTCGCTGCAAATGTCGTCAAAATACGACATTTGCTTGTGCTGACCGTACTACACGAGTCCTAATCTTATAGCGCTTTCCCGCATTACACGGCTACTACGCGGAGGAACGACCTTTCGAGGACTTGCGGTGAACCTATACAAAGCATCAGCCGCCGACTAATCCTTAATACGATTAATCCGACGAGACAATATGCGCCGAGGCAAGAGGCTACGAAATAAGACTGTCGCGTCGAGCTACTTAACTAAAGAGAGCGAGCATATATATCACATTTACGGTGAAACAGGCATAGACAACGAATACAAAAGGGCCGACCATACCAGACATGCCCGGTCCTCTCACCAAAAGTTTTTATTATTATTTTTTTAATGGAGAACGTTCTTCATATACAGTCTGCATCAGTTGTGCAAAGAAAGAAGAGTGGGAGGAAGAAGTGTACACTAGCCCTGAAAATCTAAAGGCGAAGCTAGCTGGCTGCACTTGGGGGCTTAAAGTGGCCTCCTGGCTGATGCTAGGCGTTCATTGGGTGTAGACAGAGTAAAGTGGAGCTACCGCCCGACACAGGTCCTGCAAGGATGTTCCGAACCCCAGCGCCAGGACTAACGCGCAAAAGGTGGCTCTGCTGGCAGCCCCGGTAGAGGCACGGACCTTTGGTTGTTCGCACGCTCGCTCGCGCGGCGGGCTATTTAGCGGATATTTAGCGGATACCCGGCGTCTCAGCTACAGTCTTAAGAGCCACGAATGCGCGAAACGAACCACGTCGAGATAGTAGCAAAAGGAGGGCCACATCGTAGTGTAAACGGAGAAGGCAAGACGGTACATCATCAATTTGACACTATAGGCTGCGCACGTAATAATGAAACGTCTTCGCGTTCCTTGAGTAACGTTGCTTCGGCGCATTTTATGAATCGAAACTAATTTGCCCACCTATCCGCCGTCTCACAATGAAATTACAGATGTTGCTCAATGAGGCACGTAGACGACCGAACAGGCGAAAAAGGACAGACCTCAACCAAGGGAAGATGAAAAATGTGAAAGTGAACACAAAGAAGAAAGATAATGAGAGACGAACGCGTTCGCACGTTGTTGGTTATTAGATACTGCATTTGAACGACATCTTAGCGAGACAGCAAGGTGGAGCGGAGGGGTGGGGACTGGTGACGGCTACACCATACAGCCGCCCCCAGTCTCCATCCTTCCCCTTCTACTGAGCTTTGCATCACGCAAACCGCGCCTTTACGACTTCCCGACTGCAGGAATCCCATGCGAACGTATCGAAAACGACGTCAATCCGCTGCGGCATATAACTCGTCGCGAAAGACGCACAGCGCTCGTACAGCAAAAAAAAAAACTGCAGGGAGGAGTGATTCTGCAAACAGTAATCCGCGCCTAGAGAGACAGCCGGAGAGCCACGCAAATTGGATGCGAGCGCCGCCTGGAGGAGAAACAGTTACGTCTAAAACTGCGACGTTAAAGATATGGTAAGTTATAGAGCCCCAGGTAAACCGCGCAGGCGTGCGTAGGAATAAGAATAAAATAGAAATAAAAAAAGCTCCGGGACATCAGAGAAGCTCGAGAGAGGCAGAGCTGGGTTATCCAGGCAGGCTGCCGGCGAGGTCGAAAACAAAACGGCGGCGCAATGAAATAAGAAACAAAACCACCGCTGGAAGAAAGACGCGGGCGGCGCTCGCGGCACTGAAGAGGTTCCTAATCCTCTTAGCATGGCCGTATTTCCCAATAGCGCTCGTCTATATCCCCTTTAGCTTCTCAGCGCCCGTCTAATCCGGACTTAAATAAAACATGGGAAGGCCTAATGTAGTCAAGAGATTAGGCCAGCCCGGGGAAGGGAGGGTGGGGGGGGGGGGGGGAAGGTGAGCGCCAAACATCCGCTGCTCGCCGGGGTCGCGCCTTGTTCTGTACACCACCGTACTACACACACACACACCGGCCCGAGCATGCACAAACAACACACACGAACAGCGACACAAACCCGGAGGCACGATCCTCCACCGCCGCCGACCGCGCGCAAGATACGGCATAGCTGCCCGCATCTTTATACCCTACTACACACTGGGCCTGCTTCGGAGTGTATACCGGTTGTCTGCACGTACAACCAGCGTGGCCACCCAGCGTTGAAGTTCGGCGTTTTGAGGTTACCGGAGCCGCGGACGGTGAAAGCACCGCCGGAGGCAACTACCAGGCACCAAAATTGTACGTCGACAAATTGCTAAGGCATTATCCACACAGCTGCCTCTAGCAGCGGTCGTGCAAGCCAAGCGTCCGGTCGCAAATTGTCGCACCGATCCCAGAGGAAGGGAAAAACAAAAACAAACGAGGGAGCATTACTTCACGCGATTGAAGCCTGCCGCGTCGGCCTAACGCGTGATCAAAACGTCAGAGCATGCGGCAGGTTTTTAGTATACTCTCAGTGGAGTTACTTTTTCGAACCTCCTCCGCGTGAGCCGGCCGGTCTGGGCTGATAGAGCGCGATTGGATTGAAAGCTCACTGCTTGCGAGACCGTGGCGCAAAAGATCACGTGCTGGCTCGACACTGCTGGCTTCTAGACGCGTTGCTTTACAAAGGCTAGCGCCGTGACGTAATGCTACGTCTTTTCTTTTTCGTTCCTCTGTGGCAAAGCTATGATTGATTTGTGGGGTTTAACGTCCCAAAACCACGGTATGATTATGAGAGACGCCGTAGTGGAGGGCTCCGGAAATGTCGACCACCTGGGGTTCTTTAACGCGCACCCAAAATCTGAGCACACGGGCCTACAACATTTCCGCCTCCGCCGGAAATGCAGCCGCCAAATCCGGGATTGGATCCCGCGACCTGCGGGTCAGCAGCCGAGTGTCTTTGCCACTAGACCACCGTGGCGGCGCTGTGGAAAAGCTATACACTTACTGCCGCTGGCTGCTCGATTTGTCCGTCTCGCGACCGCAGTCACACGCCACTGAACCAATCACACGCGCGGGAACGGGACGTCCGCCTATTCGTGGCAACGCGGGCCACGGTGCGAAATGACGCGAAGTGCGGTGACGGGAGCGTTGCTCTCGCTCGATTACCGTAAGTCATTTTTTTTCTTTTTTGGTCACCAGTTAGAAACGGTCACGCGATCCGGTGCTAATCGCAGGTGTGAATAAGTATTTAGAAGTAACCCATGAGGTGTGAGGAGTTACCAGGTTCACAGGCCTCCACAGCGTTACCCCAAGTGGTTGAAGCGCGCCAACAGCGAAAACCGGGCGGCTGATTTAAACAACGCAACACGCCACAATAAGAATCGAATATTCGATCGAACAATCAATAAAATGGAAATGAGTTTCCCAGACATTTATTTAGACGAAACAAACACAGAAGTCGAGACATTCGGCCATCCCGACTGGACTTGACTGAGTGGCGACCAGGAGTATTTCTACTTTAAATTCTGGAAGCGAGGCAACGCTATTTTCAGTGCTCTATGGCACACACATGTAATTAAACGAGTTGAGCGTTGATATATATTACCAAGCATTCATACAGTAAAAAAAAAGACGAGTGTTGGCGATTTATCTAGTAAGGCGTCACCTTGGGAACCTTAATTGCGCGGGGAACGAAACATCAGAGCGACACACTGGACAAGGTTTGTCCCATTTTTCTCTACATTAGGTGCCTCATCTCCAGCGCAGTTCAATTTCACGAACAATATTCTTACGCTGGCTGACCTTTAATCTAATGCTGACAACATGCGCAAAAAAAAAAAAACACTGAACAAGCTGGGCGCGTACAGCGGGATTTGGGTGCAAAGGATGAGAAGGAAAGGTGGTTCGAAATGGCGAAAAAAGGAGGCTCGACGGATTATCTGTCACCTCTTCCAAGGTGTTGCGGCGATGGGCGAGCTTCCTCTGCCACCGTTCTCTTTTTCCTCCCTGCTCCAAATGCGGCTGCACGGGAGTGGGAGGCAATGTGTTCTTTTTTTTTTTTCGTCGGCGCTCAGTCGCTTCGCTATCCGCGCGCTTAATCTCGTCAAGGTGAGACTTCTATCTACGTCGCCGAGTCGAGCCAAAGCCGGGCCCGGGGCCCCTTTTCTCTGGCAGCGCCGAGGAACCAACACGGGTCGAACAACAGGATCGCGCGACGAGCTTATCCTCCAGTCGTCTCTCCTCTCCTCTAACTCCGTTTTATCCCGTCCGCTAGCGCCTCTCTTACGTCGCCACCGTATGCGCGTACAGGATAAGGCGCAGTTATGCAGCGGGTCAGGGAGGAGGAGGCGAACAACTGAACAAAAAAAAGGAAGGGGGAATCGAACATCACCCGGCAGACTCCCGTTTACCCCATATTTTCCCTCGCTAAAATTTCATCTCCACGCATCCTTTCTATGAAGAGAGGTGCAGACACGAAGGAGAATGTCACGCACACAAAAAGGGAAGGAAGAGGCAAATATGGCGCGAATCATCCAACGTGGGAGAGAGCGATAAACGGGATAAAGAAGAGGGAGTGGGAAAAAAAAGAAAGAAGCTGGCAGTACACGCCTCGCAAATCCCGTTATCCGGGCCTGGAATCCGGCGCGGCTCGGCGGCAAAGGCGCGGACTTTAAAATGCGGCGAAGACGAGAGACTCGAACGCGCTTTCCTGCAACGCCAGTCATCGCGCCGCGTGTTGTGCTCTTTTACTTTATTCCGCGCGCACCCTTTCGCGTTTTGAATCTAATGGAAACGTCGCTCATCATATACACGAAAAACCGAACGCTCCTGCACCGAGCAGGGAGGTGTAAAACGACGACGCCCCGTAAAGAAGCGAACGAAGGCAAGTGAATCATTCCAGCGTCCCTGCGGCTCCCGATAAACAGCCACGAAGGGAGACTTGCTCTCCCTTTCAACACACAAACACACAAACACACACACCTTTCTGTCCGCACGTGCCCCTTATGACTGTATATATCCAATACACGCGCACGCGCGCCCGTTTCGAGGATTAAGAAAACCCTCGAGGGCATGCGAGGAAAAAACAAAACAAAAACAATTTGCTCTGCAACGACGAAAAAAATTTCCAGGGAGACTCCTCGCATGCTGGGGCCGCATAACGTTCATGCCCTTTCTTTAACGCGAGGAGGCATGCACGCTCGCTTATTTATTTACCCTGGTAAGTGCGTAGACGCGTCTCTCGACTTATTTGCTTTCTTTCGTTAGTCTCGTAGAAACGGCAAAAAAAAAAGGGCGCAAAGCGCTAAATACGCAAATTCGCCACACGCCTGTTGTCTCGGAATCATCACCAGCTACGGATAACGCCGGCCATTGTGAAAACAACGTGACTCTCAAGGCAATAAGTTCATTATTAAAAGAGCGAAAGAACATACAAATGAAATCAAATTCGAGCGATATCAGTTCACGGTGTTTGTTATCAATGCGTGTGCGTGGGCCTCACTGCACATAGATTTGTGTCAGACCTACATGCCTAGGTTCGCGCACGCCAGAAATTGCTGTTGCGGACCACTTTTGGAGAATGCAACAATTGTCACTAAATCTGCAGCGGCAGGCTCGGGAGGGAAATCGTCGAAGCTGGCCAGATAAAACAAGCCATCACACGTGAGTCTGAACGATCGTCAGTCGTGAATACGGACAATCTGTTGTATCTGGCAGGGAGTTAGTGTACTATAGGAACTTTTTGGTGCGTCTGCATATGAGCTTAGTTTGTCACGACGCAAGGGCACCCACTCCACTTTCTTGGAACACTTTCAATGAACTTCAGTTGTAAGTGATCAGCCGACTTGTCCACCGCGTTACTTCCCGCAGAGTGTTTTATTTCACTTCCAAGATTTCAGAACGACGCACGAACTGGCCCAACATAATAATTTAATATTAATATCTGGAATTTTCCTCCCCGAAACTATGGTATGATCAGAAGGAAAGCCGCAGCAGAGAACTGCGGAAATTTCGGCCACCCGAGGTTCCTTCAACGTGCGCCGACATATACACGGGCCTCTATATCTCGCCTTCACCAAAACGCGACCACCGAGGCGGCCGGAATCGAACCCGCGACCTCAGGGTCAGCAGCCAAACATCGTATAACCACCGATCCTCCGTCGCGGACGACTAACCCCAGAGGTCAAGGCTTGTGCAAGATAAGTCTGGGTGCATCGGTTGGCAATTTACGAAATGCAACACACACACACACACAAATGGATTCCATCGATCTGAGCGCGCGAGTTCCACTCTCACACGTCCTTCGCGAAGTACCGCGTAAACGCGTATATAACATACGCTCACCTTTGGCGCAGATGGCCTCGGAGGGCGAATAGCCGAGCTTCGTGAGGGCCGTCCGCACCAGGTCGACGAACAGGGCGGCGCTGGGCACGATGGCGTAGCTGTCCACCTCGACGGAGGGCTGCTGGCTGTCCGTCTGCGGGCTCGGCACGCGCTCGACCACGCAGTGCACCGGCAGCGTCTTGCCTGCGAACGAACGAGAGGACGTCGCGCGGTCAAGTACGCTGCACAAAAGAGTGGCAGTTTGGGGGCTAGTAGGTTATAACACGCGACGATTGTTATAGCGCCAGAACAGAAACGACGACGATAAAGAGACAAGAAGGACACGAGCACTAAATAAAAAAAGAAGAAAAGCGCTCAACGTTTTACTACGGTTTGACTAAGGCATCGACTCTCGACCGTAATGTTCGACAGGGGGCGGAAACGCAATAAGAAAAAAAAAAACGATTGGTCAGCGTCTTTTGTTGCGCGTTAGGAGAAGCAACCCGACGAGGCCGAAAATTTTATCCGGAGATTGTATACACTCTATGCGGAGTCTCTGGTAACCTGATGCGCACTTCAAAGAGATCCGCGTGAGTCACGCAGATTTAATTACAACGTTTCCTTTTTTTTTCCAGGTGGGTGAATCTAGGGTGATCGTCAAAGACAAGCCATAGCTCACCGATATATACGAGCTGAGGCCAGTAGGCCTCACCTCGTCTATATCGAAGAGCTACTAATACGCGACCACAGTGCTAAGAGATGGCGACGATTCTGGAACAGAATAAACGGCGAGATCACGGCTATAAAGAGCATGCCAGCGCATCGACGACAGTACTGGCGTTCTAAATTGCATGCTGCCATTAACAACATTTACCGAGCAACATTGTAAATCACGGTCTTGTGTCGTATTATCACCTGTTACAACGACACGACAACAGTCCGTTTTCTTTATTCTTTTTTTTTGTTCGTACGCGCTGTGTCTCACGGTAGCGTCACGGTCACGATCGTGACGTCACTCCATAAATCGTTCAAGAGCCGGGCCAACGCGGTACTGCAAGTTACCGCATTTATTCTAAAGTAACGCGAGCTCCTTTCCACATTTTCGCTATACCTGAAAGAAACCCTCGCGTTAAAATCAAATACAAAAAAATGTATTATTTCATGACACCCTGAAAAGTCGCCTTTCGCGTTGCAATCGTTCTTGCGTTACAATCGAGGAAATACGGTATTTTCCGAACGCCTTTAATAGGCCACCACCGTGGGCTGCAAACGCTGCCGTTTTTCGTACGTGCCACGAGTAAATGGTCGGTGACAACTGTCGACTCGTGTTCACGAGAGCGGCCACACGGACACTTCACGATATCGTCCACTTCGAAGTCATCGCTGAAATGCGAAACTGGGAAACAAGTCGCGCAAAATGCCCAAGACGGCGGTGCGTTCA
The DNA here is from genome assembly GCF_013339725.1 of Rhipicephalus microplus. Taxonomy (NCBI): domain Eukaryota; kingdom Metazoa; phylum Arthropoda; class Arachnida; order Ixodida; family Ixodidae; genus Rhipicephalus; species Rhipicephalus microplus. The sequence goes on along the minus strand of NC_051169.1, from coordinate 88,217,362 downwards.
TGGACTTAATGTAGACACGTCTACGGCGCACCGAGAAAGGGGGTTACAGCGCTTCGCGCGGAGCACCGTCGAAAGCTGCCGAGTCGATCTCGAAAAGTGAATGAACACTCGGTAGAAGGAACGAACGGGCAAGGGAACACCACAAAGAGTAGGTACGGGACAAATAAGCTGTGGCCCACAATCACCTCGATTTCGGACTGACGGCCAGCGACAGAGAAGCGAGTAGAAGAGAGAGAGAGAGAGAGAAAAAATATAATAAACGACGGAGCCCGTATGAGAGGTGAGAGAGGGATCAAGAGAGGCGGGAACTGAAGGCGCGGATGAAAGCGGAGACAGGAAGACTGCGGAGAAAGCGTCATCGACGAAAATACTAATAGAAGGACAGCGGGCGGCATCCCGTTGTCAGCGGGAGAAAAAAAAAAAAAAACTAACGCGCCGTGGTCGCGTCAGAGAGGCAAGGAGAACAAAGCAGCGCGTCCGAGATAGCAGTAATAGTAATAATAAAGCGGAGAAAGCCAGTGGATGTATGGCGAGGGAAAGTGTAAGGGAGAGAGGGGAGAGCGTCAGCCAACTAACTCCACAGAGCTCGGAGGATAACAGAGCGAAAGGAACGCGGTTAGATGACGGGATGTGAACCAAAAAAAAAAAAAATAATAAGACAAGGAGGCTCCCGGCTGATATCCGAAAAGACACCAAGCTAAACACAAATGAGACAAAGCGAAATGGAAAGAAAAAAAGAAACAGACAAAAAACAAAGGGGCATTCTGGCAACGTCCTTGCCCGTCCCCGAGGGATCATCGGAGTCCGGGATATAGAGGGACTACGGAGAGGGAGGGAGGGAGGTATTGGGGAAATGTGCAGCTACGGACCAAAGCTTTCGTGCGTTGCCGAGACACAGGAATCGCTAGCAGGCGGCAGCAGCCGCGAAGAGTTACGGGCGAAGAACAAAGAGAAAGTGAAAAAAGTATCAGTAGGCGTTACATCAATCCTCGGTATCTGGGAAGGCTTCCTCGTGTTCCGGCCGCTCTCGGGGCTCCTTTCGGGAAGACGCGGATAATCCACGAGGCTTCACCGGGAGCGGACGTCGCGCAACTAAGAAATCGAGGGAACGAGAACGCAACCGTCGGCTGCCAGCGCAGCACAGGTGAGCGGCTACGCAACGTGAACATCAATTACAGCACGCGGCAGCTACGGTTTCTGGAAAACGGGGGAATAGCCGAGAAACCGTACAGTTCCGGCAAATAGCTATTTACTGCGCATATAAGATAAAAAAAACAGCGGGAGAAGCATGAAACAAACTATCGTAAAATATACACGCTACACAAAGGAAGGTCACCGTTCGGAGGATGGGGTTAAAATAGGGGGAAAAGAAAGGCAACGTGGGCCCTGCACCTGTATGCAGCTAAGTGCGACACCTCCGCAGGGGTTCACAGGGGAATGGCATGAGGAGGTATTAAAAGGGATAGAGTGAGAGAAGAAATATATTTGGACGCGGTCGAAGGGGCCCGAAGACGGGGCACCATTCCGCGAGAGCTACGCAAGAGACTATAGGAGATCGCAGATGACACAACCGCTCAGCATGGACACAAGCGTGCTTGTACATTCACTGGTCCACTGACAACCTGGTCAACTGACCCCGTAGTGAAAAGCTCCGAAAACTGGCCTTTACGCATTGCTCCTCCACCGAAATGCGACCACTACGGCGGGGATCGAACCGGACACCTTCGGCTCAGCAGCTGAGCGTGGTAACCATACACTGCACCACCACGGCGCACACCAAGCCCCGGTTAAGGCGAAAGCTTCACGCGATTCGCGAGCGAAAGAATGCGGCGTCGGCGGTGTGAACACGAACGGTACCAAAGAAATCGCTAATTTAACGAGTTGGATTTAACAGCCAATCATGCCAAGGGAAGCATACACTCTTAGAAAAAAGGTGGTAGTACCCACTAACTATGGGGTAGTAATAGTTTGTCACATATGTTACAACCCTGGCCGTAAGCGCAGTTAGTAACGACGAGCGAGGTAACGGTTACCACCTTTTGCTGTTACTACCAGCATTTAGTAACTGTTGCTACCCTAGCCGTTACCACTGAGACGTCCCCACTACGCCACCGATTACCAAAGAGAGGGAAGACCACTCAACCCCTTGTCTATCCGGTTCCCTCTTGGCTATGTGTCTTAATCACTTCTCACATACAGGGATTCGTGCTGGGGCCGGGAAGTAAGAGACGCTACGACCTGTTTCTGTTTACTGATTCACTTAATTTATCACTAACTGCAAACATCGTATACCCGCGTACGTCAACCACTACAAAAAAAAATTATAACGCATGATTTAGACACTCGCGACGTTCGACACAGGGCAGGCACATAAAGAAGGTAACTTCAACAATACAAGGGTATGCATATATAAAGAAAACACACGACGACACGAATGATGAAGTTATCAATTAATAAAACCACGCAATATCTCAACACGCTACCTCCCTTCCCGCAAAGCTAATCTAAATAAGGTGCATAAAATCCGTCTCACGAAAGGACCATGTTGACGGGGGCCTCGGAGCTGGCTGTTCAAGTCGGGGCTCAGGGCTTCTTCCTGGGGTCATTGTCCAATTCGTCATCGTCTTCGTCATCGTCGCCTTCGTCATGCCTCTCGGTGATTTACATCTTAGTCCTCTTTCGTAACGCTCCATTCACTCGCCTCCTATCTCTAACTTTCATTCCTCATCGTACCTTCCTTGCCCCTGTCATCATTTCATCGCCTCTCATCGCTATCTCTTCGCACCGTTATCTTCCTTTTCCATTCCGTCTCTCTACCATCTCGAGCTCATTGCATCGTATCTTTGACCCCCTCGTATCGTCTCGTAGTCCCTTTTTGTAGGACCCGACTCCGCCCTACCGGGGCACCAAACCAGTCGCCACTCCAAGCGGCATATCTTTTCTTCTCAGTCCGAGTGTATCCTCTTCGGCGGCCGCCCCCGCGGCCCATACCAGTACAAAACCCTCTCCCAAACAAAGCCGAGCAAGTAACAATGTACAAACTCAAGCCTCAGAGAGAGAGATGGGCGAGCTGTCCCAAGACACTTTAATTACGGGCGAACAATGGTCCCGATGCTTCCGACAAAGTGCGTCGCCTGTAATGGCCAACGTCGGGAGTTTGCAGTGTTGTGCCGAAAAGTTTTCGGCCTAACCAATTTCCCCGGTTTCTGGTACTTGATGAGCCGATGTCCAGAACGAGTCTCGGCGTATCCATGCAGCTCGGTGTCTCCCGCGAAATTCTCCGAAGTCGCCGCTTTTTCGTCATTCAACGCCGCGGGTAGCCATTCGCGCAGAACGCAGTAATGAGCCCTGGAGCCACGGAGGCTGACGGAAAGTCAGGTCGGACCCGGCACAGGCGCTGCGGCAGGATCGCATTCCCCGAACCAACAAAAGGTGCTCTGCTGCTCCCCCATGCCACAAATCTGAAGGGTGCGCGCGTATTATCTCCACCTTACTCTGTCACACTGTCTGTAGACGACAAGGCGCCGCCCGGTCCTCGCATTTGCGCGGGGGAGCCCGCGAGAATAGTAGAAATGATCTTTCCCGGTACTCCACTCAGGAACGACCATTCGTTACACCGAAGGTTTTCTTTTCCTTTTTTTTTTATGCGTGGGTTTGAGAAACGACCGTAAACATTTTGAAAGGACTGGGGTTCAGTCCGTGTTTGCGGGGACGTTACACCACCAATGGATAGTAACTTTTAAAGGTTTCAGGAAAAAATTAGTAAGGGACTTGTTCATTCATTTTGACATTATTCCTTTACTGGTAATGTTGGTCAATCATTGTCTCATTACCAGACAACTTCGGGTGAGGAAGTATGCTGGTCTCGCAGCTCGCATTTGACGGGTCAAAGCGTCTGCTATCCAGCCAGTTAACGGTCGAACACTTGTGAACATTTAAACAAAAGTAACTTTAATTAACAGGAATTGGGGTCACATTTCAACAAAAATTCACAAGCACTCAGTAAGTCCCCGTAAAAAAGCGATGCTGTTGCTCGGGCTGGTAAGGTGAGTGTATACCCGCCGCCTGGCATTTCTTCTTCCGTCGACGACCGGTGCTTTCACTCTCTCCGTGAGCCGACAGAGAAGATGACAAATGACGCTCTAAAGGTCGTCTGCGGCGCCCGTTTAAAGTGACCGTAACAAAAGAAAAAGGATTTTCAAGACGTAGAAGTAGCCCTTATTAGGGGCTTAAGCGTCCCCCCAATTTCCTTTGGCGGCACTCGAAAGGCAAACACGGCTCCTGGCCGCTCTCTTCGAGAGGGGACGGCACAGGAAGAGTAGTGTGATGAATGCGAAGGAGGAATAGAGCGAACAAGTTCACTACTTTTTTACGTATACACGTAGTAAGAATTAAGCATGGGGTATATATAGTCCCTACTTTGCAGGGGCATGTTTGGCACAAGGGAGCACGTGTGTTTCAGGATGAACTAATTTAAACCTGTAGCACTATAATATACTACATGGTTACGTGTGTTTGGTGACGTAGCACAAGAATTTTATTCAACATTACTTATAGAAAATTATATGTTATATTTATTTATCATAAAAGAGGCCCAAAAAGGCATTTGTACAGTGACCGGAACAAGGTACCGAATTCAATCTCGGTGGATTTGAATGCTTCGCACGGCTAATATTATCATCATCATCATCATCAGCCTGACTACGTCCACTGCAGGACAAAGGCCTCTCCCATGTTCCTCCAGTTAACCCGGTCCTGTGCTTGCTGCTGCCAATTTATACCCGCAAACTTCTTAATCTCATCTGCCCACCTAACCTTCTGCCTCCCCCTAACCCGTTTGCCTTCTCTGGGAATCCAGTCAGTTACTCTTAATGACTAGCGGTTTTCCTGTCTACGCGCTACATGCCCTGCCCATGTCCATTTCTTCTTGATTTCAGCTATGATATCCTTAACCCCCGTTTGTTCCCTAATCCACTCTGCTCTCTTCTTGTCTCTTAAGGTTACACCTACCATTTTTCTTTCCATTGCTCGCTGCGTCGTCCTCAATTTAAGCTGAACCCTCTTTATAAGTCTCCAGATTTCTGCTCCGTAGCTAAGTACCGGCAAGATACAGCTGTTATATACCTTCCTCTTGAGGGATAGTGGCAATCTACCTGTCATAATTTGAGAGTGCTTGCCGAATGTGCTCCACCCCATTCTTATTCTTCTAGTTACTTCAATCTCGTGGTTCGGCTTAGTGGTTATTACCTGTCCTAAGTAGACATAGTCTTTTACAACTTCAAGTGCACTATTACCTATCTCGAAGCGCTGCTCTTTTCCGAGGTTGTTGTACATTACTTTCGTTTTCTGCAGATTAACTTTAAGACCCACCTTTCTGCTCTCCTTGTCTAACTCCGTAATCATGAGTTGCAATTCGTCCCCCGAGTTACTCAGCAATGCAATGTCATCGGCGAAGCGCAGGTTACTAAGGTATTCTCCATTGACTCTTATCCCTAACTGTTCCCATTCTAGGCTTCTGAAAACCTCCTGTAAGCACGCGGTAAATAGCATTGGGGAAATTGTGTCCCCCTGCCTTACACCCTTCTTGATTGGTATTCTGTTGCTTTCTTTATGAAGCACTATGGTAGCAGTTGATCCCCTGTAGATTTCTTTCAGAATGTTTATATATACTTCATCTACGCCCTGATTCCGCAGTGTTTGCATGACGGCTGATATTTCAACTGAATCGAACGCCTTCTCGTAATCTATGAGGGCTATGTATAGGGGTTGGTTATACTCTGAGCATTTCTCTATTACCTGATTGATAGTATGAATGTGGTCAATTGTTGAGTAGCCTGTTCGAAATCCTGCTTGTTCCTTTGGTTGATTGAATTATAATGTTTTCTTTACTCTGTTAGTAATTACCTTTGTAAATAGCTTGTATACTACAGAGAGCAAGCTGATCGGCCTGTAATTCTTCAAGTCCTTGTCATCTCCTTTCTTATGTATTAAATGATGTTAGCGTTCTTCCAAGGCTCTGGTACTCTCCCGTCAGGAGACACCTCGTAAACAGGGTGGCTAGTTTTTCTAACACAATCTGTCCTCCATCTTTCAGCAGATCTGATGTTACCTGATCCTCACCAGCAACTTTGCCCCTTTGCATGCTCTCCAAAGCTTTTCTGACTTCTATCATTACTAGTGGGGTGTAATCTGGGTTACTGCTAGTTCTTATAGTATTAAGGTCGTGGTTGTCTCGGCTACTGTACAGATCTCTGTAAAACTCCTCCGCTATTTTAACTACTGGCAAGCTTTCCCAGGAAACGAAGAACCTAATTAAGAAGCGTCAAATCATGAAAGTGTCAAGTACAACAGACAAAATAGAACTGGCAGAGCTTTCGAAGTTGATTAATAGACGTAAGGTATGCGATGTAAGAAGGTATAACATGGAGAGAATTGAACACGCTCTGAAAAACGGAGGAAGTGTCAAAGCATTGAAGAGGAAACTTGGGATAGGCAAAAGTCGGATGTATGCACTAAGGGACAAAAGGCAAAATAACGGCTAATATATCAGCGTTTAAAAGGTAATAATCATTTTTGGGGTTTGACGCGCCAAAACGATGATAATATTTGGAGACATGCCGCAGTTGAATAACTGTGACTGTCCTCGGGGCTGATTGCGACCGTCTGGTTATTTTGATCTGCCAGTCTTGTTAATATGTGCTGCAATTTACTAAGTTTGTTGTAATTGTCTATTACAACGCGTGTAGCACTTGATTATGGTTCGTTAACTTGTACTTCTCCGTTTCGACAATATCAGAATGGCGTTTACATATCTAGGTTGCGTAATTTAAAACAAAAATTATTATTTTGATCTATGGATACCTTCAGCGTCATTTTTCCGTTTAATTATAATACGTCGAGCCAATTCCTCTCATAAATTATCAGAATCGCATTCACACACACTGTTTTTGAATAGATAGTCAAAAGCCGGGTAGCAAAAAGGTAGTAACGGGGCAAGAAAGGTAGTAACGACTGCATTTACTACCTATTTGCTTGCAGTTGCTACCTTTTTACTAACTTTTTTTTGAGAGTGTAGGGGATGTAATTAGAACTGTAACGTAAATGTGAAGAAAGAAACAAGTTAACGAAAAGATAACTTGCCGTGGGCATGGGACCAAAACTGCGACTTTCGAATAACGTGTGCCGATGCTCTATACCAACTGAGCTATACCACGGCTCACCTGTTAACTTTATGGGGGGTATATATGTGCATTAAACGCGGGAGCGTCAGTCAGCGACGCCAGTAGTCATGACTGCGAGCGTGGAACACTAACAAAAAAAAAACTAGTCCTTAAAATATACATTTATTTCCTTAATTTAACGAGCCTCTCTTCAAAGCATATACCCTTCGGCTGCAATCTCCAGGGCGTTAGCTAAAGGTAGCGCGAGTTTATTGAGACGCCCGTCTTGGGGCACTTGCGCAACGTGTCGGCGCTGAATGATCAGAAGAAAATACACCTGTACGATTAGGTCGCCAGATCCGACACGCGCGGATTCTTCTCGCGCGAAAGAGAAGCGCCCAGCCGCAAAAAAAAGGGAAAAAAATGTTGAAGGCAAAACCTTAAGCGCACTGTTGTGCGCGCGTGTTCGATTAGGGCGCCTCATCGATTAACGGCAGCGCCCTTAATCCCTCCGCGCTTAGCGCCTCCACACAAGAGCTGCGTCAAGCCCTGTATACGCACCATTACACAATAAGCAAAAAAAAAAAAAAAAAACAAAGAGGGAAATTCGTTTTGGTCTCTCTCGCTCTCACGTTTCGTCCTATCACACTTGGTCGTCGCGCCATCATCTGCAAAAAATGCGCGCAAAAAAGAAAGAAAAAAGAGACACATAACGGAGACAACGAGAATTACAGCCGTACAACCTAAAAGCCCGCACCCAAATAACAGTTGAAACGTAATGTTTTGTTTTATGTTTTTGAATGAGTAAACTATGCGCTTGAAACGACGGCAGCGATATTTAAAAGCGGGCTATATTAAACAAAGAAAAAAAAACGAAACACAGTTGTGTGAGAATAATTATGAATAAAAAAATTAAGATTAAAGACCGACGAACGCGCAAGAACGGCGACTGCGAGCGCCAGCCGACGCAAGAACGGCAGAATGAAAGAAATGTACAAACAACGCTCTCGCACGTCGAAAAAAAAAACAGAAAAAAAAACAGGGACGACGACGAAGTCGTGCGCCGGAATACGAATCTCCAAAGCACGAGCGCGAACAAGGCGAGAATAGAAGGTATAAAAAGAAGAAAGAAAAGAGCCAGAAGGGAGTAGGATGAGGCGACGGCGGCTCAGAGCCGACTTAATCCGGCTCCCGGCGGCGCCTAATCCCAAAGCCCGAACGCCACGAGAGAGCGTCGACGCGCGCGCGCGCTCGGAAATTTCGCCTCGCGGATTAAAGGGCGAGATTTCCTCCTCCTCTTCCTTCTCTCTCCCGCACTACCCGATTCATTTAATCCCTTCACCCTTCTTTACGGCTGCGCTGCTCCTTCTTAAGAGTTCTTAATCCGCCGCCAAACGCGCGCGCGCGCCACGTTTTTATTATAATCCCCCCCCTCCTCTTTTTTTTAGGTGTGCGCATAGAAACAAAGCGCCGACGGCGCGTCGCATTGAAAAGAGAGCGAAAAAAAAAAGAAAAAGAAAGTAAGAAAAAAAAAGATGCCAGCGAGCGCCGGTGGTGATAGAACTTCTTGGCGAGCGAATGGGCGGCGCTCTACGTAGGTGAAGATTAGAGTTTATGTATATGCTACCTTTAGGTAGCATATACATGTAGCATATACAGTATCTCAAGTAACGAATAGAGTATGCAGCGACTCTAGTGACGATTGGAGCGAGGACATAGCGTGACGCCATCTGCCGGAATCATACGACGTATGAAACGACAACACGTGGTATACCAGCTGCGGCAAGTGTTCGACCACTCCTGTGATTTAGGCTGTTCAGCCCGCGGCTGTTCTCGCTTCTCAAGCGTTGGTTGTGTTCGTATTGGCTACGAAACAAACTAGAGAGTGTTTTTTGCCCACAAATATTTTTTTTTTTTTCAGCGAGCCAACGTGTGATCAACGCCGGGTCGTGCACTCTCGATGGAGCGCGTGCGCATGGCGCCACATGGACGCGCAATGCGAATATGAAAATCATCTAGTAATCCGTAAGTCGGCGCATCGTCACGTTTCTCGAACATTGTTACGTTTGTCCCGGCAATTCGTCAGGGCAGACGTCATTGTGCGTAAGCCGGTCTACTAAGGAGGCTTTCAATCCGATCGGCGCCCAGTCTGCAAGACGCTGTCTTGTTGACGTTCCTGGAAGCAGTCGGGTCTCAACGAAAGCTTCGCGACACAAGCCTTTTGTTGCACGGGCTCGAACAGCGGGGGGGAACGGCGCCACTGTGGCGGGTCGCATTAAGTCAAGCTCTTGACTCCGCTTTTGTCATCTACGCGAGGCCATCTCAACGCACAGACAGCCCGAAAGCGTGGGAACGCGTCGAAGAAGCCGTTCACCGGGATCGAGCGTTTGGACTGTGTCACAAACGACTCCAATTTTCGGATCATCCGCGGGCCACCATCTTCCAAGGAAGGGCGCTTTCGTGTTGGGGGGACGACATCCGGCGACTATAACGACCCAGCGTGGCGCCGGCTCGTTTTCCCTGCACCTGTACCGAAAGGGGCACCGGCGGTCTAAAAAAGCAAAATTACCCCCAGATGAGACGGGAGCACGTGTACGCCCCTGAAGAGGTTTGAACTACATGGGAATAGGCAGTTGACGTACAGCCAGTAACAAGTGCGGTCGTCGGTGTCGCGAGTCTCGCGTAGGCGACGAGCATGGAGTGACCCGCGCAACGTATTGAGACGGCTGCAATTCCGGGCACCCTCGTCGTCTACCAAGCCGGCGAGACCTTCAGCGGCACCCGTCAACTCCCCTACGTGCACCAAGAGCTGGTCTGGTCCGTATGGAACTTTTTATTGTGACTTTTTTTAAATCGTTAATTTATTATAACCAGCCCTTTTTTAAAATATTTGTAGTGTGCGCTGCGTCGCACGTCAAAGCTCGGAAGCGCGAGCCTGAGTTTTTTTTTTTTCTCTTTCTCTCGTAAATTTTCCTTGTCTCTCCTGTAGTTCCATCTTGTTGTTATTTTATTAATGTTCCGCATATTTGTCTTTAGTCTGTATCTTTTGTAGTGTTTTTCAGCATATTTTGTTATATATAGCTGTTCTTTCCATCGCGAGTATCAGTTTCCTTCTTTGCTATTTTTGTTAACTCCTGCCTTTGCCCTTGTTTGGATTAAATGCTAGTTCGTTTCGCATTAAATCTCCATGTCTGCTTATGAGTGCGTCGATCAGGCTCATTCATCACCACACGTGCAACCCCGCACGGGTCGACCGACCTGCAAATAATTTGAAATGTGCCACTTCGAGGCCTTTCAGGCGTCGCAGGCCGAAGCGTAAAGTGGAAGCCTGCGAGTCTGCCGCACGTCGGTGTTGGATCGGCGGAGCCTCACCCGAAGTGTGTGACAGACTGCCTAAAGCTGAAAGCAGCATGGAACGCTGCTGACGTTCGGGTTAGCGGCCATCTTTTTCGGAGGAGCTCAACTTTCCCTCTCCGGACTCTACCTCCTCGCCCTGCGGTGCTTTCAAGGCGTGGGCCGGTTGCGTCTTTGTGTGGTGCGTTCCTGATACCATTGGACCGTTTCGCCCAGCCGAGTGGTGCCATATCTGCACCCTTTCTGGTGGATGGTGGACCACAAAGACTGCGTCCCCTGCTTCGTGGCAAGAGTGATCACCGCCTCCTTCGGACGGCGGTGACAGCGGGCTATAAAAGCCCAAGCACTTCTGTAAATAGTGCTGTCTTGTGTGGAATCATGAGCTGAACCATGAACTGAACCTCTGTTGTACACAATGCGGGATCTTCTGGATCCCTGTACAGTTCCTTTCTTGCTCTTATAACGTAAATAAATCTTCGTTCTACCTCTCCTTAACGCGTCTCCTCACTGGCAAAGATGTGCAATGCGGACGACGGCGGGATGCCAGATAACGTAAAGAGAACCCGCCGTACCTACCATACCATCAACAACTTCCCTACTCTTTACAACTGGTGGTGGCAGCGGTGGGATGCCATCATCAACTTCCTTCCTACCTTAACAACATGTTTACCGAGGCAAGCGCGATGGCGCACTCTTGCCGCTTACCTTTGCGTGGAAAAGTGCACAGCCGAAGGGTAACGCTTTGATCTGAGCGGACCACCGCGCGGTATACCGCTCTGCGCACCGCGCAGAGCGGTATCGAGCGGACGAAGGCGAACGATGCTTTGGCATTGGTTATTAAGTTCCCTTGAACTCTCGTAAAGGTACCTATAGGGCTGTTTTGCCACATTGACATAACTCTTTACAGTAACCATGGTTTGTGCGGCCTGCAATTTTCCCCGTACCAACTGCCGGACGACTACTTATACATCATTACACATATATTTCCATAAGCGGAACTTCACCCGCTTATATTAAATCTCTCCAATTCAGGTCCTTCTCTGCGCGGGGTGTATTGACTGATGTGATACGATTGCGCAAACGTTGCAATAATACCTGCACGCATCGTTTGCTCGGCTATTAATTACAATTACCGTATCTTGTTTTCAGTGACTCTGCTGGCCTCTGGCATCAACCGATTTATTCACCAGCAGCTCAGCACATCATGGCTGCTAACAGAGAAAGAGACGTCCGAATATGCAACGCAAAATGACAGCATCAGGACAAAATCGTTCTCGCCGTCCTTGAGCTGCTGACAGTTGGATAAAGCCTATGCGTCAGCCGGGGCGAGCGAAAAGAAAAAACCATGTCAGCCGGGGCGAATGCAAAAGAAAACAAAGAAAAAAAATGTAGGCCTGGCGTGACCAAACGTCTAGAATTCCGATGTCTACATTCCAGGAAATTCCCGCGTTGCCAACGCACAACACAAAACCTTTTTCGCCAAAGTGCTAGCCGCGCACGCGATAATCCATGCTTGGTGGCTTCTCCAATCTCTGCTTTAGCGAACATGCATCCCGCTGCTTCTTGGTTTTCGGGTATGCATGAAAACTAGCACCAAGGCGAGAAGTATATAGAGGCGCGTTCCTTTAATCATTCCAGGGCAGAACAGAACGGCTGCTACGATTCCTTTCCAGCATGCTGCGAATGAAGGTAATAGATTCCTTTGTATACAGATCCGCGAAGCACACCATCACACTTACAGAACATTTTATCTCCAATTCGAGACGCAAGATCTGAGGATGCACGGGCGCTAAAAAAAAGACCACCGAGTTAGCTGCACACCTGAAGATGAATGCCGAGTTGCTTTGTCAATTTCAACTTCATTAGTTAAGTATATCCCTACCGCGGCGTTTTCGGAGGGCCCATTGACATCATGTGCGCTCTCTCGGTTGCGTCTGGCACTGCGGTACTTGTGGTAAACGAACCGGTAGGCTACAGACAATTAACTGCCTCGGGATCGAAAGCAAGCACACTGCGCTGACGACGGCATAAGCGAGTCACGTGATGCCATTTACTACGTCACAGCGGCTACTCCAGTGGTCGCCCTCGCTGCTTATATTTGTAAGCAATATACACAGTAATCACAGTGACGGTGACAGATTTTTATCGTTTTCGGACCGTTATTGAAGATGCTCCGTAGAAGAAAAAAAAAGAATAAATAAAGTTCCCGTATCTGGTAAAAAGAGGTGAACGGACAGCTCAAGGCAGCAGCAGCAGCAGAAACGGCTAAGACTCGAACTCCCGTGATGCGCTATATCCACAAATGAGTATGCCATAGACCAATGTGCCAGATCGAGAGTTAGCATGTCCGTGAATTGTGGACACGCGGCCACTGCGATTTGTTGATATGCGTATGCCGACACGATAAGTTGGTTGGCGTAGTCGGGCGGTCTCCGTAATGAAAACGTGTCATAAAGTCTAAATAAAAAAAACTGCGGGCTAATGGACAAAACCATGTACTAGCTAACTGTCATTTTCATGGTGGTTACTGTAACCGAGTTGGCACGGCCGCGATAGCGAGCGCAAGCTGTCGCTCCTACGTAAGCGTGACGTCACCCGCCTGGCCTACTTAAACTCGTAACTATAGGCAATAAAGGAGTTGTTCGACCCATGATATCGTCTCGTACACATGGTGGCAGCGAAAAACAGCCAGCATGACGACACCGCCTACGTTGCCGACACCGCCTGCATTGCCGACAACGCTCCTGCCGCCTCCGAAGCCCCTCGATACATCGCGAGACGCTTGGCTTGGGTGGAAGACCTGGAAAAGTGAGTTTGAACTGTTTTCCACGGCAACTCAGCTGAACAAGCAACCAAAAGAAGTGCAGGCGGCGACGCTTTTAGTGACCATTGGGGAAGAGGCTAGAAAAGTGTTCGCTTCGTTCAAGTTTGAGCCAGGAGAGGACACAACCGATGTAACCCTTATAATTAAAGAAATTTGAAGACTTCTACCAGCCCGCGAAGAACCTCACTTACCACGAGTTTTGCTTCGGCTCCCGAGACCAAAAAGAGGACGAAAGTTTCAATGACTGGCTTGTCGAATTGCGAACGCTAGCCCAACACTGCGATTTTGGAGACTTAGAAGAGCGCATGCTTCGTAGCCGCATCATACTCGGTATCCGGGACAAGGGACTACAAAAGAAGTTAATTTCTGAAAACCCCTCTTACCAAAGAGTAGTCGAAATCTGTCGCATCCAAGAGCAAGGCGAGGAGCAGTTTCGACAGATACGTGGCACCACTGAAGGCGCTGAAACTGCAGCCGTAAATGCGTTGGCCAGAGTAACAAAGCCATGTAACAAATGTGGCTACAAAGTTCACTGCGGCAGCCGCTGCCCAGCAACAGGAAAAGCGTGCAAGAAATGCGGAGGATTGAATCATTTCGCCCAAGCATGCTCGCAGTCATCCTTGCACAGCGAAGATGCAAAGCGCAGGGAAATACGAGAGCTACATGTTGACGAAAGGTCAGATTTTTTTCTGGAAGCTTTAACCGTGAACGCACTCGCTAGCGACCAGTGGACCGCGACAGTTTCCATTGAAGGCCGTCCGATGGTCTGCAAACTTGATACTGGGGCAAACTGTTGCGTGATTTCAAATGAAGATGTTTTGTCGCTTCCGAGAAAGACTCGTGAAGCCTGCCGAGCCACGTTAACGAGTTTTTTCGGCCACAAAACGACTGCGCAGTTTAAAGTAAAGTTGTCGCTATCCGTGAACGATAAACGGCACAATGAAACCTTCTTCGTCATAGAGCAAAACGTGCCGGTGACCCTCAGCGGAGCAGCAGCAGAAAGCCTTGGCTTGATTTATCGCGTTGATAGCGTCGAGACGCAGCAACTCTACCCGGCGGCTCAGCCCTTCACCGATGTTTTCACAGGATTGGGACAGCTGAAGAATTTTGAGTACGAAATGAAGCTCAAACCCGGCGCCGTCGGTGTTGCTGTGCCAGCCAGAAGGGTTACGGTCGCCATTGAAGAAAAAGTAAAGGCCGAACTTCAACGCATGGAGGAGCACAACGTCATAACCAAGGTAACCGAACCAACAGAATGGTCAAGCTATATGGTAGCCGTAGTTAAAGGTGATAAAGTAAGAATTTGTCTCGACCCAACGGAGCTTAACAAGGTTATTCTGCGTGAACACTACCCTATGCCTGTTCTAGAAGATGTCGCGCAACGACTAGCTGGCGCTAAATATTTTTCTACCTTGGACGCAACATCCGGGTTCTGGCAAGTAAAACTTTGACAGCAGCTCCAGATTGTGCACAATGAGCACGCCCTACGGGCGCTATCGGTTTATCCGCATGCCTTTTGGAATTGCTTTCCGCCCCGGAAATATTTCAAGCAGCCATGCACCGCCTCTTGGAGGGCCTGTCTGGAGTAGCGGTTGTAATGGACGACATATTAGTCTGGGGCACAACGAAGGAAGAACATGACAACAACTTGACCGGGGTGCTTGCACGCTGCCGTGAGCACAACCTCCGTCTGAACTCACAGAAATGTGTCTTTTTGCAGGAGCAAGTTCGCTACTTGGGCCACGTTTTCACCACGCAAGGACTGAGCCTGGGACGCGATCGCGTCCAAGCCATTTTGGACATGCCAGCGCCAAGTAACAGTAAGGAATTGAAAGTCTTCCTCGGAACGATGAATTACGTGCAGCGCTTCATTCCTCGAATGTCTGTACTCACCGCACCACTTAGAACACTGCTGCGCAAAGATATTGCCTGGATCTGGACAGAAAAAGAGGAATGCAGCTTCAATGAGCTGCGCCAAGCCTTAGTAACAGCGCCAGTGCTTGCTTACTTCGATGCGAAAAAGCCAGTCACCCTCTCTGTTGACGCCAGCCACATGGGCGTTGGCGCCGTTCTGATACAAGACGGCCGCCCTATCGCTTTCTCGTGTGGATCGCTCAGCGATGCTCAGACGCGGTACGCGCAGATTGAAAAGGAAGCTCTGGCGATTGTGCATGGCTGCAAAAAATTTCACGACTATATTTTCGGCCAATCTGAGGTTACGGTGGAAACCGACCATCGTCCGTTGGTGCCAATTTTCAGTAAACCACTTCACCAGTGCCCACTTAGACTGCAACGAATGCGACTGACATTGCAGCGATACGCCATTAATCTACTGTACAAGCCAGGAAAAGAGCTGTTTTTGGCTGATGCGCTCTCTCGTTTTCCAAGCAAGGCGTCGTTGACGGAAGAAACCGAGCGCTTCAATGTTAACGTCATTGCCCTTGTTCCAGCTTCTGAGCGTCGCCTCGAGGAACTACGTGTGGCAACCGCCAAGGATCCTGCTCTGTCGACCATCCGATCCTATGCAGAGACTGACTGGCCGGAAAACAAAGAGGACGTCCCAGCATGTGCCAGGCCATTTTGGGCGTATCGAGAAGAGATGCATACACAAGATGGCCTCGTCTTTCACAGCAACAAGGTAACCGTACCAAGCGCTAAGAGAGCTGAAATCCTTCGGCTTCTTCATCTGGCCCACTCGGGGGCGGAAAAGATGAAAATTCGGGCTAGGAGTGTCATGTTTTGGCCATCCATGTCGAGTGACATTGACCAGATTGCAGCATCATGCAAAGTTTGCCAGGCTCACCAAAAGCAAAACACTAAGATGCCTCTACTGTCGCATGATGTCCCCAGTCTGCCATGGGAAATGGTTGGCATGGACTTATTCCATCACGGTGGTAAAGAGTTTGCCTTAATTGTAGACTTCTACTCCTTTTATTTTGAAATAAAGGAGTTTCGATATACAACAGCCCGGCACTTGAAGGAGTGGTGCGCGAAAGTTTTCTCTGTCCACGGCTTACCAGTGAAGCTCTGTAGTGACAACGGGCCCCCTGTTAGTAGCCAAGAGTTCCGTGAATTTCTGCATGAACTAGGAGTCACCCACGTGACATCAAGTCCTTATCATCCTCGCGCAAATGGCATGGCCGAAAGGGCAGCTCAAGAAGCGAAAACGCTGCTGAAGAAGTGTTCGTATAACAGCCCAGACTTCCATTTAGCTCTGCTTGAGTTGCGCAATACTCCACGTGATGCTATTCTGATGTCACCTGTGCAGAGGCTGATGGGTCGACAGACGAGAACACTGCTCCCGGTTCCCTCCTGCCACCTGAAGCCGGCACCATTGCCCAACAGGAAGGTGCACTCCCGTCTCCAGGAGATTCGCCACAAGCAGAAGGTCTACTACAATCGAGGTGCTCGGGACCTGCGCGCCCTCTCACCGGGTCAGAGGGCCTCGTTGTACGACACGCACACACGGACGTGGTCCCCGGTCGTTGTGCTGGGATCAGCGGGAGCTCCACGCTCCATACTGGTAAAAACAGAAGATGGCCGAGAAATGCGACGCACACGGGAACATCTCCGGGAGGTTCCAGAGCTACCATGCCCTGACACTACCACAACACCTTCCTCAGGCTTGCCAGGCTCGGGTCCCGTTCCAGAGCCGCCACTACCCCGGAGAAGCACTCGGGAACATCGCGAGCCTCGTCGGTACCCCATGCCAGAGCGACCTATATTGCCCCAAGGAAAGGAAGATGTAACCGAGTTGGCACGGCCGCGATAGCGAGCGCAAGCTGTCGCTCCTACGTAAGCGTGACGTCACCCGCCTGGCCTATTTAAACTCGTCACTATAGGCAATAAAGGAGTTGTTCGACCCATGATATCGTCTCGTACACAGTTACATAGCGACTAAGTTCGCTCTTATAGTGCTTATAGGAAAGTCTAAGAGAACAGCCCCAGAAATTTTATCAATGCTGCATACTCCCTCGCTCTCTTGGCCACCTTTCCACAACTCATGTTTTTTTCTTATGTTGACGTTATGACTACAGTGAACGAAACTAAGCATCCAGCTTTATTAGAGCAGATAAATGACTCCGATATTATAATTACGGCGCAGGCTCTTCATTTATATTTTCTACCGCCGGCATATTACACGTACTCCACGAAAGATATTGCTGGCCGTGATGCATGCTATTGATATTTTTTGTCGGATAATACTTTTGTGACAGAACGCCTTGGAGGACAGAGTGCTTTCAACGATATTTTACACGCAGCTGGAACCCTTCCTTGCCGTTGATTCGATTTATATGCGAGGTTTAGGGTCATATGCGAGGTTTAGGGCAACCCGCCTAACTGCAGAGACTGCGACACTTCTTGATATATGTTTGACGAACACACTCCCAACGTCTTGCGTTGCTGGATCGCTGGCAGTAGATATAAGCGATCATCTACCGATCTTTTGCACCATTCCTTCTTCCAATGGTACTTGCAAAAGCAATAAAAAAGTACGGTCTCGTCAGATCAACGCTGACACGCTTGGAATCTTCCGGTATCGTGTTATTGCAACAGACTGGAACCACGTGTTACAAGAAAGGGATGCTAACTTGGCATACAAGCTATTCATTAATAAACTCATGAAATGTTATGATGAAGCTTTCCCGGTGTCTGTGAAGAACGCAAAACGCCAGAAAATTAGAAAACCTTGGATAAGTAATGCGCTATTTAAAAAAATTACAAAGAAGAACAACATGTACCATGCGTTTATAAAGACACGAGATATCAAATTACTCAGCGAGTTCAAAAAATACAGAAACCATCTAAATGGTGAAATAAGGCGTGCTAAATTCAGGTATTATGAGAATTTATTTAGTAGAATAAGTGATAATCCTAGCAAAATTTGGAGCGAGGTTAGAAATCTTTCTGGTCAAATAAAACAAAGCCACATTCCTAGGGTTTTGGAAAACTCTAGTGGCCTTGGTAACCGAGAGGTGGCAACGGCAATGAATAATTACTTCATAAAAAGTTGTGATTTCGATGATGCGGGGTATGACGAGGATACACAACTGCCTGTAAATGACCGTCGCTTATCTAACTCTATAGTTCTGCACACTATCTCATGTCATGAAACCGAAGAATTAATAACAAAGATAAAAAACCATTGTGCAGCAGGTTACGATGATATTAAAGCTGTACCAATAAAATACGTCGCTGATGTTATATCACCTGCGTTGTCACATATTATTAATTTAACTCTTGTTACCGGCGTATTTCCCGATGAATTAAAAATAGCTCGCGTATGTCCGGTTTTCAAGGGTGGTAATGACCAAGAGATTGGAAACTACCGACCGATATCGGTACTTCCGATTCTGTCAAAAGTTTTTGAAAGCGCTATTAATATTAGATTACAAAAATTTTTTGCGAAGTACAATGTAATAAGTGATGCCCAATTTGGCTTTCAAAAATGTAAATCCACCGAGCTTGCATTACTCAATATTAAAAACGAGATACTAACCAATTTTGAGAAAAAGCTATATACTCTTGGTCTTTTTGTTGACTTCCGCAAAGCATTCGACACCGTGAATCACAGTGTTCTTCTAGAAAAACTTAATAACTACGGTGTCCGTGGCGTTGCCAATAGGTTAATTCAAAATTACCTAACAGACCGCTATCAGTATGTCGCTATTAATCAAGAGACATCTCCCCGTGCGAGGGTCAACAAAGGTGTCCCACAAGGATCGATACTTGGTCCTCTGTTGTTTATAGTCTATGTAAATAACTTGTGTAGCATTCCGGATTCTCCTAAGTTAATCATGTATGCGGACGACACTAATATTTTTTGCTGGTTCATCGATCTCTCAACTTGAAAAGTCTGTAAACACATATCTAAATAAGTTGTCTTCCTGGATTAAACTAAATAAGTTGCGGCTAAACGCGAGTAAAACTAAATATATATTGTTTGCACCCATTAATAAGCCACGGAATATAAGTCTAAGTATCTCCTTTGAGGGTCAGACTTTAGAACAAGTCAAGGTACAGAAATTCTTGGGTGTGTGGTTCCAGGAAGACCTTTCCTGGAATGAACATATAAATAAATTGGCAGCAGATCTAAGTAGAAGCGTTGGATGTATGTACAAACTATGTCCGTTATTACCACTTTGGCTAAAGAAAGCGTTATATTATACACTGATATATTTCAGGCTAAGTTATTGTGTCTTATGTTGGGGAACAACGACGGCTCAAAACTATAAAACATTACTTACACTACAAAAGAGGGTACTAAGACTATTCGAGGGATATTACGGTATGCCACAAGGTCTTAGCGCACGTCCGTTATTCCCTAAATATCTCATATTACAAGCAAACCAAATATATTATTATAAGTTATTATTGTATATCCAAAATAATAAACTATACCCCATGTACGATTCTTCTCGATGTGCTGAGTACTATCTCCGTACACATAGTATAAGAACACCGAAAACTAGAACAACCTATGGTCAACAACATATTGATTACCAAATACCGAGTCTCCTCAACAAACTGGGTGACGTACTTGACCTAAATAAGAAAACTTCCAAAAATAAGTTCAAGGAATTTCTTCTTTATAATTGTATTGAATACGCTTAATACAGAAATTTGGATTATTTATTACTTTCTGTGTCCCAATTGCTTAGAGTACACTATTTGTGTCCTTTTGTTGTTGTTTTTTAGGAATGTATGTGTCTCCTGATGCTTTCCTTACCTCACCTATTGTATATATTGCGATGTTTTTTAGGTATTTCATTACTATTTACTGTCCTGTTCTTTCTTTATATTTGTAATGGTTACATGTGTGATCATAATTTGCAAATTGTATCTGTATATAATGATGTTCTCTAATTCGGCTAAGTTGTGTATGACATGTTAATTTTAGTTTTTATTTTATTTTGCCAGACTGTATTTCGGAGCAAAAGCCTCCGTCAGGCTATGTAGCCTTTTGCTTTTGCTTCGTTTTTTCTGTTGCACGTACAGAAAAATGAATAAATCTCAAATCTCTCTCTCTCTCTCTCTCTCAAACCACCATATATGAGAGACGCCATAGTGGAGGGCTCCGGAAATTACGACCACCCGGGGTTCTTCAACGTGCACCCAAATCTTAGCACAAGGGCCTACAGCACTTTCGTCTCCATCGAAAAAGCAGCCACCGCAGCCTTCTAGTTTCATTTTTTTCTTTGTAATTTGTTCGCATACCTTGTACAACATCATATTCGCGAGGAAAATACGTAAGCGGTGCCGTGATGGAGATCGGCATAAAACAATTTTGTATTTAAAAAATCACCAGATGACGTAGCATATGTCGTCATCTATAGCAAAATTTTGTTACGTAATCATGACGCTGCAAATTCTGAAGTGACCTCATGTGACGTAACGTCAAACAGTGTGATTGTAGCACCACCCTTTGGGCGGCGAACAAAACCAGACAGCGCGCGACCTAAAGGAAGAAAATGAAGACTACGCTTGGCTAAGGCATGCACGTGAATCCACCGCTCGTGTTCCCTGCATATTCCCTTACACGGCATCCACCGAGAGCACGACGGCTTTCGCCTTCCAGTTGTCTTAGGAGCGAATACACTATTGCCCTGTGTTTTTTGTTGTTGTTATTGCTTTTTCATTGCAACAAACCACAGAGCATACAGCACAATATAAACCACCTTCTACAATTTATCACCATTCAGAAAAAAAAAAGAGATGTGTGAAGCTTACCACCGATGCGCAAACGCCGAATCACGCAACAATGTTTGCTAATACTTGCCCGACTGAGGCGACCCCTTAGTAGGCCGTGAAAAATCACTATGGCGCTTCCACACGGGACACATGCTGTCAACGGGTCAATACATGGCTGAACACCAATGCGAAACACACACACAACTTTTAACAGGAGTGGAGGTAACCCCCTTGGCTGCAATCGCCTTATTACTGCGTAAGCAAGGTACTATATGCACCGAAGCACCCGCCGATACGGAATCAATCAGGCCGGGGCAATCTAGGCTTAGCTCATCAAACGAACCAGGCGCGCGCAGTCAAACGCATCACCGTTTAATTTATTCCCGAAATAGCCGGGCGCACGCGCGATAGCCCCCATGTACTCGATTCCGCGACGGCTTAATCCGGATTAGGCTTATATAGAAAGGCGGGACTTGCCACAGCATGCAGAGCAGCCGTCTCCTCGTGACCTATGCGTGTAATGGGCGGCGGCTCCATCACCGAGTTCATCCGATCACCGCTGCTCCGTGTTATACCCGAGTCCCCTCCGCTTATTCGCACCGTATATACATTATCCGGCGTCATTCGAGTTTTGTAACCGCTGACCGCACACGTATAGAACGGGGTCGCATTACCAGGCTAGTGTGCGATCCAATTCCCATTATTTTATATAAATGAAAATTGAGACGAATTTCCGCAAAACGAACGGTGCGACGCATTTCACGGAGCTAGGCAGATATGAATGCAAATCAATAACACACACGTTATACACACGTTTAAAAGGTTAATAAATGCTCTGGTATACATTTCGTCTCGTGTATAATGACAGCTTGTATGTCCCGTTATTAAAGATCAGTAAATAATTTTAATTTCAAATTTCGACTTCAAAAAGCCCCCCCCCCCCCCCTTTTTTTTTAAGGCCGACTCCGGCGATTTTTCCAAGTCAATGGATCTATATGAAATTCACTGAGTACGTTCCTTTGCACATTACCGTCACTTATGCGGAATTAGAGGCTTGAGAGATGCGCTGTTTGTTGGCAAATGACTCTTAAAGATTGCCTCGGAAAGCTCACTTCGCTTGCAAGAGTTACTGGTAACACTGTCTGTGTGACGTCATGTTTGGCATGTCAATTGAAGTGAAGCAGCCTATGGCACCACTACTTTGGCCGCTACAGCGTTTATTGTGCTGGCCACAATGCGACGGCGGCGGTGTAGTGCACGGGAAAGCTTTCTTCCTTCCTCTGTGGAGTTTGGCCGGCGCTTCGCTAGTCTGGCTTCCACAGTTTTCATACTCCGCGCCGGCAGGAGTCCGGTTCTTACCAAATAGTATACGTAATAAGCCAACAGGGCGCCCAGATCGGTTTCGGTATTGCACTTTTTTTGCTTATGGAAAATTATTTTCAAATATCCTGAGGATTTCAGCTATTGGGCTTATGACAAGAGTGTCTCATGAACATAAAAACACCATTACTTTCCAAAAATCGCCGGAGTTGGCCTTTCATGCTAGCCGAAAAAAGCGATTCTGAAACATCACTCTTTTTTTTAAATAGAATGCGCATATAGATAAATAAATAAACAAACAAAATGAACGAAATAAAGTTTCTTCTCAAATGCAAGGTCCGAACTTTAAAAATTACCTTGGCTTCATTACGTGCGATAGCTAACCATGGTTGCCTATCATATACCTTTTCCTCGCGTTAGTGAATCAGCTGCTTCATATCGTGCCTTTTTATGTTTACTTTCCCTGAAATGAGGTGTTTATTACGTTTCATTTCAATAACTGCGTTATTTTACTGAGTAAATCATTACCGTCAGTGATGCATAATGAACTACAGTCCCATTCCCCGTTCTTTCACTTTGAGGACCTCGCCCGTATATACCTGTGATTCAGCAACTACGTTTCAGAAATTAATAAATCAATGAATCACACGCACTGATACGAAGCAACGGGAGAACTGAGAACACCGGAAAAGAAAAAGTCGAATGAGAGTTAAATCATTAAACGCGCAAGAAATACGGCATCTCATCTTCTGCTTCTTCTGAAGTCGTGCCTCTTCATTGCTAATTCATGAATATTTTCGTGGTACCTGAAGAGTGAACAAGAACACACACACACACACACACACACACACACACACACACACACACACACACACACACACACACACACACACACACACACACACACACACAAATGTTATTCACAGAGACGAGCGATCACTGCACGACAAGGGTAATTCTGTAACATTACCCTACACGAACGTGCGGTTATTATTACCATTAAGCTCACCCCAATCAACTTGCATTGGGTCGGTTGGTTCCTCTCTGAACAAGTTCCGGACCACATCTAAGAAAAGGAAAAATGAAGAAATTCGTGATGGGACATGAGACAATGTTTTAGAGTCGGGCTGGGCTCTAACAATTTCAATTATAAAGCTTGACACGCGCACTTCTTTTATGCGGAACAGGTCGGAAAGTGCTGTCGTCCCGCGACAGCCCAATTTGGCATCGTAGCCAGCTATCGCTTAGAAGTGCTGGGCTGGACTGCCAAGCGTCGGAGATTGACCGCTTCTATATCATTCGAGGATTTTAACGTAGCATCGTAAGGCACCATCGGCTGAGGTCAAACGCGCATTTTATTCACAGGAGAACAAGAGTCATGGCCACCAAACTGTAAAAAAAAGAGGCCTTGCACTGGCACCCAGCCAATTGCTGCTCGAGTCAGCGGAAAATAGAAGGCCTATTAGCTCTGTACATACGTGGAAAATGGACTGTAAAAGAATATTCTGTTGCAAAATAAGCCCAAGAAGTCACCGGCTATAAACCCTGCCCGCCGCCGGCGACATGCCATCTCCCCATGGAATGTGCGACGTCAGGAGCCGGAACGAGAGCCGCCATCGTCTTTATTCCAGCCTCTGCAAGCCACTGTTTTTAATGTCTAAATCGAGAAAGCTTCAATAGCCCTACTGCACTATATGCCGTTGACCGAGAGAGAGAGAATAAACTTTTATTTGAGCAAACGCATTGTGCGCCCACGGTGGGCGGCCTCCGAGAAACAAAATCTTGGCCAGACGCTCGCAAAGCAAGCGGTTTCTGACGTCACGGCTCGCGAATGCGACAGCATCGCCAGACTCTCGGCCCACTCACGTGTTTACGAATATGCGCGTTGTAAATTATGTTCTCGGCCGAATGCAGGGAAATTTCGCCAGCATTTTTGAGAACACCCTAAGATAAAAGCCGCGTACGTAAAACAGATCATGGACGACAGTTGGGTATCGTATGAATAACTTTATTCTAGTCCTGACGGTCAGTCCAAGACTGGTGATCCCACGTCGGGACAGAGATGCCAAGCCCCTCAGCCACCACACGGGCCCCCTGAGGACAGCCCCGAGTTGGTACGCCAGCACGTCACTACTGTGCAGCGTCCGCTGCCACCGCTGTTCCCCTGGGAGAAGCATCACCGGCCAACGCAGAACAGCGCCAGAGCATATATGGTCTCAATCGAGCAAGCCCACTACAATAGACCGAAACCACACAGTCCGAATTTATTTCATTCACGGCGACCGCGTTAGGGCACGTTGTAACGTTTGGCTCGGCATTTCGTCTTAGCAGACGCCATTGTGCGTGAGCCGGTCTGCCAGAAGGCTTTCACCCCGATATCGGTGCTCGGCCGGGAGCGAAAAGCACGCCGCTGTCTGCAGGTGGGCCAGGCAGTTTGCTGGGGCCACGTAACGAGGAACTCTACGGAAGCTTTGCGAACAACCCTTTTGTTAAACGGGGTCCAACATCACGAGACAGCGCCACCTGTTGCAGTTCTCATGGAGACAACCTCTCGACTCGGCTGTTGTCGCCCACGCGAGGTCGCCACAAAAGCACCGACAGTTCGGAACCGTGGGAAGGCGTCGCAGTGGCCGTTGTCGGGAATCGAGCACCTGGAAAGCCGAGTTCGAGAAAGTTCCGGAACATTGTAGCTGAACGCAGCCATGGACCGCTGCTGACGTTCGTGCCAGCGGCCATCTTCTCCCTAGAGGAGCTCAGCTTTCCCCCTCCACAAGACTACCTCCTCGCCATCCTCTACTCTACATACCATGTGCGCCGAAAACGAAGAAACTGTAAGGGTACCATGGCTCCTTCAATGTAAACACATTGAAGTCATTGCGTTTTCTTCAGTCAACCATTCCAAGTTGGATCGCAGCTAGACGGTGGCGAATTCGGGTCGTCGATCTCTGTGAAGCGTGTTAGCGCTTTCCGCTGGTGGTGTCGCACGAACTCGGAATACGCCGGATCGCTTCTTACTAGCTCCAAAGCCGAGGCGCTGATTTGGGCAATCCCGAAGTGGCGGTAGAATGCTGGGCTGCACACGCCTCCAACGCGATGGTTCCGGGTTCACTTCCTATATAGACCCACCAGACGCTCTAATGGGGAGAGGGGTGCCCCGACCCGGAGTCCCCTCGAGAAGTCGGCTTCTCCCACTCGGTCTTTTAAATCTTGGACACACCACTCCAACGAGGTTTCACCGTGTTTCTTTGTGGGTTGCAGATGAAATACTTGAACTCCCCAGTAACGAAAGCCCTCAAGATGGAAATTCTCGCGACAAAGAAGAAATCTGGTGTCCCCGCGGCGAACGTCCATATAGAGTTCAACAGTGGTGGAAGCGCCTTTTACTTTTCGGAGCATACTTTGGAGCAGGAAAAGTACTGTTTTAGAGCAGCCGTAAGTGTTTTCGGAACAGAAAAAAATACTAGTTCATAGCAGCTATTGCTGTTTTAGGAGCAAATATGAAGTTTACCATACATTATTGGAGTTCAGAGAATTGTCAAAGGTAGGTAGGTAATCAACTTTATTGATTCACGAAGGAATCATTTGAGGGGGGGGTGTGGTTGGGGAAGTGGAATCAGGATGACGTAGCATCTGGTAAATATATATTCCTTATGAAATATAATTAACAGGCAACTATGAATGGAAATTTCACGTAGCAAACAATGGCAGGTTGTCAGAAATGTGCTGTGAAATGAGTTACGATTCCAAATACAAGCATTTGTGGCAAATATAAAATCAAACCGAAAAGGCTGAGCGCTACATTTTAGAAGCAACCGCAGTCCCACACAACTGTTCCCAAATAAGCAGCAGATAATCAGTACGAAATAAAAGCAATGCTGTTCATTTTGAAATTTCACCACATAAGCCTGCACGTCGAGCAAAGAAAAAAAAACAGCCAAATGAGCTATATGCTGGAGATTCCAATTCTTGTCGGTCGCACAAGTGAGATGAGAGCTGAATGTTGCACACTTCTAGCACACTAGGATCATAGTACACAGCTTCTTTTCAGTTTCTTTAGGACTTGTGAGCTGGTCAAACAGTAAAAGTTGGTCATTCTCATCTTCTCAGCGTCATTTTGGAGGACGTGTAGAGCAATTACAAACAAAAATTACTGTTTGGAGCAGCATGGAGCAGCACTTCCATCACTGGTTCAATGCAATGATTTTAAAAAGGTCTCGCGCAACAACGAGATTTTCGGGTAGTGATATGCAATAATAAATGAACCCAGCCAGAATCTCGAGAACTGTAGCACTCATATTCGAAAATCATGCACAGACATTTCGACCAAGGAACGCAGAACATAAGTCCTTTTAAGTAAGTTCTTTTAATAACTGCCTCAAAGCACGCCGGTTTCGCGACTTGCCTGCACGCTTTCGAAGTCTCGGCGGAGGCGAGTGTTATACGTCCGCAAGCACCGATGACCTGCAGGCACTAGTTATAAACACATGTAGAACGCACTCGGCTTTATCGATAGCGCGATACAACACGCCGCTGAGCAGCAGCTTCGTGCGCTGACTTGGTCATGCACGAAGACGCTGTCGTCGAAACTGTGCGCACAGAATATGAGGACAGTGCGGAAAGCAACAAAAAAAAATAATAAGAAAGCCAACTAAGTTCGGCGAAGTTCTCGATGCTTTCGACATCACTCGCACTTTCTCGGTGCACACGACAACGACGAAGCTATCCGAAGCTTATTAAGCTGCGAGGCTCGAACAGTCTTAAGCTCGTACGAATCAAAAGAGAGCAAGCTCAGCGACTTATTTAAATGAATTTTCGTTGTGTGGAGTAATTGGTACGCGCATTGCTTTCTTTTTTTACTATTTTCGCGACAACGAAATTCTCGCGAGAGTGAACGAAAATCGCTTAGCGATTTCTTTATTGCGAAGGTTAAACGGTATTCGCCTTTCACTGCCTCAAACCGTGCCTTGTCAAAACACAGGTCCTGCCGTGTTCATGCATTATCGGTACAAAACATTGTGCCCACAGCAGGAGGGCTACTTTGTCACCATATGTACGTATGTATATTGCCACAGTTCGACATTCGCAGAAGACGCGTGCAGCAACTTGCATTCGTAAAAGCCGCCACACAAGTAGCAAGAAATTTGCGCCATGGAACACCATCCTGCACGCGCCACGATGCTACGCCACGGGCCCAGGTTCACCCTAAATAAATAGTTTGTATAGTACCAGGCGCTATATTTATTCGTAACAATATATATATATATATATATATATATATATATATATATATATATATATATATATATATATATATATATATATATATATATATATATATAGAATACACGCTGGGCATAGTGCCAAGCTTCGTGCGGCGGGTACGCAAACGAACTCCCGAATTTCACAGCCGACCACGTCCCCTAATCGCTGGCATACAGCTGGATGATCGAAGCGACGAAAATCCAGATTTTCTAATCAGGACTCCCGTCTGCAGCTCCGGATAGACGTTAACCCCATTAAACTGTGACATCACAATCCACGAAATAGGAGGAACTCGCAAATATCGACAAAATATCGGCCACGCCATGTGAGTGAATGGTCTACGTCGTTAGGTAACCGTCTTTTA
Organism: Rhipicephalus microplus; assembly: GCF_013339725.1. NCBI lineage: Eukaryota > Metazoa > Arthropoda > Arachnida > Ixodida > Ixodidae > Rhipicephalus > Rhipicephalus microplus. Next base: position 88,189,386 of record NC_051169.1, on the reverse strand, counting down.
GGTAAACGCGAGTTGTTAGATTATGCTTGTTTGTTCTTCTACCTTCTTCGTCCTCGTTTTGTCTCGCGCAAAGTGGCTAAAAAATGACGCCGTCTCCAGATTGAGATCCCCCCCCCCCCTCATTGCCCCGCTACGGTGGTCTAGTGACTAAGGTACTCAGCTGCTGACCAGCAGGTCAGCAGCCGAGTACCTTAGTCATCAAATTCCGGCTACGGCGGCTGCATTTCCGATGGAGGCGGAAATGAGGCCCGTGTGCTCAGATTTGGGTGCACGTTAAAGAACCCCAGGTGGTCAAAATTTCCGGAGACCTCCACTACGGCGTCTCTCATAATCATATGGTGGTTTTGGGACGTTAAACCCCACAAATCAATCAAAATCCCCCCCCCCCCCCCCGCATTCCCGCATCGAGCACACACGCACAGCCACCCATATAGCATCCACAACGTCGTTATAACATTTCACCCAATGGGGACGTCAGCGTGGAGCCACGCGCTGGCTGCCATGCATATACCGTCGCTCACCCGTGGACGTATCGAGACCCGGTCGGTCGAAAAGAGGAGCCCCACCTGCGGCGGCGGCGCTCACGTAGCGACGGTCCCACACGAGGCACGCTTCTCCGGCGTTCAGGGTGAGCCGACATCCGTCGGTTGCCGGTGGCCCGAACTCCCTGTCGCGAATAACGAATCGCCCCGAAGACGTCGATTCCGCCGTCGATTCTGGCCCGGACCGGCGACCTTGCGATGGGAAAGAAAAATAACTTCGCGCCACTTGCCCGTTACACCGCACGGGCACATTTCGGGAGCCTACAGAACATCTTATGAAACGAAACAAGCGGCCTCTGCTATCCCTCTCTCCTTCTCTCTCTCATTTGCAGAATTAACTTCGCAACTACGTCGCCGAGTTCACTGGACCGCGTCTCGTCGCAGTCCCGTAAATCTTCACTGTACGATCGCACGCGGTTCTGCGATTTGGGTGCAAGCTTCCCTAGAAATCCCCCCCCCCCCTACTGCGTACTTAGAATGATGTCGTGGTTTTGGTTCTCAAAACCCCAGAAATCATATCATATATCTGTCAGTGGCTGTCTTAAAGCAATAAAAAAAAAAACTTTGAAAACTGCAGCCTATGCGACCTTCCGTCGCACTCGGAACACAAACGACTCGCGGGGCGAATTCATCTATTTAGACTTTATACACGGAACACGAAGGCGATGGCAGAATGCGTCGCGACTGTCCGTATATCGAAATGGAAGGAACGCACGAGGAAATTCGCATAACGGCTGCGCGACGCAATAGGCGACATCACCAGTAGCGGAGCGGTCGCCGACAGGGAGTCGCTGGCGTTCCAACCTTCCATCGCTCGACTTGCCCACATTCTACGTCTTTACTTTTTACCCCCAACAGATTATAGCTATGCTGCAGGAAAAGCGGGGCTTGACGAGGTCTGCTTAATGTATGACTAAAATAAAAAAATGGGGGGGGGGGGGAAGCAGGTAATAACTACATCGAGAACGGCAAGATACCACACGATGACCGAACAGCCATGCCCGCGCGTTTCGAAACAATAAAGAAAAAGAAAATAGGTGATAGAAGGCGCGAGGGAGGCGGCAAATACAAACAAAATGCGGCAAAAGTGTAAAAAGCAACAGGACAGGGCCATACAGCCAGCTACATACGCAAGCACGGTGAGATCATGCAAGCTTAGCGAAAGTCTCTTTTAGGGGAAGGATAAAGAAACGGGTGATAAGGACGGATCGAGGAAGAGAAAAGTCAAGCAAGTAAAGTCAAGCGTCGATAAGAAAAAAGCAAAGACGCTGCGGTACACTCAATACGTAAACATGACAGCAAGCAAACAACACACTGAAATGTCATAACAGACGAGGTAGGAAATAGAATCGTATAAACAGAAGGCATGCAGAAATGAAAGGCAGACGACAGAGAAAGGTTTAAAAAAGCAGACAACAACACATGCTCTCTCACACACACAAAATAAAGAAACACTGCGAGGTGTCTAGACCCCGGGGAAACGATAGGAGAGCCCTCCGGCGTGAATCGGATTAGGGAGGCGGGCGAGGGGGGGGGGGGGGCGACAACTTTGGCCAAAGAGGCGCGAGCTCAATGTTCTTATGCTCGCAAGGCCGCCGCAGGCTTTGCCGACTCGGCCAGGGGCAAAGCGCCGACATTCGGGCGACGGCATTAACGGGCCGCTGGCCGGACGCCAGAGCGCGCCGCGGCTCATCCCCCCTAGAGCAACCCCCCTCTCCTTTCTCTCCCAGCCAATCCGCCGCAAAGAAAAGCTCGCCGCTTTATCGGCCTTATTTCTTTTCCCCTCCTACACTCCTCTCCGCTCCTAGTTCTTCCCTAGTTCATCCCTTTTATCCCGAAGACACTGCGATAGAGAGAGAGAGAGAGGAAGCACGAGATTCCTTTCACCCTCGCCGCCGCGGGAGTTGGGACGCCTCGGTCGTTGTCGGCGTCGTTCGGTGGCTTCTGATTCGTCGTAGTCGCCGCCGGGCTATAGCCTGCCATCGTCCTGTCCAGCGAACGCGCACCTCCCCCCTCCAATTCCTGATTGACCAAGCGCGGCAGCGATCGATCACACCATATAGCCGACGGCAGCCCTCACACCGCAAGGTTCGCGTCACTTGCCCTCCCTTGTCCGGGTTGCCTTTTTTTTTGCTCTTCTTCCCTTTCTTAAAACCTCTTCTGATCTCCTTTCTAACCTATACCATCGCTTAACTATATAGCGGACGGTGCACGGGACACAAAGCGGCACACCTTTCCTCCTTTCCCAAAAAATAAAAAAAAAAACACGGTAAAGCGAAGAAAAGAAACACGAAAGGGCTAAGGAGAAGGGATGAAGGATTCGTCGCTCTCGGCTAGGCTCGTTCTCGGTCTTTTCATACTATAGAGTACGCGCGCGCTCCGGATCAATCGAAGGGCGTGGAGATCCAAACGACCTGCCGTAATCCTGTCTCAACCTCTTTACCCGCTTCTCCTTTTATTTCCGGCTAATTCCACTTTACAAGCGGCCGGTTCTCGCAAACCCCGCCGGTCGATTCGACGGTACGACGAAAAGAATCTGCAGGAAAAAGAATATAAAAGAAGCGGTTGAGCCGCTTCGGGGCATGAAATGTGGTCGTCTCAACCGTTCGCACGACGCAGTAGCCTCTACTGTCAGTTTATCGAGGCGATTGCGAACGCGAAGCGCAAGCTCTCTCCGCAAAGAGAGAAGCTGTGCCAGCAGTGAAAAATTTGCATTTCTCAATATGCCGCATAATAATTATAATGCGGTCGCACACACGAGAAACGCATTCCGTAATTTCGCTTATAGTGTCATCCACACTTTCGTCGGCATGGACAAGCAACGCTGCCGGAGCTTCTGCTAAATCGAGGAAACAAGAGCAACTTCTCCAGAAGCCGGGGAAGCGTGTGGTTTTCGTAAGCACGACTCATAGTTGATCAAATCGGCATGGTTAGAGACATCACAGCAATGAAAAGAGTTTTCAGATGCGCACGCTAGCTCAGCAAATTGAAGCGCTTTTACAACGATCACCAATACACTATTTAGAAAATAAAACGCGTAATGTACGCGCCTACAACTCCCTACGTAGTGGGTAGTAACTTCCCGTCAAGTATTTCAACACCCCGGCGTTAGCTACAGGTAGTAAGGGGGGCGACAATACCAGACACTGCCCCTATACCGTTGCAAACAGGGTGGTATGATATATATCTGACAAGAGCGTACAGGAAATGATTGATCTAAGGGGAGGGGGGGGGGGGGTCCTGCCTTTTACGGGCATGGAAATGGCGGCCATCATCCCAATTAATAACCACAGAGCGGAATAACGATATGTACACCAACGTGCACCGTCATCCCGTCCACGAAAACGTAGTGCTGGTGCGTTAATTACTTTCTGTGCAGACCAACGGTGCCGCCGTATACCTTCCTTCACAACGAGCGCCACACGTGTGTGACCCCGTGCACATAATTTTAATGTAAAAAAAAAGCCTACACATTGAAGGGGGTAGACGTAATTGTCAAGAACTGGTCAGCTTTTCTTTCTCTTCTTTGTACTTAGTTTTAAATACGTAGCAGTGACTCTTTGGAACACGACGAAGGCTATCAGTTCTTACAGCTTGCTTTTGCAAACAGATATTAACAGTAATTCACGCAGGATAACCTTGGTAGGCATATACGTTGTACAATTCAATATAAAATCAAAAGTCAACTGGGACAAATATTGCACCCCACATATGGAACCTTATTTCGGGCTGTATAAGTGCGGAGAAACAGTAGGCAAAATTTTTCACTCATTGAAATACGAGGCGAGCCGTCATTACACATCGTTCCTATAGCAGACTAAAACAACGTCAGCAAAAGTTGACGTTTACGGACACAGTGCATAAGTTTGAGGACCGAAGCATCGCGACGAAAATTTAGCGCAACTCGAGCGCGAGAACCATTTGTTGCACTGTACGCCAGTATAGCGTACTTTACCGCACACGGTATCACTAACTATAACAGCCACTGCCGATATGAATCGCGGCGCCGAATAGAGGACCTGACGTCACCACCTCGGTTGCCGACATCTGCCAATTATGGGGCGCGCGACCGAGCCTATAACCATTCGATCTATACAGTCAACTTGACTACTCGCCCAGGAATAGTGATGTGGTCATCACACGGGCCAACACCGGGCACGAGCCCGCGGTTTTTACGAGCCTAATGTTTCGATCTACACAACTATACTCACCCAAGAATGGCAAAGTGGTTAATAATTTAATAATACTGTCAACCCTCGCTTGAGGGTCATAACAGGGAGGGAGTGCAATATGAGTACAAACAGAACACCTAAAAAAACCACTAAGCAATAAACACAGGAAAACAGAATGGGCAGTACTTCAACCATTACCAAAATAAGCATCAATTTCTCTGTCAAAAGTTTGCACATCGGTACTATTAATAACATGTTGGGGTAAAGAATTCCGTAGTTCTATAGCATCCGGGAAAAATGACCCAAGAACAATGAAATCGGCATTTTCAACGTGTTCACTGCACCACAACAATGCACATTTTACTGAACCCCCCGAATCCCTTGATGCTTCGTGTCACACACAAGGCCCAGACAGTTTCGAGCGTGCGACGGAATTTACGCGTGACAAGCTGGTGGTTATCACACGAGCGTAATCTTTCGTCGATCTATAGCCAACTTAACCACATCACCTATCCTGGGTGAGCGGTTATCACATGAGCCAGCATCGTGCACGAAACGGCGGTGTTCACGAGCCTATAATCTTTCGATCTATACTCAACTTGGCATTTTCCTTTAGAGTCATATACTTGGAAAGTGAGGACGCACAAAAGAAGGCAAGTGGCTTTGTGTGCGTGCGTGTGTGTGTGTGTGTGTGTGTGTGTGTGTGTGTGTGTGTGTGTGTGTGTGTGTGTGTGCGCGTGTGTGTGTGTGCGCGTGTGTGTGTGTGTGTGTGTGTGTGCGTATTACAGTACAGACAGATTTCCTTCTGTATAAGTCCGTGCAAACGCAAAGGACACCGAAAGGGAATCGCTTTTCCGCTGCTTCGCGCGCAGCGGGCAAGTCCTCCCCTTCGCATTCAATGCAGGTAGACGGGCTACAACTCCTTCGGAGACGCGCTCTTATATGTGAAAAACGGATTAAGAGCACGAGCGTCCGAGGGCAACACGGCCCCGTTTTCTCCTTTTTTTTTTTTCTGTCCTACAGCGAGCCCACCTATATCCCCTTAGCACGAGCGCTGATCTCCGCAAAAGCCTCCGCTCACGATCCGTGGATGCGTCGCACGCCCTACGTAGCAGGGCGCCTAGCAGGTTGCATAGTATATAGATGTATGGCGCTCTTCAAAGCCGTAAAGCCGCCGTCGCCGCCCCTACTTTAGCTGCAGCTTTTCGCTTCATAGGAGTCAAGGAGAGCTGTGTCCTCGTTCTTGTCTCTCTAAACAGTTACACCTGTTCAATGCACGGCAGAGCCGTACCCAGAATTGTTTTTCGGGAGGGGGGGGGGGGGGCACTTTTATTATTACGGAAAGGGCACCCCCTTCAAATGGTCGTTTTCATCACTCTATGCCGTGGCAAAAAAATTTTCAAAGAGGGGAGGGCAGACACGGGCCCAGGGTGCTACCTCCTGGCTACGCCCCTGATGCACGGAACACACAGACTCTTCGTAAGCTACCGCGACCGCTGCCAAGTCCGTGACGACAGCCTCAGAACTTAATGGAGGAAGAAAAAAAAATTACATCACCGTCTCGACCAAGCAAATGAATTTGAATAGGAAAGCCGACCAATTACGTTCATCGTTTCCCGCCACGTCAGTGGTAGAAGTGAACTATCTTCAATAAGCCTTTAGTATCCGGCCTTCGAGAACATTGATAATGATTTCTGGGGTTTTACTTGCTATAATCACGAAGGTAAGGTGAAGCATGTCGAAGTGGAGGGCTTTCAGATATTTCGACCATCTAGTGTTATTAACTAACATCTCGCCTACATCAAAATGCGACCGCCACGGCCGGGATCGACCCCGCGACCTTCGGGTAAACGCCGAGCACCTTAACCACCGATCCACCACGTAAATTTGTAGTACGAGCAGTACTTTCAGCGGTTCTCACTGTTTCATTGTCTGCCAGCATCAATGCGATTTTTCCTTGTGGTATTCACAATCGCAACGAAGCTAGCACGCAGCGAGAACTCCCGAGATAATCGTGGCACTCACATCCAGCTAGAGAAAGTGGGCTGAAGAAGGGCCTCCTCAGAGGAACTGAAAGAAAGGAAGAAAAAGGTGACGTCAAGGTCACCAGCGGGAAATCCACGAAGAACACGCAGAGGAAATAAAAAAAAAAGAAACCACGAGATGAATCGGGCGCCCACTTTGAAAAGTGTCCGGCCGTTTTGTACACAACGAGCCACTCCACCCTCTTTTTTGTGAGAGCCACAGGGCTGCTGACAGCGTATAGGCGCGGTGGAGAAGGGGGCAGCGGATAAACGGCGAAGCGGGAAGGGGGGGCTTCTCGAGGCCACCGGGATTAAGAGCACGCGCCAGCATCCGCCGTCTGAACCACTTTTCCGCATTCCCGCGGCCCAAATCGGAAGGAGGAGGAGGAGGAGATGGGGCGCGCAGGATGCCCCTCATCGGTGGCGTCTCTGTCGCATCCCGGGCTGCTCCGCCGTAGACGCTGCTGCTGCAACAGCTATCAGGGCAGCTTCGCGTCGCGCGAAGACGCGGAATAATGAACGCCAATCTGATCGATCTACTGCCTTCCTACGCATACAATAAACAAGTACGCCTGTGCACCCACCAGTGCCGGTTCTTTTATTTTAGTTTCGATTTTTCTTCGTACAACGACGCCACCGCCACCATCGAAAACTCCAACTCTTAAGTAGATTCGCCTGAGAATAAAGATTCACGAGTTTTGCAAAACATTCCTTGTGAACACCACCACACACATTTCGTTCTCTTACCCTCCAGTTTACCTCGTCAAGTACCCAAATCCCGCGATGTCATGCATGTAACAAAACAATTCGGCTCTTGGTTACACGTAGACCCCGTATTTCTAATACACGCGCAGTTATGGCGGATGTCGGCGCAGTACAATAACTCTATGAAACTGCACGATGTAGCCCAGAGTCGTCGAGAATTGTAGCGGTAAATTGCCCTGCCCCTGACGTGCGAGAGAGAGAGCACCAGAGCGCGGAAATTCGAGAACGAGTGAGGAGTCAACAAGGACCATACATCTACTCAAGGTAATTATCGAAGGCAGATACATTTTTCGTAAGTCAAGAATAGTTAAGCCAAGCGGATTCACGAAACGAAATTTAAACTTTCAACTGTTTACAAATCATGTATTCGCTATAGATACAAAAAGGATTGAATAAAATCCATTGATTCGATGGCTTGTTCCCATGGTTAGACATAACATTATGAGAACTATACCAGCAGTTCTCATTAGTCTGTTATTTCTCACTAATATTGTATTATGCAAAAAAAGAAATAAAAACGAGCCCCTCGATTCATAAGCTTTCCTTTGTGCCCTTGTTTGTGGTTTCCAAAACCGGGGTAATTTTTTTTACTGTTTCCTTTCTAAAGTTTGTTTGACGCCCATCATATTCATTTTTTTTATCTGATTCGACAGTCTACGTTACTGCTGCGCAGCACGCAGAGCACAGTTAGTTGTAATTCTTTATTAATTCACCATTAATTTTGCCTACACAATCATTTTCGCCCCCTAACGTGAGCAACCAAGTTTTGATGCCCAGATCCACCGGGTGAAGTCAGCGCTGGCTCTGCTTCGTGGAAGTAATAAGCACTAAATGGTCTTTTAAGACACTCTTCTGTGCCACACCGCGGTGGTCTAGTAGCTAAGGTACTCGGTCGCTGACCCGCAGGTAGCGGGATCGAATCCCCGCAGCGGCGGCTGCATTTTCGACGGAGGCGAACATGCTGTAGGCCCGTGTGCTCAGATTTGGGTGCACGTTCAAGGGCTCCTGGTGGTAGAAATTTCCGGAACCCTCCACTACGGCGTCTCTCATAATCATATAGAGGTTTTGGGACGTCAAACCCCACATGATCAATCAAGACACTCTTCTGTCAAACGAGGATTCAAGTTTTCGCTCCCCGATAAAGTACAACACGGGATAGCAAACGGGCAGGTAAAAGAAACCTGCCGACAGATCAATGTGCCGAACATAAACGACACAAAAACCGCGTACTATCGGCCTCAAATAAGAGGGAGAAGGCGATGAGGAAAGGATGGTTAGCCAGTTCTCAGACCGGCTGGTTACCCTGTGCTGGGGACGGGAGTAAAGTTGACAGAAAAGAGATGTTAAAAGAGAAGGGAAAAAAATGGGGGGGGAAGGAAGACCGCCTCAAATGAAACCCGAACAACGGCAAGCATTGGCGACGTGTATTCAGTGCGCCATCCAGCGAATCACCACAGACAATGCGCAGTGATGCCAAACCCGCATGATGCGCCCCTATCACTGGTGATAAAAATGACGGCGCGCGGCTATATATGCCTTTCTAATGCTTGCCGCCGTTCGCGTTTCACTCGACGCCGATAGTATATACATGCGCACTTGCCTAGAGATAACAGTCAAGCAACACTATGACAGGAAGCAAAGGGGGGTTCCCCTCGCCGCGAAATGTAGGTTACGCGCGGCCCTTAAGGAGCGACAGATTCGCGAATGCGTCGCAGAAAACGAAGCGGGTGGGGGGAAGGGGGATCACTATACGCCATAAAGCGCTTCGCCAAACACTTCTATGCTGCATAGCATAGTGCTGCCACCGGTGGATATTATGCGTGATCCCTCTCTCGAGCACTGGGAGGCCGTGTTGACCAGCTCAGACCCAGTCGTCCAGTTAAGGGTCGTGGAGTGGGCCACACAGGTCGCCGCCAACCTTGGGTTGATGGCCATCTAACACGGAATCATCCTCGGTTGCTTTCTGACGAAATAAAGTTTTTCCATCCACCATTCTACGCTGCATTAGAGGGCGCCCGCGTGCCTCCTCATCTGCGTGAGGCCGCTTCGCAAATACTCGGACGCCGCGCACTGCCGCACGCTTCCCTGACGCTCGCTTCCACGGCACATCAGTAGGGAACCCAACAGGTGACCTAATGCACGCTGTCGTATCCCTCACCGTATGCGGTGCTAAGACAATAACGCGCTCCTCGGAAGACCGACTATAGCGCTCGCAGGCTTTACCTTCTTATAGTGCATGATGGCGGTTGTGATTAGAGTGTATAAGTGTCTTGGAATTTATCTCTTCTCTTTCTGCACTCTCTTTATTGTCACCGTTTCTTTTATTCATTTTTGTTTTCGCTGTATTGAATTTGTGTTCATGCTCTAAAGATATACTGAGTGTTCTGCATTATTTTAGTCTGGGCGGGGATTGGCGCATTGTCAGGCATTTGCTTGTCTTTTCGCCCCTCCCTTCCCAATAAACCATTGGATAAAGATTTATGCCTCAATGATAAATAAACTTCAACTTCAAAAGGGACAGTAAAGCGAAGCGATGACTTAGTCTAGATTGACTATACGGTAAGTTTATTATTAGCGGATAATATCAAGGCTCAAGTTCATTTTTCTTTTTATCGCGTATCGCGCCCAAATCGCCTCGCACGACATCGCCAGTTTCAAAATGTATCCTTCGTATTTTTTGCCGCATGACGCGATGAAAATTTTCTGCAAACTTGTACGCTCGGCCTATGCCTTCCGCAGAAGACAAGGTACTGCATTTTTTATCGATTAGAAGCTACGGTGGGACCCAGTAGGCGCGCGCCTTCAAAATTCATGACGCCACCGGGGTGTTTGTTTAGTGCGGGGAATATCTTCTCAAGGTGGCGTCTCCAACTCGCATTTTCTGTTCGCGGCTTTCCTCGCTTACCAAGAGAGGTGTTTTCGGGAGTGCGATATCGCAATTTACTAATACACGAAAAAATGGTTCTGCTCTTCGGTGTTTCTTAAGGGCAGCGATGGCTTCAGTCGAGAAGTCCGGCAGCGCCACAAACAAGAATGTGTACAGGTACCAACCAAGTATACGCTCCCGTGGAGTACACATGTAAAGTATTAAATAAATAAATAAATAAATAAATAAATAAATAAATAAATAAATAAATAAATAAATAAATAAATGATTACGTTACTAGCGTAGATTCAGAGTCACGGGTCGCACCGAACTAGCGCGGTTGTCGATGAACAAGGAGGAGGAGGATACAACTTTATTAAAAGAGATTTCATGGGTTTCGAGATGGCCACTTGTCTGCGGTGACCTCTTGCGCCCATGCAATGACTGCTTTCTGCAGTTTTTCGTCGGGGGACCGTATTAAAATCTCCCATGTCGTTTCGGAGGGAAGTGGCAGAAGCTCTCTGGGTGGGGGAAGGCCCTCGCATTCCCAGAGGATGTCACTTTGGTTTGCTATGGCATTTTCATCGCAATTTTTGCATGTTTAGTCAACCTCTCCACCTGTGAATATCGCTAAGCGGTGAGGAGTGGTTAGGCTGTTCGTTTGAATTCGGCGGAGGATAGTGGCCTGCGCTCTCGTGAGGTTGCTGTGCGGTATGGGATATAATCTCCTGTCATCTTTATACATATTTGTAAGTTCGTTATAGGAGGTCACTGGAGGAAAGTGTTCCGTATCTTCACGCCCAGCAAATTTCCACCTCCCGAGAATGAGGCACAAATCCGCCGCTACACTTCTGCAGTGCTCGAAGAGGCGGGCTCGAGCAGGATGGGAAGACTTATCAAAACCGGCCACTGTACACGGACGCCCGCGATCCGCAGTGTGAAGAAAGCTGCAGCGACGGGGGTTCCGCGTTTCTCTCTATATTACAAGTGTGGCAGCTTGGGCTAGTTGGTATGGCATGACGATAGTTATAGCGCGAGAACAAAACGACGACACAGAGACAAGAAGGGCAAGAAAGCTCGTGTCTTTCGTGTCCTTCTTGTCTCTGTGTCGTCGTTTTGTTCTCGCGCTATAACTATCGTTCTCTGTATAGACCCCGCCGACAGGCGATTAGTGGGTGTCCTTCCACACGCAGTTCACGGGGGAAAATTAGTTCTCGTATCGGTAAATCACCATCGCAAAACAAAACCTCTTCACCACGCCTTCCTTCCCGCCCCCGTGCGCAAGCAGACGGCTGCCCCACGCATGCCTAAGATTTAATGATAGACAATGTGTGAGGTTTTACGTCCCAAAACCTCGGTATGATTACGAGGGACGCCGCAGTTAGAGGGCTCAGATAATTCAGACCATGTGGTGTTCTTTAACGCGCAGTTACATTGCACAGTACAAGACTAGTACGAGGATGTAGTGCGATTACGATGCTGTCAATGACCGAGTCAAGGTGAAAAAAAAAACTCTACTTAGTGTGAAAAAAAAAAAACGACCCCTACGGGTACTAAAACGTCTGTGTTTCTTCACCTTGACTTGGTCAACGACCACGACTACATCCTCGTCACGATACCTGACCAGACGAACTTTCGTCAAACTCTTGACTGTATGACATTTCACCTATACTACACTAAAACGCAACCTCCACGGCCGGGATCGTTACCGCGGCCTTCGGTATATACCTAAGCAGAAGAGGAGCCAAGTGGGCCACACGCCATCGCCAGAGCTGCTGAGCGACCAGGCCACCCCCGACGTATGCTTTCCCGCAGCACATGCCCGTAACAACGCACAAAAACACCCTCCCTCAGTTTTGTCTAATTTCGATATTTCCTTCCCCGACGGAACTTCGATAAAGCGTGAACTGCAGAGCCGAGTTACGAAAAGTGGTTCAGTTTTACAGAAACCAGCACTGCCAAAAGGACCGAAACCAGTTCAACTGAAAAACCTTCGCACTGCCATTTTCGTTTCTGCCTAGGAGTGCTCGAAAGAGAATAAAAAAGGGATTAACGTGAGCGTTTGGGCGAGTTGGTAATTCATCGTCAAGAAAATTTCAACAGGGCGGAAAAACACGAACGGACGAAAAGAGAGCTGGCATGGACAAGCGTTGACGCGCACAGTGCTGTAGAAATCAGCTTTATGTAACCAGCAAATCTCGATCACAAACTCGCGAGGTGAAACAAACTATCAATACGGCACACACTTCTACGAGATAACACCGGATTTCACAAGCACTGCCATGTTCGCGAGCGTTCGCAAACTGCGGGCTATATCGCGACCAGAAGAAAAAAAAAAAAGCATGTCATTGCGGGCACCACAAACATAGCTTTTCTGCGGTGTTCCCCTTCCCATGATAATACACAGCGCGTGCAATTTAGAAGACAGACAGCGGGTAACTGCACTCTTTTATACACTTTTTACAAACAGCACTTTTTTTTTACAGGTCGCCGAGCAACCCTTTACACCCAGGAGCCGGTCGCAATGAAACGCCGGATTACACGTCTTCGTGGAGCGGACGAAACGGTGCACTTGGACTTTATTGTCTTCTCTCTCTCTTTCTGAGTTGCCTTCCCCTTTCCCCTTTTCACAATCTCCGAGAATCGTTTCGAGCTAATCTGATCCGTCCGAGGAAACCACCCCGTCGCCTAGGTAGGATAAGAAAGAAAAAGTCCAAAGGGCGCACGTAACATAGTCCTCTCGAAGCGAGCCAGCTCCGTATGGGTCGATAAGAGAGAACGCGAGGAGGGGGGGGGGGGGGTTGCACAGCTCGCGGGTGGCCACTAAAACGGCCTTCTCCTTTCTTTTACGCGCGAGGCGCCGCCGCGAACGCCAAAGTCCGCGCGACTGCAGCTTATCGTCGGAGCCGCGAAATAACAAATAAAATAAATAAGGAAGGAACGGATTGGCCACTTCATCTGACGTCGTCGAAGATGCGACAACGGCATCGTCACAGCTGCTGCTGCTGCCGTAGTCGAGGAACACGTCGACCATGCTGTACTCATGACGGTTACCGAAGATACTTTTTCGGATGTCCAATTAATTAAAATATTTAATTAAAATATGCGCACGCCACGTGCGACGACGGTCGCAGGTCGTTCCCTGCTTGTTAGTATATAGATAACCCGCGGCAGCCTTTGCGAACGGCCTTCTTCGTCTGACAATCAACGCCAACTTGAAGGTGGGCTGTTCAGGCGCGAAGCGCTGATCTTTGCTAACAGATTGGCTGTAGACCAATAGAACCCATAAAAAGCAGATTATACTGCCCTAGATTACTTAGCAATGGCTCGAGCATAAAACGGCGACCTCATGGAGAGCCAGGCAATTCAGCAACACTTTTCGAAGATCAATAAGCTCGTCGGGACGTTCAAAGACTGTATACACAGCTAGCCTTCCATGCGATAATGACACGTAAAAATAACGATGTAGTTGGCCGCAATTTTAAAGGAACATTACAGCAGTGGCACAGCCAGGGGCCAGGGAGTAGCACAACGGGCCGTTCACCCCCCTCCCCCACCACCGATTTTTTAAGATCTAGAGATCAAGATCAAGGAACGACTTAAGATCAAGAAGGTGCCCCTCCGCTCCTCGGAAAAAAAAAATTTCTGGGTACACTTCTGCACCAACTAGGAAAATAAAAAAAATTCTCGTCTCAGTGAATTCGAGTTTCACAATACCGAAACCAACGCTCTTGCCACGAGAAAGCACTCTGTAAGCGAAAAAAAAACGAGCAAAAAAAAGAAGAAACAAGTGCGGGCGGCGACGCCACCTTGAAGTTGTTGCCCCAGTCGTCATACGGCGTCTACTAAGGCATACATAGACAAAATACGGGAGAACACTTCGAAATCCGTGACATCGCCATTGCAAGTTCTGGCGGGAAATTTAAAAGCAAAACACCTATTTGTATTATTGTCCCCGGTAATATCCCCCCCCCCCCCATCCAAATGTTAGGGGAGGGGGAGGGGCTAGGGCACTCTCCCTGGCTTCGGTCCTAGTATATATGTATGTGTGCATGTATGTGGCTTCCACAAGATGTGGTAAATTAGAGACCATTAGGAGAGGTCTTTGTTCTGCAGTGGACATGATGTAGGCTAAGAATTACAATGACCATGTTCGTTACATATGCATGAATGTAAAAATGTGTTTGAAATACCTAGATTCTCGATTACACTACATGCACGACTAAGCAGTTTTCGCCCATAACACGTAAATGCTCATGTCCCAAGCCGTGTCCCCTCTAATATTACTTTGCTTCTAAGATTATTCATTTATGTGCATGCCAGAAGTTGATGCTGTCTCATTTTCCAAATCCATTGATACAATTAGGTGATGTACACATTTATCCTATCTCCCCTATATCACTTGCATATACATTTTTAATGCTGCAACATGCTTCGCACGGGCACAAAAAAAAAGTACCCACCTACTTTAGTCTTCGAATAGAGTACTGCATTTTGCACACAAGTAAATAATATTCACTGAAATATGTATTAAATAAAATTAAAATGGCTGTACTGATGAAAAGAACCCTGAATGCAAAAACCAATAAAACTGAGCACCGATTATCACCGTGTCTGCACATTCCATTAAACAGACCTACGTGGATGGCTGATTGGCTGCAGATGGGCCATGTGATTGTTCATGCCCCTCATTCCTTCTTCATGCACAAGTACAGTTGTAAATAGTATAAAAAGGTGCACCAAAATCTCCTTCATGAGGCCATAGTGGCTAACAAAGTTGCCGAGCACAAAAGTGTTCATAACAAAGGACCTCCTCGAAGAAAGTTGCTCCTTCTGAATCACTGTGTCAAATTTATATTTGCACATCACAAACAACCATTATTTAAACACGAACTTTATGCTCCCTTTCATATTGTTTATGAGTTACATATTTGCAGAGTGTGCAATAATAAAAAATAGTTGAAAGCCACAGCTTTCTTTATGTGCTCCCTCATTTTTTCAGTGTCATGTGTGTCACTTGTAAAAAACATACCGAGCAGATCAAGTTCACACTGTCGCATTGCTTTGAATGCTGCGCAACGTGAAATTAGAGGCCTCAACATATTCACGAAAAATTTGCAGCAGAGCTTTCGTTATGGATTATGATGCTATGCAAACAGTTAAGTATGTTGCACCAAGCAACAGGGCAGCCACTGTGTAGCACCTGAGAGTTTAGTAGCTGCTGCACTATACAGAAGTATGAGACCATTAATGATTCCCATCAATGTCTATATCGCTTTCATGGCTTTCCCAACAACATGTTCACTGAAGGCAAGTCAGTGACGCAACAATAAATTGTGATCACAGGGATGCCACGCTGCAACACTAAATCAATGGGATAAAATTGCAGTGACAAGGGAAAAGCAATTCGCAATGTACTTCTGCCATGGCTATGTAAATGTTGGAAAGCATTTTCGCTGTTCGGAAAGGGGAAACAAAGCTTAATAAAACATTTTAGGGACAGTCGTCCAACAAGTTAACCAGAAAAGCTTTTCTCGATGCGTCCACCTATAATGGGCGACAGTTTTTCTCGGCATTGGAGCGAAGGCTACTGAGCCAAATTGCATGAATCCTACTGCCAGTGAATGTAGTTCCACAATAACGGTCATATTTTCAACGTGAAACACAACAATCCCTCCTTTATTTTCTACGTGGAACTATTCGAGACAGGATGCAGCTCACACCATTAAGATATTCGCAATTCCTTTAATTTACTCGTTGTGACTTCGCGTTTTTGAACGCATCAGAAAGTGCCGCCTTTTTATGTGCAACTCAAATGCAAAGCGGCGTCTGCGTCAACATGAAATGCTGATGGTGCGCTCCCGTCACTTTCCACAGCGCTATGAGACGCGCACCAATACGGACTACTTCGCGTAGTGCTACATGTGCAGAAGCTCCACCTCCGTAGCTTTCCCTTCAGTGCCAAGAAAATTTGTCGCGGAGTAACACATCCACTTCAGTGAAGCGCATTCAGTTACTTGAGAAAGCGGCAAGCTGCGACGTCTTGGAACTCTTCACCGAGTCAACCTACTGAACTCGCCAGCACATTCCCAGTGTAAAGAAGGTGGCCGAAATGTACACTTAAACAAACTTGACAAGTTTACCCCTGCGTATGAACACGTTCAGGTGTTTGAGAAAGATGCAGGGAAGTCATACCAAGCTTTCAGGTGATTAAAGTAATTAAAGTTCGTGCATGGCATCCGAGATATGCATTCAAAAGTAGATCTCTGGGGTAAGAATTCATTGTAGTCATAGAATTTCATTCTACAATACTTAAAGGAGGATATGTCACTACTGTGTAAGCAGGCTTCTTAAGCGGTACTTTTACCCACGTAGGAATGTAGGAGTGATGGGAAGTACAGGCTTCAGATATGTTCAGAACTCTTGAGATTCGCGATGCTCGCTTGCCGAGAGTAAAACCAAGCGAAATGAAGTTATTTCCAATTGCAACTTGCTTCATTCTTTTTTACGTAAAACTTATTGCAAAAACTTTTTGCGAACGTAAGATGGAAGTGAATTTTGTTAATATTACATTGTCTTGCCATTTGCCCTTGCACTTGTTTACATGCTTTCTTCATCGTGGGTCCCCCTACAGTCTTCGGACTATGGGACCCTAGTCTGTAAAACGTCTTCTTCATTTTATGTATCGCCAGTCTGTTAATAATAATAAACTTCAAACTTCAAACTTCAAAACTAGACAGCTTTAACCACCAGTGTATGCGTTACTTTGCCTTTGTGTTCCACGTTTGGCATTAGGATATAATGAATTACTTTTAGGAGCGAAGCTCTTTAAGGCGTGGGTCTGTTCATCCTTTGAGGTATGTAGTTGTAGTAGGTAGCCACCTCTAGTTTAGTTCTTGCAGTGTTTACTAGATGGCGGTGCATGTAATTAATGAATAGATGCGAGATGGTATCAAGGTAGACGGCGGTACCTGTAGTTGATAATGAAAGATGCGAGATGTTATAATAGGAATGATGTCACCTATGGCGTGTGTCATTGGTGGAAGGCAACTGTTTGATTTAGTGCGGCGACATACGCTAGGAGGAGCATTGTAATAAAATTCGTTCACTGTTGGCTGCGACACCGCTGCCAATATCCTGGCGTACGAGAGCGGGAGGCCCAAGCGGCACGGTATACACACACAGCGTTTCTCTCGTTTTTAAATGATGATCGACTCGGGGAATTACACGGAAGATTCGCTGTTTACCGAAGATTCTCTCCGTAGCTTCGCCCACTCATCATCGTTCACCCAGTGGATATGCTGTGATTTTTTTTTAAAACAGTTGAAAAGAAACATACTTCTTTTTCCCTGAAGATACACATTACCTATTTATGAAAATAACAGGCATTGTGTTAAGCGAGAAACACTTGACGTATCGTCTGCTGGGACACCAGGTCCATCTGTCCAAGTAATTTGCCTCCAATGCATATCTCGTTTTGTCGCGAAGTCAAGTTGCAGGAGCATGACTGTGCACCTACTTTGCTTGACTGTCCTTTTGCAGTCACTTTGAATAAGTTTTTCGACATTCATACAAAAACACGAACTCTATACAATATGTTGCACTGGCATGGGACGCTTCTCTACGCACTGTGACGAGTGCACAATGCTTCGCTAAATCTTTAAATACAGCTTGTGAGGCTGCAACGTCACAGCAAACCAAGAGGCCTAGCGGTCTTCAGCTTGTTTCAGTAACAAAGGCAGTGCTGAAGTGCTGTGCACCACACCCCACTAACCAAGCCGAGCGAAGAATGAAACTGAAAGTATAGAAAAAGATCCATAGAGAGTTTGCTGATCCATAGAGAGTTTGCACAACTGTCGCCTGACTCATCGCTCATAACCAACAACACCTGTGTCTACGATGGAATTTTCACGAAATGACCTCTGTAACGCTAGTGCACTTAAAATGAAACTGTCCTACGACACAAGAGTCAACACAAACACTTTTTTCATTTGCCTCTGTTAGCATTTGCAAGCTACACCTGTCTCACATGCTAGAGCAGTGGAAGCATGCCACAACTACAAGCACCACCTCCTCTTCTTTCTTTTTATTTTGTTTACAGCGAACCTCCAATGGCGACAACTGAGGGCTTTCGCAGAGCGACACCGTTCCACTCTGGTAAACTTATATATGCTAGCATTGCCACACAAACATGTAGCAGCAAGAACAGTAGTGCATACGCGAAGAGTAATCGCATGAACAGTATAATGCAGAACGCATCACTACCCTGCTGCACAGTCTATTGAGTGAGGCGTCACAGTGTGTCGAGTTTGCTTCATTATCATGCGCAGCCTAAATAGACAATATCTCAAAAGACTAACTAATCAAAATAGCCAACCCTATGTAGTCCTCCGCAATAGTTCAGGAGACTATATCTGAGCACCAGCGACACTCCCCTAAAGCTGCCTAATGCACAATCCCCATTCGACCATGGCCCATGGCAAGTGATGTCCCAAGGAAGCACCTCCTGCACATTGCACAAAAGCATCTGACCTTCACCCTCCCTAGTAAAAAAAGCACGCCTGCCTTTCCCATTTATAAAAGGCTGCCTCGTCAACATGCAGTTGTTTCAGAGTTTGTAGACACAATCACCAATGAGCAATATGTGTTGCGATTCTTTATTAGAAAATTTATGAGGATCCTTTCAAAGAAACCTTCATTCAGATTAAGCCAGAAAGAAGTGTTTAGTCAATGGATTTGGAAAAGCACTGTACTAGACAGCACATCACCTCAGGATTCTCCAATCGTCAAGTAATAGCCGAGGCAGATACAAATTAATCATAATAAAGCAAGATACTGTGCCTAATAGATGAACCCCTCGATTGCTTATTGATCTTCACTAACTAGGAACTCTACTACAACAAAGTATAGTTTGCTCCCTCTTGACAAGATAATATAACCTGTTGAAGTTTAACATCCCGAAACCAGCATTTGATTATGAGAGACGCTGTAGCGCAGGGCTCCGGAAATTTCGACCACCTGGGGTTCTTTAACATGCACCTAAGTCTAGGCACACGACCTCAAGAATTTGTTGCCTCTGGTGTAAATACAGCCACTGCAGCGGGGAACCTTTTGACAGGAGATTGCTTCACATGAATGTGTGAATGCTTGCTTTAACCGATGTCACAGGAAGGTGCACAACACTTGCTTTGCGCTGTATTGAACTCTTGTCAATTGCTGTGAGACAGAATAGGATGCATCTGGACTGCAATGATTTCCTGATGCCATGCTTTTTCGGCTGGTCTAATAACCAGCCCAGAGCTGAAAGAATTGTTCACTTGCAGGAAGAGTCACCCTTCATAAAAAGAGATATAGACTACTGTATTCACTTGACTGTAACAAGACCACAAATGTAATGCAAAGGCTGACTTTAGGCATCAAGAATATGGAAAAAACTTGCATTATATTCATGCAAATACAGTAAATGAAAAGAAGCATTCTCGTCGATAACACATTAAAAGCTTGTTAAAAAAAAAACACCCCCGGCAAAATGTACCAAAACTCTCTGTCTATAACACCACGTCATCAAAGGATACGTCCTTTTTTGCATGAATAGCAAAACTACAATTTTTTACAGACCCTTCTTTGCTGTGCAGTACATATATATGACTGTGTTTCTGCCCATCCTAGCTTTATTTGTAAATCTGTGTTCTTCCCATTGCATTCAGCAATCACGCCTACACCCAATCCTCGTTGCTATCCGATGCTGCAAGTGGGACAATTGATGCAAGCAGTGTGCCTATGTGGTGGTGCCTCTGCTGGTCAGCAAACGAGCTTCTGCAAGCCATGTCGTCTTTCATCAGAATTTTCGGCTCTTTCGACTGTGCCCACAAGTGGAGCATTTCGCAGCCCGATATGTCCATCACAGCCATGCGAATTACATGCAGAGTGTTCAACTTGGGTATCCGGCAGTTTCCATTGGGGCCGAATCAAAACATACCAGCAAATTAGTATTCTAATCAGCATAAAAAAAGTAAGAGCTCATTATTTCGGATTTCATGGGACCAAATAAAATGTTGAAATTTTCCGAATGCCACATTATCAAAACTACCAAGAAAATAGATAAATTCAGTAACTATTTTGCACGATAGCCACGATTTCAGTCATTCACAACTGCGGCTCAAGACCCTGGTGCCTTCGAAAGAAACGTGCTCTGAACCCATCTCTTGTTACGTACTGCAACCACTAATGCCACCATGCGCCCAAAACGCAAATTTTTACGCTCGGAAAATGGTTCGCAACTGAGCACTCGTAGCAAGCAAGTCTTATACAAGCATGCGAACTGTGGCTGAGGCTTTTTGTCTTTAACAGCTTTCACCTTGTTTGAATTTTGTGACATTACGCTCGTATTGCCGAAATCATAACTATGCCACTTAGTACCTAATGCACTGTGGACGAAACAGTGGTCGCTAAAGATAGAATCAGAGTATATATAGAGTTCTGAAGGCACGCGAGCAATTTCCGTCCACAGTCGAAACGAAACTGCTGAGCGTTGCGTGTGCTGCTAAATAAACCTGGCTCACTATAGTCGAATACACTTAGAAAGTTAGGGAAAGCCCCGCCTAGACGACCGAACAAGGGGCAGCCGATCACCTCAGCGGCTAAAGAAATAGTCCCGCTCTTGCTCCAGGCAACGTTCTTTGCAGTCGGGGTCAACAGTGGTCTGGCTCAAAAGGTCAGTCTAAGTGCAACCCCATTGGTGCAGACTTGTGTGTGCATCCGCCTTTGAGGAGAAAACAACACGGACTTCTAAAGTTGTAACCGACTATAGTGCACAATCATGGATGGAGACTGCGCAGTTCTTAATGCCTGTAGAGAAAACAAAACTACTGTTTGTGTCAGCTTCTACCCCAGTCACTATAAATGCATACCTGCCAACCTAGCAGGATGAAAATGCGGGAGACCGCAGCAGGGGGAAAGGGCGATGGAGGGATTTTCTTCTTTTTCTTCTTGTTTTTGCATATGTGACGTTACTGAAACTGAGACAGTTGTGATGCGCTGTCATTGCTTCTGTACACAGCGACTACGAAAGCACAATGGTTCAGGGCCTCCATGCATTGCGTTTTCGGCATCTACAGCCACTTCCCCAAGATGGAAGTTGTACTCGTGCGTCCGCACCTGTATTGCTTTGCACCCTCACACTTCGGGAGCTTTTTCCGAAACAATGGTCCTGCATGAGCACTTACGCTCAGCGGCAAGTTATGTTCTACAAGCAATTCTCTGAATAGGCATTCTGCGCTGATCGCACTCTCTTTGCAGCTCTTTTGGAAGAAACTTCCACAGCTCTCCTGCTTTTTCGCAGCACGAACGTACCCAATGCTTCTGTGAAGCGATGTCGGCCTTGCCACTGTGGAAACGCTTAAATCACAGGCGCATGTGGTATACAGAATTGATATTTGCCACCTTTTCGTGAAGACACAAAGCACGGAAACTCAGTTATGTGGAAATCCAGGAACACTTGCAAGCACTTCTTTACTTTTGAAACTGCCATCGACCTTCTAACTGAGCTCGAGGAAACACGCAAATCCCAAAACCACGCAATGAACACAACTCATGCCTAGGGAATTGGTGTAGGCCTACCGTAACCCGCAGCAGCAAGTCAGACGGATATGAGAGTTGTGGTCACCTTTCTTTTTGGTACGACGTTGACCTGGTCTCGCTGCAGCCGGCCTTCGTCCAGATGTGCGGTACTACGTGGCCTAAAATATACATAGTGGTACTCTACCGTATGGTCACAATGAACCAGAAGTGTATTGGCGAGTGCTCTTCCGCAGCACTGCAACTGTCGCAGCAGGAAAGGCTGACGTATGTGCGTACGCTGAACAAATGACTCTGCTGTGGCAACCACTTATTGAGATATTCAAGATACCATTCGTAAAATCAGGAGATTAGGCCAAATTCGCGAGTCTTCCGGACAAATCGGGGAAGTTGGCAGGTATGTCAATGTGATTATATAGATAGCGTCCAGGACGCACTTAGTATTCACCAAGGAAAAGCAGAACCGAAATAAGTTTGCAGCAGCTGCTGAAGTCTTGGTCGCCAACAACAAGAGTGTGGCAAGATTGCGGATGATGACCCCATTTTTCTGAAGGCCCACGATCGTCTTGGCTGTTCGCGAATGCCCTTTGCACTCCTTCGCATCGCCCATTTATGGTGCTTCGTGCCGCAATGTCGCGTCGAAATGTGACTGAATTAATGAGAGTCTGATGCCATTACACAATATGCATGCCTGCTCAGGGCATGTCCCAATTACCCTTATTTTGCATTAGCAGGGGCAAAATTAACAAGCTTTTACTGTATGGCAACTAGTTGCAGGGATTCAGCCTGTGGGCTTGTGAGCTCTGCTGAACAGCCGAACCACTGTAGAATACGCCAGACATGGCTGACCAAGCATACATTCATACTGCAGCGACTGACAGCCCAAAATTTGGAAATAAGCTTTAGTACCAGCAGCCAGCGACGACGTAAGACTACAGTGACAAAGGCACCACTATCCAACTGCCAGGCCTGTACATGCGCACCAGCTGATTACATCTGCCCTTTTCCGTGAGAGTGGGCACTTTTGCATTTTAGGATAATTCATCCTTACTCTATAAATCCATTTATGTGTTGCTTTGTTTAGCACTTATGCTACAATACCAAAAACCGTCCAACTGAAAGTGAACTCTAGCCAGCATAGCACTCCTACAAATACGAAAGTAATGTTCACTAAAGTATTGTTGTGAAATGCTATGGTTCATTGGCGAAGGCTTTTGCTGAATTCTCCAGTAGTCAAACACTGTATCGCAGATGGGGGGGCTTCACTCACCAGCCAGCACGTTAGGGGGTGGCCTGGTGGGTGCCACGGCCTCACAGCTGCTGCTGCTGCGGTCCTGCTCCTCGGGTGAGCATTGAGCAGCCAGGGACGAAGGCGGGGGCGAAGAGGGGGCAGCTCTGGGCGCACCGGGCTGACCCCCGACCCCGGACGCCCCGCCTCCTGTGCTGGTTGCTGTTCCGCCGCCCGTCGGAGGAGGAGCCACACCAACACTCGGGGGAACTCCTGCCAGGCTCTGATGGGTGGCAGAAAGCATGCACACAATATAAGCATGAAGGCAAACACACACAAAAAAAGCACCACAGTCACGGACAAGGGTCTGTTTGGCAAGGGGCTCAAACTATTCCAAAAAGGCACACATACTGTTGTGCTAAATATGACTTGCAAGATGGCAGAGCCTGGCTTCACTTGCCTTAAGATTGTGCATGGCTTCAAGTCTCCCTTATTTTAGCAACTACATAATATTTTTTATCAAGCATCATCCCAAAGTGACATAACATTATTTATTAGGGTAAATAAAAGCTAGTGGAAACCATGCGCAATCATCGAGCTCATGAGGCCACACACACCTGTGCTGCGTCATATCAAGTGCAACTGTACAAGTACCCTGAATCGGAGCAACTAACAAACTCACATTGAATCAGAGTTATTTTTCATATTAACGAACGTATGAGACCAGAGATGCGGTGTGTCTTTACCGCACTTTTATTTTCTGCAACTGACAAGAAAACAATGAATCAATTTTATTTTTTATTAAAACACATAAAACCAAACATGCGGCATTCCCCACATTTTTTTTTTCTTGGCCGTAGTTCGTTCACTGTGATAACCATCATCCCGAGTGAATTCAACATCTCCAAATTGACCACCTTATTAAAGCTCGCTTGCTGGATTTCGTGCTGACCGGTTGTGCCCTCGCGATCTCCGACGTCAGCGTAGCTCTGGCCGACTGGGCTCGCCCTACGTCATCTCCTGACGCCGACGACCTTCGACGACAGTGTAGCTCTGACCGATTGGACTTGCTCTACGCCACCTCCCGACGCCGACAAGAGCTTTCGCAAATGATGCCCCGTCCTCGGACTCCTGTGACCGTGTTTGCATCTTTCCTATCTCTCCTAGCCCTTCGATATGTCTTCGCTCTCTGGCTTACCACCTCACGCCTCTTTCTCTCTCTCTACACCTTTATTCCTATCCTTTTAATTGCTCCTCACCCCCATCCCTTGTGAGCTACTGTTGAGGTGTCGCTCGCTGAAGCAGACATTTACGGGGCTCACTTTTCTCTTCCTTTCTCTCTTAGAACCACTTGGTAGTAGAGTGCCCAGAACAAGGAAAAGGAACAGTAATTTTACGCAGTCAGTATCGATATGCAGAGTCCTACGATTCGTGATTCGAAATGCCACCTGACCCTCTGCAAATGTCCACAAAACAACAAATTCCCACTGCGACCCTAGGTTGTTAATATAGAGCAAGGTCAAAATGGGACAGGACATTCTTCGCCTATCAGCAAAAACTTCAGACTGATGTTCTCACGGCATTACTTTTATCAAGTATGTGGCAACTACGAGACCGTTTCTAGCCATTCTCTTCCACGGCTAGCCACCTCAAAGGAGCTTCTTGTTTCTCTGTCCCCAAACGGAGACCTATGCTGACGATTTTAAGAGCAAGCTACTGTAAAAGAAGTTACCCAGACAAGACACATTTGTTTTATTCTAAACATGGTGATGTGTAATTGAAGCCTCTCAGAGGGAAATTCTCAGATGGCTTTTGACAGTGGCGCTCAAAGGGACCATGCTGATGACGAGGACTTTTTAAAGGGTGATGAGGATTGTGAAAGCCCCGGCAGTGACAGCATGGATGAAGATAATGCTGCTAACCCACAAGGAGGAAGTTTCACTCTATGTTCCCCAGTGCTTTGGGCTTTTCCCACTTGTCTCCCTGACTAGATTAAATGTAGAATAGTGTTGAGATCAAACAAAACCATAGTCTTTTTTTTTTAAGTGATGTCCTGTAGTGCAAATTCTTGTGGCTTTTATGGAGCGTTGCATGCTGTCAAGAAGCTAAAAGAACGTAGTGCTGAGCGCAGGGAGAAATATGCCTGTCAAGCATAAATGAATGGGTTAAAGAACGTTTTTCTTTAGATTTGACACACTTTAGAACATACAAAAGGGGTTTTTTAGGAAGACTGTAGAGAACAGCTATACCACCAAAACATTATGGCATTTCCACACTATGAATATACAGATTATATCGGTACCTGCAATGCCATAGTTATGTAGCCCGACAAAGCACGAATCTTTATATTTTATATGACATCAGATATTAGTAGAAGGAGGCCTAATTAGAAGCACTACCTCTATTTTCACAACTACTTGTCATCACTTTATTGCCCGTGTCACTTGGACCCTAGAGACCATATGTTAGGTTAGGAAAGATAAGCGAATATCGACAGCAATACTATGCCATGCCAGTTAAGCATGGCTTGATTTTAGTTTGCAAAGAGATCCTGCTAATTCGAGTTGCATAATATACAGCCCCTCAGATTATTAGTTATTAAGAACTATTCGACAGAATCCAAGGCTCATGATAGAACGTGTGGACATACCAGAACTGTTCATAATAATGTGACAGATAGTCAAGACATCATAGAAAACAATGGGAGGAGAATCAGGTATGTGATGCCGCACTGATTCATTATCACAGCAACTGATCAGAATAATTTTCCAGGATTCTGCAGAGACATAAATTTGTTGACCACGACTGATATGTCACTGCCCCTTACAAAATACGTCTTTGTGCATACCGTCGCACTACGAGATAGGAACCTGTGTACAGGAATCATCAATCTCAGTTTCCTACATTTTAAAAAGGAAAGCAAAATCCATGCTTTTTCATGTAGTTCAGCAACGGCAGCATTCTCCCAACATAAAATGTAATGTATAGCAGCAACTAGGAGCCGTTGTGGAGGGCTTTGCCAAGAGACCAGAACCACAGCACATATTTAGCGTGATTATTATAACCTTGTCACAATAGTACTGGGCTATACCGCGTTAACATTACACCTATTAAGGATATCCGAGAGGTGCCGATACAACACAACGTCTCAATATCCATTAAACTGCTTGAACTCTAATGTCAGAAGTGTTAATTCACTCTGTCTCTCCATCAATATGCCTCGTTTAGACTGCGATCCGTTAATTGATAGCTATGCGACGGCTTATAAGTGCGCCAATTCGAGGAATTAGTAGCGCACGCCAGTAGCGTTGACGTCAGCCGCAGTATCAAGAAACAAGCTCGTGACCCGCAAGTTGCGAAAAAAAAATGAAAACGAAACCAGAAGCTACCTCAGTTTCGGAGTTAAAATGCTACATAATGTTTAAACAGCCGACTAGAGCAGCGCAGGCATCCAACTTGACAGGGGCGAAACTACGCCGAGCGAAACCCCGTCCAGTGCCAAACACCAACCAAGCCACCCACGGGACGATCCTGCCTAGGAATTACGTCGTGAAGCGCGACTTGAAACGACCACCGAAGGAAGGGGCGCGCGTACAGTCTCGACGAGGCGATGACTCTTGTAATGGGCATCATACAAGAGGAAATGTTTAAAAAAGAGAGAAAAACACAAAGACCATCGCTGGTCACAGCGGATATTCGATGCGAAGCGGGAAGTCGCAGGCGGCGCATTGGCTGCGATACCGGAACTCCGTGTGACAAAGTACTAACGGGTTGATCGGCGCCAAAAGGCATCGCCAAATGCGCAGCTCGGCCTACAAGAGAAAGATGCCGAGCAGCGGGGGGGAAGGCCCGAATCGTGGCTATTACGAATGATCGATATCTAAAACGGAGCCCATCTCCCGATGTAAATAAAGCCGGCTACCGCGACGCTACTAATACATATCGGCGCGCTCAGTATAAAATCTTGTCGCACACGCACTGCAGTCGAAACGGGATCGATGTGAAACAAAGTCGTCGAGGCTAGACGCCCTGCCCATCCAGCCGACGGACACGGATGTCACCCGGCAGCTTTACACGAAAGAAAGAACCACAGAGGGAAGAGCACCCCTACAACTCGGTAATGTCACCACGGCGACGAGCAAAGACTTGTCAGCCGCTTCTTCATTCGCGATCTAACGCTTTTTCCTCCCAGCAGCGCCGACAGCGAAGCCACTCGATAAGTCGGCAACTGAAGATCGGACACCTTGATCAAAAGGGTTATTCGAAATGATAGAGTAATCAAGGGCGAAAAGAAAGGGGAAGTCCAATCGGCGTTAGTGAGAAATGTCCAAGGTGCTTTCCGGAGCATGGCTACCCGCGCGGCAGTGTTCTGCTCGGCAGGTATTTACAGTTGAAACAGCTTACCTGTGCTTCCGCGGCTTCTGTGAGTGGCGTCTGTGTGTTAGCAGCGACCCATGCTTCTGCAAAAGTTTCCATGGCCGACTGGAAGTCCATTCTGAGCAAATATGAGTTCTCTGACACAACGCCACTCCTGCCTCAAGCCGACATGTTCACTCTACTGCGCTTGAAAAAATAGTCCTAAATAACTATTGTTATTACAACAACAGTAATAACGGAACTAGTATAAAACACGTATAATTATTTTATATGAGAGGTTTAAACTACGTACAAAGCATTTTAACAGTTTAATATGAGTAATAGTTACGAACGCGGAGTGATACACCGGAGCTTTCGCCCTCGCTCAGCTGTGTGTGCGGTGGTGCGTCTGAGGGTAAAAGCGAAAAAGTGGCCGATGCAACGATGGGACGATGTGTGGTGACGTTGTTTTGTATTTGTTCGGCTCTTGCCATCGAGGGAGCGTTTAATGATGGCGATCAGGTAAGCTGAAGACTTAAATCTGCACGTCGGTGTCATTATTGAGCCACGTCCGCGATTTTAAGCCTATTTATGTGCTATGTTTCATTCGAGTGCGATCGACGTCGCGTCTTCGGAGTCGTGGTAGGGGTGGAGGGGGCAGCGCTTTAACGCATTTTATTTCCTTTTCATCGCCGTTGAGCAGTCCACAAAAGGGTACGCCCGCTTTCTGTTGACTCTCAGATATGGTTCGTCAAACATCGCCGCTCGTTACGGTCTCTCTCTCTCCCATGGTCGTGAACGAGTGTGCTCGCGCTCCTTGAATCGGCGTCGTATGATTGCGTGCCTCCCTACTCCTGCGCTCGGCGGCGATGAACACAATCATTACAAAGCTCATTCGCTCGTCTTGATTTATTGACAACTGATCTCGGTGTCGCAATCCGTTTCTTTAACCCTCCAAGGGTTTATGAATCGCTGGTTGAGTCGTGATTAAAACGCGATGGGCAACGCTTTGCAAGCCGGTGTGTTTACGTTCGCATCTAGCAGCAGCTAGCTGCTGCATTTCTTAATCATCGTTCACGTTGATGCACGTTGTCATTTCTTTTCTTGCCAAGCCTCGCTCATCTCGATCTCTCTTCTTTTTTTCGCTCTCGTGCGCTTCGGTGGCTTGTCACGAATGACTTTTACTCTGTCTCGTGAACCGGTAGCTGGCTACGTGTCGTGCCTGAAGCGGCGCGGTTTCAAAACTGTCACGGAGGTTTCGCTCGGCGGTCGTCGTAATTCAGGCGCGTCTTTCGCGCGTACCATATCGTCTTTTATTAATTGCGCCCGGATTTCTGTGGAATTGCCTGAGCGCGCGATGTCTTCGCAGTCACCGCTTGCGGGTTTCGCGTGTGTCGCGCCAGGGAGGTGTGTTTTATTTTGTCACGTGGCAGAGTGTAACGTTGCGCTCTATCAGCCCCCTTCGCCTCTTCCATCCGTTTTCAATCTCACTTTCTTTTGTCGTTTTTCTTCTTTTTTTTTGCCCCCGTCGAGGCAGTTAAGCGGAAGGTAGTATGTGCCGCTTGCCGAAGCCCCCTTTCGCTCAACAACATTTTGAAAAGCGCCTCTTATATTCCGCAAGGGTTCAGGTAGGTACGTGAGCCGGGTTTTTATGTGCGTCAGCTTCGCCTCGCGTCATACTGAAGCTCGCCCATACTTCAGAGAAGTTTACAGCTCCGAAGACGCCAGCTTCAACAAGCAGGTGGCGCGCGCCTCCATAGGCAGTTACCTATGGCTGAGCCGAGAAGCGCAATTTACAGGAGGCTTAGAGCGAACTGCCAAGGAGACAAAAGGCGTCTCGAACGTTACCCGCTCACAGCAGCTGCTTTGCGACGCTTCGTGTGGAGAAGTTTTACTTACGAGCAGCCTCTGTTGTGGAGGCAGCCGGAACGAGACGCCTTTCTTCTTCTTTTTTTTAATGGTATATGCGTATACATACAGCGATATCGCGTTCCTGCGGTTTAGGTTTTTCGTGTTCGGTCATAAAAAACTGGCGCAGACGGAAAAACGAACAAGTGGGCGCAGGCTCTCTTGTGCCATTTTCTGCAACCCCAAGTCTTCCAGAGTCAGATGCAATTTCAGCGTGTCAAAATTTAGCTTTTTTTCTTCGCCACCTCTGTCGCTTGCGAAGGCTGTGAATCATCACGGGCTTCTCTTGTTACGCGCGCGTTATAACTGCCACATTCGGATGCGCGTTACAAGAAAACGCGAAAAATAAAGAATGTCCCTGCTTGCACTGTGTGGTGAGGAATGTTCATGTTAGTTGCCCCGGAGCATACCCGTCTGGAATTGTGAACTCGAGCACCGTATTTCGTTGCTGCACGAATTTTCTATTCAGGGTAGTCACCATGCTGAAACAGCGTTTTATTTATTATGTCTTGGAGGAATTTCGGGATAACGATGGAACTTGTAGAGTAAGACATAATTCTCCGAACGTTATAACGAGCATGTGTTTTCATAATGCCTTTGGGGCTTCGATTTATGAAAGCGATAGACGCAACTGCCTTGGAGGCTTGATGTGTGCCCGCGTAGCATAGGTGTGTTGCGGCAAATGGTCGAAATTACAAAGCACTTAGGAAATCCTCCGCGGTTCTTATGGCACAGTGATGCAGCCTACCTATAAATAGAGGATCTTTTGTTGGCTGTGTGACTTGATAGCAGGCGCCTTTTTTTTTTTCGAAATGATTGATCTGTGTATTTATTGTAAAGGCTGCTACACATGTGTACGCACATCATTACGCCACACTGACTGCCACCGGTTGTGGCTGTCTGCACAGAAGTTGAAAGTGCAATTGCACGGCTAAGAAATCGACCGGTATTGAAAGATTTAGTGTTTTGTGGGGACCTTTCGTGCAGCTTTCTAATTACACGTAGGTGTGTACGTTCTGTTGTGTGGGACGTAGCAGACACTTGAAAGCAGTTCCTGTTGGGTGGGAGGAGCAAGCTCTGCAGGCAACTATGGAACTCAACTACATGGGCGTAGCCAGAAAATGCGCGTACGTGGTAACGGCATACATCGAAATTCACAGGGCAAGCGCTAACTCGCTACTATGTTGTGAATAGAAACTTACCTACTTATAGTACCTTCTATATGTACTGTGCTTACAGTCAGCATACACAAGCATATACAATTGCTGTACATATGGTACATACTATATGAACCGACAGCATGTGCAAGTGCAGTACCCGTCATAATCACACACACCCACACACATAAGAGGTAGAGTCTTATCGTCAGAATGCAGATGAAAGCATCAAACCTAAAAGCTTTCTTGTTGCGCAACACTACAGATACATCAGTGACACGATTAGTCCTTTTGTTTTTTCCTAACAAGGTACGCATCCATACGTTCTCCCTAGAAGGATATCTTCCATGGACATACCCTTTATGTTATTTAGTGCGCGTGTTTGTATGTTGTGTAAACTTTTTTTTCGCGCTACTATTAAAGAAAATCGATGAACAAAGAACGGGACGGGAGTTTGTGTGCAAAGCACATGCACAGTTTGAAAATTTTGGGGAGGTCTTGAACCCTCCCCGACTCGCCTAGCTACGAGCCTTCTGAATGGCTGTTATTGATACGCAGGTTCGGTTCCTGCTCACGGCATGCTATAACATTAGGGGAGCCCCTTTCCTCTCGTGAGGAGGGAGAATGGTGACGCGCAAAGCTTGGCGTGTGCTTGTACGACCCAATTAATTTTAAGTGAGGAGTACTCTATAGGGGGCGACACTGTCGTATGCTGTCGTCTTCGCTTGGCGTAATTCACAGCAAAACCATGGGTACAGCGTAGCCAGCTGTAGGCATACCGAGACCATAGAGGAGTCTTCTTAATCTTGTTCTTCGAGCGCCCTGATGGTCATATGACACAAAGTGTGGGCATTACTACTGTATGGCTA
The DNA here is from genome assembly GCF_013339725.1 of Rhipicephalus microplus. Taxonomy (NCBI): domain Eukaryota; kingdom Metazoa; phylum Arthropoda; class Arachnida; order Ixodida; family Ixodidae; genus Rhipicephalus; species Rhipicephalus microplus. The sequence continues at coordinate 88,157,922 of NC_051169.1, read as the reverse complement.
GGAGGGAAACGTCACGAACATGAACCACGTGTACGATTGAACGAGGAAGCGAGCTAGAAAGAGAGCGAAAGAAATCGGAACTGATTGGAATAAAAATATTACTAAATTGCAAAAGGAGGGAGAAAGATAAAAACGAAAAGGAAACAAAAGTCTGCCCAGCTCCGCACTTCGCTCATGCTTGGCACCGTCAAGGAGAAGCTGTCTGTCTGTCTACCGGAATCGCGCAGTGCTCCCTATTCATTTATGCATGCCGGCAATCGTACATTACACCCGCTTGCTTCGCAGCGCAACGCTTCTGTTGCTACGTGTGCAAAGGTGGTGTATTGAGCTGATGACGGTGCTGGATCGCCGATCTCGTGCCATCGTCTCGTGGTGATGATAGTTGAGCCCATCATATCAACATCTTTCTTCTTCATTCGTACAAGAATGACGGTCATGCGTGAAACACTCGAAGACATCAATGAACATATTTTATTAACTCGGCGCACGACTACGCGGACACAAGTAAAGAAAGGACAAACCGCAGCGCTGCGGGTATGTTTATACCAACTGGCCCGACTTTCTGTTCTTCTACACCAATTAAATGTGGCAGTGACAAGTGATCCTAGATAAAAGATCAGATTTGGCTATCGGAAACGGCTGATCGCTGATAAGCTCACGATCGAGAGAGCATAATTACTGGAATACGGGGCAAACAGATTCGGACGTGACCGGCGCAGCTTTCGATGGTCGAAATAGTGTAGACCCGCATTCCTGTGCACACCGCCGGTGCTAGAGGCCCCTTTATATCTTAACACCAAAGCACCCAGAAGGGACGGCTTCATGCTCTCCCATAGTAGAGTACCTGATACTCTAAATAGTTACCCACTTTTCTGAACACACAGAAACTAAAGAAGTACCAAGCGAATTTAGAGAATGGTACACCGTATTGTCAATACCAAGCAACATGGACCCTACTCTGCATGCTGGGAGAAGAAAGGCAAGGGCTGACTACATTGACAAAATGACAATGATTTTCTGAACACGGCCAGATTCACTGACGCCGCGCCTTATCAGACCATTGCAAAGAGATCTGTGTGTGTAGTCACCGACCGTAGAGGGAAAATTACAGCCATGCGCTTCAATAGATCAGGTGTCGACAACACAGGACAGAAGAGGTCGCCCTAGCACTCGCAATAGAAGAGGGATGGACGCGAAACGCTCCATTAAGAATCATTACAGATTCGCAAAAAGCTTGCAGAAACTTATCTAAAGGGCGAAATTGGGGCACAGGCGCTCCGTATATTGGTTGGGACAGGATGGGACCCCACAGTAAAATACGTACAGGCTGTGACTTGGCCGGGCCACGAGGGCGTGACAGGGAACCTGCATGCGGACGAGGCGGCTCTAGGCATTACAAATCACCGAGCCACTCAAGACAATGAATTGTTGATACTACACACCTGGACCCTTGTTTCGCAACGATTCTAAAGTACTACAGGGAAAATAGGCAGCTGTATCCACGTCCTCATAGCAATCTCAACCCTGTGAGGCAGCAGTGCTAAGAAGAATACAGACTAACACCTACGTAAATCTACACAATTTTCACCTGATCTACCCCACGGCGTACAAGAGATGTATGCCCGTGGTGCGGAGCCACCCCAACACTCTTTCACATCACGTGGGAGTGTGCAGAGCATGACGAAGAACACGACACCAATGGCACATGGGAGGAATGGGAGGCGGTGCTGTGTAGCCCCGCCCTGGTGGAGAGCTGAACGGATGGCTCGTGCCATTGGGGCCCTGGAATAGGGGCACCACCCTGCCGGACAGACTTCGTTCCTCACCCTGTATATTTCTCGTGGCCTGTCTGGATTATGTACATAATAAAGTTTTGTACTACTACTTCAGAAAAGTGCAGCCATCTGCGCCGCTTTCCCCTCTCGCCGGCTCGAAAGCAAACTGCAAGCTCGTGAAGCGTTACAGGAGGCGCCACTGTCGCAAGCGAAAGAAAAGAAAAAAAAGCAACGCACCGTAGAAGAGGCGGCGAGGGGAAGAGCAAATGGGTGGTACTTTTACGAAATATATGGGTTTTACCGGTTAAGGGGTTTTAACAAATAACTCGTAGAATCTTCGCGACTTCCTGATACAGTTATCCTGTGGCTTTTAACACGTGGTATCAAGTGTGAAGCCCACGGGACGGCTTCATGCTCTCTCATAGTAGAGTACCTGGTACTCTAAATCGTTACCCGCTTTTTCTAAACACAGTTTCGCCGCAAAGGTTACTCACTGAATGCGATAGCAACAAAATATAAATGAATACAGATACGCATGTAACCGGCGCACTTTCGACAGTCGGATTTGTGTACACGCTCCGGTGCAAGGATTTCAACGAACTATGCCGTCACCAAAATCTCTAACTTGTAGAAGCTTCGCTTTCAAGGCCACAGTTTCGCCGCAAAGGAGCATTGTTGAATGCGATAGCAACAAAATGTGAACGATGTACGGCAGGAGTTTCAAGCTTACCTAAGCTACTGGGCCACAATCGCAAAATTTTATCCCGTAAAGGGCCGGCATAGTGATTAAGACGGAAGCATGGGGAGAGAGGGAGTTTGAACAAAATGTCCGATAGCGTTATGGATACCAATAGACATGGTGTCTGATATCTGGACACCGATTATGAAGTATACATTATATATATATATATATATATATATATATATATATATATATATATATATATATATATATATATATATATATATATATATATATATATTATTGCCTTAAAGACCCTCTAGAGGTGGTATTACCTAAGGGGTAAGGCAATGTTCAACACAAGGTGACAGCATCGGGTGCTTCACGAAAAAGCAGAAAGCCCTGTGTAAAGCTTATTCACACAAAGAAGTGTCAATCACGAAAGGCGGGAATACAGTGTGAGAAAAAATTGGCAGATCCACGTACAGTGGGAATCGATGATAAGCGAAGCATGTATGAGAAATATTGATATGCCACTTTAAAATCAGCACAACGTTACGAGGTGGAATTAAATGATGCCGTACATGACTTCCATTTCATGATTATCATGTTCGGATGTGTCGTTTACCTTCGTCATCTGTTCACGTCACGTGATACCAAATTTAGTATTTGTGGAGCTAGCGAAACGGCCGCGAGCACGCTATGAGCGTGGTTGTTGTCATCTTCTTACATGACACGCGTGTCAGGATTATCACGTTTGCACCAGTCATATAGTTTGTCATCGATCTACGTTACGAAACACCGAATTTGGTGTATGTGGAGCTAGCAAAACGGCCGTGAGCGCATCATGAAGGGCCCAGCGATATTCCAGTGTTGCGTTGACGCTCGTGCACGCTGGGCACAGTGACGCTACGTTAGCAAAACGGGAGCACTCTATAGTCTGACGTGACATCCTGTATTTTGCGCCGATGCCATAGAGTAACACTACTCCATGCCGATGCGTTACTTAGACAACACTGCTTCTCCCTCTTTGCGTGACGGAGGGACGCGCTGAAACGTGCATGCGTCAAAGCAACGCAATGCGGCGCGCGTCTGCGAGTATTCGGCAGGACCGGCGCCTGGCGTGGCAACGCCGGCGTGACACAACGAAATGTATGCCGGCGAGCACGCGCACCGCGTCACGTCGAAATGTATTGGCGCCTTGACTGTGGCGTGTAGTCATGTTCACACATGACACGCATCTCATGATTATCATGTTTGCACCAGTCACACACCTTTTTCATCCATTCATGTACCGCAATACCAAATTTGGCATATGTGACGCTACCTGGCCGTTTCGATAATGGTATAGATACCAAACTTGGTATGGCATAACATGACTGTATGAAGAACATATTTGACTAGCCATAACATGAAAATCATGACATGTATGTCATAAGTGCCATAATTTACATTTCATGGTCTTGCAGCTTTTGCGGTGCCTTAGTTTACATGGCATGTTGCAAAAATGGTATGGTATGACATGATTGCATGGCGAACACAAGCGACATACCCTAACATGAAAATTATGACATGCGTGTCATGTAACAACATGACTACATGCCACGCTCATGTTGCGCTCGCGGCCGTTTCGCAAGCGTCGTATATATATGCTAAACTTGGTATTACGGTACGTGAATGGATGACGAAGGTATGTGGCTAGTGTAAACATGATAATCATGAGATCCGTGTCATGTAACAACATGACTATGTGCCACGCTCATGATGCGCTGGCGGCCGTTTCGCTAGCTTCACTTATACCAAATTTGGTTTTACGAGCGGTGAATGTATGACGAAGGTATGATACTGGTGCAAACATTATAAACATGAAATGCGTCGGTCATGTAACAACGTGGCTACATGCTACGCTCATGATGCGCTCGCGGCCGTTTCGCTAGCTTCACATGTACCAAACTCGGTATTACGCGACGTGAACGGACGACATAGGTAAACGACACATCCAAACATGATAATCACGACATGCGTGTCATGTAAGAACATGACTACATGCCACACTCATGATGCGCTCGCGGCCGTTTCGCTAGCTTCACATAAAATTTGGTATCACGTGACGTTAATGGATGACGAAGGTATCTGACTGGCGCAAACATGATAATCGTGAGAGGCGTGTCATGTGAGAACATGACTACATGTCACAGTCAAGGCGCCAATACATTTCGACATGACGCAGTGCGCGTGCTCTGCCGGCGTTCATTTCGTCGCGTCACGCCGGCGTTGCCACGCCAGGCGCCGGTCCTGCCATATACTTTCAGGCGCGCGCCGCGCTGCGTTGCTTTGACGCGTGTGCGTTTCAGCGCTTCCAGGTGTCCCTCCATCATGAAAAGAGGGAGACGCAGTGTTGTCAGGGTAACGCATCAACACGAAATGCAGCATGTCGCATTTCGCGCCGGTTGCCGCCGGGCCGCGCCGACGGACGCTGGTCGCGCCTGGCATCAGACTATAGGCACCCGGCAATGCTGTTTACGAGATCTGATGGCAGCGTCAGAACACACAGCCTAGCGAGTAGGCGCAGCAAAACCGAAATTAGCGAATAGACGCAGCAAAAGTCAACTTGCTCGTGCATATCATTTGCTTTTTTAGTTGTGAGCAAGGGGGTCACGGCTGATTATGTAAGCGCCCAGGCAGCGTTCTTTGAAAACGTGCCAAAAAAAGGCACTGACACTTCAGCGTGTCACTGGGTTCAGCGAGCGTTCCATTGTCTTAGTATCCCTGGCGGTCGGTACCAACAATGCTGAGGCGGCCCAAAGAGCTTCGTCGCGCCTTCTGGTCCACTGTCGGGTGCCTATGGAGTGCTCGCGTTTTGCTAACGTAGCGTCGCTGTGCCCAGCGTGCGCGGGCGTCCACGCTGCATTGGAATATATTGGGCCCTTCATGATGTGCTCGCGGCCGTTTCGCTATATAGCTCCATATATACTAAATTTGGTCTTACGTCACGTCAATGGGTGACAAAATATATGACTAGTGCAAACATGATAATCCTGACACGCATGTCAGGTAAGAACATGACAATATACCACGCTGATAGCGTACTCGCGGACGTTTCGCTAGCTTCTCATATACCAAATGTGGTATCACATAAGGTGAAGGGGTGACGAAGCTCAACGACACATCCAAAGATAATCATGACACGAAAGTCAGGTATGGCTTCATTTACTTCCACCTCATAACGTTGTGCTGATTTTAAAGTGAGATGTCAACCTTTCTCATTCGTGCTTCGCATATCATCGATTCCCTCTGTAGATGGAATATGCCATTTTTTTCTTTCATGTACTATATTCGCAACTTCCAGGTACCGTGGCGACGCTGAGCGGGGGCATCCGGAAGCTCTGTTGAGATGATTGAAGGGTTTGACTGCCTCAAATAGCAGACGCTGCTTCTTGTTTTCGCGCGTCTGTGGTCGTTTTTCAACGTTGTGAACAGCCTTGATATTGCCGTAACCATTTGAGTTTCTCAAGTTAAAGGGAATGTAGAGAGAAAAAGCCTTCTGATTTCACTGCGAGCCTCAATGTCCACAGCCTACAATTAAGGCGTCCCGTTCAAGCTAGCGCCCCAAATAGCTATCAGGGGTGAAGAGGTTAAATTTAGCTGGAAAATAACCATGGCCCAGAGCTAATAACCAGAGCTAAGTGGTTGACCGTTCCCACGGGGAAAAGCGTGGGAAACGCTCTGGTGGCCAAGCCGTATGACAACAACCCGACAGGTTGTCACTCTCGCTAGTTGCGGGCCCTCTCCCAATTAAAAAGGGGTGGGGTCAAAATATTTTTGGGGCGGAGTTTCCCATCAATTAAACGCGCATGATTGGACCCAGGTAGAGGTCTCTTGTCCCCAAAGGAAGAGAGCGAGGAGACACGAGGGGGATTTAAGCGCAGGATTTTGCCCTGCTGGACAGACTAGTCGCTGACCAAGATGGTGTAGAAACAGATCAACAAGCATATCTTCTAGAAGTTTTTAGTGTGGCTCTGTATCGGCTGGCCACCTAAACTTAGCCGTTCGTCTAGTTGTGACGTGATATTAACGTCTGCAACGTAGACATCGGGACTTCGCCTCGAGTTAGCTCAACCTGCTCGAAGTCACCTGCAAGCACTAGCCTCCAGGAGCCACCAGCGTTGCAACACCGCCGACATCGCAGTCGTGCCAGAACTCTCTTCGACTTCTCGCATCCGATCGTCGGGGACACAACGCTGCCGGTCATCACACGTATGCCTTCACCTGTTTATATCTTCGAACTTTCTCCTCCGTCGTTCTATTCTTGTTAGTTTGTGTACTTTGTAATAGTTCTCTCTCGTAAGCTGATTTATTGTTTCTGTTATATATTTCTTTAGTTGTATCAAGTGTCGAGGTATTTTGTTAGTTGTATTGAAGTGTTGTATTAGATCCCGTGTGCTGTAATATCACTAGAGTAAAGTTTTGTTTTCTCACGTCTCTGATCTCTTCACTGTCTCTGCTTGCGTACGGAACGAACCGACATGCTGTCATTCCCGTCGCCGACTTCGCGCTGGCGACGCTAGAGCGGCAGCTTATAACAATATAGTAGCCAAGAAGTCGTGAAAGTTGCGAATAGCTCTGGAATTCCCTACCGGGGAGGATTCGCTCACTACCATTAAAATACTTATTTGATGCTGCACGTTAAAGAACCCCAGGTGGTCAAAATTTCCGGAGCCCTCCACTACGGCGTCTCTTATAATCATATGGTGGTTTTGGGACGTTAAACCCCACAAATCAAACTTCTTTGATGCTGCTGCTAACCACTTCAAACATATTTAAGTTCTTGTTTGTAATGTGCAAAGTGTTGTTTTCGTGCGTATGGCTCTAATGTATTTCAGTTTTATATTGTTTTTTGCTCTGTTGCTTTCGTCCTGCATTACTCATCCACTCCTGCTAAGCCCTGTACTTGGGCTGCAGTATATTCAAATAAATAAATAAAATCAGACCCGAGCGGCAGTGTCGTTACAGTGTCTAGAAATATACTGGTATATTTTCTAGGTGCTATATATATAGGGTCATCTAGCTGCGCTTGTTCAACGGCCATGACTTCTTGTCTTTTTTGCCGATAGATGATGCCACAAGCCGACGAGCTTTCTTTGGCTGTCGGTTGATAGTGCTGTAGGCAATCGCTGCAGAGCGCAAGCCAAGTGATCGCGTATTCCCATTCATAAAAAACACCCAAGCATTTCCCCGAGGGTGAACATGGTTAAGTGCGAATACACGGGGTGATGCTATGAGGGGTATTTATTAAGTCGCACTATTATATTTATTAATTACACTATGGTGGCTTTTTGGTGTAATGGTTCCTGGGAATCGCAATTTGATCACACGGGGGAGTTTACGTTAACTCACTGGCGAATGCCAACGGATTTTAACTTTACTCTCCCTCACGACCCGCTCTCGACGGGAAACTGAGAGAGAAGGCGGGCGCGCGAGAGAGAGGGGTGCGCGCGCAGCTGCAGCGAGCGAGGAGAGCGGAGGAGCGAGCGAAAGGGGAGGGGGTATAAGGCGCGTTACTGACACCGATATCAGCGTCGCGTCCGTGGCTTATTCGGTAGAGCGTCGCGCTGCGGCCCGCCAAGTCCTCTTTCTTTTAAAGATAGAGAGAAGACTGCGGACGCCGCCGACGGCGGTGGAGGGTTTGGGGTCGCTTATAAAGTGTATTCACACTTAAACAAAACAGCAGTGTGCTGGTATGCTCCGTGCGCCTTTCGCGCGAAGGAGAGGGTCGCCCCTTGCCCTCTTCGACTGAGTCGGGATCGTTGGCAGCTCTCGCGCACCCTCACTCGTACATGGAACATTCGACTCGCTGGGCAACGTTATCGATCTTGGATTTTACACCTAACCTCACGGCAACGGCAAGAATGAGCCTCGGGTGTCAGTATTATTGATTTCTCAATAAAAGTGAACACCTGTTGAACGGTGTAGCTCACTCTTCGAGCTGATCGCCTTATTGGCGATATTATCAAGTTCAGTAATGGCGCCATTTTCCATTGGTCATGGATGCAGTGGCAGTCCTGTGGGCCCCAATTAAGTAAGAGCTGTCAGTGATTGATATGTGGGCTTTAATGTCCCAAAACCACCATATGATTACGAGAGACGCTGTATTGGAGGACTCCGGAAATTTGACCACCTGCATGTGGTTCTTTACCGTGCACCCAAGTCTGAGCGCACGGCCCTACAGCATTTTCGCCTCCATCAACAATGAGAGCTGCCAATATTGGGAAATCGGCATAATACGATGGAATTTAGGCAGTTGGCGTTACACACAGCTCGGTTTGGATGTGAGAACGCTCATGTCATTGCATTTGGCTGTGGTATTCTCTCCATCTCTCCTCTTTTTTTTTTCTTGATTAGGAAACGCTATTTGTGGGCGTGCACTGTGCGCTGTAAAGACGGATCGGCTTTTTTCATGGCGGTTCTGAAGATGAACTTAGACACACTTACCTCAGCGGGATTGCGCTGCGGTGGTCTAGTGGCTAAGGTACTCGGCTGCTGACCCGCAGACCGCGGCTTCGAATCCCGGCTGCGGCGGCTGCATTTCGATGGAGGCGGAAATGTTGTAGGATCGTGTGCTCAGATTTGGGTGCGCGTTAAAGAACCCCGGGTGGTCTAAATTTCCCGGAGCCCTCCACTACGGTGTCTTTCATAATCAAATGGTGGTTTTTTGGGACGTTAAACCCCACATATCAACCAACCAATCAGTCAATCAATCAATGGGATTGTGCTGCGCGTGCTCCCCGAAACTCTTGATAGTGATTCCACTGACAAATTGGGATTTGCCGACGAACTACAGTGAACTACACTGTAGACCAACTCTGCGATGCAGCAAGTTCGCTCGCTTCGGCGGAGAGCAACCAAAGGAAATCTGGGAAAACAATTGCAAACGGTTATAGTGTCTGCTTGCGTGACGTTTGGTGTTCAATTATTGGATCGGCTGCTGACCCGCAGGTCGCGGGTTCGAATCCCGGCTGCGGCGGCTGCATTTCCGATGGAGGCGGAAATGTTGTAGGCCCGTGTGCTCAGATTTGGGTGCACGCTAAAGAACCCCAGGTGGTCGAAATTTCCGGAGCCCTCCACTACGGCGTCTCTCATAATCATATGGTGGTTTTGGGACGTTAAACCCCACAAATCAATCAATCAATTATTGGATGAACTGCTTGCTCGTGACGTTGTTACACTGCCCGTCGATAATTCGAACGTCTCGCAGCGCATGAGTGAACATACCGTACGAAAGCGCAGCGCCCCGAGTGGGACGTTTTTGCCAATAAAACTCGGACGATCCCGCTCAGATCTAGAGGCAGACGACATGCGCTTCCGGAAGCACTTTGCACTCCTCGCGTTTCACGCCGTTCCTGGTTTTCAACCTTGATATCCCGTGCCGGTAGTATTTGGAAAACTTAATAAAACTTTTTCTTGGGCTAGTTGTACACGGTTACTGAAATACAAAAAGACTCGTACCATATGGTATTGTCCTGTCTTAATTTTTTTTCTTTCTTGATGGTACGCATCTTCCTGTATTTCAGTATGTATTTGGAACTTTCGTTTTAAACTTCTCGTGTACAACTCGGAGAATCAGTTTCGCGATTGGCGTAACAAAACATTATGTCGAAAAATCCTTTGCACAGTTGAACCCACATATAACTCGCAGAAAAAAAAGGGGGGGGGGGCAGATTATTTGATGTACCGAATTCGCTGTTTGTTTAGTAGAAATATCTGTTGGTAAGTTTGCCTGGAAATTCATCTGGGCAGACGCCATGGTGCGTAAGCCGGTCCACTGGAGAGGCTCTCATTCCCTTCGGCACCCAGTCTGCCAGACGCTGTCGAAGATTTGAGTAATTACCCAGACCATGTGACAAGCGAAGGCGAGTTCCTGACTTTCAACTACGGACCCTTTTGTCGTCTCTTCGAGCAGAAGTGGTGACTGATGCCCTCGGCGACTCATCTGGCGACGGGGAAGCTGGCGTGACCGGCGCCAGAGCTGGCGGGGGAGCGGCGCTCTTTTAATCCTCAATCAAGTAGCCGACCGGCCGACTGCCTATGCCCGCCAGGCATTGTCCCTGCTCGCCGGAGGATGAGACGTCGTGTCGCCACGACATCGTAAACAGTTCCAGAGAGGACAACAAAGACAGCATCTTCCTTAGAAGAGACCGTGGTGGCCGCCGCAAATCGCCCCGCTAATTAAGCGAACAAATCGGCGGACCCTTTGATGTATGCTGTCAGGATCGTGGGAACTCTCGACTAGCGGCGCACACACGACGAGGAAGAGCCCTGCTGGCGCCACCTTGCAGTGCAGTGTTCACAACTCAATATTGGACGTTCACATGGACCGTGCATGCTCATCCCCCTCACCTGTTGTGTGTGTGTGATTGGTGTTCCACTCGGAGAGAAGCCCGACAGGGCTTATAACGACGCCGCAGAGTGCCGGACGTCGCTCTGAACCATGTAACGGTTCAACCACCACGCTCGTGGTTTGTGAAACCACTAACCTTTCTTTGCTGTAAATATGTGTAAATAGTGCCATAAACCTGTTTGTTTTCGTATGCTCTTCTTGTAAGCGTTGAGTTCCTCCACCCGGTTACACCACGCTACCACAAGAGACCGTGTAGAACCTTCAACCGCAACAACTGGTGGCAGCGGTGAGATGTCATCGTATCCTCCAGCGACCTTAATTCCGACCCATAACACTGTGTGCAGCTTGGCTTCTCGGCATTGCTTCACGATAATGCAAGGAAGGCGGCTTCATGGCAGTATGCGGGAATTTTAATTTTGTGTGTGTGTGTGGTTTGTATTTGCCTGCGTGAAATGTATGCGGGGGTGAATTATGCGCGAAAAAACACTTTATTGATGTAAAGAGTGCCTCAGCATTGTTATGCGCAACTGTGGGAAGTCTGCCTTAAGGCGGCGGAAGCTTCTAGTCTCGCTCGTCACGAATGTTGGTCTCTTTTTTCGATATCATACTCGGTGGACTTGATGGGATGTCATACGCAGTAGCGACGTCAGGCTCTTGTCCGCCTTCGACTGTGTTGACCATCGCCAGCCTTGCGGAGAACGGCCAGGTTCATTCGTCATACGGTACATAACCATTTGTGGTTACGACACGTTCGGTGGAGCCGATGAACTTTGCGCCGGAGCACTCCGCTCCGTCGGAGAGCAACCAAAGGAAATCTGCCGTTGGAAATCGGACGCCCCCGTCAGGGCACACGACAGGGGATGCCAGAGCACATCCGATTCCGGAAGCACCCCGAAATTGCAATGTGCTGCCCATTCCTTCCTCTGTGGTGCTGCCGCATTTCTCGCGTTTCGCGCCATTTTCGCCTTCACGAGCAGGGGCGAAGAGAATGAGCGCGCTTGGCCACGCGAACGCCACGTTCTGCGACTTCCGGTTGAATCTGCCTTTTTTTCGCGGCGTTGAGAGAACTGCTCCGCGGAGTGGATCTGGTGGCGGAGCCGCTCCGGATTTGTCAATGAAAGGAACAAGGTTGCTCCGCATGAAGCAAAAATGTTTCGAATGTGCCGTTGTAATTCAACATATGATTGAGTTTGGAGGAAATAATCGCATTCCCTGTAGGCAGTTTCTTTTTCCTGCAATTATATGGAAGAATAGCATCGTACAGTCGGCATTTGGGATGCAGGAAAGGTTCGAAGGTGCTTACATGACTGAATCATCTCTATAACTTACTGAATGAATACGGTCGGTCTTATTGGTATAGATTGCGTAGAAAGGAGGTATCCGCAGGAAACGTCCATGCTAATATCTTCACAAAGTTATGGGATCATTATGTGATGATTGCTGAGAGTTTTGTTTATTGAAAACTCTGCGCTGGCATATAACTATTTGCCGCGCAAGCTATTGTCGTCAGTTCTGTTCTTCGTCTTCTATACTTGAGTTCCAGCCGCTTCGAATCGTTCAGTTTTCACGGCGAAGCTGAAGAAAGCCGAAATAGCTCCATTGTACGTGCAGCTAACCGCGAAACAAAGTTGTTGGCAGGGATACGGACGCTCGCAAAGCAAGCGCTTGGGTTACGTGACGGCTCGCGAGGGCGCGAGTGTTGTCAGACTCTCGGGTCGCTCGTGTGTTTATTAAAATGTTCTTTATAAATTAGTACGCGCTCCACCAAGTGCACTGATATTTCGCTGCCTTATTCGTCAATACCCAAATGTTAATCGTCATGGCATAGATTATGAACGAAAATTGGGTGTCACGGTCCTTTTTTAAGAAGACGTGATTGTCACACCTGTCCCGTTTATTAGGGAGGCGATCGCCTGGCTAATTCCAAGAGCCGAAGTATCGGCCCCCCGAACCGCACCACGAAAGCGTGGACAATTTAGAAGTGGTCCTTATTGGTGCGCCAGCGGACGCCGGCTGTGGCCCAAAGAACAAGACAGAGCCGAGAGTTGATAAACAAACAAAATTATATTCTCATTAACGGCAGATCAAAAACAATACACACGTATGCACACTCCACAATAGTTACATACAATACGTCACCAAACAGACAATGTACTACACAGTACAATCAACCACACTTGAAACAACGGACACAGACAACAATACGCACTACAATGCAGTCACATGCATTGAACAACCAAGACACTTAAAGACTAAAGAGATATAAAACCTATTCAGTCCAAAGTCCTTGGAACAAAAGTCTGAATGATACTCTTCCGAGAATCACTCACTCAAAGTCCAGCGTTGTTGTCGTTCCGCAGCTCTCGAAGTCTCTTCCAGGAAACCTCCCGTCTTCAATTGGCCACTCTTCAAACTTCAACTTCTTCGCCGGAAATCCGTCGGCTTCACACACGCAGCTGTTGCCCGCGTCTTCGCTCGATAGCGGTAAACCCACGCTCTTGCCTGTAGCTCGAGCCGTCCCTACGGACCAAAAACTTCGCCGACTACACGGCGGACTCTCTACGCACTCTGGCGCTCACTTCCGTCTCCTCCTGTTCTGTCACTACGGGCAGAACCTTCGCCGACTCCACGGCGGAATCCCTACGCGCTCTGGCGTTAACTTCTGTCTCCTCCTGATTTCTCGTCTCGGCTGCTCGGTTAAATGCCTTGCGCGCGACTTTCCAGATGTTTCTCGTCATTTCGTCGGCGCGATACGCAGCGAAGGCTGGGGAGAGGCACGAGACGGTTCGACTGCCCTCTCCGGAGGATGATTAACTCGGTCTGACCCCGCCTCCTTCGTTCTAGAAAAATCGCGGTCTTGCTGGGCCGCCGATGTGGGGTGAGGAGGATCGTCTGCGAAGCCGTGCTTCTGCGGGGAGAGCGCGCGCCCGGGAGCCCTGGATGTTGGCTTTCTTTTTTTTTTCTTTTTACCTCGCGGCGTTTCTGCCGCCCGTTGTCGCAAGGATTTGGCGGCGCGCTCTTGTTTAGCGCTCGTTCTGTGACACTGCCCCCCACTTTAAGAATATTATCTCATAATATTCAAAACCACACAAACGAGCGCGAACAGTCACCACACATTCTCACAGACTGTAACACAATCCGTCGCTCATGACACTTCACATTCACAATATATCTCTCAATACAATCGTACATTGTAGTTCAAATCCACAACACATGAAATATAGCCACAGGTACATGCCTACAACCTTCATCACACATTCTAAACAATACAAACGTACAAAGTTCTGTCTATCCAACAATTATGCAACACTATACATCGCACAGAACACTGACTCACTCGACATACACTTGAGACACAGGATAACAAGAACATTAACACAACATATGTCACTCAGCCCTGCCGAACACATTCTGATTCCACCTCAGCACCTATCTTGAGTACTTCGAACAGCGCTTGCGCCCCTTTTTGCGGTGCTCGCTCGATCTATTCTTGTGTTTCCACGTTCTTTTTCGGCGAGCCCTTTCCCACGACGATATCTGAGGCGTCGTCTCAGCCATCGTTGTCTCTTCCGACACCGTTAACGCGTCATTACATTCGTCGGGTCCTGTCTGTTTATTTACCCGCTTGATAATGCCTCTACATTTTGCCCGGCTGGCCAACTCCGTCTCCTTTACACTGTCAGTCGGTTGAGGTCGTGCCGACGTACGTCCGGTTGCTCGGCCTGTGAACTTATTCGACACGATCGTCTTCTCCTTCGCTGTCTCTTGCGCCGCAGCTTCACCTTGGGCTCTAATGAGATCCGTCACGGGATGCTCCTCCACTGTATCTCGCGGCCGCTGTGTTGGCGAGGGCTCTATCTTCGGGTCTTCTCCCAAACATTCTGGATCACTTGGCCCTCGCGCCCCGTCGATGTTTCCGATGACAAGGTCATACAGGGGGGTCGTCATGCATAAAGCAGTAACCTTCCCGCTGAAGTACGGGGTTTCAACCTCAATTTCTGCTTCGGGAAGCATCCGAACTGTACGGTCAATTAGGCAAACCGGTTTCGTTCTGCCTGTCAGCTCACTTTCCCGTACCAAATTTCTTCGCACGATAACAGTGGAGCTGCCGGTATCTCTTAACACCGTAACTTTTTTGCCCGCAACTTTTCCAGGCCGCGCTGGCATTCCTTTCGTAACACCGGTTGGCTGTTTTGACATTACAGCACCCACAATAGGAATTTTCTCCCCATTCTTCAACTCTACGAATCCATCAGTGACGGCATTATTATCAGATTTCGGTGCTGCCTGCACACAGGATACCTGGTGAGATTGACTCACTCCGTTCCGACAAGCGTCTGCTTTGTGCCCCGTCTGACCACACTTAAAACATTTCACTACCGTAGGGCTTGTAAAGATCGTTCGACAGTTTTTCGCGCGATGACCCACTCGGTTACACAGAAAGCATCGCTGAATGCTCTCTGGTGCACGCTTCTTTTCTTCGGGAGCCAATTTCTTCGAATCATCGGGGCACTCCTTCTTTACCTTGGCCAAATTAGTGCCACCTTGCGCTTCCAAGAATTGATCAGCCAATTCAAGCATTCCTTCAAGTGACTCAGCCTTCCTCTCTTTCAAATACAGCGACAGGCTTGGGTGGCAACTAGTAAGAAATTGTTCTCTAATTAGGAGCTCTCTAAGTTCATTGTACTCCTGGGCTGTCCCTGAAAGTTCAATCCATCTGTCGAAATAATGACAAAGTCGGGCGGCATACTGCGTAGCCGTCTCACCATCAGCTGGCTTTCCTGTCCGAAATCTGTCCCGGAATCCTTCCACAGTGAATCAAAATCGCTTCAGCAAAGCAGCTTTCACCTTTGCATAGTTGGCTGCATCGGTCGGCGTCAGCCTACCGTACACACTGAGCGCTTCACCACTCAAGCAAGTACTCAGAGCAGTTGCCCATTGATGTTCCGGCCAATTCTGGCTCTTCGCAATCGTCTCAAATCGGTGAAGGTACGCGTCTAGGTCGTCCTTCCTTTCATCAAACGCTACGAGCAGCTTGCTTGGGTTCAAGCGGAAGCCGTGATCTTCCCGTTCGCTGCTTTCAACTCTAGCTTGGACGGGAGTTTCACTTCGCTGTTGCAAACGGAGCCGCTCGAGTTCCATCTCGTGCTGACGCTGCCGTTCCCTTTCCTCTCTTTCTTCTTTCGCCCTCTCAGCTGCCAGTCTTTCTTTCTCCAGCTCCAACTTCAATTGTAGCTCTCTTTCTTCCTTCGCTCTCTCAGCTGCCAACCTCTCTCTCTCCACCGCCTCTTTCTCCTTCTGGCTTACCCATTTCCGTAGTTCGGCGCCGGAAAGACCCATCTTCTCACCAAGCGCAACTAACTTTTCGAGATCCATTGTGTCTCGCAACTCGCAAATAAAACCTTGCCGCGTGCAAAAAGTATCTGCCTAAATCGGTCTATCGGAACACTCCCCTGCACTCGTTAACGAGAACACTGAACAACACACGAAATCGTTCCGATAGCACTATCAACAACTCGAGGCTCTTTCTCACTACCTTGGACACACTGTGCACCAAAAGGTCCTATGTCGCGGACGCCAGATTAATTGTCACACCTGTCCCGTTTATTAGGGAGGCGATCGCCGGGCTAATTCCAAGAGCCGAAGTATCGGCCCCCCGAACCGCACCACGAAAGCGTGGACAATTTATAAGTGGTCCTTTTTGGCGCGCCAGCGGACGCCGGCTGTGGCCCAAAGAACAAGTCAGAGCCGAGAGTTGATAAACAAAACGAATACTATATTCTCAAAATTGGCAGATCGAAAACAATACACAAGAATGCACACTCCACAATAGTTACATACAATACGTCACCAATCAGACAACGTACTACACAGTACAATCAGCCACACTCAAAACAACGGACACAGACAACAATACGCACTACAATGCAGTCACATGCATTGAACAACCAAGACACTTAAAGACTAAAGAGATATAAAACCTATTCAGTCCAAAGTCCTTGGAACAAAAGTCTGAATGATACTCTTCCGAGAATCACTCACTCAAAGTCCAGCGTTGTTGTCGTTCCGCAGCTCTCGAAGTCTCTTCCAGGAAACCTCCCGTCTTCAATTGGCCACTCTTCAAACTTCAACTTCTTCGCCGGAAATCCGTCGGCTTCACACACGCAGCTGTTGCCCGCGTCTTCGCTCGATAGCGGTAAACCCACGCTCTTGCCTGTAGCTCGAGCAGTCCCTACGGACCAAAAACTTCGCCGTCTACACGGCGGACTCTCTACGCACTCTGGCGCTCACTTCCGTCTCCTCCTGTTCTGTCACTACGGGCAGAACCTTCGCCGACTCCACGGCGGAATCCCTACGCGCTCTGGCGTTAGCTTCTGTCTCCTCCTGATTTCTCGTCTCGGCTGCTCGGTTAAATACCTTGCGCGCGACTTTCCAGATGTTTCTCGTCATTTCGTCGGCGCGATACGCAGCGAAGGCTGGGGAGAGGCACGAGACGGTTCGACTGCCCTCTCCGGAGGATGATTAACTCGGTCTGACCCCGCCTCCTTCGTTCTAGAAAAATCGCGGTCTTGCTGGGCCGCCGATGTGGGGTGAGGAGGATCGTCTGCGAAGCCGTGCTTCTGCGGGGAGAGCGCGCGCCCGGGAGCCCTGGATGTTGGCTTTCTTTTTTTTTTTTCTTTTTACCTCGCGGCGTTTCTGCCGCCCGTTGTCGCAAGGATTTGGCGGCGCGCTCTTGTTTAGCGCTCGTTCTGTGACAGTGATCATGGGCACAGAATTAGTAAGCTTTTGTCTTGCTCTGCGCTAATGGGAGCGTGATTAGAGAGTCATAGTTTACCGTTAGCGTGTTAGCGGAGGTTAAGGGAATGACGGTACAGTGCAGCGAATGCTTGTTGCGGACAGCGTTTTACAGTTAAGCAAAATACCGTTTACGTGGCCTTGCTCGGACGGTGGCGCCACCTATCGCATGGTTAGGAAGGTAAAGGACAGTGAAAAGGAAAAGAAAACGAGAGTGCCTGCCTGTACAGTGTCGCTAAGCATTGTTGTACGTTTATTTCAGTAATAATAAAAATAAATAAAGATTAACCTCGCACCAAACGCCAAAACACTTATGTTGTTTATTTGTTTACATCGGTCTAGTAGTTAGGCCTTGCCACGTTCGAAGTGGAGAGCTATCTCAAAAACTACGCCTACTTATCCGTAATACTGGGTCGTCGAAGCTAACTGAAGGCAAGCGAAGCCACTTTAAACAGTCGTTTGCTGCGAACAAGGTGAATATTTCAACAACCACGCCAAAATCACTTTGAAGCGGGCGTCCGAGAGCGCTGCCATGTTTTCACGTACACCGCGTACACCTACGCTACCACGGTAACGTTAAATCTGAAAGATAGCGTGCGTATGGTAAGCGGTGCGCATGCGCACTTTGATCCCGCTATCACTGTCACGCCCTGTAAGCCCGCTATGCTATAACTGCCTATTGTCTCAGTGTTTGCACGCCCTGTTTCGTAAAATGAATATGCCCCAACTGGCTCAGCTCTGTGCTATGCTAAGGGACCTGATGTTTTTCGTTTAGAACGAATATATGAAGTCTATAGCTTTTAATTGGAATTAAGAAGAAGAAATGAAGTTGGGAAGGTGAACTAACGCAGTAGAAAACCGATCGTCTGCTAGAGCAACATAATGTGACGTTGCCAAGGTAATGGATTGAAATACAGTACAGCCAGGAATGTCAGATGAGCTGGTGTGGTGAGACGAGAAATGTGCCAGCCGGGGGGATGGAGCCAACTAATGAAATACAGGTAACTGTAGATGGCGTGATTGGTAATCCGAGAGTGGGGATAATCAGCTAAGTTCACGTGTTATAACAAGCCAAACAGCTACGGTTTACGTTGCTGGACTCAGGTCTTTGGTTTTCTACAGGCTTCATTTATTTATTTCTCATGCGGGCATAAACAATTCATGAATATTGCTCTTTGAGAATTGTTCTTTTCAGTGAGGATATCGAGTGGCCTGAGGGTGAAAATATGAAGAGGTGTCAGAGAATGGGGAATACAGGAGCCACGCCCCCTTTAATTAATTCAAAAGTGGTGTGACAGAGGATGGGGGGGGGGATTATTCCCGTTCCGCTTATACCTTATTACCCGTAAATACCGGATTAATGTTCCAAACGTGCAGTATAGCTGAAATGAACCTTGCATAAACAAACTTACTGGTTCTGGCTATAACATTAACACATTTATTTTCGGTGTACCCCACTCATATGCACATATGTGGCTTGACTCGGACGTTTAAGATCTTGCATCCTTCGCTTACGCTCAGTGACATTGATGTAGGCAGGCTTATCAAGTATCTGATTTGTCAAGGGAGAGAAGAGAGAAGCTGTCGTGAGAAAAGGGAAAGTGGATTAAGAATTTCTCGGGTGAATGAGGCCCGGTGTTAACTGCACCTCCAGATCCTGGCTGGCGAGTTGTTCCTCCTACTGCTCCAAATTTCCGGGAAGGTAATCAGTTAGTTATTGCTACCTAAAATGCAGTCAAGTTTTTGCGTTCTCTTACGAGAGCTCCACGGTACGTATAGTATAATGTCGGCGGGCCGCTACATCACGAACCAGCGCGCCGAAACAATGTGGAGTAAATGTTTAGATGATATATTGTTTGATACTACAGTGCAAAAATTTTTGTCTGTCTGTCTGTCTGCCTGTTTGTCAACCGAAACTACTCAGCTGCTATAGGCCACCAATCAACCACTTCCTCAAAGCCCACCAATCTTGATCTGGTTTCTGAGTTCATACTTGTGCGCATTGTCGATTAAAAAGCAAATATTGCTTATATCTGTGGCACAATATGAACGCGAAAGCATTCTGTAGGGCGTTTTTGCTTGCTAATCGCAATAAAGTTCATAACATTTTTGTGTAAATTGTACGGATGTGTATGACGTCCTCACCTTTTATATATTGGGAGGGGATTCGGGGGGGGGGGCACACTTTATTTATTAATTTATTTATTTAGGGCAGAACTCATAAGCCGGGTTTGCCTGCGAAAAAAGCAAAAAGAGCACTTACACTTCCTGACTAGGATTTTTTTTACCACGCCTTATAATGTCTCACCGAATGCGACAGTTGGCCGTCGGCGTTGTGCGGTGTCGACACGAGTGATGCAAAAAATAGTTATCACGTGATGACGTCACCATACGACGTCATTTCGTGCCATTGTTGCTTGGTCGATGACGGGCCTTTAGCAGCGGCATTGAAAACCAGGGGATGTGCAGAAAAAAAACTCTCGGGAGACGGTGTGGACCAATTCATTGACGTGAGAAAAAATAAAAGATGGAGTAGGAGAAAACCTTTGTTAAGCAGAGGAGTTTTGAGCACAGACTCTGGGGTGCACTCATGACCCGTTGCTCTCAAGCGTCGACATCGTGGTGGGCCATCACGCTGGCAGCCCGGTCGCCAGCCGTGGTCTGCGTGACTGTGTCTTCTGAACGCAGAAGTGTCCCAATCCTCCCAGGTCTTTAGGTGCTCTATGGCCCGCGGGGGTGGATCCGCCGGGATGTATGGAAGGATGCGCATTGCGGATGCATGACATTCAGGACGCAGGGAACAGGAGAGGGCGGACTGCGAGCTTGTAGCTGGTGCCAGAGGGTTGGTTGCTTGTTGGACCGATGGCTTTCTCGTTCGACTCATTTCGGTGAATACATAAGCGACACTGTGGTGTTTTCTGTCGCGTGCACCTCTCCGGTATCCGAAGATGCGTGGGTAGTCCTTGTCACATAGGATGTAGAGCAAGGGTGAGAGGGTGACTGCCGCTGTGCGTGGTTCGTGAATTCTCGCGCTATAGGCATCGGCTCTCTCGTGTACCCTCCTGGGCCAGCTCGTCCTGGGCGTTAGATCAGCCTGTGTCACTCTTGTGCCCGTTTCGAGGAGATTATACTTATTCTTATTGGTGTGCGACCGTTCCTGAAGAAATGGCACGCCTCCGGTAAAACGCGGACTATGACAGAACATGGTTGTTCTTTAGTCTATAGCGTATGCTTAGTCCTCACAAACCACCCCGCCGCGGAGGTCTAGTGGCTAAGGTACTCGGCTGCTGACCCGCAGGTCAGCAGCAAATCGAATCCCGGCTGCGGCGGCTGCATTTTCGATGGAGGTGAACATGTTGTAAGCCCGTGCGCTCAAATTTGGGTGCTCGTTAAAAAAAAAAAAAACAAGAGGTTAAATTTCCAGAGACCTCCGTTACGGCGTCTCTCATAATCACATGAAGGTTTGGGGACGTTAAACCCCGCATATGAGTCAAATCAGTCCTCATAATCCATTGCCTCATAAACAATTGTGTAGAAATAGGCGCTATTGAGTAAAGTTGGCCGCCACATTCATCCGGGGGGTGCCCCACCTGTGTCGATTCGGGATGTTGTAACCTTCTTTCAAGTTTTTTTTTAGCTCAACAATATAAGGTAATGTGCATATTTCAGACAAGATATATCTGCTGAATGCATTCACATTTCAGTTAGCGTACTGAAGGCTAAATAGAACATAAGTGTGTTTCACCACATATTTTCGATTCATATCTTCGATATCTATATGGAATTTGGCACTTTATATGTGTGCTCTGAAATGTTTGTTTTCAAAGGTAATTCACGAAGTTTTTGTGACAATAGGCTTAATTAGGCCTCGCATTTTGTACTGTAGCGGGTGGGACACGATTTTGATCCTTACAAGAAGGCACTTTACGGTAGCTACATCAGAATATACAGTGGTAGTTACATCAAAATATAAAACCTGCATATTGGCTTAGTCTAACCGTCCGGCACTTCTTGTCGTGGTAGAATATAATTTAGTGCGCAAGTAAATAATTACACTTACAAGAACAGGCAGCTGACCTTCGTATGCTACGTCCGGTCGCCAAGGCTTTGTGGAAGCAGAGCTGGGTGTTCATTGCTTCCTGATTAAACATTTCAGTCTGACTCATTGTAAGTGGTTTGCGATATCGTGTGAAAAACCACCGCTCTTGGTTTCAGTGGATGTATACGCGTGTACATCTTATGCTCAGAAATATTTTTGACTTGGCCGAGATGTTATTTTTTTATTTAAGAGGGTCAATATTAAATCATTTGCAGTGGTCATTAACGGAAAGAGTGCCTATTTCTGTGAGTACGAAGATGACATACAGCTAACTCAAAGTTCACGATTCTTGCGTTAGTATTCCTATGTATAACGTTACCGCGAACAAATTGCAATGCATTATGTTGACTTGGAAATTATCCCATCTCAAGCTCGTGTTCGCTACTGATTAGCTGATATGTGCAGCGCAGTTATTTTTACAGCGATATTTGCTGTTGTTTGCATGATTGGACCTTTGATTAGTATTGAAACACCTTCAGTAATTTTGCTCTTATCTATTTATCGAAAGCAGCCACCCACCAGAATAAACTCTTGTCTGTAGAAGTGACTTGTGCTACACCGATTCGTTCCCCTTCGCTTTTAAGCAGCAGCGCATTTGAGGAGGTGGGCTGAAGCTAATAGAACACGTAGGATCTAATCTCGTTATAACGAACACTTATGTACTGAGTTATCGGTTATAGAAAACTAAATACGAAATTTGGTTGCTGTTTTTGTTTCAGTGACGTTTTTTTTTTTCTTTGTAACGAAACCGAGAACGCAAAACCCACCGCGATTTGGCTGTTACGAAAAAAACGTTTGGTTTGCGCGTGGCCCGAAACTAGGAAGATTCCATTTTTTTTTTAAAAAAAGGGAAGAAAGGGGGGCCTCTACTACTACGCCGATAATATACCTGAGGTTGTGGCATTAAAAATTTGTTTTAAAATGTGGTTGAGAAAGTTGCGGAAGTTTTGCTCGTGAGTTTCATGGACGCCGCGGACATGGCCAAGAGTGATTTGTTGCGGCCGATTTTATTATCTACGGTTACAACGAATATCACATACAACGAAGTAACTTATCCTCCCGGTTCTGCTTCCATATAAAAATGATCGACTGTGCATGGGTAAACAGTTTGTTCTATGTTACTTTCTGTGTCCACTTTGATGATTTTTTTTTATCTCCACTTGTCTATTATGTCTTTGATCGCGGCTTCACTGCTTGTAACTCATGAATACTGTTTTTGTTTTTTTTTTTTGTTTTTGAGGGAGGTGGAAAGTTGGGATGTGCACCGTACCGCATAATAACTGAGCAGTTTAGGTGGTCAACCTGACTTTATCTTTGTTTTGCGATGCCCCGTGTTTATTTTGCAGGTGATGATGTACGTGAACAAGGTTGGGCCCTTACTTCAACCCGCACGAGACGTACCACTACTACCAGCTACCAGTATGCCGGCCAGACAAGGTCAGATCCCGATTGCTTACTATCTAGTACATGTGATGTTCAGTGGCTCATCACTGTTTGAAAAACCTCATCATGTAAACTATTTCAAGGTCGTGGCGTTGAATCGTCCAGAAGTGCGAAGTTTTACTGCTTCGCATCGTTTTCTTCTCTTAAGAGTACAATTAACGAACAGACAGACCTGAGAATTGTGATGACTTCTCCTAGAACATTCTTTTAATGTTTTCAATGCAGTCCAGGTTTTCCAGTCCCGCTTGTTATGATGGAATTGTATATTAATTTTTGAACCGAGATTTTGCAGAATTTTAGTCAGCCGCCACGGTGGTGTAGCAGTTATGGTGCTCGAATGCTGACCCGCAGGTCGCGGGATCGAATCCCGGCCGTGGCGGCCGCATTTTCGATGGAGGCGGGAAATGCTATGGATTCAGGTGCACGTTAAAGAGCCCCGAGTGGTCTAAATTTCGGGACCTCTCCACTGTGGCGTCTAATAATTATACCGTGCTTTTGGGACATTAAACCCCATCCATTATTATTATTATTATTATTATTATTATTATTATTTCTTAAATCTTGCAGTCACTTGCACGTTTCTTGTGCTTATTCGCTTTCCCGTTTTTCCTGTAATTATGGGTGTTTTGGTACTTGTCACGTTCACTAATTGTACTTTGTTGGTGACCGCGCGTTTAGGCCTCGCTATCAAACATGCTTTCGGTGGGTCAACAAGTATCTGTTGTTGACGCATTGGCAAACGTGCGATTAACAGTGTGGACAGTGCCCTGGAGGCCATGTTGAGAAGTATGTGCTTTTGTTCGCGGTTATATATTTAATTGTATGAAAGAATAGGTTATTGGGCTTTACAGCCCCTTGCTATAATGTAGCGATTTTTTTTTTAAATTTGTACAATGAAAGATACTTGGAAAATAAGCAAATTTATTCCGCTTCTTCCAGATTGATTTAGTCGGCTTCTGCCCCTTCTTTCGGGCTACTGCGCATAAGTCGCTCCCCCCCCCCCCCCCCCCTACGTTTTTTTTAGCTTCGTTCGGAATTATGTTTGTCTACTTGTTGCCTGGCAGCTTAGAGCACCATCCGCCAGCTCTGAGCGGTCATGTTTGTGCTGAGTCGTGTTCTCAGTAGCCAATCGCGCAAGTGAAAATGCATATATGGTGGGCACTTCCTGCAAATGCGTGGGCCGCATACAGTGTTTCATCCCTGCGTCCTTTGAGGAAGGATTGGAAGAGACATCCAAGGATAACTAATGCAGAGCGTTATTCTCGGCATATGTAACACAGTGAGTGCTTGTTTTAATTAGACCCTCTTTAATACGGACAATCGCATAACTCGCACGTGTTCCCTGGTTCCGCCCAGCGTACGCATTGTTTGAGGGCGTCCAACCCTCGTTAATTCGATCACTTTTGGCCGCAGTTCGGTTAACTCGGATGATCTTCGTAGTGCGATAAGCTCCGCGGATGCGCGACGCGAAAGAGCGAGAATGGCGTTCTCGGTCGACCGGAACGAGGTGGCGCTGTCCGCATCATTCTCCTCGTGAGTTATAGTTCCCACGGTTTTGTCCACATGTGAATGCGGCATGCTCAGCGGCTCCGTTTTACCTTGATGCAGGGCGCTTGCAGTTTTACAAAACTTACACTCTGTCCGAAGCTTTTGAAGATGACATTTCAGTCGCGGTTGGTCTGCTCGTCTGTTACATCCACTATCAGTTACCGAGCGTTTTACCTGTCAGTTCAGTTACCGACCATTTTACAGCCGGGATTACCACCTGGCTGCCATTTCGCTCGCGTTCGCGTTTTTTCACCTCACAGATCCCGCTGCAGTCAGTTCAGCAAGCATCCCGGCATCCCTTTGTGTGTCGTTTTCGTTTTTCGTACTTCTCTTTCTATTCTTTTTTCTTCTTTTTTTTCTTTTCTGTCGAAAGTCTTGCTTTGCGGATTCAAACATAGCGAATTTGTTTTCGTTACATTTCTCAAAGTCACGTGTAATTTGTTGCTCCCGGGACTTCCAGTTATGGTGGTTCGTGAAGCCTTAATAAGGAGGTCCTGTGAATGAATTTTGCCTGCAGTCACAGTATGAAGAGAGCATATACAACATTTTATTAAATTTATAAAAATTTCAACCGCGCAAATCATGTAGCCTATGCAACGTTTGTTACATTTGTTTTTTTCTCTTATTTCTAGATGCGTGTAGTATGCGTTTCCTGATGGAAAAAAAATTTTGCAACTCTATCCTAATGCTGTTTAGGTTTCTGCATTGCAAAGCTGGCTCTACTCGCCCTGTGACCTGTGCGAACTGTATTCTTGAATCTACACAAATCATCGGTATAGCACATTTGACATATGCACCGCACATTGTTTTGTAAAAGACCACGTACCTTTTTTTTTCTGTTGTTCTAGATTTGGTGATGTACTTTACCTTGAAGTTTGGTTGTACTACGCACACACTTGAAGTGCTTACGCCGAATGGCGGCAAGGTCAAAAAAAAAAAAAAAGGAGACCACCCTAATTCGTTTCATATAGGCCGGTCCCTGGTTGTGGCATGCGCACCTCGGCGTCCGTGTATGCTGATGTATTCCTCAGGTTAACTTTGCGCTTCTTCGCATCGTCGTGGAGGATCTCGGAGGCCACGTGCAAAGGAGCGCGTGGTTGAGGCTTGCTCCGCCAGGTGCCGTTGCGATTTCAGGTGCTCATTTAATTCGTTTTTTTTATTGACACGCGGACAGTTAGTCGTACCTTATTTTAAGAATTCCCATGATCTACAATCTCATGTACTCAGTATCTCCTAACTTGAACGAGAAGCATTGATTTCGTGGCAGTCCTATCTTTTAGAAGGCTTTTTAAATGGATATTTGGAGAAGCGTATAGAACTTCGAAAAGAAACGAGAATATCGCTCTTCCCTCGTGGCCTCTAGAGTGTACTCATTCAGTCGTGATTCGTCGGCTGTAAAAGAACCCTCATCTTCATCACGTCCTGGTTAACTGTCCGTGTAGCATGCGCGAAAACTCCACGCACGAGTTGTTGGGAGTCAACACGCGGTCGAATATTGACAGTACGCGGGAGGTGTGATTCGGCTGGGCAGGGCAATGTAAACGTTATTGCCCGGGTTGTCCTTGACGCACAACAACCCGGCGAAACGAATATAACCGTTTTTGTGAGTACAGGCGTGGTAAAACTGCCGAATCGAAGCAGCTGCGCCTTGTTCATCTCTGGCGCCTGCTGAAGCCTATAGTTTTAATGTTGCTGTACTGAAGGTTGTTGACTCAACATTCGACCTATCAGGATATTATTTTGTGTGTGTTTGTGTGGGCGGAAGGGGGGGGGGGTTATTATGGACGCGTACCCTCAATTGTTTTGACAAACATTTTAATAATAATATCTTGGATTTTAAATCGTAAATTGCGATATCATCACGAGAAACGCCGCGGTGGAGTGTTCCGTGAATTGCGGCTGTTCTTTAACGTGCGCTGACATGACACAGTTCACGGACTTCCACTGTTTCGCCTCCGTCTAAATGCGACCGCCGCGGCAGGAATCGAACCCGCGACCATCGGGTGAGCAGCCGAGCACCGTATACTTATACTGTTCCACCGAGGTGAACGTTGCAAAGCACTTTAATGTTCCTCATAATTTCGTTGTGGCCTGAGATGGTGTGGCCTGAGTTTTATTTTAGATTGCGAGAAGGGGCGACGTGAATGTTCTTCACCATCATGTGTGTGTCCAGTCGCGCGCGATGTGAAGGTTATATCGCGCGAGCGTTGACCTTGCTTAATTAACGTCTCGGGGGGAAGGGGGGGGGGGCTATCGGCACGTTTTGGAACAGCGAAAAACCGAGATTTTGTCCTCTCGTCCTCGTTGGCTGTTTCGTGCTCAGACAATCACCCCCAACGACAAACTCTACACACCCATTCTCTCAGTTTTGAGCACTCCGTTCGTTGCGGTCAAGCCTATAATCTTTGTGGGTTTTGATCTCCGCAGGCGATTACAGAACTGATGGGAAATATGTTTTGAAACTTGGTGCTTGGCACTGCTTCGTTCATAGCAGCTTCCTCAGACGGGAGTGTTCGCAGCTTATGTGACAGCAAAAAACGAGTGAGCGAAGGTTGCGTGGTACCGCCCTCTCCTCGAAAGAGGATTGTGGGACGTGGTGCTGTTGTAGTTCTTGGTCGATGCGCTTGACTTGCTCGACTTTCGCCTGTCCTAATTGTATACCGCGAGAAGTAGGACTCTGTCAGCGATCTCAATGATCTCATGTTAAAGGGATAGGACGTGCACTCTCAGACAAGACAAGTCAAGAAACCGTTATAGACAAACTGACAAACGCCGTCTCGCTTTCTCTCTAGTGTCCCTGCTTGCACACCCTGTCTCTATCAACGATAGCTCAGCTTTCTGTCATTCTAAGCTCAGTGATCTCCAATTGATGCCATGAGGGCCCCGCCGCGGTGGTCTAGTGGCTAAGGTACTCGGCTGCTGACCAGCAGGCCGCGGGTTCGAATCCTGGCTGCGGCGGCTGCATCTCCGATGGAGGCGGAAATGTTGTAGGCCCGTGTGCTCAGATTTGGGTGCACGTTAAAGAACCCCAGGTGGTCGAAATTTCCGGAGCCCTGCACTACGGCGTCTCTCACGTTAAACCCCACATATGAAATCAATCATCATGCCATATGAGCGTAGAATTTCGGTGATCTTGATTCTGGGTAATGCTGGTCTGTCACTGCATGGGGTATATACTATAGAGTACCTGCGGGTTGTGAAACAGCTGCTGTATTTGCTGTTCTATAGTCGCGTTGCTTCTCCAGATAAGCGCTCTCGAAGGGTGCGTATCGCGCGACAAGGATATTCTGGTCGGAACAGGTAGCAGTTACAATCTCACTTCGCGACTTCTGGAGGAATTTGTCGCCGTCGCACCTGCGTCTTACGCCGATCATTTAGCTCACCGGTGGGTGTTGCAATCGCTGGGTTGTGTAAATGCGTGGGATGGGGCCGACCGGTGTATACGTCGCCGCGACAGCCGATCAAGATCCCGCTTTTACATTTAGCACATCTTATAGCTGCTATAATATGAGGTTCGCGCACGGTAGAGCCGGTGTTGCCCTAATCTTGGGTGTTCGGTTATAGTCTATCTCGCAGAAACTATCGCGAAGCAGATCAGTAACGCGACGGAGGTATACGTTCGCTTCGCGAAACGCGGTAACGTCACAAACGGGCCAGCGGGCGGGGGATCTGAGGCGCGATGCGGATTACGCGTGCTGCTCGTGAGCTAGTTAGAGATGCGCGGCGCTGCCGCGCGTGACGGGGACATCGCGGCGAGATAATCCGGCGGCAGACGGAATAATCCGCTCCACTGAGGACTTATACCATCAGGTATATAGTGTGCATCGTACGAGCGCCCAGCCTGTGTCTTGTACGTCTCGGCTCCACCGGTGTATCGTCTTCAGTGCAGTGCGACGAGAAGGTTTTCATTAAGAGGCCGCCAAAAGTGTGATTGCGCGAATCTCTCTATACGCGTTTACGGGTTCGACACCTGACCCAGTGGGTCGCACTCCGATGGGGCCAAAAAATAACCGTAACGCAGTTTCCGCTTGGTCTCGCAAGGCCTAAGCACAGCGGAACCGGTCGATCTCATTATTTCCTGCAATATGTAGTGGTTATAAGCTGGCTGCTTCGAAGTTAGGATCTTGTATCAAGGGCTTGGCGTAGCTCGCACTCGGCTTCTCGGATGCGCCCTGACGCCGCATCCGTTTAAACACACTTGTACACCGCGGCTGGCGTACTCGAAGTGTCTTGTTCTCGAAAGCTCTAACTGCGTATTGGGGATCGGCTTGTCGCTGCCGTTGACTCTCCCGCATAGCAGCGAGTATATCGCTTCGCGAAACGAAGCCTCCTCCTCGGTAGTACGTATACTTTCTTAAGACGCGATGAATGGCAACTACTGTCCCGGCATAGCCCGATATTTTCTTTTACTTAGCTCGGGTGTGGTTGCTGTGCAGTTGTCGCCCGACGTGGCTCGACATGACGACTCGCCAGCCGTGGGAGACGAGCGGTCGCTATAGGAAACGGCGCACCGAGAGTTTTCGAGATTGGGTCGGACATGTTACGGCTAGCTTAAACAAAAAAAAGTGTGTTATTAGATTGTGTGTTGGGGGGGGGGAGGGGGAAGTCACGTTGAAGAATCTCAGCTTCTGAGTTATCCATGATTGTATAGGCGTGGCGCGTCAATTGCTTAGGGGAGTGTATTGCCCTCATAGTGTTGTTCGCTCAGCTACGAGCATCTGACCTTATCGCGGCACGTGTATATATGGTACGACTCGCCACAGGACGAGCGGTATAGTCTTCTGTGATGCTATTTCACAAAAGTGTGCGAGCAGTAAAATATAGAACCGAATCGAATACGAATGCAATAAAGATCATGCGGCATTCATTACGAATCGAATAGAATCCGAATAGTTTTTGCGTAAGAATCTTGTACAGACTATCGGCTATAGCTTTCGAGGTATGTTAACTGTAGAAGGAACACAGCAGTTACTTCAGTATTCTAGGTGTTACCTGCTTTTAAATTACACTGAGATTTAAAATTTAATATTTCATAAATGAGCGTAGCGCATTGAGGACGCATTATTCGGCAACACTGGAGTTTAAAGCAAAAAGTGCTTCGTCCGGTGATGAGTTAGTCTTGGATAGTGGCGCGTAAATTCTCAAGCTGCATGCGTCCTGGTGATTCACTTATTGTAGGAACAGAAATTATTCTTCGCTCTTACAGTCTGCCGTTCCTTCGAGGTTTACCCGCCTGCGCTGATTATTCTAAAAAGCATTAGAAAAATATCCGGTATAGTCCGAATATCCGCTATTCGATTCGAGTACCATATCGAATGGAACGACGTTCGATTAGTTGTTCGAAATTTTCGGATATTCACGCTGCTCTAATCTGTTATTATTTCTTATTCGCCGTGGCTCACCGCGTTGTGTTGCGCTCCTAGCTACCGATCAGCCCTGTTCGGGAGTTTCTCTGCCGTCGTTTCAGGCGGAAGCTTGCCTCAGGGTGACACTGGGGTGCACACGCGTGTTAGAATGGTATAGGTCGGCTACTCTTCCATGACTGAGCTCTTCTCCTGTGCGCTCTGCTTACGTCTTCGCGTTTTTGCGCTGCGTCTGTCGTACAGACCTATGTACAGCATAGAGTTTCTTTATATACACTAGAGGGAACTCTGGCGCTAGTGTCCATGGGAGCTGCAACACACGGTGCTTCAGCGAGCATGTGAGAATGATGGTAGTACACACATTTGTCTAAGTTTCGTACTTCTGGCCTGCTTCAGGCTCCGTGTGTGTTCGTGTGGCTTGGAGCTGTTTTTTTTTTTTTTCACCAAAACATAAATTAGCAAATATTGACCGTTTGCGCTTCACAATCTTATTCCTTTAGACTTACCATTTCGAATGAAGTCACCAAGTTCAAAAAGGTTTGTTCGTTTTTTTCAAAGCAAAACCGTAACCAGCAATAAACGAAGCCGCAAGTACGTTTCGCCGCCCGCAAGTACGAAGTCTAGGCAAATGTGTGTACTACCCATCATTCCCATGGTCGCTGAACGATTGCAGCGCCAGAGTGCCCTCTAGTTAATTTTGGGGAACTCTATGATGTGCAGTACTCGTGGAAATGAAACATTTTTTAGGCCTGGAGGATGTGAGTACTTGTCACATCGGCGTACTGGCTCATATTCACTTACGTCACAGCCATCATCATCACATTTCGCGCTCATATTCGTAGCGACACCATGTTGCTATATCGAGCAGTCGGGCCTTGTTATACTTAAACTTTTAATGTCGCGTTTCATTGCGTGAGCACAGTACACGTTTGGAAAACGTGAAAGTTGGGCTAGCTGGTGGCATCTCATCTTAAGAGACAAGTCACACGAGGAAGAGGCGATTCGAAACTTTGTGTCTTGTCTCCGTGCGCTGCTTGACACGTGAGCATATGCGGCTTTCTTTCAATTTCGTGGCTTTGATGCATGCTAGTGTAAGTTGGTACGAGGCGGCAATATGCCATGACAATAATTAAGTAGCGTTTTTTCCCTTTAATATATCGTTTAGTGGCATCGATCACATTTTGTTGGACTCGTGGTCCTCGGAGTTCAAAAAATAAATAAAAATGATATAAAGCTGGGTTGAAAAACAACGGGGGCAATGCTGATAAACGCAGTGCCATGGAGAATCAAACTAAGCGCATGCGTTCTTGCCAACACGCGTAGTTTCAGCCATTACTAGCGTGGGCTTGAAAGAGCGAGGTTTAGTTTTCTATGCACCACACCGTCGTGTGCATGGAATATCGCGTTTCACTGCGCGTGAACAGCTTTGGGACACCGCGAGAGACTCTGAGCTCGCGTTTTGGCTCGCCCAATTGCGTAAATGAAGGCGTAAGTGTTTTCGCAAAGGAACACATTGGCAAACGGTTAATAAGTGCACCTTGGGTCCCATAAGTCAACAAAGACAGAGAGGAGGTAGAGGGCACCACAGTCTGAGAACGTCTTCCTTTTTCCCCCACATCGCTGCCCTTGATCTTTGTCATACATTTGAACACTCGCCACGTGCGCGCGCTGACGACTGCGTAATTTATTTGTGCTGAATCGCGGATTTCAACTTCATATACAGCACTGCTATTGCGGCGCTGCGCACTGTAAAATTAGGTGGGCTCCCAGATGTGGACGCACGAGAGGAGAGAACGACGAATAAAGCCCGTGTTGTGTTGTGTCTTTGTTTGCATGCCCGCCTTCCTTCATTACTAGTGCCTGTGTCTGGCTCGAACTGTCTCGCTATAAGCTCTCCACTATAACTACATTGACTGTGTACTCTAACTACTTTAAGATATGCATTGTAACTACCCCGATTGAAAGCAGAGCTCTTTGCCCATGCAACGTGGTAAGCTTCAAAATCCAGCCGTGCATGATTAATCTCGCTTCTTCCGTCCACCCCCCACCCCCTCTTTCGCTCTCAATTCTTTTGGATGTACTCCAACGCCGCTAGTAACCGCCAGGGGGAGCCGCTAGTTTCCCCCACAGTATGCAAGAATTTGTCTCGAGTGTTCATGTATACTCCACGCCGAAACTTCTATTATATTCGACCATCTGTACATCGTTCCCGACGTACTAGGTGGGCAAAAAAAAAAAAGCCTTTTGTTGTTGTTTCTTTCCGCTTTGTCATCGTTGCTCAGTAGGCTACTTTGCTACCTTTTTACCTTTTTTTTCAGCCGAGGCCTCAATAAACCACCCACGCGCTCTTTCTATCGAACTTTAAGACGTCTAGATTATTTCGCGATCTTTTATAAACACAAAGCCCTAGGTATAGCGAGGTTTTCTTCTGTTGCATTTGGAGGGGGAGGGGTTTTTACTATTCGAGCGAAATCGAGAAAAACAAAAATACACCACCGTCGCCCGGTTCTTTTTCATGCGCGTACATATATAATACGCGGCCGTGACAGGTGACGCGTGTGGCCATTATTACATCTTGCGCGCTTCGCTATGTATACAGGTCGTTTAATCGGCAGCCTCGCGCGACGCGACTGATTGATAGCTACCGCGAAACAGCTTCTCATCGAAATAAGAGGGAAATGGAAAGATGCTCGTATAAAGTGCAATTATCCCTTTCTCGCGGAGTGTATTATTATATACATACACGCGCGCGAGCACGCAGAAACACTCGCGCGCATTCACGCATGCACGGGGAGGTATTCCCGGCTCCCGCAGTCAATCACGGGGCGTATGCCCCGGTAGCGTGGCGCTGTCACGCTTGTGAATGAACGCTATTGAAATTGAAGAAAGAAAGAAAGAGAGAGAGAGAGAGAGAGAGAGAGAGAGAGAGAGAGAGAGAGTGTGTGTGTGTGTGTGTGTGTGTGTGTGTGTGTGTGTGTGTGTGTGTGTGTGTGTGTGTGTGTGTGTGTGTGTGTGTGTGTGTGTTGCTATCGGGCAGGGGCTCGGGTTTCGTGGATTACATACGCACGCACTTATAACAAACACTCCGTGTGGACTATATGTGCGCTGTATACACCCAATCTCGGTGTTTCTTCACGATTGGCGACTCTGTAGGACGCATAGAGACACGAGCGTGCCAGTGCTGTATAGCCGACTTGAAAAGCGAAAGCTCGTATTTTAAGTGAATACTTAATAGACGAAAATGAGGGGCAACTGGCGGAATATAGACATTGCGTCGCAAGGAATTCGTTGGCGGTGGGGTTGCATGGTGCAGCGTCGACGTGCGTATGCGTTACCCTCATTCGCATACCTCGGAAACACTTGACCGCAACTTGGCTTATATAAGGACCGCTTTGTCCAACCATGTTTACTTGGCCAAAACGACGGTGGCCAGAACATCTACTGATCTTTTTTTCTTCTTTCTTTCCCCTCCCCCTTTTTTTACAGCAAGGCTGTTTGAGCAGTTCGTACGAAGATAGGTGTGTACAAATGTGTACAAAAAAAAAAAACTGTCATCAATAAGTGCGACAGAGATTAGCCTTATCCCACTACTCGCTGCTGGTTCGCTAAACACGAAGGCAATGACCGGCAAACAAACACTGATTTGTATTCATTGACAGACGTAACCAGTAACTGGGAAAGGCTTTAGTAAAGCGTTCGCATTAACCCAGTGATAAACCCTGAGGCCGCACGTTTCTATTTCGTTGAAGCATCTGTACGGAGTGCACTTGAGCGGTATACACAAGTTCCACGAGAGAATACTAGGGAACGGGGAAAGCAACGGCGGCTTCGAGAAGACCCCGAAGCTATAAAAGCTTTACGCGAACGACGACGACGTGCTTTTGTAAAAAATCTATGGGAAGTGTGAACGCTCGGTTTCAGCGCGAGTTTGTCTCTGGAGTCGGGGCATCCGTGTCGTGTCTGTGACTGTCTGTCGCTTAACTGGGACCTCTGTGCGCTGCGAATCAACCTATAGAAACAAGCTATACCATTACCATAGCTGAAGCCTATAGCAAGAAACTTCTAGCATTCAGATTAGACTTCGCTATTGTCCGGCTTCGTTCTTTCAAGCCTTGTGCGCCGCATTATTGCAGGCTTCGCCTTTTTTGTTTCGCTCGTTTTTTTTAATCAAAGAAATCATCAACTTTCTAAAACATATTGTTGCCTAGCGCGTATCATACCTGCCCAGAATGTTGGCAGCACATTCACTTTGTCGTTGTTGTAGGAAACGCAGTTCTGCCTCACAGCCGTAACACTGGCGCCGTTAGTATAGATGTTACGCGCCTGTCTACACACCAAAGAAGAGGGGCGGCTATCACAACTGCTTTTCCCTGCACTTCGAGCTCAATATTCCGGCAAAACGAAGCGGCTGCGTATTGCAGCACTCCTCTCTGACGCACCTCGGTGACCTACGTCATAATTTCAGTGTCTACGTTCTTCATTTACTACTGGGGCCACCGTTTTAGGCGGCTATATGTAGTCACCTTCCATCTGTTATTCACCGTTCCGTCGAACACCCAGCCGCATTTCTTAAAGGGACAGTAAAAAGCAAAATGATTTTTCGCACATTAGTAAAGTACAATTTTAAAATCCCCAAAAACACCACTCTTACCGCGATGCGAAAAAACGCGTAAGAAGAATTTCCATGGAGACGCCATTCTGAGATTCCCCTACAAAAATGAAGTACAACGTCATCTTTGGCTTCCACAGACCTAGCATATACGAAGTTTAAAATATTTCGTGAAGCCAATGTCGCATAAACACGAAAAATTCATTTTGAAATTGTTGACGTCCCGCGCGTGAACTCAGGCGCGATATTTAAAAAAAAAATGAAACTAGGACCTTGATTTTCTTCGCTAATAAAGAACTTACGATATTGAAATAGTGTAGTTCGTCAAACTAAACCAAGTCGCCCCGCCGCGGTGGTCTAGTGACTAAGGTACTCGGCTGCTGACCCGCAGGTCGCGGGATCGAACCCCGGCTGCGGCGGCTGCATTTTCAATAGAGGCGGAGAGGCTGTAGGTCCGTGTGCTCGGATTTAGGTGCACGTTAAAAAACCCCTAGTGGTCGAAATTTCCGGAGTTCTCCACTACGGCGTCTCTCATAATCATATGGTGGTTTTGGGACGTTAAACCCCACATATCGATCATCAACCTAAACCAAGTCATTGTTTTTTTTTTTCGCGTCTATTTAACGGCATGTGGCGGCGCTTTGTCTTTCCGCCGTCAAAAACGAAATACTTCGTCATCTTCACGCATTGTAAGCGTTTCTTTTTTTTTTTCATTTCTCCCACACAAAGTGGTTCTAAGAGAGAAAAGGAAAAGTGAGCCCCGTAACTGTCTGCTTCAGCGAGCGACACCTCAACAGTAGCTCACAAGGAATGGGGGCGAGGAGGGATTGAAAGGATAGGAATAAAAGTGTAGAGAGAGAGAAAGAGGTGTGAGGTAAGCCAGAAAGCGAAGACATATCGAGGGGATGGTAGAGATAGGAAAGATGGAAACATGGTCACAGGAGTCCGAGGACGGTGCACCTCTTGCGAGAGCTCTTGTCGACGTCAGGAGATGGCGTAGAGCAAGTCCAGTCGGTCAGAGCTACACTGTCGTCGAAGGTCGTCGGCGTCAGGAGATGACGTAGGGCGAGCCCAGTCGGCCAGAGCTACGCTGACGCCGGAGATCGCGAGGGCACAACCGGTCGTGCACGGAATCCAGCGAGCGAGTCCCTCATTTCTTCCAATATAAAGCCTTTTTTATCTGCGGTATGCGTGTTCATGTGTCGCCCTTTTGTTGGCTTCAGTGTTCGTTACTTCATGGTTTGCGCATCGTTACAATCAAGCTGTCCGATGCACGCCTTGATTTTTCCAGCGAGGTGTGACGACGAGCGTACGTAATCCACGCGGTCGCTATACTTGGTGCATCATCGGGGGGCGCGTTCTCCGGGAACACATCGGTAACGTTATTAGTTCAGTCGAAAGCTTGATATGGTTAACAGAGACACTCTGAAAAGAGCAACTGTAAATTAATTTTGATCACCCGGAGTTCTTCGAAGGGACCGAGAACTGTTTTTTTTTTTTTCGATTCCACTTTTTTTACTGCGCGACAAAAAGATCACCCTTCGTAGTGTTTGTAGCTGCACTACTTAATCCGAAAAGCACGTAGTTATTTTACACTTGGTACTTTATTTATCTGAAATGCTACAAACACAGATCTAGAGCAACGATAAGAATTGATAGTGAGACCGCCAGCCATTCTGGCGGCTTGTGAAACTGCCGTCGTTCTGCTTTTGCATGAGTTCCTACATGTAACTATGCACAAACGCCTTTATTTTGAGATTTTCAACTATTTGGGAAAATAACAAGCTGCTACAATGAAATAATGTGGAATTATACACCTTACTTTTGTACCGTGTCGATGCGCGTGCGCCCAAGGTTGCCAGTGCGTGTGTAATGGGCGGCATGTCCCGGCGTCGTTACTCTCTGGATTGACGAGCCAAGCCAAGTCGCCGAAAACGTCACTGCGCGTAGGCCCAGCCGTGCTGAGTAGCGGTGCACGTCATTTCTAAGACGAACTGTGTAGGTAGCACAACTATGTAGCTCCACTATCTTAGCGACTTGGCAACGGCGGGGACGCGTTGCTCGAGCACGCTGAAAGGTTGCCAAGACGCGCTGCCGAGCATGGGATCATTACGTCACGCGAATGATCCCATACATTTTTGAAGCATTTTTATTTAGTAGTGCAATGTTGCCGAAGATAAGAGGTCATCAAGACAGCACTCTAAATTAGGCAGCGTGTCCACCTCGCCTATAAGTGGCTTTTCCATTGACTTCAATAAAAAAAGATGTAAGTTTTACCAATACAGAGCGAAGCCGGCGAACAAAAGTACCACTTTAAGGTATCTGAAATTCTTCGACTACTTTTGTTCGCCGGCTTCGTTCTGTATTGGCGAAACTTAAGTTTGATCAGTACGAACTTACACTTATCAAACTTACAGCTCGATCAGTACATATAGCGTGGCGACAGTGGCGGCGGCGTTTTAAGTGACTTTCTTTGCTTACGGGCAGCTCGTAGTAGTAAACTCGGAAGTGCTCAGCAGTAGCGCAGCGAAGCTTCTTCGGACTTATCGGAGGTATGGTGTCACTTCTGTTTCTGGGTATCATCCTGTGTGCTTGAGTTTGTCACGTTTGTATGCGTAATATTGCGAGTAATACCTCTGTGAGGTTGTATTATCTCCACGACTTGCTCGGGGTCATGTGTCTGTTAGTCTGTCGATACGACGTGAATCCGTTGTTTGTGTGCGCAGCAGCGACCTGAAGCGCACGAGCCCCGATTCGCGGCTATACGTACATGCAATAACAACTGAGTACACCCGTATACTACAATCCCATCTCTTCCACTGCGCGCGCGCGCGCCCTCTTTGATCTGCATCTTTTCAACGCGAGTTCCTTCTTGTACGCCTCGCGCGCCGAGCCCTTTTTCGAAACGGCGGGAATCAAGCGAGCGTATTATTGCCATCGCGTACACGCACGCGTAAGTGGGAACGAGGGGAGGAGGCTTCGCGACTGTGATCAAAAAGGCAAACAAATAACCGCGATCGCGCGCGGGTTTTCCTGAGCATGACGGCGTCTGTTTGTTATACAGCCCGCGGGGTGAAACGTGACGACGAAGGAACGGCGCGAACGAGCAACGAGAGGGAAACGGGGGATGCGGAGTTTTTTATTCTCGTCGAAAGATGAGAAAATGGAGGCGCGGTCGGATAAAATGAGGCGAAGCGGCGCCGTCGTGGCTTTGTGGCGGCGGTGGCTGCGAAACCGAATCCCGATAAAAACGCGTGCGAGTGTGAATCTCAACAACGCAGGGTTGCGGCTGCTGCCTTTGGCCGACTCGCCGGCTGGTTGGATAGGGTGGGTGTAGTTGCGGGCTTCGCGGTTTCTCGTTGCGGGCGCGTGGTTCGTAGATTTTTTTTTTTTTTTTTTGGAGGGGAGGAAAAAAGAAAGTGGCGCGTGCCTTCTTCGCACCTCTTATTCTCTCCGTTCCGTCGTTTGCCATCATCAGAGATCCGTATCCATGGTGCCATGTTTCTCCTTCCGTCATCTCGGGTTTATCGCTTTTCGTTGGTTGCTTGCTTCCTTTTTTTTTCTCCTCTCTAGAACGCGTTCCTTAGGCCGAGTTCATTCTCGGCGAACGTACGAATGCGCCGAAAGCAGCTACTATAGCAATACGTACTCGTACGGCTGCACTGCGCCTCGCCGTGTTCATTCTCCGCGAACGCGCGGCGGTTGCCGGGGAGCAACTTGCGCGCCAGCTATACTTGACTGTGATGTATGGAGATTCGCGGATAACGGGGAGCGCCCCCGAGTAAACCTTTCATCTTTGTGCCTGTGTGTGTGTGTATTTGCTTCAGTTAGTTTCACCATAGTTCACGAGATTTCATACGTACAGATACACACCCGAGCTCCGTTTGTGGATGTGTGAATGGGCCTATCTACGCGAGATCCAGGATGTAAGTGAAAACCTCGCCTTAACGCGAAGCTTTCGTAACCTGGAGTTTAATATTCTATCGACGCGAAACTTCAGCCATTGTGTATGTCAGCAGCGGAGGAATGAACAGCGAAAACAAGCCAAAAAGATAGAAAGCACTGCTCCGCCCACAACAGGCAGCATTGATAACTATAGTAGAGCTCTATATATAGACGTCTACGTAAGGTAAGGTAGTAGTTATTTCTGTATGTACTGCAGTAAACATTCAGCTGATAATTCAATTGGCAGGCTAATTTGTTCCATGTTCTGAGAACACTTCTTGCAATAGCTGGCGCGTGAAGAACACTGAAGAGGGCGGTCATCGTATCGCCATCTTTCTCGGCACACCCTGGCACGCCCTCCTCGCATTCATAGCGTAGCAACCACGTAGCGCCACCATGGCATCCTGGGACACTTACACCTTATACGGCGCGTCACGGCGACGCCGACGGCGAGTATCCACCTTTAATTTCCATATAAGTGCCATTGCAGTTACGGCAATGCCAATTTAGAGTTGTCATGTAGAACGCGATGTGGGTGTCTATAAACGTAATGCCGACGTCCCATGTTCCGTCTTCAGCGCCGTTCATTCACTGCGCGCTGGGGAGTGTGTGGGCATAAATAAAGACTCGCCCGTAGTTCACGTCACCTTGTGCTGATTGGAAGCTAATCAGTGCAGTGCGCTCTTTATTTAAAAGCGACGACACCGTGGTTAACGAGTGGCGGTCGATAATCGGGACATAGCTTACATTCACCGAGCTGGTGTGAATCCCCCTGTCCGCGTTTGCCATCTCTTGTAATCCAGCCTATTGCTTGATAATTACCGGTGGATTATCTTGATTACGCGCTACGAGCCCTACCCTTGTCCATTTTTTACAAGGGCGAATGTTTCTTGTGTTTAAAAGATATTCACTCTTCGTGACGACTTGACTGCAAATAAATAAGCTTTTCGTGAAGCAGAGGGAGTGTGTAGTTAATGTGAAAACCTAGCTGTGACGCCATTCTGAATATGTTTGTATGGTGAAGATCAGTCCCGAAACTGAATTCGGCTGGTTGATTGAGTGCGCAAAGCAACAGCAAATATCATCTCCTGCTGAATAACTCCTCCTTATCAAGGAGGCCGTGTGATAATAATAATTATCGAGGTTTTACGTTTCAAAAACACGGTATTATAACAGGAACACCGTTGTGGAGGGCTCTGAAAACTTTCCGCCTCTATGTTAGAAAAAAACTACTGGTATTCGATGCCCTCAACCGTTCGGCTTTCAGCAGTCGAGCGAGAACACTGTACGAAGATATTTAGCGTGCGATGCAATCCGTTCGTCAGGGAGCGTGGTTTGCTTCGCATGTACACAGGCGTTGGAGCGTCAAGTGTCGCAGCGAAGACTGATGGTGTACGAGCATGTCCCTTCGCCGGCGTCTGATATGATCGTCACGTGGCAAAATATAAATGAACGAGTGACCGCGACTTCTTCCCCTGAGTGGAAATTAAAACTCCTCAGGCTTTGTGGGGCAAGCGCCAAGATAGGATTACCGGCCACCCTGTTATGGAAGACTCGGAATGAATTTTCACTACCTGAGCCTCTTTGTCTTTTTTTCCTTAAGTCTAAATATTACACCGGTGTTATTGCATTCTGCCCACATCTAAGCGTGACCGCTGTGTCAGGAAGTCGAAGCCGAGTCCTCGTGCTTTGGCAGCCTGCCGCCGAGCTTCCACGGGTGTGTTCATCCAAGGTGTGGTCTGTGTGCTTTCGAAGGACGGCTGTCTAGATGGAGTCAACCAGCACGAGATTACAGTTGCTCTCGCCTCGGGGGTTATGGGGCTCGTCTGCTGACCCGCAGGTCGCGGGATGGAATCCCGGCCGCGGCGGCTGCATTTTTCGGTGGAAGTGAATATGCTCGAGGCCCGTGTATTTAGATTGAGGGGCACGGTGAAGAACTTCAGGGGGTCGAAATTTGCGGAGCCTTCCACTACGTTGTCTCTCGTAGTTACATCCGGTTTTGGGACGCTAAACACCATCAATTACTATTGAGATTACAGTCGTTAGGTAGTTTGTGTCCCGCTGAGAGAATGACAATCAAACTTCCAGCGCCCGCCGCGGTAGTGTAGCGATTAGGTTGCTCGGCTGCTGACCCGAAGGTCTCGGGTTCGGTCCTGGCCCACGAGTTTGCTTGAGGATGTGCGCACATTTATGCTGCAAAACAAAAAGGAAACATGTTGCTCCTGTAAAGCGTGCTTTGCTGTTGGCACTGGTGTTGTGCGAGAAAGCGTTGTAACTCTGCTGTGCGGAGAAGTCGACTTTATAAACCACAACGTGTTGACGGCGTCATTTTATTTTATTTTTTCTTCCCTTGTGTAAATTGAAATTTGTATCTGGATTGCGTTCCACGACGAGTACTATCATTCCGATTTCTCCGACTTTATGCAGGTGTCATTTCTTGCCGCTCTTATCTTGACTTTTTTGATGGACTCGGTCTCGTGGTCCTCAGGCTTTCGCGATACCCTGCAGGCTGCTCCGCAAGCCGTCGCGCCTGCTTTCGTTTGCGTTTCATGAGATCTGTAGCGGGCCGCTGCCTTGTTACTCGTTATCGCGATAACCGCCACGGAGTCTTGGGAACCAAATGAGCCGTCGGAGAAATCGCATCCGTTTGGAAAAAAGAAACCCGAACCCGGGTGTTCTGGTCTTTCTTTTTCTGATGTGCAAGTGCAGCCGTCTGAAGACCAGTCACCTGCAGATCTGCCGCGTTTGGCGATGGGCTAGTCTGTTTCGTTTCGTTTCCACTCCGATCGGACTTTATCGGAGCGTGCTCATACCGCATGTGTATCTCTTTATTTGCGTTCTTTTCTCAATTCGTGCAAGTTCGCGCGCGTACTTTGCTTCGAAAATCGCGAGGTACCGGCAAGTTCCGAAGGGTAATTTCTCCTCGCACTGCGGCGAGATTGGATGTGTATGTTAGGCCGAGACAAAGAAACGCCAGTCGGGCAGCGACCCTTACGATGATACCTATCCACTGGATGGCTGTTCCGCGCCGTTTTTAGCGCTGTAAGGGTGCCCCGGTTTGCATACGGAGCACCCTTGGCCCGCCAAATCACTCCCGGTTTCCTCGAAGCATTAGGAATAATTGTGTAACCTTCGGGGTATTCGGAGCGCGCGGGAAAAGAAAGCGCGTGAAATAACAAAAAAAAACAGTAGTGTTTTGAAGAGATTGCGGGCACGGGAGTTATCGCCTTTGCCCCGTTGTTGAGGATATGACATTTGAGGAAAAGTGAAAAAAAAAACCTGGAAAAAAAAGCAACAAAGACGGGTCTCTGCTCGCTGCTGGCCATCTGGCCCCGGTGGTATCTCTGCTGGTGCGATTTGAGAAGGCGGCGCGAGAATTATGTGCGCCGCGCAGACTACATAGAGAACCCTCTCTGCGGTCGGTGTTTCCGGGACGACCATCGCTTCTCGAAAGGAAAGGCGCGCGAATGCTGTCGAGCCACCGCTGAACCGAAATCATCCCCTGCCCGCCTTCGCTCTGCATATTACGCCTTCTGAAAAGTCGCGCGAACAAAGTTTTGCCGATTGTGGTGCTCCTTTTTGCGAGACAGATACACGAGTCCCACGCGTGTTTCTTTTTTTTATTATTTTTTCTGCGTTTAGCTCGCTGCGGGGGCCCGTGCGCCTTAATTTCTTTACCTTTCTCGTCTTTCCTGTCTTCAGCTTTCTGCTTATTCCGGCTTGTCTTCCGCGCGGCGGTAACGTTCTAAACCTTGTACTCCCCCAACTATGCGTTATCTGTGCTTTGCCTTCTTCGTATATTTTTTATACTCGCCTTGTTATTCGTGGTTCTCATCGTACATGCAGATTTGGCCCGTTCAACAATAACAACAAAAAAAGATTCTTTTTTTTAAAAGCGCGTATGTTGTAAGAGAAAGCCATTCTACAACCACGGAGCCGCGTAGCGCTTCGTCGGTGGGGTGCGCACCGCGAAGTTTGTCGCCTTATCTCGTATAGTGTGTTTCCGAACTTCTTCGTTTCCAGCGGCGCCCATTCCCGAGACGGAGGCGTGCTTAAGCACGAGCGGGGAGAGACGTAGAACGAGTCTGCCCCCCGTACACCCTTCTCAGCCCCAACTCGTTCATTCATTGCTTTTTTTTTCCCGCGGCGCCTCTATCTGTATCAGCTCGAACGTTTTTCTAACTTTCTTCGTTAGTTCGCACAATTCGTCTTGCTCTTTTCTGGCTGCTCTGGGGGGGGGGGGGGGGGGGCTGGTGTTCAACAAAGGAAAACAAGCATACCCCCACCCCCCCCCCCACCCCCACCCCTTTGTCACTTCGTCTTGCGAAAGCAGCCAGCAGATTGAGGGGAGAGAGACGAGCCTACTTCCGTGATGCGGTGGTGAGTGCAATCCGGAACACACACACACACGCGCATATGTATCCTCCACTCCTGCTGGAAGGCAAAACCTGCGTGCCTCCGCCCTGACATCCCTCTAGTGTAGCTTTGCGGGCCCCGTGTATTGCGGAACAGGAGGGAAGGGTGGGGGACGAGGGTAAAAATTGAAATCGAAACGCCGCCTTGCCGCCAAATATGCGCGCGCCTGCGGTCTCAAAGAGTGTCGGGGAGGAGGAGGAGGAAAGGGCTTCGTTTTCGAAGGAAGCGCGGGAGCGAGCGCCGCGCCCGCGCGATTCGCCGCCGCCGACGGGGGCTCTAGTCCCGCGCGTAATGTGGGTCTGTGCGGCTATCGCGCGGCCGTTTCGGAACCCCCCCCCCCCCCCCCCCCCACTCTCTTCCTCTCCTCGTCCGAAAACGCTGCCCTCCGGCTCGCCTCCTTCTCCTTCGCATCGTGCGTACAGCGCCGAAGGAGGTTGCCCTGTGTGTGCGTGAACGAGTGTTGTTCATCGTCGTTCATCCTCTTCTCGCCCGCTTCATTGGCGCCGAAGGAAGGGTATCTTCTTCCTCAATGGTTCGCGGTTTCGGCGAGCACGAGAAATTCAGAACCCCGGCCACCCGCAACCCCTTTCCTATATAGCCGGCGCCGCTATCTTCCCTTATTCCTTCGGATGGCTCTTCTTGTTTCTTCACCCTCCATTACGCTCGCTTCTCTCTCCTCCCAAATAGGCTGCCGTGTGCGCCCTAAGAAAGGAACAACTGCTTCCCGCGGTGAGCTGGCTAGAAAAGAGAGCGGGCCACCCTGGAAAGCCATACTCGACACGATGTCGCAGTCGGGCACTTTCTCGAGAAATGGCTCGGCCGCGGGCGAGGTTCGTTAGCACCGTTGCTTTTTTCGTTGTGTAATTTTTTCTCGACGCGCCAAATCTGCATAGCGCGTACTGTCTCGCCATCCTATATTCTCTTTTTTTTCTCTTTTTTTTTAATGTTAG
Organism: Rhipicephalus microplus; assembly: GCF_013339725.1. Lineage (NCBI taxonomy): Eukaryota > Metazoa > Arthropoda > Arachnida > Ixodida > Ixodidae > Rhipicephalus > Rhipicephalus microplus. The sequence goes on along the minus strand of NC_051169.1, from coordinate 88,113,899 downwards.
TTGCCAGTGTGTGCCTCTGTAAGCACTTTTTTGTTTGTTTCGCCTTCTCATTCTTTCTAGTGGATGGCGGGTCTTTTTTGTTGTTGTTGTTGTTTGAGTTTGACCGTGATCCAATCTCGTTGGCGGCGTTGGTGCGTGGGTGCCGTTTTTAACGGTTACGGCCGCCGCGGTGTGCTGCTGCTCGTTGGTCGGGTTGCCGCCGTCGGCCGTTGTTGTCGAGTCGTCCCGTCTTCCGCACCTTTGTCGTCATTGCTCCAAATATTCTTTTTTTTTCTCTGTCTTCATTCGCGCGAGTCTTCGGATTGCTGCAGCAACTGCTACAACTTTGCAAACCCTTCTCCTTCTTTTCACCTTCTCCTCCCTCACCCAGTTGTCTTCCAACGACATCTTCACTTTCCCGTTGTGGTCGAGCAGGGTGTCACCCTCCCCCTCTTTCTTTCTTTGTTGTTACGCGCGATCGACGCTGTCGACACTTTGGGGGGGCAAGGGGGGGTCTTCGAAAATTGCGCGTCGGCACCACCTCTTTCCGAGTCTGATAGGGGCGAAAAACTGCTCTTTGGAAAGCGTCCTGCGTTTGTCGCGAGTGCGCATGCGAAGAAGACATTGCCTATACGTGGCTGGATATCTCCGTTTCTTCCTGCTTAACCTGTTCCTTTTTTGTTTCTTGCTAGCTTTTCTCGAGGCTTCGCCATTGCGCTTATTCGGTTGGCGCGCATATGCGACAAAGAGAACGGCCGTGCGTGCACGCGAGTGTGGGTGCAGTAACGACGAGCGTGTACGTGTAATCGTATTCTCCTCGTATACCCATTGGTGTTAACCGCGCTCCTTCTCCGAAGACTTTTTGCTCGGCCATATCTGCGTGGCACACCGCAACTGCAAGCACACGTGCTGGGGCCGTTATGGCGCGCCTTCTTCGCCGACACGCTCGCGTGCTGCCCCCTGTTTGTAGACGTGCATGAGTACGTGCTTCGTTCGTTTTGGCTGTTTCTCGGTTAACGGAGTAGACGTGTGACACAGCCAGGGGGAGAACCAACTTCGGACTACGATTGTGCTAACGGGTGTAACTTGTACGAAAAGCACCCGTTATTGAAGTACATTCCGGAAGAGCAAATGTCAGTATTGGCCTCGAGGACGTACTGTGGCGCCACCTACGTGAGGACGTCACTCATTGGATGCCGGGTTGTGTTGTCTGCTATAACACCGTATTTCCTGCGCTTTTGCTGTGGACACTGCGCATGGTTCCCTTTGTTTTGAATTTCAGTGCTTAAAGGTGTGGTAAGACCTGATAATACGGGCAAGCAAACTGCGAATCGGAGGAGGAGGAGGTAAAACTTTATTAGACCAAGGGATTTGGGCACTTACGTCCCAGGGTCTCCGCACGACCCCACTGCGCTATGCGTTCATGAGTTCATGCAGTTCCATGACGTGGGCGGCCCGGTCAGTGGCGATTTTCTGCTTGGCCGGGTCCGTCGAGCGCAGCAAGGTCTCCCATTCCTCCCATGTGGTCAGTGGCTCCGGGCCCCGCGGGGGAGGGTCCGCCGGGCATTACATGAGAATGTGGGTAAGGGTAGCGTGGAGGTGAGTGCATTGAGCACAGGACGGGGCGTACGCTCCCGGGTAAATGCGGGAAAGAAAATAGGGGGAGGGAAGGGTGCGGGTCTGAAGGCGACGCCATAATATTTGGTGAAAATTTTTGATTGATCGGTGGGGTGGTGGGTATAGCTGGCGTTCGGCGCGATATGACTGGGTCATCTCGTGGAACGAATGCATGCGCTCCCTGGAAGAGCCCGACTCCGATTCCACCGCCGCCCGGTTGATGAGACCTCGGGCGTGGTCATTGGCGGCTTCGTTGCCGGGATTTCCAGAGTGCGCAGGCACCCAGATCAGCTCCACATGGCGGGCCGGTTTTTTGGTGGACGAGCTGAGAATTCTTAAAGCGCTCTCGTGGACTCGTCCTCGCGCGAAATTTAGGATCGCGGTTTTCGAGTCGGAAAGGACGTACCGGGCATCAGTGTGTGCGAGGGCAAGCGCGATCGCCGCTTCTTCCGAGGATTCCGGGGTGGATGCAGGAGAAAGGTAAAAAGTTGCAATGGGTTGGAGTGTGCGATCAACGACTGCAACTGCCGCGTCGTCGCCCGTGCAAGCTGCATCTATCCATACGGCGTCCTCTTCAGAACCGTAGTATTTGTGGAGAGCTTTTGCACGGGCCTTGCGGCGGGCCGAATGGTAGGTAACGTGGGTGTTTCTTGGGAGAGGTTTAACTATTATCTGTGTGTGTATGGGTCGGGGGATTGGTAGAAGTGTGGGGTCGGCTGCTGGTATGTGAATATTGAGGGTGTCAAGTTTGTGGCGTCCGGTGAAAGTTTGAGCTAAACGAGTGTATTGCGCTCGTCTGTGGGCCTCAATGAGTTCGTGTGTGGTGTTATGGAGCCCAAGCTGAAGAAGTTTAGTGGTCTGTGTGTTAGGGGGGAGGTGTAAGGCCACCTTGTAGGCTTTACGAAGCATGGCATCCAGGGTGGCTATTTCTTCTTGTCGAAGTCGGAGATACGGGATTGTATAAAGGAAGCGGCGCAGTATGAAGGCATGAATGAGACGACACAAATCGTGTTCCTTCATGCCATAGTGTTTTCCAGAAACTCTGCGGACGAGGTGCGAGAGCGCATCCGTCACCCGCTTGAGTTTCCGGATAGTGAAAGTGTTACGGCCGTTATTTTGGATGTGAAGGCCCAAGATTCGGATTGTGTCGACCTCTGGGATAGGGCGCCCGTCCAGAGTAACGGTGATGGGGGCAGTGGGAAGAGTACGTGGTGAAGGGCGTATGAGAAGCAGCTCAGATTTTTCTGGGGAACAGGAGAGGCCAATGCTTTGTGCGTGTTGTTGTGTAATGTTTGCGGCGGTTTGTAAGGTTTCCTCTATGCCGCCATCACTACCGTGGGTGGTCCACAGTGTGATGTCGTCTGCATAGAGGGTGTGGTGAAGGTGAGGGATATTGTGAAGAGCGCGGGCTAAGGGAATGAGTGTGGCATTGAAGAGAAAAGGGGAAAGGATCGAACCTTGCAGAGTGCCTACACCACTGAGGGTATATAGAGGGGACGCATGGGGGCCCATATGAACCTCGGCCGTGCGTCCTGATAGGAAGGCTTGTATGTAGGCGTACATACGAACGCCCACATTTAGGGGGGAGAGAGCCGCCATGATCGCTCGGTGTTCTACTCGATCAAAGGCCTTGGTTAAGTCCAGGGCCAAGACGGCTTTAGTATGAGCGGGGATGAGAGGATCAAGAGTGCCGTGCGTCAGTTGAAGCATGGCATCTTGGGCGGAGAGACACGGGCGGAAGCCCACCATGCTGTGCGGGTATAGGTTGTGGTCGTGCATGTGTTGAGTCAGTCTGTTTAAAGCAACGTGCTCGAGAAGCTTCCCGAGACACGATGTGAGTGAAATGGGGCGGAGGTTTGATATGGTAAGGGGTTTGTTAGGTTTAGGGATGAATACAATCTTGGCATGGCGCCAGGATTGCGGCAAGGTGCCTTCCTTCCAGCATTTATTAAAGTAATCTGTAATCTGTGCAATCGATTGATCATCCAGATTACGGAGCATGGAGTTAGTTATCCCGTCTTTTCCCGGTGCAGAGCTTGTTCGGATGTTCTGGAGGGCCATACGGACCTCTTGCTCCGATATGTCGTTGTCCAGGGCTTCAATCGGGGCTCCCGTGTAGGGCGGGAGAGGGGAGGAGGTGCCGGGTGTCGTGTGTGTTGTGCGTAGTTGGTCCAGAAGGGTGTCAGGGGAAAGCGTGGAGTTGTGAAGTAGGCGTGTAATGTGATGTTGTGACGTTGTGCGTGAGTGTGTAGGGTCGATAAGGTGCCGTAGGAGGTGCCTATGCGTTCTTGGTAGAGAGGTTGCCAGCTATGCTGTTGCACACCTGACCCCAGTTGGAACGACACAACTCCTCGGCGTGCGCAGTTAATTGTGTCTGTAGCGTAGCCAGTCGGCGTTTTAACGTTCTGTTATGTTTCTGTCGTTTCCATCTCTCCAGTATGCTGTGGTGCGCCTCCCAGAGGTGGGCTAAGCGAGTGTCTAATGTAGGGGTGTTGGGTGGTGTGGTAATCTTTTGTGTGTGTGCGGTTATATCATCTAGGAGAGATGAGACCCAATGATCAATGTCTTGTATCGGGGTATTGGGGAATTCCCGACGAGCGGATCGGATAGCGTCCCAGTGAATCAGATTGTGGGTGAGGAGTCGAGGTCTGTGTGGTGTGTGAGGTATTTGTATGGCGATAATATAATGGTCGCTTCCAAGTGTGTGTTGTGTACGAGACCATGAGATATCTTTGAGAGAACGGCTGAGTGTGAGGTCTGGACTAGTGTCCATTGTTACGCTATTGCCGATTCGGGTTGGTGTGAGAAAGTTGTTACGTGTAGTGAGGCGCAAGTCTTGAATGGTAGTCCAAAGCCTGCGACCCCGTGCTGTGGTGTACCGATAACCCGTCTGTATGCTGAGAGTTAAAATCGCCGCCTATGAGTAGGGGGTTTCGGCCCGCGATGCGGTGAATTCTCTGCAATAGCGCATCGAGAGTGGCCATGGCCTGGCGTGGGGTGTGGTAGATATTGGCTATAAAAATCGGAGGTGTGTTAAGTTTCGTGGGGATGGGTTCTATGAGGACGGACGGAGTGGAGGAGGTGATTGTGTATTCTTGGTAGGTAAGGGTGCGATGAATAAGTGTGGGCACTCGGGGAGTGTCAGTGGGGTCTGAGTGTACTGCATGGTAACTTGGAAGTTTGGCTTGGTGTTGCGTGTCCTGTAACAAAAGAAGTTTGGGTATGGCAGGGAGGGCAGGTATTAAGAGCTGCAGCGGTGCGCGCTTGCCCCGAAAGCCGCAGCAGTTCCATTGGATTAGTGATAGGTGGGTAGAAGTATCACGACCCGCCATATTGGAGCGTGGGCGGAGCTAGGATTGGTTGTTGTTGCTGTAGTGGAAGTGAAATAGAAGGAGCAGGTGTGTGTGAGATGTAGGTAGAAGACCCCTCATGTGATGAGCTGGTAGTTTCGAGCCTCTGAAGGCGGGTCTCAAATTGCGTAAACCTAGTTTCTAGAGTGTGGGTTAGGCGTGTGAATAGTGCATCCATCTGTTGCTCAAAACGAGTAGACAGCTGCTCGACTATCGTTGAAAATTTAGCTTCGATGCGCGCCTCCAACGCCACCAATTTGGCGTCAAATTTGGCTTCCAAGTTTCTTAGGTCAGCCTGATAATCGTCGACTGAGTCTGAACTGCGTTTCTTTTTAAGGGGGGGGGGGGGTGAGGAGTGTGTGGCGGGGCTGTTGGGTGACTGCGCAGTGGGTGGGGTGACTTGTTCTGGGGACGGCTGTTGCGAAGGAGGTGAGGGGGGAGTAGGGCTTTGTGTTAGAAGGGTCGTGAGACGGCTCACCTCCACACGCAGGGCCCGGAGCTCCTGGTCACGGGGGTCCGGGGCAGGCGGAGTGTTGGTTGCCGGTGGTCTGGTCCCATTGGTCGTCTTCAGCTTGTCCGCCCATGTAGGTTGGTCAGAACTCTTCGACTGCCCTTTTCGTTGGCCGGCATGTGGCTCAGAGCGTTTGGTGCTTGCACCGCGTAGTGAGTGGTCTACTACTTCCTGTGATCGTGGTTCACGTGGTGACTTGGGCCTGGTTACTTTAGGTAGGTGCCGGTGCTTACACTCCCGGGTCCCCGACAGATGTGGGCCTTCGCAGATGATGCAGACTGGAGTACACGTTGTATTTGCCTCCTTCGGGTGTAATTGGCCACATCTGGGGCACCTGTGTGTCGTAGGTTGTATGCATACATCCGTGCGGTGGCCTATGGTCCGGCAGTTACTGCACGTCTCGACCCTTGGTGTATAGGGCGTGCACAGATGCAGTCCTCCACCATAAACAATCTTTCGTGGGAACGGTGGCTTGTCCAAAGGTAATGAGAATCGATCGCGTGAGTCCCATTCGTCGAGCGTCTAGTATAGTTTCGTGTGGGAGATCAAGTCCGCGAGTAGTTCTTGTGGTGATTCCTTCCAGTAGGCGTTTGTAATAACACCCCTGACTGAGCCATCGGGGGGTGCGATGTATGCCGTCATGGCATACTCATGCTTGTCGTAGGTGATGTGCTGTAGCTGCACAAGCTTGAGCGTGTCGTCTTCATTCACCGCAGACACTGTGCAAGTGTTATTGACAGGGTGAATCCGGAGGGTCAGCGTAGATGGGTCGGTCAGCGCAGCGGCCTGCATGAGAGTGGTGAGGAGGTAGCGTGGCTGGAGCGTCGTAAGGTCAAGGCCTCCCTGGGAGCGGAACACCACTTTAAATCCGTCGAGTGGAAGGGGCGGTAGTTGCTTGATCTTTTGGGCGGTTGTATGGAGAACGCGCAGCTGCGTCGAAGAGCTCTGTAGCCCGGGAGTTGTGGCGGTCTGCGGAGTCTCGCGCGACTGGCTCGGCGTCTCTCGCACAGAAGGATCGGCGTTCGTACCGTGGCTCGCGTTTCGTGTTTCCCGGAGGTTTGCCTGGGCTCTGATGACTTGGGTCCAGTCCCGAGGGTCATACTGGCTTGGGTCCATGTCCGTGCCTTGTACTCGAACCTCCATGCTGGCCTAAGGTGAGGAGGCTGCGGCGCGACGCGTCGCAAGGCCTAGCACGGCGGTGGCGCGACGAGGCCTGGTTTTTGGGCCTGGTGGCCCTCCTGGGGCTCGCCGAAACCTCAAGAGGGGTTAGTGGAGAGCGCTCGCCTGTATGAAGGCGTTCGTGTTGTTGAGAGCACTCGAGATACCAGCGATTGGCAATTTTCGCTGTCGCGGTACGGAGCCTGAAGCGAAGTGCTGCTGCACTCCAAGACCCCTAGCGGCCAATCCTGCGAATCGGTGTTCCCCGGTCGCACGCTCGTGTCTAATTTGCCTCGTAAAATTGCGACTAAGAACCGGTGCAGCCGCGGGGGACGACGCAAGTGGTGTCGCGAAAGCAAAGCTGCCGTAGTCCACAAATACTAAGCAGCAAAGCTTGCGCACGCATCCTATCTGTGACGTCAAAACGCAGCGCTGGACTCACTAGTTAGTGGAGGCCCTCGCGGCCAATAACAACAATGAAAAGTTGCGACCGTTGTAGCGGTCGCTTTTTTTTTTTAATAGACAGCTTAACTTTTGCGTATTTGGGGAAGGGAAGAAAAAGAAAATAAATGAAGGTTGTAAACCTAGTGAGAGATTTCGGTCACGTACGTTTACGGCTTGCGTAATGCCGTGTTCGTTTCCACCTCGGCGTTACCCTCCCTCCCGATTTTTTAATTTTTTTCTTCAGAAGGGCTTATGTTAGAGCTGATAAACGAGAAATCTTTTACGCGTGGTGAGGATGGCGTTTCGTGAATTGGCAGCAAGATTATTACTGTGTGTTCCGCCGTGGTGGTCTAGTGGTTAAGGTACTCGGCTGCTTACCCGCAGGTCGCGGGTTCGAATCCCGGCTGCGGCGGCTGCATTTCCGATGGAGGCGGAAATGTTGTAGGCCCGTGTGCTCAGATTTGGGTGCACGTTAAAGAACCACAGGTGGTCAAAATTTCCGGAGCCCTCCACTACGGCGTCTCTCATAATCATATGGTGGTTTTGGGACGTTAAACCCCACATATCAATCAATTATTACCGTTTTCCAGTTACAAGAATGGAGGAAGCGTGGATGTTAGCGGCTGGATGATTGCTGCCACCTCGTCGCACATATCTCAACACGCCAAACACGCAGCTACTTTCGCACCAACTGGACGCATGCTTCTGCGCTGCTGGTGTTAACATTTGGCTACGTAACTCGTCTTAATGTAAAGCATGTTGTCCGTTTAAGTGTTGTGTTTCATAGTCTTTGCGTTTCGACAAGAAAAGTCGCACACCCGCTAAAACTCTAAATGGCCGAGTAAAGAATGCAGGACAAGAAAATATGGACATGAAGGAAAGGAAAAACGAGTGCCAACTTTCAGTTGATTTGTTGGGGGAAGTATACTTCATGCTCATTTATGTATACAATCATTAGTACTAGGGGAAACATGAAGTATGCCTATTTATGTATACAATCGTTAGTACTAATGGAAACATGAAGTATGGCAATTTATGTATACAATCGTTAGTACTAATGGAAACATAATAAAATGGATTTTTATTGCTGTTATCGAGCATTTTCTTTAAAAAAAAAACTGTTGCTCGTTACGATGTATGGACGGCGCAAACAAACTGGCGCACTGCTCTAATAGCAAATGTTCTTCGTAAATGCTCATTAATAAAGAACAAAAATGTTTTATTATTGGCATTATCTTCTGTTAGATCTCATTAATATTGTGTCAAAACACGGAAAAACGAGCCCTTAAGTATGCACTTCTCTCCCTATATATATATATATATTCTATTAAAACTTCGTCCAGTTTTGAGGTTTGTGTTTCGTAGTCGTGCTTTCTTTTTTTAAGTACAAACTTACCCGGCTGCGCGTTTTGGTGTCACAAGGTCATTGCTGATTTGTGAAGCGTTTTCCTGTTTGTATATGAAAAAAAAATCGCGCAATGGGGCTAAACTGGAGGTTGATACTGTGTGGAATGGAATTGCAGCTTTGTTACGGACATTAAAAGCTATAGAAGCCGGTAAAATAAAGGGGTGTAGGAAAGGAACAAATTTTAGTCGCCTTGTTGAACAGTTGCCGCCATTATTACTGTTTTTTTTTTTTTCAGTGTGTGATTGCTCTGGCTACTTTATTTTGCCCTCTTCATCATCCCATCATGGCTGCCTCGTTGACTTTCGCTTGCTTGCCGCTCGAGAATAATGTGTTTTCAGATTGCGGTGAAGCCTTTTAACGAGGATGGCCTGTGCAATGGCGATGCGCGCGCTATGCATTTCGCATTCTGTCGTACTTGTGTGTGATAGCGAAGAGCTGTAGCTTTTCATCAGCGCGCTTGTTTTTTATAATGAGCTTTACTATGGCGCTTGTTTACCATGCGTACTATTTAGTCTCACTCGATCGTCTCTCTCTCTCTTTGTCACTTTCCTCCTCCTCCTGGATCTCCCGTGTCTGTATCTGTTCTTTTTTTTTCAGTGTGTGTATGAACCGTGGTCTTTGCAGTGCTGGTGCTTCTCATGTTTCCTGAGCGGGTGTAATTTATTTAGGGAGTCCTTTATCGGCCAAGACCAAACGGGGTGTGTTTCTTTTTTTTTTTTTGGGGGGGGGGGGGGTGGAGGGGTGGTGAATGGCAGGATGAAACGCCCATCGGTGTGTTAAGAAAGGAAAACCAGTGTTCGGAGACTAAACCTGTCAAAATAAAGTAGCTGTTGCAGCAGCAACAGCAGCTACATTATTTTACCTTACTTTCAGTAGTTGCCCCGTTTGTTTTTTGTATTTCGTTTTTGTTCGCTTCTTGCGTACACCTTTTACTGTATTCGAATTTGTGTGCCGCATCCTATCCCGCGCGGAAAGCTTTCTCTGCCGCGAGACATCGATGTGTTGCGGTTATGCGTGCCAGAAGGGGAATAATCATTTAGCGCGTTTCGCACGGGGCTTTAAAAAAAAAACACTCTTCTTGTGCGTACACCGCTGGTACAGCGGATGTGGCGCTGTTGTTTTCCGTTTATAGTTCGAACGTACTTCATATCTTCGTCACATGACGTCTTTTTGTATGTGTCGCTGGCAGCAGGCTTTCAATTTCCCGCTTGACGCTGCCTCGAGTCTTCTTTTTTCTTATTTTTTGACGAGAAGCGTAGTTTGTTAGCGGTCAACCTGTGGCGAAGGTGTGTAATTGGTGGCAACTTGCATGCGGCCAGAAGTACGCCTGCTTATCTGCGACAGCGGACGACGGTACGCTACACCGCGGCCGCCGAAACTTTTAAGCAGTTTCTTAGTGGATGCCGCATCATTATGTTGTATTTTGTTGGCCTCTTTCAGCAGAAGGGGTAGCTCTCTCTCTCTCTCTCTCTCTTCGTTTGATTCGATGTGCAAAGGTTTCGTATATGGTGTGCTACATAGGCTTACTCTAAGTACGTGCTTCATTTTTTTTTTCCCTCAGTGATAATAGACTTTTTATGCTAGCATCTCTGCCAGCCGAAATAACTGCTCCAGCTTGCTGCTATGCCTGGTGTACATTTTAGGTTTTACCTCTCTTTCTCTCTCACTCCAGAGGATGTTGAAATAATAACAATAATAACAACAACAACAACAATAATAATAATAATAATAATACCTTGAGTCTTTCATCCCCAAACCACTAAATGATTATGAGAGAACGGAGGGCTCCGGAAATATTTGACCATCTGATGTCCTTTAACGTGCGCTGACGTTGCACAGAACACAAGCCCTCTAACATTTCGCCTCCGCCTAAATTCGACCGCCGCAGCCGGAATCGAACCCATGACCATCGGGAAGGGTGCTGACTCGATTATCACGACTACCGCATCATATTGTAGCGAAACGTCGGGGTTGTTCAAGTTAGGCGCATCGGACGACCAGGGAGACGAATAAGTGTGGGTGAAACTCCGCGGAGGCAATCGATGAGACGTCAACACGATGATTTCGGGGAGCGCTCATTGGGGGTTTATTTAGCTAACACAACTTCAATTTACAAAATGCACTGGGTCACAAAGACAAAACATAGAAAATGGTGACATACCCCTCGGCCTGCATGGCCTGGTCTCCCGTGGCGAGATCCGCTGTTTACCCCGACTCCGCTCACCTTTTCAAGTTCAAACATCCTCTTTTTAACCCTTGGTCGAACAAAGAGTCTTTACAAAAACCAATCACATGTTGGGACTCGCAGCATCACAACCAACCACAGAAACACTTTCATAAAAGGCACTACATTTGTAAAAACCTCCTTACCAAAATGAAACACGCAAAGGGAAAGGTCCTCCGCACGTGACACTCTCTCCCATACCAGGCCGTGCTGCCCAACCTTACTCGTGCTGCCTCCTTCGGCCGACTGCCGTCGGCGGCCGTTCCCACGCTCGGGCCCCGTCAGTTCTTTCATTAACTGTTGCTTTCTAGAAGCGTCCTTAAGAGCGATGGGTACACCATTGCTTACCAGGTGTACATGCGACAGCGAGGCGCCCCGACATCCTAACAACAGCGCGAGAGAATATGGTCGTTTACCGGCCACCACTATGTCTCGGTCAGGCTAAGTGGTCGCGTCCCCATGTCATTCTCAATGACACGCGTGCCTGTTAACAATGGCTTAGACTCAGACGGTGGCGCCGGACCTGCCTCTTGCTAGACGCTTTTCCGAGTAAGCTTTCCCCTTCTAATCCCGAACGGGGGCGACCTTGACTGCTCCGTTGGTAAGCCGTAAATGCAGCGTGTAGGCGCCTGTCCCAGGCTGGAAAACACGATTTATCCCACATTCCATTAAAGTCAAAAGCCGAAGCTCTGTAATGGCCAGAGAAACAAACCCAAAGGTAGAAGAGTACAACGAAAGACTTAAAAAAGAAGCAGAGGAGTTGGTTTTGCACAAATTTCCTGAGAAGATACTGGAGCTGGAAACCTTGCTCTCGCGACAATATAGTGAGAGCTAATTGGAAAAAACACCCATGTGAAAACTTAGGTTTAGGAAGTAACCGACTGTGTGGTTGAAACGAGGGAGAACTTCCTTCTCTACAACGCGGTCCACAAACGTATCTCGATTTCTGTACGAACCCAGTCATTATTTTTTTAATTATTGTCATTCTCATTCTACCCCCCCCCCCTTCCCTTGCCCCGCCGTGGTGGTCTAGTGGCCAAGGTACTCGGCTGCTGACGCGCAGGTCGCGGGATCGAATCCCGGCTGCGGCGGCTGCATTTCCGATGGAGGCGGAAATGCTGTAGATCCGTGTACTCAGATTTGGGTGCACGTTAAAGAACCCCAGGTGGTCGAAATTTCCGGAGTCTCTACTGCGGCGTCTCTCATGGTCATATAGTGGTCTTGGGTCGTTGAACCCCACATATCAATCGAATTCCCCCCCCCCCTCTTTTCTTTCTTTTTCCAGCCACAGTCATCGTTCTCTTGTAGGATGTAGTTAACCCTAGAATAAGGTTTTCTCGGAGCAAAGCATGAATGCGCGCAACCACGGAACGGCTTGTTTTCTGAGCGCCTGTAACGCACTCTAGGTGATACTGCAGCGTGGGCATACTTGCTTCTGTTTTTCTCATACTGCCTGTTTTTTTTTATCTTAACACGTGCGGGGTGAGCGAGGTACGAGTAAACCTTAATTCCAATTCTGGCAGGGTTTTTCTTTTCATTTTTGCTTTTGTGTTCGGTCTTGTTTATTCTTTTCTATTTGGCGGCGTAAATGCTGTGCAAGGGAGCGGTTTCGCACCCGCCGATTCGCGCGCTGTTGTGCTTGCTCCGCTTGTGCCGCCGACGTTCTCGCACCAACGCCGTCGTCCCTTCCCTCCGTGTACGCACTTCTAACCGGCGAATTGAGACGATATGGGGCGTTCATAATAAACTTTAACGGCTCCGGTGGCGGCGTCGCGCGAAATTGCCCCCCCCCCCCGTTCTCCTCTTCGTTCACGTATACTCGCGACGAGCTTCTTGTTAGTCGAGAGGGGAGAAAAAAAAAGTGTTCTCGCTCCGTATACACGTCTGTGTTGTTGTTTTTGTTTTGTTTTTTTTTTCTATAAAGTGTATATTTGTATTTCTCTGGTGTTGCAGCTTGTGGACTCCACTCTAGCCCTCCGCTCTTTCACTCTGGCACGTGCGTACGCGCTCGTACTACGCGCCATCAGCTCGAGGTTTCGGGGAGTGCGCGAGTTCCCATTGTCATGCGCCCCGCCCTCGGCAGATAAGTCGCTCGGCTCGGTCCGTGGACAAAGCATTTAGCGCCTCCCGCCCCCCTCGATGTTCGAATTCTTGTTTTGCAAATCTGGTTTTTTTTAACCTAGCAAATGGCCCGTACCCCCCCCCCCCTCCTCACACCCGTTTTTTTTTTTTCGTGACTTTCACCACATGCTTACAGATTGTGGTGTTCATGCGAAGAAGCGTGGGAAAAGCGAGAGCGAACAAGCCTCGTCATTCGGGCGGTATACGGTACTCCCGGTGACCACCACCACGATCACGCTCGGTTTCGCGAGCTCGTTTTCGAGTCTTCAAACGAAGGCACAGAATGAGCCGGTCGCCCGCGCCAAGTGGCCGCGTCGCCTATGCACGCAGCAATAATCGTTTCGCGGAGCCTCTCGCTTGAGAAAGAATTGCATGGCAGGGGTCTGTGCGCGTGGCCAACGCTGCATTGTGTGCAGCCGCCGCCGATCTGCTTACGCGCGCTCCGTGTTTTTTTTTTTTTTTTTTTTTTTTTTTTGCGGGAACCGCGTGGTGCGCTTGCGATCTCCCTGACCCTGGGTTCTGTTTTGCCTCCTGTCGTTTCCCCGTCTAGAGCGATTTCCCGTTTCGCGTGGTCTCTTCTTATTACGAACCTATGGTGCGGTTTAACTTTCTTTTTTTCACTCTCTCTCGACGTGTCGTTCTCCGGTGTGCTCATCGCGAAGGTGTCAGAAACCGCGTGAAAACAAGCCTTGCGAATAATTTTCCGCGCGCCTGTGACCGTAAGCGCACAGGCCTACTTCAAAAAAACAAAAAGAACGGGAACGTTTGTTTGCCTGTGTACGTGGGAACAGCGTTATCGTGTGGTAGCGTTCGGTGTTTTCCTTTCCAAGGACGCACTTAGCCGTCTAATCGTATGTGTCTTTTTTCCACAAAAAATCGCGGAATTGTCCATGTTTTTATTCTTCTTTTCCACCTCTTATTACAACGCGCATAATTTGTATACTTAATAAAAAAGTGCAATTATCTGCGTGCGTTGTCCATTTACTACTTAAACAAGATTGACGGATTGTTTAAAATGGGCTCTTCTGCATGTGCATTCCAAGTGATGAACAGACACATAAACCGCTAAATTAAATGTGTGCGCTTTGAAAAAAGAGAAATGATAACTTAATTTACAGCCTGAAATGAATTGTCGGGGCTGGTTCCTATATCAAGGAAACAGGCACCGGCCATGTGGACGAATAATATTCGCGTCGCCGGTGGTTCTGCAGTGTAATCGAGGCACAACCGCTTTGTGTATGCTTGTCGTTTCTGCGTGGGCATGTTCATAAAGCACGAACACTGGCCTAGACGTCTTACGACAGTTTGAGTGTGAAACTTAACGATAGGTGACAAACAGTTGGTGACGTCGTAAAAGTGTCCGTAACTTTTAAACAATTCTAGACGCCTATACACCTCTTCAACGCCGTCATGCTGGGTTGTGAATGGTAGTGCGAAGGATGACGTCCTATCTTCTGCAGTGCGTGGAAGGGGGGCGGGGGTCAAACCTATTTTGTGCAGCCCAAAGAGTATTATGACGGCGCACAGGACACCGTCAGTGGAAAGGTCTATAGTGCTTACAACAAAGAAATTTTAAAAAATACAATGCCTACATTGAAAATGACTCGAATATAAAGTATGACCTCCGTCATCTTCTAAGGCCCGTGATCAAACAATAACGTCTAGTGAAATCACACTCCACAATAACATGATGGCTATTTTGTTTTCTTAGTAATACTGCAGGACATGCATTTCGATGTTACTGGTTACCAGGTGTTCAGCAGTCACGCGGATTTCAGTGACTCTGCATGGCTCTACAAAATGGCAAGCGTGAATATTCTCGTGTGCCTAAACCACCGGCATTAAAGGGGCCCTGAAACACTTTTTCAAGTAACCATGGAACGAATTCACTGGAAGAGCTTATGGCCTCATGAATCCAACGCCGTAAAAATTTTAAGAATCGGTCCAGTGCGATAGAGTTACAAAGATTTGTAGCATGCTGCAATTGCATTCTCTCTTCTCTCGTCCCGACGAAAGCGCTGGAATCTAAGCATGGAGGGATGGCAGGGCCACAGAAAAAACGTCACGTGCGCCTCGTGATCTTCAGCACTTTTGACTCTTTTTTTTTTCTTCGAATGCGCGGATTGTCAGTGTGATTGCACGCGCACGCGCGGACAAGTAGCGGCCTCCTGCGGCGATCTCTGTAACGAGCGAGTGCGCCATGTTCAAATCAGCCAATGGCTGATAGATGGGCTTGCTACGCGTGATGTTAGGCTATAGTGCGTGATTTTCCAAGAGAAAGCCATTTATAGCTGTCTCATAATTTATTGTGAATTCCAGGCCACGTGATGCGCTATAATATTTGGCTCGCGTGTAGTCGGGAGCCTCTGCTACCGATCGGCAGCGTTTTCTGACCATGTTCTAAAAGCGTTGCCTAGGTACGCTGCGCACGACTACGTTGTGTCTGTAAAGGGTGCTTCGTCCTTTGCAGTCGTGTTATATGGCAAAGCATATTTCTTACAAAGGTGTCGTGTCAAGCATTGTACCTCTAAGGGTGCTTCACCCTTTGCTGTCGCATGAATTGGTAAAGCATCTCTTTGTACACTTTGCCGTAAAGTTTATTTGAACGGCCGCGATTTATTGCAATAACCGCGTTATGATGCGTTGTTTTTGTAAAGGGTGCTTCACAAATAATAATAATGAAATGCGGCAAAGCGTTCTTATTTTACGCTTTACTGAGAAGCGAACTTAACAACCGCCATGTAAAGCTATCGGAAAGTGTTGTGCTTGTAAAAGATGCTTCACCCTATATAGTAGTGCTATGCAGCGAAATGGGTATATTTTACTATTTGCCGAGAAGCGGACTTTAGATACAGTCATGCTGCTCTTGGGTTGACCTGTTGTCCGACAAACCGCTGCAGGGAAAACTTCACATGAACTGTGATCTTGTTGGATCGCATAAACGTTGTATTGCATTCTGTACTGGCGGAACTTGACAGTAAGTTGGAGATAAACGCGTTACTAGTACCTGATAGTGTGCCTTCTATAAATTTCTGGAGCCCTCCATAGCGGCGTCGTTCATGATCATTTTGTAGCTTTGGGGCATGAAACCCTAGCAATTCATACTTCTATAGCTAACATTAGTACACAGTGCAGGTGTTGTGTGAGCAAGTATGGTACACTGGCTGAACAACTGATTCGCTTCACACGAACTCTGAACATTCTTTACGACCTTGATCCTCTGAATTCTGACGCATTAAACTAAAACCAATGACGAATTCGAGGAACTAAAGCATGGTTGCGGTATTAGAGCTTTGCTGGAGTTGCTGGGTTTTCTTTCCCGCTGAATGTAGGCTTTGCAGCCTTGCAGCGCCCTCTAGAGACATGCGTAGCACACGGCGCGACACGTAGTGATAGTGCGTACGGACTGGCAGCTAGCTCTTCCAACACTTAGTTGCTGGGTTAGGGCATGCGTGTCGGATCTGATTGAGAAAGAAAGAAGTGGTGGTTGTGCTTGAGAGGGAGTGAGAGAGAGAGGAGGAGGTTGCATTGAAGTTTAATAAGGAAGCAGTTTACACTAGCCGTCTAAAGGTTAAGCAACAGTGAGGCCAGTCGATATCAGGGGCCTAATGTGGCCTTCTTGGCTGACGTTGGTACGTATTTTCCTGGCGTAAAAAAGTAGAGTCGAAGCAGCACCTGCCACTGACCATGCAAGAATGTCCTACAAGTCAGGCACCAGAACTAACGTACAGAGCCGGTAGAAGCGTTGGCCTTTCGTCGCTCCTACTCGGCTCGCCCCACACCGGAAAGATCTACATCGAGCTTCAAAAGCCGCGCTCTTGTTAATCGTGTTGGCGGTCACTGTCAATACCGGTGCGACGCTACGTGTATACTTGAATAGATTACCGAGGATGAATGGCCACTTATTCCCATGTTGCTAAATGGGTTGCGCAAACTTCATCTGTTTTGCAGCTTTTTTTTTAATTAAGAGCTTCTCATTGATCGTCGTATGCGGCTCATCATCTATCAAGAAACGCTGCGTGCAGTGTTTCGAAGTATACGCGGACGAAGGCTCGCATCTAAGAACTTATATATAGCGGGTCCATTAGCCTTCGAATCGGAGATTGCCGTTTTGTTAAGCACGAATCAAGAAATTCTATCGGATAACTTAACCCACATTCCCGAATACGTCTTATTCTGACGCCCTCGTGCCTGCCTAACTTACATGAATGCAAAGCGTTGCGAAGGCGCGCGTTCGCCTTGTCACGTTTTGGCTGGTTACCGGCACAGTGTTGCTTCATACGCACGTGCTGTAGTACAAAACGAGATGCGCAATTAAAGTACGTGTCTCTACTGTGGTCTACTGGTTGCGCTGTAGTGCAAAATCCGCAAGCGTCGTTGCAGTGACCGTACCTAAGTCCGAACGGTACTCTTCAACCCCCTCACCTCTTGCGCGCGCGCGCGCTGTGTGTGTGTGTGGGGGGGGGGGGGGGGGGTATGCGTGTGTGTGTGTGTGTGTGTGTGTGTGTGTGTGTGTGTGTGTGTGCGCGTGCGCGCGCACACCATTGGTGTTGCAACGATTGGCGCTTTTCGCGTCCCTTTTACTCGTTGCGGTGGTTTCCAGCTAGAAAATTGCCACTGCCCGGTACGATGTTACGGTGTGCTTGCCCGTGCGTTCATATCCGTTTGCGTCAGGGTGTGTGGCGACGCTGTTATCTTCTCGCCGCCGCTATATGCAGAAACCGCGGTTTCCTCACCTCCCAAAGAATTGCTACTTGCGTTTTCTTCTTCATCTCCACGCGCCGTCATATATCCACACTGTTTTCTTTTCTTTATCTCTTGCTTTATCTTCTTTTTGTTTTTCTGTTGCGTTGTTTCTGTGCCTTCCCCCTGCGACGCGCAAAGCAGTTGCTGCGTGTGCGTGGTCCGCGCGTTGTGCATTTCCACTAAATGTTTCTCTTCTCCTTATCTCGCAATTATTTCTTTTTAACTGCTGTCGCGTGGCCCTTGCTTTTTGGTCCCGAGTACGTGCCGCTTGCAATCTGCGCAAACGGCTTCTTCTTATCTCTACGCGACCGGACAATTAGTTCTGCGTGCCTAGGTGGAGCATTTTTCTCGTGTTGTTTTTCACCCCTCATTTGCTTCTTCGTCTCCTGTGCGCTTGGTCACTTGTGCACACCGACGCGACAAAAGTGTAGGGCTGCCGTACGCTACAGTCCCTCCTTCTTTCATCCCGTTCCCGTATTCGTCCGCAATTATAATTACGATAATTAATCGCCGCATGGCGGCGAACTGCCGTTTACAGGGAAGTAGTCCTGCAAATCTCAAAACTTCATCGATTCTCTGAAGAGGTGCCTGTATAAATATAATTCAATGTGCTGTGTTCATCTCCGAGCATTTCTGGCGCGCTGAGTTTGTGAAGAGATATGTGGGTGTGCTCGCGCGCTTTCTTCTTTGCTGCCTTTGACTGAAGAGAGGTGTGTGTGTGTGCGCGCGTGTGTGTGTGTGTGTGTGTGTGTGTGTGTGTGTGTGTGTGTGTGTGTGTGTGTGTGTGTGTGTGTGTGTGTGTGTGTGTGTGTGTGTGTGTTGCGTGTGTGTGTTTGCGTGTGCTTATGTCCTTATTTGCTGTACCAGAAACAACGCAGACAAAAAGAACATACCTACTACGAAGCAGTGTTGGTTGATTTGCTGGAATCGCATGTACTTTCTTCTTGTTACGGTGTGGTTGTCAATAATATTGGTTGATTGGGTTTAATTTGTGCTCCTGTTGGTACCTTAAGGCGTGAAAGTGTTGGAGAAGCGTTTAGGCAACAAACAGAAGCAATTCCGGTGCTTGTATAAAGTAGATACATTTCTGGTGAAATTTGTGTCGTGTCGAGGATCGACGTAAAGGGTGTCAACTACCGCTGTTATCTATCCGGAAATTTGCCGTAGAAGTGATGTAAACGCACGTTTAGGCGTTATTGTCAGAGTCGTTTCGTCGCAATAAACACTTGGGACGAAGTCTGCGAACTTTATTTTGTGCATGTGTGCTGCTCGTTTTTTTTTTTTTTTGGCAAGCACACTTCCCCACAAGGAGATCCGTGCGCAGGAAAAGCCAGCTTGCTAAGGTCATTTGCGTGTCTCCTCAAACGGCCGCTGGGCGGCTTCCATTATCCAGTCCGTCACTGACGTTCCCGGACAGCCTTAGGCGACGCATTCAAACAATAGGCGTGGCGTACGCTTTCGCTTGAGCAACGCTCATTGGCTGAAGGCGGTGCCTACAGCCAGCGAGCGTTGCCCGGCGACGCCGTAGCAAGAACCTTCAAAAGCCAAAAAAAAAAAAAAGAAATACAAAGGACAGCGACGCTTTTCCGACTCGCCATGATGTCATAGTTTTTGACGATATCTGCGAGGGCCTGCCTGACCCTTTCTCGCTAAAATTTAGACTGCATTATAAGATAGTTGGAGACATACCATAACAAGAATAAGAAAATTTCGTGGTACTAGTTTGAACAAAATGCAAAAGAACATGGAGACTGAAGTTCATGACACCATGCTGACATCGGGATCTGAAGTTTTAATCTAAAATTCAAAACAGTGAAATTCTTTTATAACCTTTTATAACTGCAATGTAATGTACTGAGGTATGTTGTGATTTCATCCCAACAACTGCACTGTACAGCTGACATGGTAAAAAGCTGTGCATCACCTTGGTGCACCAATACCCAACAGCATTGTAGAAGGAATGTATGGGACAGTATAACACAGGCATCTCGACTGCGAAGTATCACTACTGCGAAGTATGCTGGAGCGATACTTCGCAGTAGTGGCAAAATGTGGGTTCGACGGAAAATTAGTTCCTTGTCAATTTTATACCTCTGTCATATGGGTGTTTGGAAAATGATCCAATCGTTAGTCTGTTGACTCAGTGGTGAAGCGTAGGCTGCAACATGGGACATTTCGAAGGCCCTCAAGCCAATAGCTCATCGAGTCAATGGGCGATCCCACGACTTCATCAACACCCCTACAAAAGTGAAAGCAGCCTCAACATGCTCTTTCATTAACATTGTATGATTAGAAAATACTCTTGCATGATTAGAAAAAAAAATTAACCAGAATGCTTGAAAACCAGTATATGTGAGTGTTATGAATCATTTAATAGAGTATTTTTACCTCTTTAAATATGTGAACTGCTCATACTTTCGACGACAGCAATGGGCTTGGCATCATTGTGCCGTCTCGGGGGGGGGGGGGGGGATGGAAGTGGTATCGCCCACTGAAGTTTCTCAGTTCAACAGCTTGAAGGCTAAATAGGCATTCATAATTTTGAATCGATAATGTATTGAAATATTTAAACATTGACAGACATGCTTGGGTTTTTAAGTGAATTTGTGTGATTTTTAACTGTTACAAGCTGCCACTCTAGCGTCGCCAGCGCGAAGTCGGCGACGGGAATGACAGCAGGTTGGTTCGTTCCGTACGCAAGCAGAGACAGTGAAGAGATCAGAGACGTGAGAAAACAAAACAAACTTTACTCTAGTGATATTGCAGCACACGGGATCTAATACAACACTTCAATACAACTAACAAAATACATCAACACTTGATACAACTAAAAAATACATATAAAAACAATAAATCAGCTTACGTGAGATAACTATTACAAACTACACAAACTAACCACAATAGAACTACGGAGGAGAAAGTTCGAAGATATAAACAGGTGAACGCATACGTGTGATGACCGGCAGCGTTGCGTCCCCGACGGTCGGATGCGAGAAGTCGAAGAGAGTTCTGGCACGACTGCGATGTCGGCGGTGTTGCAACGCTGGTGGCTCCGGGAGGCTAGTGCTTGCAGGTGACTTCGAGCAGGTTGAGCTAACTCGAGGCGAAGTCCCGATGTCTACGTTGCAGACGTTACTATCGCGTCACAACTAGACGAACAACTAAGTTTAGGTGGCCAGCCGATACAGAGCCACACTAAAAACTTCTAGAAGAGATGCTTGTTGATCTGTTTCTACACCATGTTGGTCAGCGACTAGTCTGCCTAGCAGGGCAAAATCCTGCGCTTAAATCCCCCTTGTGTCTCTTCGCTCTCTTCCTTGGGGACAAGAGACCTCTACGTGGGTCCAATCATGTGCGTTTAATTGATGGAAACTGCGCCCCCAAAAATATTTTGACCCCACCCCTTTATTGGGAGAGGGCCCTCAGCTAGCGAGAGTGACAACCTCTCGGGTTGTTGTCATACGGCTTGGCCACCAGAGCGTTTCCCACGCTTTTCCCCGTGGGAACGGTCAACTGTTTGGCTCTCAGCCGGTGCGTCTCGTAGTCTAATCCTTGTTCGGGGTATACCGCGGCCTTCTACGACCTTGCAGACGCCGCCGCAGTTACAAAAGGATCAACCTTCGGCGGCGACGTTCTAAGAAGAGCGCTTCATTCTGCCCTTCTCGGCTCCCTTTCATGCGCCCGCCGTTCTCACGTTCAGTGGGGGAGTACGGCGCCCGTTGATTGCCGTGACGCGGTGTCGACAAAAATGGCCGTCCGTGACATTAACCTATGGCGACATGAATACGAATATAAAGATTGGTAGTGCCGCACAATTTTTGTGAGAAATGCCTGAACCACTCAACTGCCATTTAAAGCTACCGTGTAGCCACATGACAACTCCATCGAGTGGATGAACTTGTGGCGTTCTGATAGCCATTGACTGCATAGCTGTTGCTTTTCCAAAAGGTACCGTGTGACCCTGGTATTATACACTGAAGTTGCTTCTGCAAGTTCACTACTATTTTGTGGAATATCTTTTATAAATTATGGTAATGTCAGCAGGTTGTGGTTATTAAATGTTATTTTTCTTTTCCTTTCTCCCTTAGATTGTCCACCGAAGCCTCACTTTGGGGGAAATCCTGGATGGTGATCGAATGGCAGAATCAATGTACAAGATAGAATTCAAAGGTGTGTCTCATTATGAATTTATGAATGCCATACCTAATCATGGCCCTGTGGAGAACCAGCTGACTTGTTTTGAAATGACATTAGTTCCTTTTTGCGTTCAGCTTTGCACCTGGCTTCTACGTGGTAGTACTTTATATCAAGCACTGCTGGTTTTGCAAGGCACCTAACAGGAATACTGTAAATCTGAAATATCTAAGTAGGGCTCTGCTTGCACACTGCATTTATATGCAAAATAGGAAGCACCATTATGAAGTTTGTTTTAAATGGAGTAAATTTTGATTTTTAAAAGAAAGGCCAGTATCGCTGTATTAGGCAGCTAGGTTTTTACTAGCTACCTGATATATATATATATATATATATATATATATATATATATATATATATATATATATATATATAGAGAGAGAGAGAGAGAGAGAGAGAGGAGAAAACTAAAGAAAGGGAGAGGAGCGGCGGCGGCTAAGGTGTGCTGCACAATGTAAAATGTGCACCACTACGAGCACAGCGGTGCAAAATCAAAAACGACAAAAAAAAAAAGGAGGTAGAGACAAGCATCATCATTTAAATGTAATGTGATCCATCAGCCATATTTGTTTTATGCCTTTGGCATAAAAATTGTAGGAAGTAGGAAAGGAACCGTGCTTATGGACACTTTCTGATGCATACAGAGAGAATAGTAAGCGGCAGAAATAGTGCAAAGGAGATGTGACACAACTTCTGTTTGTCAGTGCTCATCCTCTGTGTTCCTTCGCTCTTGTTACGTCTTTTTCTCGCTGTTTTTCTATTGACAAAGGTTTGACCAACTAGCCCAACGAACTGCACATCTGGAAAAGAAGAGAGTGTTGACATTGGCAGCGATGCCACACCCTAATTTTTATGGTAGGAGGACTATCGAGTTTTTTCAGTGTCCTGCAATTAACAGCCAATTTGAAAAATCATTTTGGTGGTATGCTACATAGACAACGCCAGACAACTTCCTCTTGTCTCTCAGTTCAGATTTCAACTGACATTGGTTCAAACCTTAAGAACGTTACCCGTTAGTAAAATTCTGAGTTCCTAATTCTTACACATCTTATCTCTACTTTTCCCACCCCCTTAATTTGTTGGCATATTTTCGCCTGGAAAAATCGAATTTTTGGCATTAGACAGTAACACATATTATTTTAAGTACACAGCATTTCTAGTAATAAAATAACACACCATACAAAAAGACCTAAGTTTTTTTTTTTGTCACAAGGAAATGTCAGTTCTGCAGCTATTGTCACTGCCCTCTTGCCCTGCATCCTTGCATACTGTGTGCAGTGTTAGCCCACTCGGCGTTCACTTGTTAAATACTTCCCGTTACACTATTATCGGTCAAGCTACTTAGCTGACGATTTCAACTGACATTGGTTCAAACCTTAAGAACGTTACCCGTTGCTGAAATTGTTAAAACTATTTTGAGTTCCCAATTCTTAGACACACTCTCAGTCAACTCATTTAGGAGTGTCTGCCTTCAATTCCATCGAAGTAGCATACATGTGGCAAGTGAAGCAGACTGGGAAAC
This sequence comes from Rhipicephalus microplus, assembly GCF_013339725.1. Classification (NCBI taxonomy): domain Eukaryota; kingdom Metazoa; phylum Arthropoda; class Arachnida; order Ixodida; family Ixodidae; genus Rhipicephalus; species Rhipicephalus microplus. The sequence goes on along the minus strand of NC_051169.1, from coordinate 88,090,625 downwards.
ACAAAGGAACATGATAAAGCACATCAGGAAAGTTGCTTAAAGCCACTAAAATGAAGTGCTTTGATGATGAAATAAGGGAAGTCGGACGTGGTGTCAAACAAATGTGAAAACGGTAAATGGTTTTTTTGGCAAGACCTCTGCACAAACAGAAATAACTTTGATTCACTCAGGAAACTGCATGATTCAAAACTCATGTGATATTGCCAATGCTTTTAGCGATTAATCCAGCTTTGATACACTGCAGTCGGCAGCATCCTTTGACTACACGTGTTCACAACTACCACATTCCTTTTTTAAGAGTTTTGCTCGGCCAGTAAACAACCGTGAGGAACGAAAATTGTTATAAAGTGGAATACGTGAACTTTTACTTCATGAACATGCTGTCATAAAAATTTTACGAATATGTACTATATTAAGGAAGTTACAGGGGTTAGAGTATCGGTTTCAGCTGGTTTCAAATTTTCGCACGGCCTCGCCACCCTTCTCCTTCACATAAAGGGGAAGGCATAGCCACTCGTCGTGGCTTTGCCCTTTTTGGCAACGTGACGCAAGAGCAGCAATTGACATCATTGGCGAACTCTATCAGTCGCAACACACTTCCTACAGTGCCTGGTTGTTTATTGTTTACCTGGTGCCGATGCTTCTCCACTGCCCAGTCGCTCAATTTGCAGCCAACAATGGAGCAACGCTTTTTTTTTTTCGTGTTGCTCATGTCGAGGGCGAAGTAGTTGAGCGAAGAATGTACGCATGACAACTGCGAGGCCAAAACTGTATCACCGCATTGCCAAGAAACAAGGGGAGGTTTTGTAGCAGCAGGTGGGAACAGGAACTAACGTTGACTTCACTACTGTTTGTTGAGACCTGGTTTAGACCAATCGACAAGTTGCGTGCTGCGTCGAATCGCCGATCACCGACTTTTCGTCACTGCCCGTGGAAGGAGGATTGGTCAGGCGTAGGAAATGAGCGTGCCAATTGTTTTTCAGAATGGAGGCTTTGCGCAGCTCGCAGCACTGTAATATTCAGAAAACGTGATCGTTGCGGTTTACTCTACGAATGGCCGAGCTTGTTTGAAGGGTGTAAAAAAAAAGGCCCCTTAGAGCTTAAGGGAAAACATTGGGTATCCACAAAAAACTTTTCACACCATTGCCGAAAGCTCACCGCCAACAAAGACAGTTCATGCAGCCACCGCATCGAGCTTGCCTACCACATTGGCTGAGTATGAATGACAGAAAACCCGCACTCCTATCTTTGGGTGCCACAGCCAGCTTTGCACGTTAGTTATAGTGCTTTAGTTTGGACATTTTCGCATGGTCTACGAGAGGCTGTGGTTCGACTCTACATTGTCTACACCCAGGAAAAACCTAGTATCAGCCAAGAAAACCATGCTAAGACCCAAAAATCAACCAGCTTTTTTTTTATCCAAGTTTACCTGAAGGAGTTTTTACTGTTTTCAGTAGTACTAAGAATTCAAGCGCTGGTCCTGACGAGTTCTGTGCTGCCTACTATAAACTGGGGGCTCATTTAATCTCCAATGTATTGACACATTGTGATTTTTAATTTGTTACTAGATTCTTCCCAACAGTGGTGGAAAAAAAAAACCTAGAAATATTCCTACTTTTTAGGAGTATGATGAACATTAAATTGCTAATTAGTACTGGCACATAGCAATTCTTTTATTTTTCAACAAAGCCTTATGAAAACTTTTCATGGGATGTTCGATAAATTACCAAGATAAGTTTTCCGTTCATTCTGGCAATGATTGATGATTTGATGATTGATATGTGTGGTTTAACATCCCAAAACTATCATATGATTATGAGAGAAGCCGTAGTGGATGGCTCCGGAAATTTCAACCACCAGGGGTTTTTTAACGTGTGCTGTTAAGTTTGGCCTGGAAATTCGTCTGAGCAGACGTCTTTGTGCGTAAGCCGATCCACTGGTGAGGCTCTCAATCCCTTCGGCGCCCAGTCTGACAGACGCCGTCGAAGATTTGAGCAATTATCCAGACCAAGCAGCAAGCAAAGCCGAGTTCCCGTCCTTCAAATGCGAACCCTTTTCTCCTCCCTTCAAGCAGAAGCGGTGACTAATGGACTCGGCGACTCATCGGGCAACGGGAAAGCTGGCGTGACCAGCGACAGAGTTGACGGCGGAGCGGCACTTCTTTAATCCTCAGTAGCCGATCGGCCGACTGCCTATGCCCGCCAGGCATTGTCCCTGCTGGCCTGAGGAGGAGACGTCGTGGCGCCGCGACGCCACGACGAAAGAGGGCAACAGGGACGGCGTCTTCCTGAAAGAGACCGCGACGGACACCGCAGATCGCCCCGCTAATTGGGCGAGCTGTGCGGTGGACCCTTTGAAGTATGCGGCCAGGATCGTGGAAACTCTCGACAAACGGCACACACACGACGAGGAAGAGCCCTGCTGGCGCCACCACAGTGCAGTGTTCACGTGGACCGGGCATGCTCGCCCCCCTCACCTGTGTGTGCGTGATTGGTGTTCGACTCGGAGAGGAGGAGCCCGACAGGGCATAAAACGACGCCGCAGAGTGCTGGACGTCGCTCTGAACTATGTAACGTTCAACCACCACGCTCGTGGTTTGTGAAACCACTATCCCTTCTTTTCTGTAAATATGTGTAAATAATGTCATAAACCCATGTTTCTGTTTTCCGTATCCTCTTGTCAGCGTTCATATCCTCCAGCGACCTTCCTTCCTTTCAACATCTCTTACAACTGGTGGCAGCGGTGGGATGCCATCATCAGCAACTTCTTCCTTCAACATCTTACAGTGCCCAAATGTGAGCACACAGGCCTACAGCATTTTCGCCTCCATCTAAACTGCAGCCGCTGCAGCCGGGATTCGATCCCACGACCTGCAGGTCAGCAGCACGTCAGCAGCACCTTAGCCACTAGACCATCATGGCGGGTTCTGGCAACGTATTCACTTTCAGACTGGGATACTCAACTGAACCAACTCTAATACGACTTGCAGATGAAATTAAATCAGCTATTGATATTCTTAGTGTTGTTTGGGGCATTTTTATTTTAATTGATTTTATCTCACATGACATTGCATTTGAGAAACGAGTTGATCGATGTACTTGGACTCTCGTTAAAACTAATCGAAGTTATCTGCATGATCACAAGTAGTTATTATATGTGTCCAGTACCTATTCTGATTCCAGAACCATCAACATGAGCTTTCAGTAGGAATTCATTTTGAGCCTGTTTTTATTTTTAATTTACATCAATGATCGTCCGCAAAGTCTATTAGACCTGTCCTGCATGCTCTATGCAGATGATACTATACTAACTACAGATAAAGAGGTTGACTTGATGTTTAAACTAAATACCTGCTTGATGAATATTGTTAACTGGTTCAACAATGATAACCACAAAAAAATCTAGCCTTGTATATTCGTCAACGAATTTTTTTTTTTTTTTTGTATAGATGAGTGATACTCGAATTTGCACCGCTACTTCTAGCACAGTGTTCCTTGGGGTCGAACTTGATGAGCATCTAAACCTTAATTCTCACGTTTTTCTGTTTACATGGAAAGCAGCATATGCCATTCGAATCTTGCCAAAAGTTTGCCCTTTCTTTCATTTCAAAACATTGTTGTCATTCTACCTACACTTCCTTTCACAGCAATACAATGTACTGCATTTTATCACAAGGAAACATGTATGTCACTTATTTATCCACCATTCATCATCTTCAGAATCTGGCGGTGACATTAATAGCCTTTATTAGCTTGATGTCAAATTCGATCCTTGCTATGCTTACATGGCATTTTATTGGTTCAAAAACTAAACTTATTTTCTTCACATTCTCATTTACAAATATGTCAATGGGAAGCTCCCCATTCCCTTACTGTGGACAAGCCAGTTTCACTATATATCATCGTGTTTTGTAACATCTAACAGCTTTATGTTACCGAAACCCAAGACTAATCATGGCAAGTTTACTGCAAAATTTTCATTCGTGTCCTTGTGAAGTTCCTTGCCTCGGGATATAAAAATTTGACATTTTGAAATGTTTTAAAAAATGTTTGCATTTACACTTGTTAGAGCCTTATATTTGTTACATTATTCATGGTAACCGCTTTTGCATTTCAGCATATATGTTGTGTTTTGCTCATTTGTACATTTTCTATAGCTTATTTTTAAATCTTTGCCACTGTTTACCGTAGCATTTTTCTTCAATGTATTATTTTATAGAAATGCTCACTCACTCACAGCCTCTTGACCCTGAGACCTCCTTTTGTATCTGTATATCTCACGTACGATGTATCACGTCTACTTCAAATACTAACTGAATCTTGAAATCTTGTCTGAAAAACATTAGCAAGAGGACCGTATGATGACAGGCTGTTCACCGGCACCTACAGCATGCATGTGCCTCAACCTAAATGGCAGCAGATGCATTGACGATAGTCTCCAGACATTGAACCTCACATGGTTGCATTGGAAGTTGCTGGTTTCAAATGAGCACTTACTCGCGGGTAATAGTATTGATATGCATTTTGTAAGCATAACTTCACTGCCATGTAGTCGTCATCCTGTGTTCAGGCTACTGCTTTCTTTGAATTATTTATTTGCACACAAGTCCTGTGTACAACATGTTAACACGAATTTACTACTGAAGCATGTCACCATGCTTCACTTTTCTGGAAGTATGGAGAAAGCAGATTATTATTATTATTATTATTATTATTATTATTATTATTATTATTATTATTATTATTATTATTATTATTATTATTATTATTATTATCTGGAGTAAAATGTTGGGCATTTTCTTTTTGGCTGCACTTACATGGAAGTGAATGCAATGCCTCTTGCAGTAAATGTGGAGAAGAAGGTGCTCTGCACGGTGAACCTGTCAGCCGAGGACTTCAAGAAGCTGAAGGAAGCCATTGAAGATCTCTACTATTTTGAGTTTGTTCTAGGTATGTTGATCAATGCACGCTGTTATGTATTTTAGCACATGATGCACAGCACTGAGTTTGTAAGGCGCCAACAGACCAAGCATATACATGTTGAAATATCAACGATGTACAATAACCACCGACATCCAACTGTTCGTTTCCAGAACTGTGAATAAATGTCACCCCTCCCCTCCCCCCCCTTTTTTTTTCATTTAGATATACGAACTTATGTAATGCACACTTGAAAAAAGGTAATTCAAGATTTATTTTTGCTACTGGTGAGTGTTATGTAAATAGTTAACTTCAGTAGTGCATATAAATTGATGGGATATTGTTGGGTGTACCCTTTTAGCTTAGAATTACCCTTGTTTTGGCAGTATTGTTTTTGAATGTACAAATCAGGACACATAAAATGCATCTCTGTGGGATAAAAACAATGTTGGGCTCTGATCTTGCTCAGTAGTTTTCTCTCTCTCTCTCTCTCTCTCTCTCTCTCTCTCTCCTCTCTCCTCTCTCTCTCTCTCTCTCTCTCTCTCTCTCTCTCTCTCTTTCTCTCTCTCTCTCTCTCTCTCTTTTACAGCCACTTCAGCGATATCAGCATCATATGTATTGTTTTGCGTTCTTCTTTGCATGTTTCAGATGGCCTGAGACTATGGGGCTTCATTGGGCAGCTGGAAGAAGGCTCCTTGATCCCACACAAGCACAAACTGTATCTATGGACGCACCTCACCTTCAACATTGAGTACAATGGAAAAGAGGTAAAGAGAATTCAGTAGCAGTGATTTTAAGATGAGTGATTGATTGATTGGTTGATTTATTGATTTATTTATTGATTGATAATGTCATTGGGAGAGTAATTTCACTGGTGTCTACTGCTTTTATGGAGTAGCTCCTTCGGAGAAGTGTTTGAGACCACAGAACCCAATCAAAGCCTAGCTCTAATCTGTTGTGAATGTTCATAAAATATTCCACAAGTTCTTCTGGTGAAATGCAAGAAAGATTGCTACAGGCATCTATTAACTTCAGCCATAATTAAAGTCTGCTGCTTTATAGTGTTATGATTCATAACGAGTGCAAATTTTTTTTAGATTAACATCTTCTCATGGCTGTCTGAAAATGGGTGATTCAAGGAAAATATCGTGTTTTTAGTGCATTCCCAGCCCCAAGGACAGTCTAGACAAGCTGCATGGCTTTTGGGGTTGTGTATTGGTTTCATTAGTTGAATTCGATCTGTTGAATTTTGTATATTAGGAATATAAAGTTTTTTACTGGCACTAAATTATAGGTGTTAGCCAGTGTCGCGGAGGACCTGGGACCTTTGGTTTTGATAGAATTTACTGTAAAATAAAAATTGGCCAGAATAAAAGTAATTAATATAGTAACACATTAGTTAGTCTGTTCGATCCTTGAATCCATGTAAGCTCAACTCAAAAAGCATTAATAGTTCAAGTACTATGTTGAAACTGTGAGAAATGTTTTCTTGTCTTTCATTGTTTCTTTTCTTCTTTAGTTTAAGTTTGTGTAATATACTCAAATGGCCTTTCTCAGTAGGGTTATGTGTCTTGAATAGCTTAATGTTTCATTGCAATGTGCATTGTATTATTCCTTACTGATTAATCAGTTGTTTTCACCCTGTTGTAATGCCTAACAGGGCATTTAAGGCATTTAAACAAAACATAAAACCATATATTTGAGAAATAGCCCAGACTAGTATGACTTCAGTTTCAGTTTCATCATTACCACCTGTGGCACTTCTGTTGTGTAAAGTCGGCGACATCATTGCTTCTTTCACTTTTGTACAATTGAAGTAACGCATTGCTTTCATGCCTCTTCACTGTTTTCCATGCTATGTGGTTTCATGTTTTTACGGGTACACATCCTTTGTAGGCTTATATATACTCAAAGCTAGGATGCAACCTGAAAGGTTCACAAAGGCTTTTTTTTACTTGATTGTGATTGGTATAAGGCACAGTGCAATTATTGTGAATTGATGGGGTAGTAATAGTTTTCTGTCGTCATTTTCTTTAGTGCAGATTATTTTGACCGAGAGGGTGTGTATGAGGGAGGGATGGGTACACACGTGCTTGAGTGAATGTACTTGACACCCTGTGGAGGTGCTCTTTGAGACACTCTGTGAACATTAGTAGTGTGCACAACTACTTTTGCTAGCTGTGTCAACTAGTGCATAACAAAGAGTAAGATACAGTGAGGTTTGAATGAATTGAACCTGCTGCTTAAGAAATGTGTCTTTATTTAAGTTAATCTTGTAGTGTATCATTCCGTTTATACTTGCATAGTTGAAGGCACCAGCATTTTCGATGAGTCCCCCCTCCGCGAGCCACGTTGAAAGTATAATTAATGTTTGCTGAAAATGAATATAGCCTAAAATAAAATCACGCTACTTTTCCAGCCTGAGATTTAATTCTACAAGGTCCGTATGGAGGCATCAGAAGCAGCTTCTTCCTGATGTGATGGCACACTTGCAACAGCCATGTTTTGGGGTGGGAAATGTGAACTTCAAGAGGCGCCAAGTGCCAGTCACCTGCAAACGTTGGTTGCAGCTAAAATTGTTTTTTAGTGGACCCCTGAGTGACTTGGTGCAAGTGCATAATGCTGCAAACGAGTGAATTATGGTACAGTGTCCAATTTTATGAAAGGGAACACGCGAGCGCGTGGCTTTCGCTCTGGCATGGCTGCCTGCAACACCCTCTGCTGACACCACTTTTGGTGGCATCGTACATTGCGAGACTGGATTGGGAGTGCAATCTAGCAGCGTTTCTCAAACGGCCATAACTACTTTTCTCTGCTTACAGATGACGTGAAAAGCAGACACACTTTCTTTATCTGTTGGTTGATGGTGCTGTGGATAGCCACAGCAGTGCGCAGGCCACACGCTCGCATTTTCCTCTTCATAAAAAAAGGACAGTGTACAATCGAACGTAAATTTTTGTGTTGCCTGGCAATGAACGATACCATGATGATTCGACCAACCCCTCATAGCCTCAAGATTACACTAGCTGACTATTTTCTGTTTTTCAAAAGCAAAATCCTTACCTAAAGGATATTCACCATTGAGCCTAAGGTGCCGTCATGGAAGCTTGTACGTGTGCCCTTGAAGAACCTCCTGAAATCTAGGTATCTGGTGAAGGGGAGAGGGAGGCCTTTCAGTTTTGAAAAAGTTGTTTGCAAAAATGCGTTGATTCTTCAACTATTTTTGAGGCACTATAGCAATATCTCTAATAAAGCTATTTTTTATAAATAATTCTTATACAAACCCTTTATATGCATAAATAGAACATAAATGACTGTAAGGTAATCACATAATTAATTGAAATTTAATGAATATATTTCAAAACATATGAATCAGCATATTATGACATTCTTTTTGTTAAAGTAGAATATCGAATTCCTTAGAATAACGTGTAAATCTAACATATTTACGAACAGGTTTATAACAGTTGTTGTCCACAGAATCACCTGAGCACTTGGGAGGATGGAATATTGCACTTCACAGTTATAAGTAACATTTCTATATATACTGCAAGCAAGAACCACTGCCACATGTCTTTTTTTTTTCTTTTTTTTTCATCTTTTTGCTGTATCTGGCCTCTGTAACCCAGGGAGCAGCGATCAAGCATCTATCTCGCCTTTGTGCAGGTGATATCGGCTAATGTGACAGTGACGGACGGTGTGCCCTTGCTCCTGGATGAGATGGCAGCTCCGCTGGACATCACCCACACGTACTCCGTGCGCTGGCTGCCCACAAACGTCACCGAGCGCGCCCCCCTCGGACTCTCCAAGGACGGACCTCGTGCGTTTTTCTTCCCGCAGACATTGGAGGTGAGTGGAAGCGTGCCGAAGGCATGCTCTGTGTTATGTCCGGTGTTGTCGTCGGCCCATAGACGTACGCGTAGGTCACAGTAGTCCAAAAAGCTCAAAAGCTCAGACAGCCTCGAACGGTTAAAAACAAGTTTATTCCTATTCGGATGGAGGCGGCGGCCGAACTGCCGGGGGAAACGAACGGTGGCTCGTTTGCGCCGAGCAGGGGAAGGGGAGGAGTCAACATCTGGAAGCAGTTTCAGCAACCGGTTCTTCGCGGGTTCGGAGGCTCGCTCGTGACACAGGGGTGCTTGGAACACAACATCTCCTCCCTCCCTAGATTGTCGCTTGGAAGCGATCTGGGGGCCGCCGTGGACGCTCTGGACGCACTAGGAAGAGAAGCCTCCGCTCGCTGGGTGTCGTTTCTCTTGTGTTCAGGGCGGGCGGGCGGCGGCGCCGATTCATCTGGTGCGAGATGCCAAGCTAAGTGGAACGAAGCTTCCGTCGAGGTGGCTGCTTGAATGGGAGGTTCCCTTGGCAAATTACCTGAACGGCGTAGCTGATTAAGGTGGCGGCGTGTGGCCTTTCCACCAATGTCGACGAGCCATGACCGCAAACGTATGCATTTGAGTGCCGTTGCTTCAACCCAGCCGGGCTTTCTGTGGAACTGGCGGGCGTATATGCGCTGTCCAATTTTAATTCTCCTGCTATGCGGGAGCTTTTCTTCCTCCGCCTCCGACGGTGCTTTCGCTGAGGGCTCCGGGACAATTGCTGTCAGCTGGGTTCTCATTTCTCGTCTGAACATCAATTTCGCTGGCGTTTGATCAGTAGTGCTTTGAACAGTGTTGTGCTGTCTGAAGAGAAAGCGCGCAATGCGGCGTTGCATTGTCCCAGTCTGGTCTTTAATAAGGGCGCGCTTTAGCTCAGCCACGTAGCGCTCGGCTTGTCCGTTCGTAGCCGGGTGGTAAGGAGCTGATGTAACAGACGAGACGCCGTTGTCGCTGTAAAACTTGAGAATTTCCGTGGACATAAACGGAGTGTCGTTGTCCGAGACCACCTTGCGCGGTATTCCAAACGTTGCAAACAACGACCGCAGAGTGTCGATAACTGCTGCCGATGTCGTTCTAGCCATTTGTTTTACCTCCAGCCACTTTGTGTATGCGTCTACAACCACCAACAACTACCAGGAACGAACACCCTTCGATAGGTCCAGCAAAATCAATGTGCAGGGTGTGCCAAGGCGTGTCTGGTCTTTCCCATTCAGGAATAGGGGCTCTTGGCGGGCTTCTGTGGTTGCATTGACAAGGCTGGCAATCGTGAACTGTTAATTCTATATCATGGTCGATACCAGGCCACCACATATAACTTCTGGCGCACTTTTCCATGGCAACAATGCCTCGATGACCTGCGTGGACAAGCGACATGGCCTGTTCGCGAAGTGCCGCTGGAAAACAACTCTTGATCCCAAGGTGACGCAACCGCGATGAGTGCTCAACTCCGCAGCTCGCTTGCGGTAAGCGTTGAAGTGTTCACCCTTTAGCTTCTGCACGTTGCCCTTGTATAGCTGTGTAGACTTCCTTCAAGACAGTGCACTCCTGCGTTGATGCTGCTACCGTGTCAGCTGTTAGCGGAGGGTTCGGCAGCGCCTCGAACATGACTATATCACCCGGCGGAGGTGGTTCATCTATTGTGGTGTCCAGCGGCAGGCGGCTTAGTGCGTCGGCGTTCTGGTGTTTCTTCCCAGTGCGATGTACGAGTTCGTAATCGTACACCGACATCTTGATGCACCATCGTGTCATTCGTGGCGACAATGTCTGTGGCATTGGCTTCTGGGGACCTATAATACCCAATAAGGGCCGGTGATCTGTTATGAAAGTCACTTTCCTGCCGGTAATGTACTGCCGAAAGTGATCTGCTGCGTAGATGATGGCAAGTCTCTCTTTATCTAGCTGGGAATAATTCCTCTCTGCCTGCGATAGGGTGCGCGAAGCAAAAGCGATCGGGGCTTCCCGTCCCTGGTCGTCAACTTGGGAGAGGACTGCTCCCACTCCGTATGGTGATGCGTCACAGGCTAGCAGTAGGGGTCTCCTTTCGTCGTAGTGTCGCAGAACACTAGACTTGCGAAGTAGTTGCTTAAAGGCAACAAATGACTCTTGGTGGCGTGGCGACCAAGTCCATGGGACTTCTTTTTGCAGGAGCTGATATAGATCGTTGGCCACTGTAGCTCGATGTTCTAAGAACCGGTCATAGAACGTCAATAGCCCCAAAAACGACTGCAGTTCTTGCTTGTTAGTAGGCGCTCGTGCTTCGGTGATTGCACGCACTTTGTCTTTAGTGGGATGGATACCCTGCGTGTCAATTTGATGTCCAAGAAACTTCACTTCAGGCACCGCAAAAACACATTTTTCTTTACTGATGCGCAAATTAGCATTTGCTAGCCTTTCCAAAATGAGCTCCAAGCGTTCTGTGTGCTCTTCATTGGAGGCGCCACCGACAATAACATCGTCCAAGTAGACGCAAACACCCGGGATCCCACTAAATGTAGACTCCATAAATTTCTGGAAGATTACTGGCACTGCAGATATTCCGAATGGTAGCCTTTTAACTTTGTAAAGACCCTTAATAGTGTTTATCGTGAGCAGTTCAGACGTTGATTCGCTCACCTTCAGCTGCTGGTAGGCTTGTGTCAAGTCCAAGGTGCTGAAGATTTTTCCACCCCGAAGCCTGCTAAAAACCTCTTCCGGTGTCGGCAGTGGGTAGGAAGATGCTTTTGTCGCCAGGTTGACAGTGCTCCGGTAGTCTCCGCAGAGGCGTAGGGTACCGTTCTTCTTTCGGACGACAACGAGTGGTGTAGCCCATTCCGAATGTTGCATCGGTTCGATGATCCCTCGTTCCTACAGTCGGTCAAGCTCATTCTCGACTGACGTTTGTAGGGTGAAAGGCACTGACCTAGCTTTCAAAAATTTCGGCGTCGCATCCTCCCGCAGCTCCAGTGTGACTGGAAGTCCGTTGTTCCCTGGTATTTCTTCGGAGAAAACAGCTTTGTACTTATCTTGAAGCTGCTCCACTGACGGATAACTGGGTGTGTGGTGAACTCCGCCAATGACCACTCCAAGGGGGGTGAACCAATTTCGTCCTAAAAGGCTTGATCCAGAACCGTGGACGACTAGCAAGGGGAGCTGATGGGTCTGCCCGTTGTAGTGCACGTCTACGTTGGCACAGCCCAGCAGTGGAAGGGAATGTCCGGACCACGTTCTCAGCTGCGTGTCGTCTTGCTGGAGATCTGGCGCGTTCTGACGCCAAGTAGCGCGAAAAGTGTCCTCGCTGATGAGCGTACATGCTGCTCCGGAATCCACCTCAAACCTGATAGGGCGCTGGTGTACCATAATTTCAGTTGTAATCTTCGGTCTCGTTCCGAGGTTCACAACGGCGTTTAAGTCATATAGTGCCGATGAGTTAGTGCTGTTCGGCTTGTATCTTGCGTCTGGCCTGTTATGCCTGCGGGTCCGCAGCGAACGTCCATGCCTCGGAAAAAGGAAATCTGTGTCAAGGCCAGCCCGCGAGCCCGCCTGACACGAACAACTCAACGGCGTCAACACGCGGCGGCGCCTTTCTGGCGCGCACGTGCAGTGAGTCAGCTCAGCCCGCGAGCCCGTCGAGTAAACAACCGGCGTCTTCCTGTCTGGGGGGGTGACGCAATGCCTGGCGACGTCACTCGTCCTTGGGTGCAGCCACCTGCAGCGCAGCCTCTCCAGATTCGATGAGAAAGAAGGACACGGCCCAGCGGCGACCCCATTGGAGGAGTCTGACCTCACGACCAGCGGCGCTTCTGGTTGGACATTTGGGTTGGACCCGGTGCATATAAAAGAAGCCCTGCGGCGCGTCGAGAGCAGACCCCTTTGACAGCAGACCCATTTGAGAGTAGAGCTATGTGTTAGAGAGAAGAGCTTGGCTCTTCGCGTCTCTGTCGGCCCCAGTGCCGAATTTGTAACACCTCTGTATATATTCTGTACATAAACCTTGTTTAACTCACCGTCGTCTCGTCCGCTCGTCTATCAGCTCAGCGCAGAAGCAGTCGCGAGCTGAGAAACCTACGCTGCCAAACGGCTGGTGACCTTCCCTTCGGAGTTCGAAGCAGTGGCGCCTTCGGGACCGTGTTGGCGTCGCCGTCTTTCGAAACAGTGGTTGCAGCAGTGAGATTTCGAGGCGCCCTTCGTAACGTCGTCGGAGACGCGCTTGGCCCTCCTGTGCGTCGACATTGTTGTTCCGTTGCACTGAAGTCTTCGGTCCGAGCTGTTTGCGCTTCGAGATGCATGCCTTTTCAATGTGTCCAAGTTTTTGGCAAAAATTGCAGGTCGCTGTCTTGTATCGACATACCTGGGGATCGTGCATGTCGTTGCATTGCCAACAGCGCTGTGTCTTTCTGCTTGATTTCGCCTTAGACGTGGAATGACCTGACTGCTGACTGGTGTGATGCACCGGCTCGACGTTCCGTCGAATATCCCTCTGCTGGTGACCGGCGCTCTCCGCTCGTTGGGCGATGTCGTAGGCTTTGGAGAAGGTGAGACCCGTCTCCGCGAACAGGCGTTGTTGTAGGCCTGCGTCACGCAGTCCACACGCAAAACGGTCACGCAACATAACGTCCAAGGGGAGCATAGTGGTGTTAGCCGGTGTGGCAGTCGATCCTCCCTCCTGCGCAGTAGCTGCAGTTGTCGTGGTCAACGTCCCGAAATTGCAGTCATCAGCGAGCTTTTTGAGAGCCGCTACGTATTTGGCCACTTTTTCGCCTTCCAGTTGGTCTCGCCGTTGGAAGCGGGCTCGACAGTAGACCTCCGATGGCCTTGGGTCATAGTGCTCTTGTAGCGCTGCTACGATGTCGTCGTAGTCAACGGCTGCTAGAGTGCGTGGCTGAATCAGGGCACAGACTGTGTCGTATGTCTGCTCCCCACACAGCGTTAACAGGTTGGCCCTCTTTATTGCTGCATCAGTGATGTTGTTAGCCTCGAAGTAAAATTGCAGGCGTCCAAACCACGATGACCATGATGAGCCGTTGAATTCGGGTAGCCGATTTGGGAGCCCGTGCGTAGCCATAGCTTGTAGCTTGTCAATATCGTTGCGTAGCGTTGGTTCAAATCCACTTCCTCGTCGCCACTGTTATGTCCGGTGTTGTCGTCGGCCCATAGACGTACGCGTAGGTCACGGTAGTCCAAAAAGCTCAGACAGCCTCGAACGGTTTAAAACAAGTTTATTCCTATAGGGATGGAGGCGGCGGCCGAACTGCCGGGGGAAACGAACGGTGGCTCGTTTGCGCCGAGCGGGGGAAGGAAAGGAGTCAATATCTGGAAGCGGTTTCAGCAACCGGTTCTTCGCGGGTTCGGAGGCTCGCTCGTGACACAGGGTTGCTTGGAACACAACACTCCGGAAAAATGCAGTCATGGTTATGGCCATTCGAGTGCGCAGTAAAAAAGCTCGTTAATTTGGATCTCACGAGACGGGCGAAAATGTCTGCATCAAATGAATTTTAAATTATCGAAAGTTTCAAGAAAAAATGCATATATTTCATTTGTTTATTGTACCCTCAGGTCCAAACAAGACATTACTGAGGGGAGTGGTTTACAATGGGAAGTTCGTACAGTTTAGGTAAAGCATAAATAGGGATGTAATACAACGTTAATACGTCAACACACTTTCGTTTTTCTGACAAATAAGTAAATGTTGTACTTATTTTTTATATAAGAACAGAGTAAAAGTCGATATTTTCATCATGTTGCGAAATTTTCACAATGCTATTGTGCCACAAGAACCCCATGTCTTAATTAGCCCTAAACGTGCTCTCCACTCCTACGTTATTACGGAGCACCATCGCACGCACACGATACTTTTTTTTTCACAGGTAAACGAAACGAATTTGTTGTAGCCATTGAAGCCTTTGTCGCCAAGAACGCAACTGTGGTTGGCGACCACGTCTTTTTGAATTGTCGTGGTCAATGAGGCATCACACTAATTCTGCGATGTATTAAGGCCTTCCCGTGGATACTATATGGTTTGCACTGGCGACAATGGCAATGTAAACTGCTCTTTTGTGGCGTGCATTTGCGGCACTTGATGCGTTCTCAGGATAGTACGAATTAACCGGTTTGTGACCGAATATGATGAAATTGACAAGATTTTGATACCACAAAAGAATGTACATGCTAGCCAGAGCTGGTGAATATTTCCGAATTATCCGATATTTCTAAATTAATGAGGGGTGGGCTTTTTCGCTGTCACAGCTAAATTTGTCCACTGTGGAACGATGCAATAATTAATATAAATAGCCTAGGACCCGACTCTCCAGTGCTTCTAAAATGATAGTAAATAATGAAAGAAAAGTATTCATTATGACCGACGTTAGTGAACCATAACTGACCGCTTGTAGAACACTGTTCACTTTATCGAAAAAATAATGTGCTTTTACCTCAAACAGAAAAGGACGACACAGCACAATAAATGTGTTACATACTTGTTAACACAAGCTATTTTGCCTATTCATATATCTCGTTATTGCTATTCATCACATATGAGTGGTGCAACCTATGTTGATTTGTATATCATGCTTATTTGGAAACCAACAAAGAAAATGAGCCTCTAAATGTATACTTCTTTCCTTCATGCCTGCATGGAATCACACGTACCAAAAATATTTAAACACAGCAGTTGTAGCCACACAAGCTCCACAAAGTTGTAAAATGAAAGGACTTGGTTAATCTTTCTGAATATGTATAAAACAGCAGAAGTTCTATAGGCGGTGTTTCATTTGCAATGTACTTTTTTAAAAATCAAGTTTCATCAATGTCCAAAGAGGTAAGTCAGTGCACATGATGCACTAAAACTGTTCAGGAGGTTTTTAGTGCAGTAGAGCCTTGCCTAAGACTCGCTGCTGAACCCATAATGGTATGAAAGAACCTGAGAGGTTGGTCTTTATTACTATTTTTTGTTTGTTTGTTGGCTTCATCGATGACACCTAGCAGTGATACAGAATCGCTGTTAGCAAAGCTAAGGCCACAGCAACGGTCACAGCTAAGGCCATGCAACTGCGGCATGATGGCCTGCGCAAGTAGGCGTTTGGTGTGTAGCGACACCACGGACCCGAGCTAACGGAGGAGTTTCGACTCCCTCCCACGCCTAGCCGTGCGTGGCTTTGCCGTGTCCGGGGAAAAGGGGATCCTGGGGGTTGAGCCGATGCTGGGTGATTGGACCTTGAAGGCCCCCCGGCAGAGGCAACACACCTCTTTGGCCCCGGCTTCACGTAGACGGCACCCCTGGGCTGACCCACCCTGGGGAAATCGGCAGTCGCCTTTTCCTATCACTCTCTTCCTACATCTTAGTCTTTTCTAGGTCTTTAAATCTGTCCTGTCTTCTTCTCTCTTCCATTTACTTCCGATTTTTCATGGCGGCAAGGGTTAACCTTGTGTAATTACTCAACCTTGAGTAATTATATTTGGTTATAGTGGAAATGTACGGCTGGCGTCTGCAGCCTTATGCTATTAAGTACTTCAGCGTCCCCTGGTTGGACTCCGTGGTGGGTGGTCGCCATTGCTGCCGAACAAAAAGTACACTACTATGGGAACACCTGCATTTCCCCCGTCTCCTAGATCGTCTCCCGCCTAAGAGGGGACGCACGATGACTTATCATTTTTCAGCAAACCCAGACAATGCTTTCCCAAATTCCATGTTGTGCACAGCGATAACCCACACAAACAAGCCAGAGCAATATCTCCATTTCTTGTTGCAAACTCTCTGACAGAGGTCTTGGCCCAGGATACAAGGTTACAAAGATGGCTAGCGGAGACCTTCTCCTTGAGCTGCCTGAAAAACACCACTATGAAAAACTTGGCAGCCTCGTAGCATTCGGTAATATCCCAGTATCTATTTCACCGCATAGATCAATGAACACCTCACGCGGAGTTGTTTCAGAAGCAGACCTTCTTGAAATGTCTGAACAGGAACTGCTTGAAGGGTGGAAAGAGCAAAATGTCACAGATGTGAAACGAATCGTCATCAGACGAGACAACAAAGAAATACCTACCAAACATTTAATACTCACCTTCGCATCTAGCACACTGCCTTCATCTATAGACACAGGATACATCAAACTCTCTGTCCGTCCCTACATTCCCAATCCAAGACGGTGTTATAAATGTCAACGATTTGGTCCATGGCTCGCAGAAACTGCCGGGGTCAGGAAACTTGTGCAAGATGTGTAGCCACGGGCCACCCATCTGATAACTGTGTTACTACGCCTCACTGCGTGAATTGTGACGGAGAACACGCCGCGTATTCGCGTTCGTGTCCTAACTGGAAGAAAGAAAAAGAATAATCACACTTAAAGTCAAAGAAAACATCACATTCAAAGAAGCAAGACGAAGAGTGTCGCCATTTTACGGCGCAACATATGCTGATGCGGCGCGTCAGGGGGCAACGCCGCACCAGCCCTCGCCACCCCTTCGGCCTGCGCAGAGCGAGCCGTCGGCTGTGGCACCTGCCCCAAGGCTGCTGTAGCCCAGGCTACACCGCCTACTCCCAAACAGGGACCGGAGACTCCAGAGTCTTCGGGTCTCAAGGCCTCCCCTCACCAGGCGAGGCCCAAAATCCAAACTAACAGCCCGCACGTGCGGGCATCCAGTGCCTCCGAGGAGGCAATGGATACGTCGGCACCCTTGGTGCCGAAAGAGCGGCGTGGCTCCTTGGAGCGCACCAAGAAAACAAAAAAGCAAATAACAGGGCCTAGTGACGGCCCTGTTAAGTGAACTCAAACTCCCCGTCTAAACAGCCACTCGCTTTTCGTACACACAGCATTATTTTACATTCACCATGAACACTCAAATTATACAATGGAACGTCAGGGGCCTTCTCAGAAACCTTGACGACATCCAAGAACTCCTACACGAACACTCACCAAAAGTGCTGTGTGTACAAGAAACACACCTTGATTCAAAACACACAAATTTTCTTCGTAAATACGTTATTTTCCGAAAGGACCGTGATGATGCCATGACATCATCCGGAGGTGTTGCCATCATAGTGAATCAAGGGATTGCATGCACACACTTACAACTCCAAACATCCCTTGAGGCAGTGGCTGTTCGAGCGGTTCTTTTTGATAAACTAATCACAATCTGCACTATTTACATCCTCCTAGCTATCAGCTGCAAAAACGTGATTTACACTCTTTAATTGATGAACTTCCGGAGCCTTATGTTCTCCTTGGAGACTTCAATGCGCATAGCAGGCTATGGGGAGACTCTCGTTGCGATGCGCGAGGTCGACTGATTGAACAATTCCTTCTCTCGTCGAACGCATGTCTCCTAAATAGAAAAAGAACCAACCTATTATAATCTCGCACATAACACCTACTCCTCCATAGACCTAAGCATAGTGTCTCCATCTCTTGTGCCTCTACTCCAGTGGAAAGTCGTCAGTAATCTGTGCGGAAGTGACCACTTTCCCGTAGTTTTGAGCACAACTACAACAACTGGGTGTACACCCCGTGTTCCCAATGGCTCATAAACAGAGCCGACTGGGAACGGTTTCATACCATCGCTCGTATAGATTGGAGTGACATAGGTACTTTAAGCATTGATGTTGCTCTCGACTACTTCACAGCTTTTTTGATTGATGCTGCAACAAAATGCATCCCACAAACAATGGGCACCCAGGAAAACGGCGTGTGCCATGGTGGAACTCTGAATGCCGAAACGCGCGCAAACAGCAAAACAGAGCTTGGAGGCTGCTTCGGAACTCACCGACAGCCTAAAATCTTGACACCTTCAAGAAAATAAAGTCTCAATGGCAGGAGAACGCATCGGCAGGCCAGAAGAGAAAGCTGGCAGAAGTTTTTGTCAGGATCAATTCATACACACAGGAGGCTAAAGTCTGGAACATGGTCGGTAGGATAGCAGGAAAACAAGTACACACACTTCCACTCGTGGACACTCGGGGTGATACCTTGGAAGATCAGGCAAACTTCCTC
The DNA here is from genome assembly GCF_013339725.1 of Rhipicephalus microplus. NCBI lineage: Eukaryota > Metazoa > Arthropoda > Arachnida > Ixodida > Ixodidae > Rhipicephalus > Rhipicephalus microplus. The sequence continues at coordinate 88,071,866 of NC_051169.1, read as the reverse complement.
GGTGCACACTTCGAACAGGTGTCCAGCTCATCTCACTATACTGACACTTTCCAAAAATACAGAACAAGAATAGAAAAGCAGAAACTTGAACACAGATGCACTAGATCCGAGGCATATAACCAAGCTTTCAGTCTAGCTGAGCTGTAAATGTCTCTAAACTCCTGCAGTACTTCTGCCCCAGGTTCTGACCGTGTGATGTATGAAATGTTAAAAACCTACCAAACGAAACCCGTAAAACCTTACTTGTTTGTACAATGCTATTTGGTCTTCTGGCACTATTCCTACCTCCTGGAAAGAGGCTATTGTTATTCCCATTTTGAAAGAGGGCAAGGACCCTTCTTTACCCTCGAGTTATAGGCCTATAGCACTTACAAGCTGCTTGTGCAAAGTCTTCGAAATAATGATAAACTGCCGACTTGTACATTTCCTTGAAACAAATAATTTGCTCGACCCATTTCAGTGCGGGTTTCGAGAAGGTAGATCCACCACAGACCACCTTGTTCGTATCGAGGCACAGATCAGAGACGCCTTCGTCCATAAACAATATTTTCTCTCTGTGTTCCTAGATATCGAAAAGGCGTATGATACAACATGGCGGTTCGGCATTCTAAGAGACCTGTCTCACCTTGGTGTGCGCGGAAGAATGTTTCATATAATCGAAAGTTACCTGTCTAGGCGGACATTCCGTGTCCGTCTGGGCAGTGTGCTTTCCCAAACATTTGTCCAGGAAACAGGCGTGCCACAAGGTGGCGTGCTTAGTTGCACACTTTTTATTATCAAAATGAACTCTTTGAACTTGTCCATTCCCCGCATTATGTTCTATTGTACATATGTCGACGACGTTCAGCTTGGCTTCAAGTCATGCAACTTGGCCATGTGTGAGCGGCAGGTTCAGCTGGGTTTAAATAAGATCTCCAAATGGGCAGATGAAAACGGATTTCGACTTAACCCACAAAAAGCACGTGTGTTTTGTTCTCTCGAAAGAGAGGCATGCACTCGGAACCTGACATTCGACTGAACGGGCAACGTCTGTCCGTCAAAGCCGAGCATAAATTCTTAGGCCTAATCTTGGACAACAAGTTGACCTTCGTGCCGTACATCAAGTATCTAAAAACAAAATGTTTAAAAGCCATGAATGTTTTAAAAGTGTTGTCACGTACTACTTGGGGTAGTGATAGGCAATGCCTCATGAACCTCTATAGAAGCCTCATTCGCACCCGCTTAGATTATGGGGCCGTTGTCTATCAGTCTGCTACTCAAAGTGCCTTGAAGATGCTGGACCTCGTGCACCATTTGGGCATCCGCCTTTCTACGGGTGCTTTTCGCACCAGCCCCGTAGAAAGCCTTTACGTTGAGTCAAATGAGTGGTCGCTTCATCTGCAAAGAACCTACATGTCCTTTGTTTATTTCCTTAAGGTGAAAGCAGACAAGAGGCACCCCTCATACTCTACTATTAATGACTTGTCGAGCTCCATTCTTTTTCAAACAGGCCTTCAATGAGGCAGCCCTTCTCAGTTCGCCTGAAGGGTCTAGCTGAGGACACTGGAGTGTCACTCGAACACAATTTAATGGCTCCTGTAGCATACCCGCCACCGTGGCAGTGGCAGACTATAGATTGCGATGTGTCTTTTTTAGAAGTTACTAAACATGCGCCTATTGCCCATATTCGAACATACTTCTTGGAACTTCAACACAAATACACACGTCCTGAGTTTTTTACAGATGCCTCTAAGTCTAACTCCTCTGTGTCCTACGCTGCAGTTGGCCCTTCCTTTTCGGATGCTGGCCCTCTACATCCAGACACAAGTATCTTCACGGCAGAAGCTTACGCGATACTTGTGGCAGCTAAACACATCAAACAATTACAAATACAAAAAGCAGTAATTTATACAGACTCCCTTAGTGTGGTAACGGCTCTGCACAGTCTTAAAAAACAAAAAAAACCCTGTCCTCATCTCACTTTACTCTATTTTATGCACACTTTACACACTCAACCAACATGTTGTAGTGTGCTGGGTGTCAGGGCATCGTGAGATTCAAGGCAACGTGATGGCGGATCAGCTTGCTGCATCCGTCCACGAGGGCACCGCCACTACACCCATATTAATCCGGCCCTTGATCTTAAGCCGTCTCTCAAACGAAACATCAGAGACTTCTGGCAGAGCAAGTGGAATACACACACACAAAACAAACTACACATTATTAAGCCACACCTTGGTCATTGGCTGCCAGTATCAAAATCGCGGTATACAGAGGTAATACTAACGAGACTCAGGATAGGACACACATACGCAACACACACACATCTTTTGTCTAGTGACGATCCACCATTGTGCGACAAATGTGGTGAAACATTAACAGTCCTTCACATACTAATCCAGTGTAAACATTTCATTACTCTACCGACAACATATACCTTCACACCCTGCAATGTTTGTCGGTAGGGAACCACTTTTTAGTCATAAATCATTGTTAGCGTTTTTAAAAGAAATTCACAGCTTTCATGTCATATACCCGGGCATACCGTAGCATGACCTCTCCAGAGAGGTTTTTGCTGCGGTGGCTACACAAGAAAGCACATGCCTCACGGCCCTTGGACGCAAGGGTTTGAACGAGTGAGGCACTTGTGCTAATGCCATACATATCCACCATCGTCTTTTATTATCACCAACTTTTGTCATCTGTTCACACCACACACACTCCACGGCATGGTCATGATTTTATTATTTGTATGTTTTTTACCCGCCTTACTGCGAGGAATTTTATGGCCCTTATACAGCCACTTATCACAATCATTGTCCATATTTTTAGTAAGATGAACTGGCGCTCTTTGGCCGTGAATCGGCCCTTGCGCCATAAAACATCAAACATCATCATCAACTGCGGCATGATGCCTTTTCCGATCATTATGTTCGTGCTTGGCCAGTGTGGTAACTAATCAGAGTGGTTGTTTGTCCGCATTATCAACAAAATTAGCTAGCCGCGAGAGATGGATGATAAGAATGGCATAGAATAATGCAAAAGTTGCCGCTGCACGATACACTGTCTCCATCTCGGCGTTCTCGGATACTTTTGACGGCGGACAGCTGCCGGTCTTAACGTGTTAATGCAACTGTGGTTTGTTCACGAAAGTGGTTTAGGCGTTGTTTCAGCATGCTTTTCACTATGGCCTTGCTATGCATGGGTGAGAATAGTGTCGTGACACTGCTAGGAAAGAATAGAAAGCAGCGGATATTTTTTGTATTTTGAGAATAAATGTTCCTTTGTTTGGTAGCTAAGATCAGCTATATTTTTTTCGATTTCACTACAATGAAATTCTCGCTTCAACAAAATTTTTTCCGTGCCCCATCAGTTTCGTTGTAGCGGGGTTCGGCATGTAGCATTAAAAAGCTTCTTTTACAGAAATTCTGGCGTCAGTGTCGGCATTGTTGGTTGTGTGCGAGAAATCGAGAATGATGCAAATAAAATTAAATAACACAAAATTGTGGGTCGGAGTGGGGATCCAACCTGGGTCGTTTGGTTCTGAGTAGGGATTGAAATACGGGTCGTTTGCATGGCAAGCATGTTCTACCACACAGCCACGTGTCTGCTTGTCAATACAGTGAAAATAACTTCCTTTGCTTGGAAATGTAGTGGAAGTAACTTTCATGCTTTACAAACACGTGCGTCCTGTATACGTGCTTCACAATACACCATGAAATATTACAGTACTAAAATTGCGTAGTACAAGCGTAGATTGCCATCAGGCGTCGGAACATGTGATTATCATAATGACTTCATGGTTTGAAGTCAATCAGCCACTACAACAGGCACATCTGTTACTGCTCCTTTTGCCTTAATGCCACATCATAGGTGCATAGCAAGGTCTAAAAGATTTCATGCACTAAGTGGTTGAAGTAGGCACTATGGACACGATATTGCTATTGCGTTCAACTCTTAAAGGCGACGCTCAAGAGTCCTGCAATTTTTCTTAATGCATCAACATTGTCTACGCCGTGAAATCCTGAGCAAGTGCCTCTCTCTCCTGTTCGGGAGATTTGAAGTAGGTGCCAGTGATCGAGCAAGCACCTCCTTCTCCCCTTCTAGCCATTTTCAAAGCATCATTTACTCTTCTTATTACCCAACGAGGACAAACAAAAAAAGCAAATGTATGCGCATTCAATAAATCATTTCGTTATGAACATGGGTGGGCATGCTTTATTCTTAGCAACCCTTTCGCCACCATCGTGAATTTTGATCTGCGATCGAGTAAGGGCCGCTCCTCCAAGTGTCTGTCAGATTATCTATCACTGTAAGGAGGTGGTGCTTGCTCAGGATATTGGTTGGTTTCTTTCTTTCTTTCACTTCTGGTGAAACATATGCAGATACCTCTCTCACAAGCAAATCTGGTATAAAAATATGCTGATTTACAGTTCCCTGCTTAACTCTGTATGGCGCACGCAACTTTTTTGCTTCTCATTTTGAATAACTAGACTACGTGCGCAGTGTCCGACATTGGGCACATGATTGCTCTATCAAGGCAGTAGCAGAAGAAAAAAATAACAGAGCAAATAAAAAAATGGTGCACTATACAGGAAAAGCAAACGTAGTGGCTGTTCTAGGCTGTGCAAACAGGCTGCTGACAAGAGGAAAAAGTGTGGCAAAAACAACTCTCATTCTTTCCTGTTCAGAAGGAAGCTCAGATTTCTATTTGTTCTATAATTTTTAGGGGGTTCCAAAGGAGCTTATCATTATTGTCAGTAAAGGAAAGAAAATGGCTGTGATTTGAAAACTTATTCTTTTGAAATGTGCATCTATGTTTTAAATGTGCGTGCTTATAGTATTCATTTGCTTTTTGTCTTCAATCAGGTCCATTGGCTGTCTGTCATAAATTCCTTGGTGCTGATCTTCTTGCTCCTGGGCTTTATCGGTGTTATCTTGGTAAGTGGGGCACGGTTTCTGTTTACTTCACACTGAATAGTCTGCTTGTGGTAGGCTTCGGTCCAGATCAGAGCCGTTCGAAATGTGTTAAAAGCAATCGATTACTTGTAATCAGCTATATTGTCTTGTACTTTTTTGTAAAATAATCGATTACTTCAAAACTGTAACAATTTGAGTAATTCAATTACACTTTTTGTAATTGATTATCAGTTGATTGATTGATTGATTGATATGTGGGTTTTAACGTCCCAAAACCACTATATGATTATGAGAGACGCCGTAGAGGAGGGCTCTGGAAATTCTACCACCTGGGGTTCTTTAACATGCACCCAAATCTGAGCACACGGGCCTACAGCATTTCTGCCTCCATCGGAAATGCAGCCGCCGCAGCCGAGATTCGATCCCGCGACCTACGAGTCAGCAGCAGAGTACCTTAGCCACTAGACCACCGGGGCGGGGTGATTGATTACCAGTAACAAGTTGTACTTTTTTTTATTCCTGAAATGAAGTTGTGAACAGCCTTCTACAGCAGTTCTCGTCTCAAAAAATATGTGACTGCTCTTTAGGGAACCCCCATCCCATCGCACGGCAAGAGTCCCTACAGAGCTGTTTCACTTTTTGATTCGCCTTACCTGCAATGCTTTACCTGAGCGCGAGCTACAGTGAAGTGTGACACTTCATAGAGAACATGGACACTGGCGTCGAAGAAGCACTGCGCAACTTTGAAGCTGGTGTGCAAGGTGTTCCTACATTATAATACCGCCCTCCCTTGCAGAACATGCGTTGTGAGTTTTCAGTGTAGCAGCCAGGAAACATAAAGGAATTGGCGAAGACAACTTTGAAAAACAACTCCTGTCCAAAGACATGTAACACTATATCGCAGAAGGAGAGAAGTGTAAATTTAAGGTACAGTAAGCTTCCCAGCCTTCACGCAAGGCTCCGGCCTTCTCTCTGCCATGGAAGCCACAGTCTTAGCTCATTGTTGTTTGGGTAAACATATGGTAATGTGTTACGGTGATTAAATGTGAAGAAAGGTAACACTACAGTAATTGGTCACATTTCTGTGATTACTCGGTTACTTCATTGAGGCTATAATTTACCACTGATATCTATTACATTTTAAATAAAGTAATTGTTATATGTAATTAGTTTATTCTATAATGTGTGCAGGTGTGGTCTTGGCTTTCATTTAAAGGGTTGGTTTGTAAAAAGAACTTGATGATCAGTTGATAGCACATCCTCCCATTGCTTATTCGTTGTAGGCATTGCTAAAACGTAGTGAATCCTCAATGTGATTGGTGGTTTCTGTTGAACCACTTTTGCTGGTTATGCACAGCACTCCCAATGCATTTTCAGGCTCCAAGGGCAGTTTGAGTGAACGAGCCTGCCTTGGTAAAGCCTGCACTGATTAAAAAGAATCTCAACAAATCATAGTTCATGCACTTGTATATGCATTCCTTTCATAAAGTCTTAATTTTCAAAGCATGAGGGTTGTTTATTGATTACAATGCACAAGATAATAGTGCCACAGGCATGGAACGAGGTTTAGCCACGCCAATGCGAGTATGTGCCATGGTGTGAAAGAAGAAGAGGACGGTTGGTGTGTGCTCGTGCTCTAATGTTCGGTTCGGCTCGACGTCCAGTGCTGCTCCTGTGAACAGACGTTGTGGTCGTTCTGTGATCACGTGACATTTTCTGGTGGAGGTGCTGGGTAGTGTTGTATGCACTGCAATCAGCAGCAAGGTCCCGACACTAGCCGCGACTTGGAAGAACCAGCTGACCTACGGCGTAGCAGGCGACAACTAGGCCTACCTCCTGAATTCGGACCATTTCCTCAACTCGGCAGTACTATGGCTAGTGCGGGAACGCAAACCCAAGAAACATCAACGCTGCCTCCTCCATGGTTCTTCAACGTCCCGCGTACTCCGAAGCCGTTCCACGGTGACCCTTATGAGGACGTCGACGACTGGCTTGACGACTACAACCGTTGCGGCAGCGTCAACGAGTGGAACGAGCAGCGAAAGCTTCGGTACGTCTACTTTTATCTCGAGGACTCTGCGCGCACTTGGTTCGAAAACCATGAAGCCACTATGACAACCTGGCCAGAGTTTTGCAACCAGTTGCGAAATACTTTCCGAAGCTCTGACCGAAAGGAGCAAGCGGAACGGCTCCTCAATTCCTGAAACCAGCGTCCGAACGAGAGTGTTGCCATGTTCGTTGAGGACATGACGCGGCTGTTCAGGCGAGCCGACTCTTCAATGACGGAAGAAAAGAAGGTGCGCCTCCTAATGCGGGGAGTGAAGGAGCAGCTGTTCGCGGGACTAGTGCGGAACCCTCCCGGCACTGTAGAGGATTTCCTTCGCGAAGCCACGACAATAGAGAGAATGCTAAGGCAGCGTTCGTACCAGTATGAACGTCCTGGCAGTCTTTCGTCAGTGTCGTCGGTCCTACAAACACCTGACGTCACGACTGTAAAAGACCTGACGGAGCTCGTGCGCAGTATTGTGCGCGAGGAGCTTCAAAAGCTGCACGTGGTGTCTTCTCCGCCCCATGTTGCTGCTTTAACGGATGTCGTTCGCGAAGAGGTCCGGCAGCTGGTGCACCCCATGACGACTCTGCGTGCAGCCGAAGTCCAACCCATGACGGCCCCGCGTCCAGCCGAAGCTCCGCTATTAACGTACGCGGAAGCACTGCGTACTCCTGCACCGGCTGTTGGCTATCCGTCCCGTCCGTCCACCCTGCAGACGGCACCGTCGTTCTACTCGGGACCACCGCAGTACGGCAACCCACCCCTTACACGGAAATCCAGTGTATGGCGTGCTCCCGACAACCGGCCTCTATGTTATCACTGTGGTGAACCAGGTCACATCTACCGTGAGTGCGCCTACAGGCACATGGGTCTTCCCGGCTTTCGTCCGGATGCTCGTCGACCCAGAGATGGTGAGCGGCCCCGTGCTATCGCCGAATACTTGGCAAGCCAACGATCCTCAACCCTTCCGCGTCGCCAATCCCGCTCACCATCTCCACGGCGTTCCACGTCACCTGGCCAACAATCAACCTTTGCGGACGTCCTTGCAGGAAGATCACCTAGATCCACAAGCCCGCGCCGGGGAAACTAAGAACAGCGACCTCTGGGGGTGAGGCCGCTGTTGATCGACCGTTACAAGACCCTCCCCCGATTTGCCTGCCGACATCCGACGACATTCTTTCACCGACGTGCGCCATCGACGACAAACAGGTCTCTGCTCGTATCTCTGTTCTTGTCGACAACCACCCGCTGACCGCTCTGGTAGATACAAGTGCCGATTATTCTGTTATAAGCGCTGACCTCGCTGCACAGCTAAGAAAGGTAACGACACCTTGGGGACATGGAACCAACCTCCGGACTGCGGGAGGTCACCTATTGACACCGCTAGGAATGTGCACTGCCCGCCTCCGAATTCGTGAGTCGACGTACATTGTTTCCTTCGTTGTATTGCGCGAATGCTCCCAAAACCTGATTCTCGGAATGGATTTTCTCCGTGAGCATGGAGCCATTATTAACCTTCGCGACCTGCTCATAACGTTATCTAACGACCATACAGCCCTACGAAAGGATGCAGTTGCGCCGACCACAACACTTAGAATTGCTGACGACACCATCGCACTGCCGCCGCGAGCCAGTATGTTCGTAACGGTGGAGAGCGACTGTGACAACAAGAGTAGTGGCATCGCGGAAACTAACCTCTCGATGCTCTTGGCTCGGCAGATTTGTGTCGCGCGTGCTGTCGTCAAACTGAAACATCGGAGGACTCAGCTTCTGATCACGAATTTCGGCGGCCAGTACCAACACTTAGCAAAGCGAACAGCAATCGCGAACTTTGAAGCCATCGATGACGCAGAATGTTCCACTATCGCTCCGATTGCCACTGCTGCCGAAGGTAACACTGATATAGCCAGCACGGTTGACGTGAATTGCCAGCTATCCTGTGCGCAGCAACAGCAGATACGCATGATTTTACGTACGTATAGTGATTGCTTTGCGTCCACCTCCAAAATCAAGCAGACCCCAACCGTGAAGCACCGCATTATAAAGGACCCTACCGAACGGCCTGTACGACAGCACGCCTACCGCGTGTCGCAGAAAGAACAAGAGGCAATACGTTTTCAAGTGAAACAGATGCTCGACGACGACGTCATCCAATCCTCGAACAGTCCATGGGCGTCACCCGTCGTACTTGTTAAAAAGAAAGACGGCACTCTTCGATTTTGCGTCGATTACCGGAAGCTCAACAAAGTGACGAAGAGAGACGTCTACCCTCTCCCACGCATAGATGACTCACTGGATCGACTTCGACATGCCCGATATTTTTCCTCAATGGATTTACGCAGCGGCTACTGGCAGATCGAGGTCGATGAACGTGACAGGGAAAAAACAGCATTCATAACTCCCGATGGCCTCTATGAATTCAAAGTGTTACCATTTGGATTGTGCTCTGCACCGGCAACGTTCCAAAGGATGATGGACACCGTCCTGTCCTGTCTAAAGTGGGAATCCTGCCTCGTGTATTTAGACGACGTCGTTGTTTTTTCCAAAACATTTGAGCAACATTTACAACGACTTCAGTCCGTCTTCGTCGCTATTCGATCTGCAGGCCTATCTCTAAAACCGGAGAAGTGTCATTTCGGCTACGAAGAACTAAAGTTCCTCGGCCACCTTATCAGTCACGATGGCATTAGACCAGACCCAGAAAAGACCATGGCTGTTGCTGCATTTCCTCCACCTTCGAACAAACGGGATTTGCGCCGGTTTTTGGGTCTCTGCGCCTACTACAGGCGCTTTGTCCAGAGCTTTGCCAACATCGCTGAACCCCTTACCCGTTTAACGAAGGAGGATACTCCTTTCGTGTGGGGTCCAGAGCAGAGAGCCGCTTTTTCCCAGCTTCAGCAGTGCCTTCAGAGTGAACCCTTACTAGGGCACTTTGATGAAGATGCCATCACCGAACTTCACACTGACGCAAGCAACATCGGTCTTGGTGCAGTACTCGTCCAGTGGCAAGACGGCGCTGAACGTCCCATCGCTTATGCTAGCCGCATTTTGTCATCTGCGGAAACTAACTACTCGACCACGGAGAAGGAATGTCTTGCTGTTATTTGGGCGATAACAAAGTTCCGACCGTATCTGTATGGCCGTCCATTCAGAGTAGTTACGGACCATCATGCCCTCTGTTGGCTGGCCAATCTCAAGGACCTTTCAGGGCGCCTCGCGAGATAGAGCTTACGCCTTCAAGAATTTGAGGTTACAGTCGTCTACAAGTCAGGCCGCAAGCACACTGATGCTGATTGCCTTTCGCGCGCACCCCTCGCGACGACATCGAGGAACGATGATACCGATGGCCATTTTCTTTGTGCAGTCAGTGAATCTGACTTGGCCCAACAACAGTGGAATGATTCAGAGATCCAACAACTTATCAAATACCTTCAAGGTCGCAGCTCGAATCCACCATCGGCATTTGCACGTTCAGGGTCATTTTGTCTCCGCAACGACATCGTCTACAAAAAGAACTTCGAACCTTATGCGACTGAGTACCTCCTCGTCGTTCCACCAGGGCTACGTGCTGACATTTTATCTGCCTGCCACGACGAGCCTTCCTCCGGCCACCTAGGATTCGCACGTACCCTTGCCCGGATTCGGACTCGCTACTACTGGCCAAAGCTCACCCAGGATGTCAAGCATTACGTTAAAACATGCAATCATTGCCAGCGCCGTAAAGCCCCACCTGTGCGCCCTGCTGGTTTATTACATCCTATTGCACCCCCGTCACAACCGTTTGAACGAATCGGCATGGACTTGCTTGGGCCCTTCCCGAAGTCACATGATGGCAACCGCTGGATCGTAGTCGCTACTGACTATTTAACGAGGTACTGCGAAACGAAAGCCCTACAACGAGGCACCGCCAATGAGGTTGCGTATTTTTTTATCAACAACATCGTCCTCCGCCATGGAGCGCCAACAGTTCTTATCACTGACCGTGGAACAGCCTTTACAGCCCAATTGATGCAAGACGTTACGAGACTTAGTGGAACAGCTCATCGCAAAACAACCACATACCATCCACAATCCAACGGTCTGACGGAGAGATTAAACAAGACGCTCGCTGACATGCTATCTATGTACGTCGACCGTAATCACAAGAACTGGGATGCAATTTTGCCATACGTAACGTTCGCTTACAACACTGCGGTTCAAGAGACTACGGGTTTCACTCCATTCCGGTTGCTTCACGGCCGAGAAGCAATTACGATGCTTGATGCCATGCTGTTGCCTGACACGACCGATATTACTACTGATGCGAACGACTTTCTCCGGCTCGCCGACGCGGCCCGCCAGCTTGCACTCAAGCGGATCCGAAAACAACAACGAATCGACTCGCAAAGGTACAACTCACGTCATCGCCATGTCATTTACCAACCCGGTGATCTGGTCTGGCTGTGGATCCCCGTTCGCAAAAGGGGCCACTCGGAAAAGTTACTTCACCGCTACTTCGGTCCCTATAGAGTACTACGGCGCCTCACAGATGTCAACTACGAAATTCTGCTTGAAGACACAGCTCAGCGATCTCGATGTTCCCAGCAGCCCGATATTGTTCATGTGTCACGGATGAAGCCACACTACCCCCGAGCCACCTGACACTGCTTCTTCACGCGTCTTTGTGCGTGTACGCGACTACTTTAACTTTTAATCGGCATTGGTCATCGGGGTGGTACTTTTTTTTCGAAGGGGGGGTGATGCCACAGGCATGGAACGAGGTTTAGCCACGCCAATGCGAGTATGTGCCATGGTGTGAAAGAAGAAGAGGACGGTTGGTGTGTGCTCGTGCTCTAACGTTCGGTTCGGCTCGACGTCCAGTGCTGCTCCTGTGAACAGACGTTGTGGTCGTTCTGTGATCACGTGACAATAGCAACAAAAGTGCAGAGAAAAAAAAAATTAAAGGGGACACAACACTGGGCAGTGAAAATACCACAAGCAGCATTTGAGTTGCTTGACTATTGCCTTAGTAGTGATTGCTGCGGTTTGTTCCTTTTCGATCACTGTCACTTCTTGCATTGTTTCACTTGCCTAATGAGTTGCATGTCTCGTATTCATTATTTGTTCAGTGTTTAAAGTGACACTGCTGCTTAATATGTTTTCCAATCATAAATTTAGGCTTCAATCATGATTTTCATACACACTGGTTTTGTTTTCATTTTAATGTCAGACTAAACACGTCAGCGGTCACGCAAAATTTGTATAACTGCTAGTGCTGTGCAAGTATGTAACACTTAAGGAAATCTGTACCTTCTTTGGCTTCATTATCTGCTTGTTTCACAAAAGCAGTGTCAAGCAAAGAAATGGGCTTTCAAAATTTTTCTTTCCTTTGTTCGTAGCAAGGGTCTTGTTCTCGCAAACTTGATGCCTTCAGGTAGTGTGCAAGGGCTTATTGGTCAGCCGTCTGCTCACTAAAATATCACACACTAGGTGATGCCAGCAGCGAAAAAATAGTGTTCCACACTTGCCGTCATCGCGGCACGTGGCGCTGACCAACACTCCCAGGTTTGAGTCTATATAAGTGCCTCATTAAGTGAATAAAGGAACAACTGCTCTTGCAGCTCAGTTGGTGAGACTGTCAGGCACGTAATCCGAAGGTGGCAGGTTTGATCCGAACCAGCGCCAAATTGTCTTTTTGTCCACGTTACTTGCTTCACATCTATACTGCAATTACTACTATACTACACGTTAAACAGTACCATTAACGTCCCTCACACCTTCTTTAGATTCATTATCTGCTATTTTTCATTAAGGTTATGTTATACAGTGAATTTTGTCCTTTGCTTCTCTTGCAGACACGCGTCCTAAAGAACGACATTGCCCGTTACAACTCCATGGAGAGCAAGGCCGAAATGGACGTGGAGGAGTATGGCTGGAAGATCATCCACGCCGATGTTTTCAGGTTTCCGCCTTACAAGAACCTCCTCTGTGCCATTCTGGGTAGGTTCATCCAGTCTAGTTCTATTATCTCCTCACTAATCAAACAAACACTATTCACAACTGTGCCAGGGTCTTTGAAAGGGCCTGGCTACACTTTTTTAAGTAATCATCGAACAACCTCAATTTTAGAGTTTAGTGCCTCACAAATGGACTCCCATGAAAATTTTTAGCATTCCTGCAGTACGAGTGAAGTTTCACGAATTTGTCGCACTTTTCAAGTGCCTTCTCTCTTTCATCCCATAGAGCATGGTCAAAGCTACAGAGGGTAGGATCACAGAAGGGCAAAGGAGCAGCACATGTCATGACCTCCACCTCTTTGTTTTTTTTTTTTAATGCATAGCTGAATTTCAGTTAAATCACGAGTGCAGTGGTCTAATTCTTTGTTATGCGTAATTCTAGCATAATAGGTGACAAAAAAATTCCGCCATATCCACGAAGTGAATTATGATGAGTGGGCGAAGCTCCGGAGGTAAACCTGGTAAACCATGAATCCTCTGTACATTTTGCCCACTCGATTTTATTACATCGCTCCCTCTAGCGTACGTCGCCGCACTAAATCGAACGATTGCCTTCAACCAATGACACGCGCCATATGTGACATCATTCCTATTTTATAAGATCTCGCGTCTTTCATCAACTACAAGTACCGCTTTCTAGTTTATAACATCTTGCATCTTTTCATCATCAGCTACAAGTACCACCATCTAGTAAACACTACAAGAACTAAACGAGAGGTGGCTACATACAGGAGACGGTACCGCCATCTAGTGAACACTGCAAGAACTAAACTAGAGGTGGTTACATACAGGGGACGGTACCGCCATCTAGTGAACACTGCAAGAACTAAACTAGAGGTGGCTACATACAGGCTACAGGGGACGCACAGCCCACGCCCTAAGGAGCTTCGCCCCTAAAAGACTGCGGATATTCGCTACAGTGCCGGCAGCCCAGCTAAATGTAGTGGAAAAAAAAAAATGTCACAGCTTTGCCAGAGAGGCGAAGCAATGAACGCGATAGCAACGAATTGAAAGGTCACGCGCAGAATTGAAAGCAGATCCAAACATGCCCCGCACTCCTCACGCACAAAACGTACTCACAGGTACGGGTGAACGCGAATAAGCGTCTCATTTGTTACTTTGCTGTGTCTGAAAAGCGCGCGCTTTTCGCAAACGGAGACTGCAATGATTGCAGTGACCTTTGTGAACCAGGTAACTACAGCAGAATCGTTCCAGGTAAAACCAGAGGCCAGCCAAGGCATACGACCTTCCCCTCCTCGCCGCCACAAGATAAATGCTCCCTCACGCACCTGTATCTCATTGGGCGAAGTACGTGTAGGAAATTAGAGCGGGCGCCGCCACACGATGTGGCGATGCGCGCTCTTTGCGCCATTTTGCTGGTAAGGCTGAAAACACAATTCCCTCCGAAATACTCGTGAGCAGCGGTAAGCGGTAGATATAAGTAGCCTGCCGTTTAAACGGTGAAGGAAGTTCTCCGGGGTGGCTCAGTGGTTAACGCCTCACATTCACTACGTAGAGGTCTCACGTTCGATTCCGCGTGCGGGAGTGGTTTTTTCTGGGTTTTTTTCTTTATTGCGTTTTTATATATATATAGATACGTATACATATACGGTGCATGACATCGACGCCGACGCCGGCGGCAAAATCCAGCCGAAGGTGTCCATATAATTGCTATCGCAGTAAAAATCATGGCATATCCACAGAGTCAATGATGATGAGTGGGGCGAAGCATCTGTCTGTCTATCTCTGTCTGTGTGCTTGTCTGATACTGCCGGTTACGCCTGACTCAGGACAAGGTTAGACTAGGAGGTGGTATATTCCTAAATAACTATTATGAGATTGCACACCTCTACACGCCCCCTTCACGCTGCCTTGACTTTCAGTCAACTTTCCATGCACTGCACAAGCTTTCACAAATTCTTTCAGTGTGCGGCTGAGGATTTTTGGCACCAAGGACTTCTTTAGTGGCTGCAATGGGATGAAAGAGTTCTGTTCAAAACTTTAGGAGCTGCAGAGCAAGTATTAGCAGACAATATTGTCTTCGTCAGGGCGAGGTGGGCTTTTCAGTTTCCAAGGAATATATATATATTGCTACAAATCTGTGTTGCCTCTTGGTGAGCGCACTTTGTCATTGGCTTTGTGTAATTATACAAAATGCATCATCACACAGCACAAATATGACTGTGTACATACCTTTCGCTAGTATGTTCCCCAAAATATGTAATAGTGGCAGCAGTGTAAATACAGGGTGTCATGTAGTCAACCGACATAATTTATCTAGACATATTATATTATATACAAAAGCAGGGAAATAAAAAATAAGTTAGTATTTATGACTAGGCCCAATTATGCCGTTTATTTACCACCTATCACAAGGTCATTTTTTGATAACTACATTTGTAGGAGACCTCTCTTTGCATCAATGCATTGTTGCAAACACTTCTTGAGGCTGCGCACGCACCTCCATAGTTCCTCATGAATGCGTGCAACTTCGTCACCAATGGCTTACTAGAGGCCTTGAATATCCATGATGCACCTCTGAAACGCACTTTCTTTAAGGAATCCCCACAGGAAAAAATCTGGTACGTTCCTTAGGTGATCAAGCTGGCTAATCGACTTTGCAAGAACGTGAAATAACAGTGCCGACTGTTTTACAAACTAATTTTCGCCTTGAAATATTGCAGCAACACACATCATAAAATAATGTAACGCCCCCACCACCTCCACACGGCTATTTTCCTTCCCGCCAACCATTGCAAGCTGTCGTGTGTAAGTTGACTGTGCTAGATTGTGTATAACTTCATTAGTTTTAACAGCAAAACTGTTTAGGCTAGCCGTATTTTGTGCAGCCTATTGGGTAAAAGCCACTGTGCGACCTGTCACAAAAGCTGTCCTAAATGCGTGTATGTGCCACAGAAATTAACTGGTTCCCACTACACAGCTCTGGTCCACTAAAAATGAAGGCAACAGTGAGCCGAGCAAACGGGTTTATGCTGCTGTGCTGCTTATGAAAAAAGTGTCATCGTCCTAAATAGGTACGTTCCACAGCAATTGGGTAAATCTCGCTATTCACTACTTCCACTAGAAAGAAAAGATGACAGTAGTCATCTTTTCCCCCACTGTGCTGCGACGGTGGGTAGCGGAATACCAGGTCGCGTTTAACAAGAGAATACAGTGGACTCCCAATGAACGAAACTCACTTAAACGAAAATGCCTCATTAACGAAACTGAATGGGCTCATACGGCTGGATTTCTATGTGTTGCATAGTCAAATTCATCGGTTAATCGAAACAGTGCTTACTGGTCACCTACGGTTAAACGGCACAAACTCTAAACACAGCATAGACTGTCTCAGGCCAAAGGTAGTCTCACAACCATGGCAACACTTGGAGACAAGCTAATCCAGTAGCCAGTCTCGCTTGTGGTGTCTGTGGGAGTATAGTGCCTAGAATATACTTACTAGTGTGCCAATTGCCGAGCGTTTCCAATGGGAGAGGCTGGCACTGCCGATGATGCCTTCCTCCGGAGGCCACCAGACCGCGACACCATTAGGAACCATGCTACCTGAGTGGCGGGGCGCACCGAGAGCGCACGTTGTATGCGCGTCTCTCGCTCTTTGCATGTACTTCCGATTCGCGTCTATAAACCCAGTCGGTTGCTTTGCTGTTGCGGGGCATTTTGGATGTTGAACAGGCAGGTAGCGCATTCTTCCACATGGCATTGCCGTGTTTTTTTTCTGTGCGCGTTGTTCACCCTTGCGTCTCTTCACGAAACCGAGATGTCGTCGCAGAAAAGGAGGCATAAAGACAGCACCTGTTTTTTTTTTTTTCCACCCCTAGAACTAGCGGGTCTGATTATTCAGCGCCGCTGCAGACCCAGAACACTTAGCCGCGTGGGAGAAAACCATAGATTTATAGAATCGTAACTCCGGCGGCTGTCGTTTGTGACAAACATTTTAATAATCGCTACATTGAGTGCTCATACGAAATTACAATCGATCGTATCATCAGTGAAATTCCCCGTGAAAAACTCAAACCGAAATTTCTATCTTTCATTTTATTTGCAACTCTCTCGATTTCTTTTCATGGCGACGATGATTTCTCGCTTAAATCGGCGTCACTGACACCAGCATTTCTACAAAATGAGCTCTTTGCAGCTTCTGCATTATTAGTCTTTTTTTTTTTTGTTGCACCACTCGACAATGTCCGCATCCGTACCGGGTGTTTCAATAAATGTGTCCAAAATTCTCAAAGATGAAACACTAGGAATATGTGAGTTATGAAATTAGAATGTTTAATGAGTTCAGCCAGCCTCAACATCATTAGAGAATTGAAGCTCATGCGAGGAACTCATCCTATCTTTGAGCAATAGAAAAATTGGCTTAAAGTAAATGTGATGGCATAATTAAATTAACCAAATGCCACGAGTTTCACTGTTGAATTTTGTTGAGCTATATTGCAGTTGACTTTTTCCTTCGAAGCCATGCATATTCATTTATTTATTATTAATGTTTTATCATACACTCGATAATGTGTACCGTATTAATGATAATGGGGCATACGTACGTTTGTAAGTGCAACGAAAAAGATTGCTTTAATTACGCATTGCCTCCCAACCTGCGTTCTACAGTTCTAAGTGGGCTGGGAGAGGCCACCGGCCCCTGTCGCACGCGCGCGTTGGCAGAGAGGCGGTTGTGGTAGAAATGCCGCCGACAACACTCCGCTCGGGCTTAGGTTTGGGCCGCTCGGCCATTGGCTCGGCATAGCACGGTCCCTGCGGCTATCGCCGTCTGGTGGCCGCCGGTGGAAGGCATCATTCTTCGTGCCACTGCGACGGCCGTGGTCGGTACACTAGTAAGTATATTCTAGGCACTATAGTGGGAGCCGAATCGGTGAGTCAGTTGTATGTTAGGCCTAGTTGTGCGGCTAAGCGAGGTAAATCACGGTGTAGCCTGATGGAAAGAAGCAACCGCACCATGCACTCTCGCTTGAAAAAAAGCTGAAAATTCTTCAGGAGCTCGATCGAAGCGGCCTGCCCAAGACAGAGGTGGCGAAAAAAATACAGCATTCCGAAATCGACTCTGTCGCGGATCTGCAAAGACAGAGAAAAGATTGAAGGCCGCGCACTTTAAAGAATGGGACCTTTACATCTAAACGGATGCGGACAATGCCTTTTGAACAACTCTAAAAAGTTATTTTTATGTGGTTCAACCGTGCACGGAGTTCCAGTTTGCCCATAAGCGGACCAATTCTCGTGCAGCAAGCTCGATAGATCGCCATGCAAGTGAGTGTTGGGAACTTCGTCTTAAACAATGGATGGCTCAGCCACTTCAAAACACGCCATGGCCTAGTCTTCAAAGCAATCTCAGGTGAGAGTGCTGCAGTAAACACTGACTGGCAACAGGCGCTGCTTAAGGAACTTTTGATGAGCTTTGAGCCACGAGATGTCTTCAACGTCGACGAGAGGGGTCTTTTTTATAAGGCGCTTTCATCAAATATTCTCACCTTCAAAGGCGAAGCATCTGGTAGAGGAAAACACAATAAGGATCGCATCACTGTGCTGGTGGGTGCAATCATGGCAGGAGATGAGAAATTGAAGCTGTTGATAGTAGGAAAATCAAGGCACCCTTGTTGTTTCAAAGGCGTTTGACAACTTCCCGTTGCATACCATGTGAACGGAAGAGCGTGGATGACCATGGTCATTTTCGAAAACTGGCTTCGGGAGGAAAACGCAAGATTTACGAGGCAAGGCAGGAAGGTTGTCTTCATCGTAGATAATTGCCCAGCCCGGGTCAGGTTGAAAGACTCCAAGTCATCACTCTGGTGTTCTTGCCAGCCAATGCAATGGCAGTGATCCAGCTGATGGATCAAGGGGTTATTCAGAACATTAAAGTTAATTACCATAGACATTTACTCCACCGAATGATGCATTGTGCAGACAGTGGGAAATGCTACAGCATAGATTTATCGGCAGCTATCCACATTTTGGCTTGTGTCTGGGAGCAGGTGGAGGCAACAACAATACACAGATGCTTTCATCATGTTGGCTTTCAAGTGCAAGAAGCAGTACCTAATGAAGAAGAAGTCCCTGCTGATGCCAACATTGAGGCAGTATTCAGTGAGGTCGTGCTTTCTGCCCCTTTCACTCTGCAGGTCTTTGAATCAATTGATGAAAATGTTCGTGCCTGTTGTGAGGAGACTGTCGAGGAAATGATTGCCAAAGTGCAAGATGAGGATCAACCTTCCAGCGATGAATGTGATGACAGTATTGTCGGTGCAGTGGTGCCACCAGACCCATCAGCTAAAGAGGCTGTTGAACTTCTACAGCGCTATTTTGAGCATGAGGCTTGTCCAGAATTTCTGGCTAGTTTGTCAGGCATGCATGCGTACCTTGTCAAAAAACAACTCAAGCTTGCCAAACAAACCACCCAGATTTACTAGCACTTTGTACAACTATTTACAACATAGAAGGTTAGAGTTCTGCAAACCACAACTGTGGCGGATGAATTGTCAAACCATAGTTCAGAGCAACTTCCTTCACTTTGCAGTGTCATTTTGAGCCCTGTCGGGCTCCTCCTCCTTGATTGAAACACCATTCACACGTATGACACCACCCACCATGGCATCAGCCAATAACACACAGTCACCGGATAGGCATTGCTCTTGCTGCCGCAATATTCCTTCGGTCAAAATCACAGAAGAGAGGGGAAGTAGGGTCCATCATGGAGCAAGTTAGCAGATGAGTGCTTACTGCCTCTTTCCCTGGAACAGCAGCAAAGGATTAGGGACTTAATCGCATAGTCACGACCCACGAGGTCGGTTGGCAGCACCGCCTCCCCAAACAAGCCATCATGGAGGAAATGCCTGTAGAGACGTTGAGTCACGGATGGTCAAAGCAAAGTTGCCACATTCTTATCTCTTAGTTGCTTCCCGTCGCTTGACGCTCGTTCCGAGAGAAAGGCACTGAGGTTTCAGGTTGTGAGAATGCACCTTAGCTATGCTTCTCATAGACAGCATATTGACGATGAACGAAAGTCACAACAAGGCCTGTGCCGATAACAATGTCGTGTCCGTGTCATGTCCGTCACTCTCTCTGGCTTAAATCAAACATTTCCAGGCTGAGAATCAATGTTGGAACAACCTAGCATTGCCTAATTTAAAGCCTATCAACATCATTGAAGCAACCTAGAAACAACATGTATCACCCATCTAAGGCCTGGAAACAACCTGTACCATTTAGCTAAGGCCTAGAAATGACTTGGAAGCAACCAGATTTGTCTTCAGAATCGTCCAGTTTCGCTGTGTCAAGGCTTGTGCGACTTAGTGCAAGCTTGTCATTGTTTTTTTTTTTGAATATTGGTCAAGGAAGCTGCAAGCATGAAAGTGCCTCGATGCTGGCACAACCAAGACATGGGCGTGTATCTCATAATAACTCGATTTATCACTTCAGTAGTGAACATGGAGTAAAGTAAGAGAGGAGTGTCGACTCCGCTGCCACGCAATGCATTCGTTCGCGACGAATCGTGCAGTGGAAACCTTGGAAGGAAATTCATTCTGTTGCTCTCTCCCTCCACTCCTCTTCACGCTTTCTCTTCCTCTTGCGCTCCCAGTTAACTTTCCTTAGGGAGCCTTCATGTGAATGGGTCTTTGTGTTTTAAGGTGGTGTCAGCGTTTTACCCACCGCTTGCCGCCGCCTGCTAAAACACAATGTTGCCAGTCCCGGTTCCCATGGCAACAAGCGCCATGTTCGTTCTCGTGACCAGGCGTTCCTGCTCCGCCGCACTGCACCACCTGCATGTTGGTGCAGGTGTGCAAACTGCTGTATGAGCTGCGTTTGACTGCATCGTAGACATATAGCTTCCGCTACGACACGATCTTCGCGCTTAGCACACCTACAAGAACAAGGCAAGCTGGCCTGAGAAAATTTAATTTTGTGCGTTTGGCTCGTCAGGTTGTGCGATGATCGCTATGCTTATTTATCCTAATCAACCGGTGTCAATAACAACGTGAGCCGGCACTTTAACCGACCCTGTTGCAGCCGCTATGTAAAAGAATGGCACAGATTCAATGGAGCAAAGAAAGCGACACCCAGTTGTTTTGGCTGCAAACGCCGTAACCACATCCAACAGAGCGACATGAAAAGCCAAGTGATAAGACGGGACGCGCATGCACCCTGCAGCAGGTGTCTCGTCGCTAGCTGGTGCGTCGATGCATTCAGCCCCACGATCCCGTAGTCTGCACACTTTTGATCGCACCTGTATATCCCATCATATCTGCTGGCCTGCCCTGTGACTTTGCCTGGCATGGTTACGATGCTGGTGAACAAAATGTCAATTCGGTGTCGCTTCCTCTTCTCTGTCGCATCTGCACAATTATTTTACATTGTGGTTGCACTGGCTGGCGTACATTAATTGGTTCTTCTTTATCCTAACACAAAATATGCCAGGGTCCACCAAGATTTTTATGACATTTTTTCGTCGTGGAAATGGCATCGAAAAAATGCACACGATCAGAGGGCAAATAAAAAAAAGTTCCATCATCGGGCGTCAAAATCACGACTGGGCAAGGATGCCGGGCACGCTATCCGCTGCACCATGGTCACACACACTGCAGGTGTCCCTAATGCACGGTCACACACACTGGAGGCATTACAAATGCACCTTTTATATCACAAACTTTCCTATCACAGTGCTCTTGGTCGGCAGCATGATTTCGCCCTGTGGGAGCGGTAGTTTAAGCAATGCATTATTACCATGGCCTTCACAATTAATTCCTGCTACGCATGTTTGCCACGTATCCGTCCCATTCAGTGCATTTCAAATAAAAGAAGAGCATCTTTGTCCTTGCCTTAACACTCCACGAGGTGGTGATCATAGCCCAAGCATTGGCCTTGCTCCATCTGTACTAAAAATAGCTCTGCAACACGTGCCTGCCTTGCCTGGCTGTAACACCGCGTTCCCCGCTTACACTTGCCCCAAGCGAATATGCAATAAAGACTTGTTTCTTGTTGCATTTACCTCTAGTTCGGCTGTGGTGTTCAGTCACTCTCTTAACATGTGGCGGGGTAGCGACCTTAGCCCAAGTGCTGCGCACAGTTTGGGACGCTTGTCTGGCTGTCAGACCACTTTCTCTCACTGTTTTCACCGTTAACTGCAGTTACCACAAGGGTTTTTTTAATTATTGATCATGGAGATTAGCCTTTGAAACAGGGATTTACCACCAAGCATCAACGTGGGTGCATCCACTTGAAACCGTGGTGTAACTGCCAAACACCAATAGACATCGTAGGAGCTCTCGCACTTCAATGTACAGTAAATAATCAACCACTTCTGTAAGGACATGTTTTACATTTATGTTATGCTGATTCCTGCAAAGAAGGGATCAATCATGTTTTTTTTGTTTTTTTTTTTTTTAATTTATCGCATGGCACACAACCCTTCTGTGGCGCCTTTAGATTACTTGCACAAAATGACTTTTCCTTCTGCTCCAGTTTATTCTTGCTAACGGTTCCCATGTTCACCATTGCATATAGAAGCACAATAAATAAAATAATAACAATAATAATAACAATAATAATAATAAGAATAAGAAGAGGAAGAAGAAGAAGAATTTACATTGCGGGCTGGACACATCAGCCGTCTCAGCTGCAATCGCTACATAGGACAACATTGCAGATGCGATGGAACATAGAAAATGTCGCCCAGTTGGCATTCATTTAATGAGTGAAATCATGTAGGGGAAAACTGCATGACTGGTTGGCAGACATTATAGGACGCACCTCCGCCTTTCGGGCCCTTTTGTCAGCAAGACCTGCGCTGCAGATACTGCATTGAGGCACTTTGGCAAGTGCTCCCTTGGTCCATACTATACTATTGCTCACGGCTGTACTTATCATTGTAATACAGCTACAATGAATCCTTGATCCAGTTTTCATCAAATGTATTGGATTGTATGACCACTTCATTAAGATGTAGTTGGTTATCATACCATCACATTTTTTCGCACCCCTTCAATTTTCGCTGTGGATTATCATGTGTTGTGTCACAAAGGAGCAAGAGGCACGCCTGTGTGAGCTAACGCAGCCAACTCCTTCTGCGGCGTGCACCTTCAGTCTGCTTGAGAACATATCTGGCCTAGTGGTGTTCAGTGCGTACTGCATGCTTTTATTAGGCAATAGCTCATACAGTCGAATCTCATTAATTCAAACACAATTAATTTGAACTTCCAGTTAATTCAAACTCACCCTGTGGTCCTGCAAAGCTATGTGTAATCCAATTGGCAAAAACGCCCTGTAATTCGAATATGCAAGCACTTTCAACGGTTAATTCGAACATATCGCGCTTTGGGAATTCTCTCGGCACAATGCCCAATCCCGCGGCGGCACCTCCGATAACTCAACGCTGCGCGCGAAGAAGGAAAAGAAGAAAAAGAAAAGAAAAAGCTGCGGCGGAATGTTTGCTCTCTCTCACATGCCGATCTGCAACGTGCCTGTGCCACGCTTCTCCCTTTTTCGTCCCTGCCATGTAGAGACCCTTCTCCTTTCAACGCTGTGCTCGAATCATGAAGCCTTGGTTCTCTCTCAAATGCTGATCTGCTTCTCTCCGCGTGGAGATGCCCCTCCTCTCTCACCATCTGCTGGCCACGCTGCAGCTGCAGCGTAGAGGGTGCCTGCCATTACGCAGTCATTGCCGTCGTCTTGAGAGAGTGTTGGCGCTGGACTTAGCCGCGTCAGAGAATTACGCGCTACTTCTCTTGCCAGGTGAATACTGAAGCCGAAGTTGAAATGCTTTACAAACTGCATGCGAAGTTGATTTATTCGCTGCAAGGCAAATGTGTGCAGATGCACATCACCGATTACATCAATTATTGATGAATGTCCTGTGATTTGTGAATAAATGTAAGTCTTCTGAAGCTTTCCCCTCCTGTGTTAGCTCAATGCACATGCACCACTGCATGGTGAGCCCTTCGTACATTTAGCTTTCATTAAATCGGACTTCTTTTAATTAGAACAAATTTTTGAGCCCCTTCGAGTTCGAATTATCGGTATTCGGCTGTACTTCTTGCCTTTTTCTGACACCTCATTCAGTGGTACTTGAATCGTAGTTGTTACATTGGATCAACAATATGCAATATGCCACTATTTTGACAGCCAGGAGAGGTGTGGGCATGATAACAGCTCTCTGCACGGACATTTATGTGAACCACGTACAGTCTTGATTTCTGGGCTTAGTATGAAACACTGCCACAATTAACTGAAATGAAAGGATTGGAGCCACCCGGAAAGAAAATACCCCTCTTCACTAAAGAGGTACTAGTCCTAGTTCGCTAAACTGCTCTATGAGTGCACGATTGGGCACATTATAGTGAGCCCGACTACTCGCTATTGGGTGCCTTGGCTGTGTGCACCCTAATATGATGCTGCTTGTCATTTTATGCCCTCTGTTACACCCGCCACACACCCCACCACTGTATTTTGGTTTTTCACTGTGATGCTCACCAGTTATTGTGACCTAGAATTTGTCACATTTAATGGTTGACAAAAGCAAAACTTGATTAATGATTCATCGATGCATTCAGTGAAGTGTAACTTCGCACCACCTCGAGTAAACAGCTTTGCAAAACTGCTATTTCTTCCAAGCTCACTGGGATCTATTTGCTTTGCATCAAGGGACTATCGAACATGGTGTTCCCTTTTCAGGAATGTATTAAAGTCATAATTTCACACAAAAAATGTAGGCAGTGGTTGCCGAGCTGTCTTGCTATAACTTTCTCCTTATTTCACTTTGTGCAGGTGTTGGCACACAGTTCCTCTGCATTGCAGTCGGGGTGCTGCTCATGGCCCTGCTTAGCGTGTTCAACGTGCACAACCATGGTTCTATGAACACCGCCATCTGCGTCCTCTATGCATTAACATCCTGTAAGGATGTGCCACTCACATTCTTTCGTGTTTTTTTTTCCTTCCAGGTTGTTGTAAGCCATTTGACACAAGTTTGAAGTAGTGGCCTAAGTATTTTTTTATGTTCAGCGTACGCATTTTCGCTGCATGCAAGAAAAGAGAGAAGTTTCAGTTAAGTCGAAAGTTGGCGATTGTCCTGTCAATTCATTCCTTTTGTGCCTATGTCTCCGTGCACTGCTTTATACATACACATGAAAGAAGTCTCTTTTTTTCTAGCCTTTGTATGCATTGAGTGCGACCTATGAAACAGAGTAAACGAGAGATGTCACATCTGCTACAGCTAGGCAAGTAGCGACGTTAAGTATGTTGCATGTTATCAGCTATTTTTACGTGAATTGAACAATTCTCAAATCTGATGAAACGAGCTCTCCTTGTTTACTCTCAGTGCTTTTTACACTACGCTTTTAGCATCGCAGATTTCGGTTAGCAAGATCTACATAAGGGCAGCATGTGAGAAAATTTTGAAAAAGAAAGGATTGTGCAAAAAACACGGCCCACAAAGGAAAGAGATGAAAATATTAGTGCAAACTTGCTACTGTTCGTGCACAGTTTGGGTAACTGAATTCATAGCACCAAGAGGGGGCAAAATCCAAAAAGAAAATATCCCCCACATTTGTGCAGCAAAAGACTGGTTAGTAAAACACCTGCGAGACCTGATTCACGGTTTGCAGTGGATGTTTTATCGTCTTTTTGTGGGAACTGGTTTTTGACATTTGAAGAGGCCGAAACTGAACACTAGGAAATTAGAGAGCAATGAAATTTGTGCCATATCGCTATGTCGCCGTGTTTTGCGAATGGGCATGCTGTCTCAGGAGTGCTTTCTAAGATTCAAATGAAGAGACTGGAAATGGCATGCTTCTGGCCACTGTGTTTCAATTGCAGGGAATAATTTCTTTCCACTCGTGTTCGTAGCATGTGGTTCATGAAAGCGTCTTACTGTGAAATTTTGATTGAGGGTGTTATGAACAGTTTAAGCAAGAACCAAAACTCTGTATAAGTATTCGAGGTAACCAACTGACTGTCACTTTGAAGGCATTACAGGAGCCACTTGCGTCCACTAATTTGTAACTCGTGGCCATTGTGTTGATAGCAAGAGATGGCATCATCACAGCTTGTTGCAGTACTTGCTTTCACTGTGACCATAGTTTAAGAGCGCATTTACTGTTAGAGTAATGTCTTTGAGTAACTGCTTGAGTAAGTGCTGCATTGCTGCCTTTACTGCAGGCATAGCGGGCTTTGTCTCCTCCAAGATGTACCGTCAGATGGGGGGAACCAACTGGATCACTAACATTAACCTCGTCTCCTGCCTTTTCTTTCGTAAGTGATGTTCTTTTTTTCTTGCCAGTTTAGTTCATTTGGCTTAGTCTAGTGGCCTGAGATTACAAATAGACATTACTGAGTGTATATAAAAAAAAACTGTGTTGAAACATCAGAATCAAGTGGTCACAGGTTTTTCTCAGGGTGTACAACAGCAGCAAACAAAAACAAGAAATCAGTGCAAGGTCGCTCTTTAAAGGCTGAGTAAATGGGCTCTGAGGGCCAAACAACGAAACGTTCCTTTCCTCAGTGAGGAAGCCTTCATTTTTGTGAGGCCGCCTTATGTCACTTTGAAAGCTTCCTTACTGAGGAGCCCTCGGTAAAGGCTTCCTTGGCGCTTCCTCAGCTTAAGGTTGCTTTGGGGCTACCTTCGTGCGCCCTTAGGTCCGCTCCTTGCCCTGAACGAGCGCTTCGCCTCACAGCTAGCCCACGTGATGTTTTCGTTTTCGAGGCAACCCTCTCACCCCACCCCTGTGGGGAGACGCGAGCGGCGAGCGTGCGTGCACTGCATTACGGAGGAAGAAAAGGAAACCTGTTTCCTTCCTCCGTGGGGCGTTTCAGTGTTGCTAGAATGCACCACGTTTTGCGCTCAACTGCGGTGGCTTTTCACATTCAGTAATCGTAGTTTGAAGAAAGCGTACACGCGTCTCTATATTAACACTTCAATTTGGAAGTGATGTGGTGACCCAACTTTTTTTTACAGAATAAACGCTTGTGAGCAAAGCTTATATTCGATAATCTCGAACGCAGGAGCGCGGCAACCATTCCTCCCGCGAGGGCGGGTTAAGGGAGCTTTCAGAGTACGCTTGCTTCCTCCGTCGGTACTTGGTTGTAAGGAAGCCTCACGTAAGGAGAGGACGCGGTCAAAGGAAAGGAACGTTTCGTTGTTTGGGCCTGACTCTCTTACACCTTCCAAACAAGCCTGCAAATTTATACAGAAGGCTGCTGGGATAGCATTTAGAGGTATTGCAGTGCTGCGGAGATGCTTTATTTAAAAAAAAAAATTCACACACCTCTATTCAGCACTTGTCCAGTCCTCTCTGCAAACAAGGTGACGTAAAGTTCCATGGGCATCGCACTGACATTGTGGATCAATCCTCTTCACTATAAAGCAACACCTTTACCCTGCTGTGATGCAGTTTTGGCAGCGCACTTGCCCCACATGTCTCGTATTTGTTTACCTTCTCCAGTGCCTCACATCGCACTTCCTCAGCTCACCACTCTGGCACAAGCGACATGTGAAGAAAATCTTCCTCAGTCGTTGACTGTGCACCAGTAGCATAACCGCTGACATTGTGTCGCATCACTGATGTGGACATGATCACGATGACAAGGCCTAGCAAGACACCAAAACCAGCCATAATGGTTGTTTTATTCCATGTAACTTCATTATTACACCACTTACTGCTAAATTTTCGGGGTAGCGTCTTCACATTGTGCAAGTGTGGAGTTATCTCTTCATTACAAATTTTGGACTGCAGAGGGGCAATATTCTGAAGCAGTATGTTGAGGTGTAAAATTACTGTGGGATCGGTATGCTTTTACAGCGAAAGCTGTTATGAGATCACAACTCAAGTCACGCGCAGTTGTTCGCCGCCGCCGGTGTCCGTAACCACATCGCACGAAATTAGAAAAAAACCTAGCACCAATGACAAAGTGGGGCTCGAACCCGGGTCCACTGTGTGCCAGCCCAGTATTCTACCACTGAGCTGCGCCAGTGCTTGGGACTTGTTGGCAAACTTGCCTTAACCAGGCTGGATGTCGGGAAAGCAATCATTTTAATACGACTTATAAAGTGTTTTAAAACAGCGAAAGAACAACCAGCCGTCGCACAATGCAAATAGCGTAATGAGGGGGCTCCAACCCTTTACAAAAGCTTGTTTTTGGTCCCCTATGAACCCTATTAACTGTGGCGCATACCCACTTCAGCCATAATTCCTCATCGTCGTCAGCCACTGCATGAACAATTGGCACAGAATTCCTTGCATGGGTTTAGCGGATACCACGCCTCTCAGAAGAATCGCGATAAATAGTGTAGCAAATACCGGCCTACTACCCAAAGAAATTTATTATTAATGCCCTAGTAGGTATCAACCAAGTGTGCTTGCACTGGTGCCCGAAGAGTGTTTTGAAAAGGCAGTGAAAAGCGGCTCTTCTAGCTTTCGCTGTGTCTGTGCTGTGCCATCTGCACAAACCTGGTGAACTTTTAAACATGTCCAGGAAACATTGCTAATGTGTAATCAAGTCTCCTGCAAACATGTAAGCCTTTACATAAAGCAGGGAACTTGAATAGATCCATCAAAGACACTTTAAAAATCAGTTGCTCTTTCTTTGGCGAACTTTGCTGCAGGTGGGACTGATTATTTAGGAACTGGTACTGATACAGGCACAGTTTGACTTCATAATCACAAAAGCGCTGTCAGTAACACTTCTATTGTTCACTGCATGTTCAATGGATATAAAAAAATGTACTTTACCTTTGTTCAGAAACGTCAGAAAAGTATTTATCATGGCACTTATGGTCTCAATTGATGATCATTGGTTGAATGTTGTTTATTTCTCTTCATTCAGAGCACTCACTGTACTCCATTTGTGCTCTTTTAAACACACTGTGCCTGAGTCAATTACTTGTGATGTACTGAGCATGCTACAAGAGTATTTAGGTATGCATATTGTTTCTGAAACAAGTGATGTGCTTGCCAGTGTATTTTTGTCAAGCACCTTGCCAGCTGGATGCTGTGGCAGAGATCGCTTGATATTTAGCTAACAGAAGAGTCTTGAAAGTGTGCACTTTTGATTTGGCTACTATGCACCAGTGAAGCTGATGCAAGACAATGTGCCTGTGCACAGGATGTGATGCTCATGTAGCTTGGCGAGACTTTTTCTGTTTCTTTGTATACGTAGTAATGTTATAGTGGTACACCATAGTCATGGAGGCACCACAGCCACCTTGAGGTGGCATTGTGTCTGTCTGAACCTGAAGTAGCCATATACGCATTCAAAGAAAAGAGAGAGAGAGAGAGAGAATGTTCAAGACCAAGGCAACATATATGGCATGGTGACATAACTTTTTGTCCCCTTCGGCCATTCTTCTCATGTAGCTTCCAGTGAACTCGCCAGCACAAAATAGCGAAAGTGCCCCGCCGCGGTGGTCTAGTGGCTAAGGTTGCTGACCCGCGCAGGTCGTGGGATCGAATCCCAGCTGCGACAGCTGCATGTATTTTCGATAAAGACGAAAATGCTATAGGCGTGTGTGCTCAGATTTGGGTGCACGTTAGAGAAACCCAGGTGGTCGAAATTTCCGGAGCCCTCCACTATGGCGTCTCTCATAACCATATGATAGTTTTGGGACGTCAAACCCTACATATCAATCAAAATAGCGAAAGCGTCGGGCATCCGTGATAATTACTTGTAAATCTGCTTGTATCTGAGCCCAAGAATTAGCTCTGGAATATTCACGAGTAAATCACTTTTTTGTTACTTGTAAATGTGTTGCAGGGCCCCTTGAACTTCTCCTGTGTGATCCTGCTTCATTGGGCTTTTCTCGCTTTCTCCAAACAGTGCCTCTGTTCCTTGTGTGGAGTGTCCAGAACTCGACTGCCTGGGCTTACCACTCCACCCAGGCTCTCCCAGCGACAACCGTCGTGTTGCTCCTGTTAGTTTGGATCTGCTGTAAGTGTACTATAAAACAGCCCTTCGATATGAGCATTACAGAGTAACCAAAGTTGAGGACTAGAATGCACTCGAAGGTCATTACACTCCAACCCACCTCTAACGACCCCAGATATAATGATCTATCAGTTATAACGACCATATTTCGGTGCACTTACAATTTTCCTATACTATCGTTTAAACTGAGTCCACATACAGCGAACATTCTTCAAAGCCTCCTGCATTAACAACGAACACGTACGACTCGGTCGCGGTAAAAATATGGCACATACAAAGTGAAAAAAGTGTTAAATAAACAGGCATTCTAAAGCTTGAGATAGGTGCTTGCTCACGTGTGCCCCGCTGCTGTTTACTTGTGATAAAGATATTGCAGTTCGCGGCAAACAGTGCACGCAGACTTCGGACGTTGCAAGCTAGGTCCCTCTCTTTGCAGACGTTTCTTCGGCAGAACGAAAATGAGGAGGAAAAAGAAAGCCAAAAGAAATAGGAGGTAGCATAAAGACTTGCGGTCAGCTTTCGCACGGCAAACTTTTTTGACACCGTTCTACAACCACCGACAATCAACCAACAATGCCTTCGAACACAACGCCTTGAGCGCGCGTTGCTCGCAAAATTTTTCATTGTGTTAAACTAACAGGCTACTCGCCGCACCCGAGCATGATCCCGAGTGAAGCATGCTCAAAGAAAGCACAAACGGGCGCATATTTTGGATGACAAGCGAAATGGCATGCAATGACAAGAGCCGATTAAGCGACGTGCAGTACGCAAGCAGCCTGGCATGATTGGTTCGACATGTCAGTACCGCACTTCAGTAAAATGGCATGAGTTCATTGCTAACCTATTTGAATTCACTCTAGAGCAAACGGGCATTGTTTAACACGCGAAAAAGCATAACTTGTCAGCAGAGAGGTTGTTCGCACTTTTGAATAAAAATATACAGTAAAAAAATGGTTTGGCCACTAAGTGGACATTTTTATTGGCAGCGAACTACTGATACTACCATTTATCGCGGCACCTTCGAGTTCGTTATAAACAAGTTCGACCGTATAACGAAGTCGCATCCGACAGGAAAATAAGTTCATTATACCCGAGGATCCATCGTAAGTGCATAATTATAATACTTATCTGTGACAAGACTATTGTTGTCATAAGAAGTAACTTCATTATAACCAGCAATTTGTTAGATTCATGCTCATTATATCTAGGTTTGAGTGTACCACTAAAACATGAAAAAATATTTGTAGGCTTGAATACCATTAAAAATGGATGAGAACAGCATTTTGGACGATTTACATCAGTACGATTGCACAAAAAGAATGACACGAGCAACAGAGAAGAAGACGAACGTTGCACTTTTGTGTTGTCCGTGTCTTGTTTATTGTACTGTTATACTGAAGTAGCATTCGAAACGTTAGCTGTTTGCTGAGCACTGGTAAAACTTGTACAATTGAGCTCGTGGACTTGATGTTTGGCCGTCCTCGGCGCTTTGGAAGAGCACTCACACACGGTGACATTGCTGACATAGGACTGGTGTGCATCCGTCCATCGCAGTGATAGGCATAGCTTTAAGGTATGCACATTCCCGGTCTTTATGCATTTCTCTGCTGCCAGGTTTCCATGACAGTTCTTGAGAGAATCATGTGCACATCTTTGTTGCGATAAAGGTGGCTACCCATTGACCCTGATGGGTGGCATTCTGGGAAAGAACTGCGCGGGACCCTTCGAGGCTCCCTGCCGAGCCAAGCTGATTGCGAGAGGAGTGCCACCTGTGCCGTGGTATCACTCCCTGCTTGTCCATTGCTTTGTGGGTGGCTTCCTGCCCTTCAGGTGAGGCCTTTCATCTTTTGTTGTTCAATGTTTTGCTTTGTGAGTGCATCTTTGTCCTGTTGATGATGATAGCATGCTACTCATTGCAGTCAGTGTAGCTTTACCCTTTAAGGCGCTTTGTACACACAACTTGTTCTTTCTAGTTAAGCCAAATAGCGGCTAAGAAAGGGCAAGGCACAGTGAGCTTTGGATTAATTGATTAATAATTGTTTCTTCATTTGAGTTCATTTTGCTGTGTACTGCTAAATATGATCACTTTATGGAAGGCACTGCCGTGCATGTTGAATCAGTTGTCTGATGTGCCAAATTTTTTCTATAAGCCACGTCAAAGGTATTTGTTTTGTTTGCTCTAATGAATGTAACAAAGGCAAAAACTGTATCTCTAGCCTGAGATGATTCTATTTATGCAATAATAGAACATGGATAACTTCATGATATATTGATATTTAAGTACAATTTAATTTAGGTTAATTACTTTGAAGCACACAGATCAGCATATTATTACATTGTTCTTGCTGCAATACAACGTCGTGTGCCTGGAAATAATGTCGTGAAAATTCTATGCATTTGCAGACAGTTCTTCATAAATCGCACTTAGAAGGGTTAAAGGGACCGCGACACCCAATTTTTCATCAGAGTCTTTGCTACGTGGGTTAATCCATCTTCATTCACAAGTAAGCTGGCAAAATTTTAGCACCCTCAGTTGAGTAATAACCTATAATTTAATATTTTTACAAACATGCAAGTTGCCTGACAGTCGGGCAGCACTGGCACACTTGCTTGCTGTGGCATCATAAGCAGTAAGCTGTGCAAAGTGTCTGCATTCCGGCGAACAATATTGTTCTGCTACAAGCTACGTGTGAGATTGAGATAAGTTAGCTTTCTTGAGCTTCGCACTGAAATTGAGCAATTTGTAGAAACCGAAACTTTAGTAGAAAACAGCGGCTCCACTCCCTCCAACACATGACGTCACTCGCGCCATGGCAAACTGGTGTTCGCCGGCGGTGGTTGAGATTTACAAATGGCGGCTTCTAGGTCTTGTCTTACACTGAAATATTCTTTTTTTGGCACTCTGTTCTAATGTGTATAGGCATAGTGGACCCTCTAGCTACTACAAATTTTCATTGAAAACCACAAATCATTGGGTGGCCGTCTCACGACCCTTTAAAAGAGACTATCATGCTGTTCAGAACTGCTGCCTCATTAAAGTCGGAGGGCCTTTAGCCACCCCATAGACTTCGTGGCTCGCTCAGAACCTGTGCTTCAATTCTGGCTTCCGCCAGGCCTCAAATTTTTTCGATGCGCAGCCAATGTAAATTCAGATGCTAAGGATATAGAAGACTAGAAATCAATATTTGAGCTCTGATTAGTACAGCTTATATTAAGAAAGCAAACACCGGTTCTAGTTAGCTATGCTGTTAATGGTTAACACATCCCAAACACATAGCCTCTTGTTATAAAATAATACAGTATTGGTCATTTATAGCTGGTGTATTAGGAGGGGGAAGATGGTTGATCTTGGAAGTGTATTTGGCAAGATGCAGTTCATTTGAGGACGCACCATGCTTTCGAAACTTGCCCAGTTATTGCATGTAGCGCTGGTAGTACTATGTTCCTTCTGTTCAGTTTTTCACTTCAGCATTTCACTTTATGTCGATTATGCTTGTTTCTTTCATAATCAGTTTAGGTTAAAAATAATGTGACACATTCACATGCACATGCTTTCCTGGGTCAGGACTAATTTGCTTCGGCTGTGAAGCTTTCTGTCTGGAAAATCAGTGTTAGTTTTATTCATAGCTTTGGCCTATGAATAGAAGTATTTCACTATTGCTGTGTGTGTATTTCGGGATACTTATTGTGTTTTCGCGAAAGTGTCTCCGAAATATCCCACTACATCAAAGAAAAATGTATCTCAGTATCTGTATTTTAGGCTTCTAATCCATGTATTTCGATATGTGTTCTGGAATACTTTTTCAAGTATCTCTACCCAGCCCTGAACGAAGACTTGCAACGGGGCATAGTGAAATGAGTCAGTGACCGCCTTGATTCCTTCGATGTAGGCCTAAGCACAGCTGCGCTGATCTTGTGCAGTGCCATCTCGGTGGAACTGTACTACATCTTCTCGACCGTGTGGGGGCGGGAGCACTACACGCTGTACGGCATCCTCCTGGTGGTGGCGCTCATCCTGTTCAGCGTGACGGCCAGCATAGCGGTGGTGCTCACCTACTTCCAGCTCTCCTCAGAGGACTACCACTGGTGGTGGAAGGCCATCTGCACCGGAGGGTCAGTTTGCTTTCGGTGCTGCTACTTCTTTTCGGGTCTCTCCTAAACTTCGTTTATTATAAACAATAATATGCTTGCAAGGAGCAAAATTAAATAGACATGAATTCTGTGGTGTACTTAGAGGGACACTAAATAGAGGACAGTTTTTTTTAATTTTTAATTATTGAGTTACCCTCTTATGATAGAAAATCACCATGATAATTACCACCATGAAATGCTGGTGGCAAGGTACCTTTGAACATCCCATGCCAATCTCCATAGCAATATAAATTTTAACGACATCTACTCGAGCCTACATAATTCCTATCTGGTAAAAATATTGCCCTCTGAGCATGTCGGAGACCTGGCATGCCAAGTTTGAGGAAGTTTTGTAGAGCCAGTGTTGCTAAAATGTGAAAGGTGCACTTTAAAATTTGCGACATTAATTTGTGCGTCACAAATTCTACACTTTTGTGACGTGAACATCTGAGACATCACGCTGAGAGTGTGGCCAAATTATTCTTATCATCGTTATAATCTATTATCACAACTGAAGAACGTGAAGGTGTATCTAATGCATCAGTAGTGCTCAGTAGTGGAAAAGAAAGAAGATGCAAAGACTTATCTACGCATGTTCATGCAATCAGCGAACCTATCAGTTCAGTTGCAGTGTAGTGTACGTGAAAGATAACTATTCAGACACACTCAATTTCTTCTTCACGCAGGTTTATCTTTACCGTATTTACTCGCATAATCCTCGCACTTTTTTTGTGCAAAGTTTTGTGCAAAGTTTTTGTGCGGTGCAAAGTTGGGGGGTGCGAGAATTACGCGGGGAAAACTTTCTACGAATACGTACAGCGCGAAAAAGAGAACCAAGTGGCCGCAAATCGGGATTCTCACACCAGCAACTAACAGCAAGCGTTAAGTAGTACTTAACAAAACTTACCTCAACAATAAAAGCAGAGGTTTAACACAAGACAGGATTTATTTGTGACACAAAAAGTTGAAGCAAATAGTCGAGAACTAGAATACCATACGCAAAGCTTGTGGACGTTGCGGGCGTAGCGTTAGCGTTCGTCGCTCAACAGGAGCCCTCAAAAGGTAAGCGTAGGACGTCAGTATTGGGCTGATGGCCATTTAACAGAATTGTCCGCAGTTTCCTTCTGTATAAATAAAGTTTACCATCAATCCCAGTTTTAGGCACACGGCAGGCCCAAGCGTCTTGGTGGCTTGCAGCTGCCGTCACCAGTAGCGAACACAAAACTCGTAGGCTCCGAAGGGCCTACCGGCGGCCCTGTTGCCGTTGTTTAGTGCATGATCTATCACTTGCAACTTGAAGCAGTCGTGTAGCTTCAGTATTGCTCCATACCATGCCAAGATTACCGACACTACATACAAAACACGCCGCAAGGCGCACCGGCCACTTCAGCTTGGATTGAATTTCCGTGCAATAGTACGCTTGATGCTTAAGAGATGGCGCCAGATGGTGCATGCTATCATCATCAGCGGCTGTATCGAGTAGACGACATTATTGCGGCAGTTTTCGGGGGTAGCGATAATTACTCGAGGGAAAAAAGAAATCGTATTTTTGTTGGGCGATGTGAGGGGCGCGAGAATTATGCGAGTGCAAAGATTACGTGAGTAAATACGGTAGTTGGCTCCACACTTGCTACCACTATTATCGCGATTCCAGGCCTGCACCATTAAACACTTTTCTTTGATCCTGTGGCAGAACAAAATTTAGCATTCATGTTTACACGTCCCATCTCTTTAACATGAATACATACCACTTAGCTCAGTTCTTTATCTAATCTTACTTTGTGAATACTTTGAAGAGGAACCAACTAGAATCTTCGGTTGCAGGTCCACTGGTGCGTTTGTGTTCTTCTACTCGGCATTCTTCTACTTCTTCCGCTCCAACATGGGCGGAACCTTGCAAGCGGTCGAGTTCTTCGGTTACAGCATCCTGACGGCATACGTGTTCTTCCTGTCCTGGGCACCGTGAGCTTCTTTTCGGCGTACAGGTTTGTGCGCTACCTGTACAGCACCATCAAGACGGACTGATCTGCTGCTCCCCGTTTGCGCGACTGCTCTTGCTACTAGTTTTGTGGCTGCCTCCGTTGCCGACAGCACAGCGGCAGCTGCCAACTTGTTTGCTTATGTGCAGTGTACTTTCGTGCACGATCAACGCTGCCGTTACGCAGTTGTGTTTCTCGCGATTGGGGCCGTGAGCTTGACTTTGAGAACTGCACTTTGCTACCCCAGTGTTCGTTGCCTGTGCCTGATCTTTCTTTCTTCTTGGACTCTCAAGAGTGGGTCTATTTGCATTTTGTACAAGTGTGAAGGTAAATTACTGAAAAGTGAATACGAAGGAAAAACTGTACATATTTGAAATCAGATCATTCTTTGTTGATGCATCACCGAGCGATTGAATATGTTATAGTGAATTCAGTTTGCAGTGCATAAGCAAAATGGTTCTTGTGCATTTTTTGGTGGTAATGAAACTCTGCCAGCCAAAGTCCCTACCGTAGTGTTCTTTCATGCACTTTTTCCAGTGCACTGTCGTCTTTCCACACGGTGCCATCTTCTCTTGAAATAGTACTCGCGAGGGTTAAATCAGTCGTGCTGATCTCTGGCATAGTGGCAATGCCTTAGTTCTGCACTGCACAATCATGGTAGAGTCCCTTGTTATACTTGCACCGTGAAGTCAGTTGCGTTTTGATAGTTCAGCTCATGAAGTCTTTTAGTATCTCATGGGGCAGGTAACAAGCCTGAAACATTGTGGCCTTTCTCTTCCTTTCCTTAGTTACTATTGAAAGGCTCAAGCTTGGAACTGGAAAGTGACTCTGTTTTCGTAGGAACAGTCTTGTGAATGAGTTGCAGAAACATTGATTCTAATATAGGGCATTTTAGCGCTCATAGCGACTTTCCTTTAGTGTCATAGTGCACTGTTGGCTGTAAGACGTATGTTTTGATTTTGTGCTGGCCTCATTGTAACTGACACACAATGGGCTAACCCGTTTGTAGAGCTTGCCAAGATTTACTAATTATGTTGCTAACATTCGAAATTTATTGGAAGTTAAAAAGTTCCTATCATTACGAACTTTAGGCGATAGTAATTGAAGTGCACCATATTATGAAGTGAAAGACAGCAGAGCTATACAAGATGCCTCTTATTTCGGTGTTCACTCTCTTGCTACTTAACTCGGTGGTAAAGGGAAAGTGTGTTTGTTTTGCATTGTCATTATTCTCTCAATACTTTGTGCCCATGCAATCGTGAAAGTGTAGCTGGTTTCAAACCATATACAATGAGGTGCAAAGTTGTTCAGAACTTTAGACTGTATTGTGGTCAGGGCCAATCCTTTAAGTCAAGTCTGTGAACACATGGTTCACCTGTATGGTCTTGCTCTAATCGCATAGTGTCTCCAGAAATTAACTTCAAACGTTATCGGCACTTAATTTCGCACATCTTTTTACTTTTTGCTTCACGACGGAACTTTTGCTGCAAGTCGGTGCAGCCTTGTATTATTTGGGGCTCGCCATTAAGGCTGCATTTGAAAAGCCCCAGGTTTCTTTCTATATAGTGCGAGCATAGAACTTTCACCGATTGGCTACAATTAGTAACTGCGAAAGGTATTGCAGACAGTTTATGTAATGTTCACATTCCTTTCATAAGATGTGATGCGGGACAAATAGACATCACCCTTTGCTAGCTCATCTAGTTACTAAGGTGCAGGAATGGTACTAATTATAATAAGGCTTTCACTTAGCAGGAAATTAACTTGCTATTTTATAATGGAGAGTGAGCCTTACCTCTTTCTAACTTGTACATAAAATGTCTTCATAAGGAAGCTGAAAGCCCACTTTATTGTCTCATTTTTATACTTCTTTCTCACTTCTCCCTTTTCCTAATTAGTGAAGTAAAAGCAGGACAATTTGAAGTCTTTTCATTCAAGTTGACAAATAATTGAATTACAAGGCTGTTGTCAGTAAATTTGTATGTTTATTAACATGAAAAAAATGACACCCAAACGTAACTTCTAACATCGCACCCACATATCACCATATGGAAAAAAAAAAAACATGTGACATTGCACAATGCTTCAGCATGCCTTAAAAATTTAGAAATAGTGCAATTACCAGTTTTACAGTACTAAGCATGCAAAAAGACGAAACTATGAAGCAGCCGGCTTTCGCATCCTTTGCAGATTGTACCTGTAAAACACGTTCAGCCCCTACGACCGTCGTTGAGTGGAGAACAGGCGGTTGAGCTGACTTGGGCTGCCTGCATGTAAACACAGTGCCGACAATGTCCCGTCCAGCAGCGTGGCAAGACTTACACTGTCGCACGGGTCATTAGGCACCGTGTTCAATGGAGTTTGCTTTAGTTAAAAGCCCGTTGTACTCAAAATTTTAGGCCCCTCTGTAGATCAAATCGAGGCTCCGCTTTCACTGCATATTCATTTAAAGTGCGAACTAAGCAGTGGCACCATAAAAAGAATGCTGCAGCGCGAGCGCTGGTGACCTTCTGGTGCCCTCGTTTTGTTTCCTTCTTGGGGTGCAGTGCCATGACATTTCTCTGGTTCGAAGAAACACTGTTTGTTAACCTTTCACTTCAACGCAATCTGTGTTCTGAAACAGGCAACTCAGTGTTGCCATACCGCATCTGTAAAGTTTCTTTCACTTCTTTTTGGCAGTGCATGTTCTTTGGTTGACTCGCGTAATATCGGTCGTATTTAGTGCAATATTGCCTACCGTCGTACTGTTTCTCGTCGTCATGCTGCACACACACACTCACTTGCAAGTTTTGAGTAGCACAGAATGCATTTTTTCGAGTCGGTAGGTTTCTCTTCTTATTGATTGATTAGGTGTAAATGGCGAAAGCTGGTTCAGCTGCTATGTCTTCCCGTTCGTCTGCCGTGGTGGTTCTGGTCATCCAAAGGCTTGAGAGAAGACGAAGAGCGTTGCGATTTTTGAGGCCTTTGAATTGCAGAAGATACTGTAGTCCACAGCATAATTAGAAGTATTTTTTTAACCCGTCAAGAGGCAACCCCAGTCTCTTAAATATGAAGTGTTACAACAGTTAGGCACGTAATGCCATTCATTGTTTTGTGTTAAGTGTATTTTAGCATACGTAGCACAGACAACAGGTGACTTTTCTCTATGTTCCATCTGTGATTTTGGGCATCTGACCTAAGTTATGCAGTACAGGCTGTGCAGTCCAGCATAAAACCATGCTTCTTTGTTTCATGGTTTGTGACTGATATACACCTAACCAAGTAGCACCAATGTTGCTTCTCAATCTTTTCCAGAAAATTGAGTTGTGGATCTCCATATAGTGATTATCTGGGTGGCTCTAAAGTGTGGAAAGCCTGTTTCCTGGCAGGCATTTGTTCGCATGAAATGTGTTTCTTGCTGCTTTAGTAGCCAAAAAAAGTACTACTCCCAACCTGTAAGTGCAAATAAAACTTTATTGCTTCGAGCTCCATCACAAATTAACCGTCCTCCCCATTTCTGACGTAGCTTGTGCCCTTAGCATCCATCAGTAACTCCCTGACCAGTTACGAAGCCAACCACATATGCGAACCTTTTGCCGAGTTATTTATAAACAGTCATATAAACATTCATTCATAGGCAAAACATGCTGTAGTGTATAAACTTGACCAAGATGTTTAGAAGCAAAACAAGTTCAATCTATTCCGCTACAGTCGCGAGTTTCATTACCAAGGTTCCCTAGTGTGCACACTGTTGTAATCAGTGGTGTTTTAATGTTCGT
Source organism: Rhipicephalus microplus (assembly GCF_013339725.1). Lineage (NCBI taxonomy): Eukaryota > Metazoa > Arthropoda > Arachnida > Ixodida > Ixodidae > Rhipicephalus > Rhipicephalus microplus. The sequence continues at coordinate 88,032,112 of NC_051169.1, read as the reverse complement.
CACCTGAGCACACTTGAAGAACTAGTCACATTATGGATCGAGTGAAATGATCAGGCCATGGGCATGTCATGCGTACATGGTTATAAGATGCGCGTGTGATTTTGACGTATATTCGGGCAGTTGTGTTCACTTGTGCAGTCACTCATTTTGCTACTTGTTGCGCATGAAAGCATGCGTGTTTACATGGGAATGTTGCGTTGTTAGCGTGCTAGCTAATTGAAAAAAAAGAACTGTGAAAGTTGTGTTTCTTGAGCTGCTGCCTTGTGGTTTTATGTACTGATGACTGCATGTTTATTTATTGTATGTTTAGTGGTAATAAATTATGTTTTTGTTTGCACAAACCTTGTGATATTTTGCTTACTGGTTCATACTATTCTGCTTTTTATTCTAGCTTGTAGGGAATGATGTTTTTAGTGTGGACCCCTTGCAGCAAACTTTGTGCGCTTAAAGGGCCCGTAATCCATCCAGAGGTCAAAATCCTGTTTTGGTGGGGAAATTGTGCACAAGTGTACAACGAACACGGAGCCTTTTTCGAAACGATGCTGTAATAGCGGAGTTAGACACGTTTGATTATTTAAACCGTGACGACTACACCTTGAGCTCTCTCCTGCGCTTCCTTTCCACTGGTATCCTCTCCCACGCCACATCGCCCTCTCGCCAAAGGCCCCTCCCGATCTCGCGTGGCATACGTCATCGCCAATGCACTGCTTGAAACACCGTCTACTCGTGGTTGCCGCGATTCCAGCCGTCGACTTCGTCTGTTGCGTTGTAGCTGCGTGCTTGTTGGCAAACTGTGGCTTCCGCAATCGTGCCGGTATGGACCCTGCGTTGCGGGCACGTCTTCAAAGGATCGCCAATGCGATGGACCCATACGGGGACACCCCGCGCCCCACACGTGTTGCGCGCAGGCAAAACGATGAACAACAAGCAGTGCGGACAGCTGCTTGCAGACTCGCCAGAAGTCGTAGGCGCTTGCCCGAGCAATCACAGCATATTTGGCATCTTTGGTTCGGGCGTCAGAGATATGGCACGGCGCGTCACGCGGAGGCTCGAAAGGCCTGGAAAAAAGGAGGGATTGTTTTTTGGAATCAGCGGCATGCCAGCAGCTCGTAGTGCTGCCGCGTGTAGAATCATTGGTTGCGACGGCATTCTGCACACGATGCAAGCGTTTACTTGTAATGCTTGAAAAAATATCGGAGGTGGTTTACAGGCCCTTCGATGTAAAGAACAAGGAATAACACTTTCGAGCTTCTTTATGCCATTCTTTTTCTTAAAATAATTTCAAGGGGAGGGAAATGCATTCAGAGGCAACAGATGGTTTGGCAATATGATAAAAGGAGGAAATTACTAGGCACTGAAAAAAGCATATAATGCATAACATAGACAACTTGAGCACTGTGAAATGGTTTTAGCAGCTTTAGTGCCATAGTAGACTTATAAGCGAACCACAGTGACAATTTATCGTTTTTTTTAATAACCATCTGAAGACGAGGAAATAAGTGCTCACACATAGGAATGTGCCATGTAATTCATTGCAGTGCTTGTTTTTGCAAATAATTTGTGCATTCACGTTATGTAGAAAGTTTACGAACAGTTACACTAGCTTCCAATGTTTCTATGAATTGCTGTGCTTATCATGTATATATGAGTACAGCCAGGCAGCACATTATTCTTGTTCACGTATAGTGTATATTGTTTTTTCCAAACACCCAGCACCTCCACCAAAATGTTGCAAACATGTTTTCAACTTATTTACAGTAGGCATTAGACCAGCAGTCAAGATAGCGGCAGTTTTTTCTGAACACTAACACGTTGTCGTCCTCTTTTTCACACTCTACATCATAGTCATAGCTGCAACCCCGCAACAATATTTATATTTAGCAACATCGCCATTCCTCTATTCTCATTGCTACACAGTGTTGCCAAGTTTGGCATCACTATGACATGATAATGTTGTCTCCAATCTTGGGTCATCGTCAGCCTGACTGCACCCACTGCATGACAAAGGCCTCTCTCATTATCCGCCAATCAACCCAGTCTTGTGCTTTCTGCTTCTACATTATACCTGGAGACTTTTTAATGTCATCGGCCCATCTAGCTTTCTTTCTCCCCCTTGCATGTTTGCCTTCTCTGGGAATCCAGTCAGTTCCCCTTAAAGGGACACTAAAGTCAAATAACAATTTAAAACAGAGTGGAAGCTCTATGTATGGTTTCTAAAACGACAATATTATCAAAAGCAGTGCCCTACTTACCGAGAAATGAAAGTAAATGCATGAGAACACATGCGCCACAGTAGGACATTCGCAAAATGATCCCGTTGTCAGAGTTACAGCCTACCATTATTTACTAGTAATTTAGATAGCTCTACTAAATAACCTTCCATGCATCAAAAGACATAATAATATGCTGCTTGTTCGTTATGTTTGGTTCATGGAAAAAAGAACAGCCGGACGTTACTATGGGGAATGGCGCGAGCGGTTCAAAAGTTCAATTTTCGCCTGGTTGATCTGGACAGGTGGTGCCATCTAGTGGGGCCCAGTTGAACCAAGCCTGTGTGCCATCTTGGAGCCAACAGCATGAAATTGTTCAATGGCCGCTGTTTCTGCTGTTGCTCCTGCTGCTTTCATTCTGATGGTACTAGTGTCAGCGGCCTTGCAGCAAAGTCGGGCAACGTTGTGCACAGCAACAGTGAGGCGAGACTTCTGCTTGAGGCGGTAAATTGAAAAGAGCTAACCTGATGTGGACCACTAAAACCTGATTTTATCTAAATATAAGCACTTTCTTGGCACAAAAGTAACACTACTACGTTTCTGGACTGCTATTTGAACAATACATGTTGACTTAACAGTTGCCTTTAATGTCCCTTTAATGATCTGCAATTATTTTGCCTACGCGTTACATGCCCAATCCATGTCCATTTTCTCCTCTTGATTTCAACTATGATATGCTTAACCCCAGCTTGTTCCTCGATTTACTCTACTCTCTTCTTGTCTCTTAAGGTTGCACCAATCATTTTCCTTTTCATCGCTCCCTGCGTTGTCCTCAATTTATGCTGAACACTCTTTGTAAGCCTCCAGGTTTCCGCTCCGTGGATAAGTACCGGCAAGATTGCGACCATCCCTAAAGAGGAAGGTTGCATACCTTCCTCTTTAGGGATGGTCGCAATCTGCCAGTCATGATTTGAGAGTGCTTGCGGAATGTACTCCACCTCATTCTTATTCTTCTAGTTACTTCACTCTCATGGTTAGGATCTGCAGTTACTGCCTGTCCTAAGTAGACATATTCCTTTACCACTTCCAGTGTAGACAGCATTTTTGTAGAACGACTTTATTGTCGAAATTAAGAGACTAATGTTTCCCAGCCTTGATTGCAGCAAAATGTGATCCTTTCAGATGTGAATAGCATGTAGTACAACATACTAAAGAAAAGGGCATGAAAGACAGAGCGCTAGAAAAGAAGGCACAAACAACAGCGCTGTTGCTTCCTTGTTCCGGTGCTCACTCTTTTGCACTGTTTTCTTCAGCCATATTACCTGGCACAGTGGTGTAGCAGTTGCGGTGCTCGGCCACTGACCCTGAAGGTTCGATCCGAACCATAACTGTCGCAATTCAGTGGAGGCGAAATGGCAGAGGCATGTGCGATTTCAGTGCGCGCTAAGAAGCAGTCAAAATTTCCGGAGCCCCCTACTAAGGCCTCTCTCATAAACACATCATTGTCTTAGAACGTAAAAACCAAGATGTTATAATCTTCAGCTATGTTATACCAATTCATGTCCTTAGCATCCACTTTTGATGTAGCGGAAGTTATAGAACTTGAAAGTGCTATATTAGGCCAATAAACCGGTGAAGGCTTCTTTCTGTGGCGTAAGTTTTATGGTGTTCTGCAGTATGACAAATTCGGTAGCAAAGTTGGGCTGGTTGCTATAGTGAATAAATACTTAATTAGCGAATATTTCATCCCTTCTATGAGACACTTTCATTTTGCTAGTAATTTAGGGCACCTCAATGAATTCTCCACATTGCACCATAATATGCATATACTTGCAGCACAATTTAATTGCTTATAGCTGTGGATTTGTGGTTTATGTAAGGAAGGGTATGTATATAGGAACGGAGAATATTTCGATGTACAGTATGGACGAGAACCCATGCTATCGTTTGACACGCACCTTTCTTTCATTACCCACTCATCAAAATGCGTCCTTGATGTCGTACCTAGAGCTCCAGAAGCTCGCTTGTTTCTTAGTGATTCGCGGGAAAGTTGCGGCAACGACTCGTCTACAGTTTGCCTGGCACCGTAATGCCCACTTACACCGAGGTGACACGGTCCTGCTCTGGACGTTGTCACGGCAATTTGGTCTGTGTGAGAAGTTGACTTCGCCATACTCCGGTCTGTTCCGTGTCGCGCTCCAGGTCACCGATGTGACATACGAAATCGAGCCTCCTCGCACCACCTGGGCGCTATCGTGTTCGGGCATTGTTCACGTAACTCAACTGAAGTGACATCACTTGGAACAGCCGAGCACGCGTACTGAGATGCACGTCCCTTCGCCGCCAGTGGTGATGTCACGGCGACAAAGGCAACGTGACATCAACCCCGTACAGTCGCAATCTTTTTGAGAGTGAACACGGCAGCGCGTGGCTTTCAGAGCTCGGAGCGGTGGCAGCGAGAAGTATCGCTCATGCGCAGTGCGGCCAGGTGGCAAAAATTCTGCCGTCGTGCGCATTGCGTCAGGCGAGCTAGCGCGTGTCGTCTGCTGCACGCGCACGACAGTAAAAAAGCCGTGTGCCTCAAAGTGGCAACAATGTATAACTGCCAGCTACGCTCCTTTCGATATACAGGTAAACTTGAAAATATGTTATTATTTTTTGCTGGCGTTTTCTGGGTCATCGTTAATCTTTCAGTGGGCACTTTCTTCGATGCACATTTTGTGTTGCAGCATACCTGGCGCCGGTGCACATTCTAAAGGTATTGAAGATGCGTCTAGAAAAGCGCTGGATCGCGATGCTCTTCTGGCAAGCTTGGCGATTTGTGAAAATACGCGGGAATATACATGAAATCGCCTATGTGCGAAACCCTCTTTACGTGGAGACTGCGGACAAACGCAAGGTTCGCCAGAGTAGCAGAATCTTTGCGGGCATCGTAACTTTGGCTCACTATTTTTTATACCTTCCAGAATGGCAGCAGTGGTTTTGTTTTTTCAAAGGGGGACATAACAAAATACAAGTGTAACATTAGGTTAAAGTATTCTAGATTACTGCTAGAACAACAATAAACGTACCAGTCTTTCACCAAACGTGCACCAAATAACAGTTTGGGTATTTGCATTCCTTCGCCTATTCGTTGTACTAAAATAACGCAAAAAAGAAAAATGCGAAAACCAAGTGACAAGGCAGGCATAAAATACAAGGCATTTGAACTGAAAGCACCCAAATTTTTGTTGTGGTCGTAGTAGGACCAGCAGGAAGGCCGAAAATGAGCTAGCAGACGACAAACGAGCGCTGCGATGACGTGATGCGCGCGAAGTGAAGCTACCCCGCTTGCGCATGCGCTCAGATACTGTGACGTGTCGTCTAACGGCGCTAGTAGTTCTGAAAACCACGTGCTCCTGTGTTTGCTCTCAAAAAGATTGCGAATGTACGTGCATCGCTGACAGCGTCAGCATAATATATCTAAAAGATGCAAATGTTTACGATAAAGGCAGCTCATGACCGATGCAGTTGATACAGTCTTTCATTTAGAAAACATGGCCAAAAGCTTTCCTTTACGCAAGAGCTACCTTTAGTAGCAGCTTTAGAGTTAAGTTTGAGGACACATTTGTTAGGCCTACTATCCTCGCTCTCGTGAAGTTTTAACCGCCAAGTTGGTACCAGAAACAGCGCCGCCGGTGAGGAAAAGGCCACAGGCTGTGCCGTATATGCGCACAGTTTCTCACAACTTGAAGAAGGTGGCGAATGGGTACTGGTTACCTATTATTTTTTTTTGAGCCCTACGGATATTGGCCGCCATTTGTCCACGCGTCGCCATACCCGGAAAAGCTGACTCTCTGTGGTAAAAAAAAAAATCAGGCCAGTTGCACTTTGCACGGTGTTCGTGGCCTAAGAAATTCTATTTACAAGCGCCAATGTTAATATTGTCCAGACCAGACGCTGCGGCAAAGCAAGGGAGCATGGTTTTCAATTGAAAGCCATGCTCCCTTGTAAGTATATAATGCACCAGTGACATGTCACAGGCCTGCCTAAAGAAGGAGCACAACTTTTTTGAGATCGCGATGTCATGTGCGTGGGGTTGTACGCCATTGTCCTGCGCATATATAAATGCGCGCACGTCTGCATGTATATAAACAGAAGCCTTTTTTCAAATAAGTACAGTTGCAGGTGACGCTCTATCCTATCACCTCGTCTACGCGGGTCAACGCGAGCTTTCGCGGCAGCGAAACCAGAACCGAACCCGGCGGGACGCCTGAGAGCAGGGCGCACCCTCGTACTCAGTAGACAATGCCCCGGTGGCCTGCCAGAGGGCGCCCTCGACAAAGTCACGTGATGAGCAGCTGTTGGAGCGTCAGACGAGCATGCAAAGCTGTGGTTAGCGGCATGTCGGAGTGTGGCGTGCAGCAAAAGGACACGACGTTCACAAAGATATTCGTGGGCGGACTGCCGTACCACACCACTGACAAGTCCCTGCGGCAGTTCTTCGAGTCCTTCGGCGACATCGAGGAGGCTGTGGTCATCACCGACCGGCAGACGGGCAAAAGCCGCGGCTATGGTTTCGTAAGTACCACAAGGCGTCCCTCTCGCCTCTCCCTTTCAACCTAGCCAGAACGCGGTTCAAAATGCGCCGCGCGTCGCTTTGGGATGTGCGGACCGCTGAAAGGCCGTGCGATCGTGTGGCACGAGCGCGATTAGCGTGCGATCGAACGTCTGTATCGTCAGGTGAGAATCTAAAAAGTTAAAGAAAGTACCGCGACCGCGTCAGGAAGACCTCGAGTCCGAGCGCCTGTGCGCAGCAGTGTGACGTCGCCTTTGGGTGTATGAATCATGTGTCCGTCGGCGATCTGTCGCTTCTTTTTCGAGGGCGATCGTCGCTTGGAAAGAACATTGATTTACCGAGATTGTGTTGCTCTTAGTGCAGGGGGTTCCGCAAAGTCTGAAACGGACGCACTCCTCCCTGCAAACGCGTTTGTTCCCCGCTTGACGGTTCTCTCGAAAACATCCATCGACCGAGTGAACTGTTGATCATATCGCCCACTCCTCCGCCGCGAGGGACAAAAGACTTTGGCGTACTACGTTGAGCGCCTCGATAGTTCGGAGCGAGCGATTAGAACGAAAAGAAAGAAGCAACGCTACGGCAGCTCGACAGGGAAAAAAAAAAAAAAAAAAACTTGGTGAATGCACGATTAGAGTAGCGGCATTGTCTCGCGCAGTTGATTGTATCGGCTGTTGTGTGAACTTTATTTTTATGACAATCTCCGCCAGTGGACTTAGTTTATACATGTCTTGGCGTGTGCCGTACCTTGCCTCGAAGATTTCTTCGGGCTTGGCTTTGAAAAACCTAGGGACGGCCATTTTGTATGTGTTCTCGTTTTTGGTCTACTCTCGATGGCCCTCGCATCTCGTGCGTCGGCTGCTGCTTCACACCCTTGGTGCGCGCGGCGTAAAAAAAAAAAAAAAAAAACATAGAAAGAAAGAGGCTCACGAGATCCGTAGCCCCGTCTCCCTCTTTTCTGCCCACAACGAAGGGTTTTCGTGGCCCGTTTTGTTCTTATTCTTTTTTTTTTTCACTTTTATTTCAGCTTTTTGTTCCCCCTCCGCTCCTTGGACGCCCTTTCTTGAATTTCTCGCTTACTCAAACAGATTTCACATTTCCGTCAAAAAGAAGTTTAGAAACAAAAAAAAGTGAAGTTGCTGTCGCGATTTGATTAATCGAGAACTCCCATTGTGATTCCGCGTACTGTCGTGTTATGCGCACTGCCCAAGGGGCGACGTACGTTGCTCGCAAGGTAGCAGTGCTTGATTGGACCAACGTTCGCGAGTCAGTCGTAGGCGTTAATTATTATTGTTTGCCTTGCAGTGTTCCCGTTCTTTGTGGGGGATCGGAGCCTGCGTTTACTGGCGTGCGTAGTTCTTTTGCCGCATTGCGACACAGATTTCGAGGCGTTTCGGAAGTTATTGCCAACCGCCCGCCCAGTTGTGAGTGTCGTCGTGACTGTACTCTTGTGTGTTTTCGCCGTGGCGATTGCGGAAGAATTTAACTTCGTGGACCTCCCGAGCTTTTTTTTTCTTCATCGAATTATTATTGCTATTTATTATTATTAGTTGTAGTAGTCCTCGTCTAAAGCGCGGCTTGTACTACAATGGAGCACACGTTGAGCCTGACTTCCTTTTGCAATGCTTTTGGCTTCGTGAGGAAGCTTACGAGGGTACCCGAGCTGTCTCTTGGGAAGACCAGCGCACTAACTTGTTGCTACGCGATTCAGCGCGTTTTCCTTCTTCGACCTTCGCTAAGGCGAAGGCTCGGAGTAAGAGGGGAGGTCATTGCTTTTCAGACAACCCCAGTCTTCGTGATGCCCCCCCCCCCCTTTTTTTTTTTATTATTGCCGACCGCATTTCTCACAAACCGTTTCACTTTGATGCTGAATTACTGTAGCTGCTGTTGTGAGCAGTGTTTGGGTTGTTTTTTTTTTCTTTCTCTCTTTGCAATCGCCTGCGAGAGCCTATGTGGTGTTGATGCGAGGGAATTACCGCTGAGAGTATCAGCTCTTTCGCTGTTCGTCTTTTGCGTGACCGTATTGTATTGCGTAATTACGCTAATCTCATAGCACGATTTTTACGCATCTGCCTGCCACCGTAAAACAAGAACGGAAGTGTCGCATGCACCTCTACGTTAATTTAATAGGATTCTCAAACTATGCGCGCACGCATTGGAGCTGCTCATCATTTTTAGAAAAAAAAAGGACAGGAAATGTTTGGGCTTGTTTTCTTTGCTGCTGTTGTTACGTTCCGATTCCCAATCTGAACAAGGGTGTCATTGCAGACTACTTGCTATTTCTAGATTCCTACATCACCCTAAAGTGTTCCTTCGTGAGTCATCTTTCCGTGTTTTTCTTTTCCTCTTTTTTTTTTTCACTAATATGCACCCTTTAACAAAAAAAAAATCATAGGCGTTCGGCTACTCTCCCAACATCGTTATCCATCTCTCAAACTTAAAAACGTTATAACCTGAGAGAAAAGGGGGAGGGGGGGCGGATCGATGAAGGATATAAGGGACGTATGCGTCACAACCATCTGTGTGTTTCGAACGAGGCGTATAAAAATCGCAGGCGTATAAAAAGAAATTTCTTTTGAAGTTGACACTCCGTCCGTGCTGCACTTTGAAGCCGCGAGCTGCCGACAAACCACAGCTGTTATTACTATTATAAAAAAAAAACGACTCTCCGACTTTGACAAATGAACCCGATTCACTTTTGTCAGAATCGCACGATTCTTACCCGCGCGCGCGTTTTTTTTTTTTTTTTCATCCTTTCTTTCTGTAAGTCACTTCTAGAAACAAAACTTTTGCTCATCGATTCGGCCGCGGGTTTTTTATTTTTTACATTGGCTACTGAATTCCGTGTAAATGAACTTAAGTCGAGAAATGAACGTCGGACAAAGGACGCAGATGAGTGAGAGTGACCATTGATACCATAATGAGAGTATGGGGAAGGGAGGGATGATGCCGAGACTGACAACTAGTTGCGATATTTACTGGAACGTAAATAGATTCGTCTTTTATTTTTCACATTTTTGATCGCAATTGTGGTCGCGTTGCAGTCGACTCAAGTCCGATAAGTGGAGCGACTAAATCAATTTCGCGAGAATCGAATGGAACCACGCCGTGCAAGTCGGCGCTAATTAGAGATAATTAGGAGAAACCTTCGTCCTGCGTTGAATACATAAACATACATGCCGCTCAGTGTCATGGTGACGGAGTAACCATGTTAATGTACTGTGCGCGATTTACCACACCTATTTCATTATTTTTGTACGGCGCATTGAATTTCAACACTAACGAAGGATTGAGTGAGAATGTGACCGATGCTTTATGGATGGATAGGTGGATATAGATTCATTCGTTCATATTTGACGCCTGCGCTCGGTGGCATTAGCGACGGGGAAAGCGAGGCCACTGCCCGTGAACAATACACAAGCGTCCTTGGCTAAAAAAAGAAAAGAAATTAAAGCTCTCAGTGCAACGTCAGCTTGCAACGCATGCACTGAGACGCGCACACTGGAGCGAATAGTAGCAAGTTAATCCGCGAAAACATTGTTACACGTCGCCCTGGTGATTCGTCATGCCCGTGTAATCTCTGAAATGAATGCAATAGTGTTTCTGTGTCAATCACAAGGCCGATTCTTTCCTTTTTGTTTACATCGTCGCAGTTGTTTTCTGTTGTGTTTCTCGATGATAGCTCGTGACCTTGTGTACTACTCGATTCGTGCGAACTGCGTTCGCCCGCTACTTCCGTTTGTTGCTTGTCAATTGCGTGTTGCAGTGCAATGCAGGTGACAGCGTCTTTCGAAGACCTTGTGTGTAGTATCAACGCGTGGACGGGACGTGTGTGATTGCGCTGCGAGATTTTCAATCTTAATCGAATCAGAGATCTTCACACTTCATTCTATATTATATATATGGACACCTTGTTTGGACATGGTAAACGCAACGCTGTTTTTTTTTTCTTCAACGCTCTGTGTTAATTATACCAATTGTCTCAGCACTTCAATGTTCGTGCTGGTTGAATGAAACCCTCTTTAGCGATGACTCAAGACATGTGGACGGTGCCATCTCGGGCTGTTAAGTCGATAGGTGGATGGATGCGAAACTTTAACAGGGCCATTCAAAAGTCGTGTGCACCAACTCAGCCGTTTTTATGTGTACATGTCGACCGTAACACTGTTCGTTTAAGTTCTTAGATACAAAGGTTAACAGCCCAACATGGCGGCGACCTCTCCATGACCCGGCCTCTCTGCAGAACGGCCGTCGTTCCTGTTTCAGCTGTTCAATTGGTCAATAAAATTCATTTCGTGGGCATTTCCTTGTTCGTTTGTGAGCATTTTCATGTAGAGGCTCTTGTGACAGACGTGACGACTGACATGATCGGTGATTGAAGGGTGACATTTATTGTAAAAAATAAAAGAAAACAAAGACGAGGCAGATCGAACAGGGCTAGCGTTGTCTACCAACAAATGCCTTTGTTTTTGCAGTACAAATATGCTATACACTTCTGGAAAGGGGGAAGACTGAAGGAGGAGGAGATTTTTCTTAGCACAGATGATGATGATGAAAACTTTGGGTCCAGAAGACGTTGGGGAGACCCGGCTTGTCTCACGTAGGGACCGCATGTGCACATGCCGTAATTCGCCTGAGAAGCGTACAGAACGCTCCACTGCGGAGGTAGTTAATCTCATTTGTCCGCAGTTTTTGGTGATCAGCGCTATTCCTGTATTGTCTTTGTTGTTTTCGCGCTTTTTTTTTTCTCTCTATGAAAGTGTGCCAGCAAGCTCACGTTCACACGCTCCTGAAAGGTGACTTACACGACCGCTAGGGCGAATTTACCAACAATCCAAGCGCTAAGCCCCCCACTTTTTTTTTTTTGCTTTGTAGATTGGCGGCACTGTCTTCGTACATAACGCGCTGCAATCAATCCTCGCCGCCATTCGACGTGCCTTAGACGCGTTTGTATGAATGCGACCGTAGTGTGCGTCGTTTCTATAGCGCATCGCAGCATCAATCGTGCATGACAGCGTTTGGAGATGCGGAACGACCTGTCGGTAAATAGATAAAAGCGAGGAACAAAGAGATATTGCGTCGAAGCAGCATGTTAATCATTTTAACAGATGGCTGCAGTGTGTAAATAGCACGGACAAAAAAAAAGCGATCGAAGTATAGGAAAGGGAAGTATGCGGGTCTAAGAAATTTTTTTTTCTGACACTAAAAGACACTTCAATGGCTTAACGTCCCAGAACTATATAAGATATCATTACGAGAGATGCCATAGTGGAGGTCTCCGGGAATGGCGACCACCTGGGGATGTTTAACGCGCACCCTAATCTAAGAACACGGACCTCAAACATTTTCCGATCCATCGAAAATGCGGCCTGGATTCGAGCTCCGTAACTGCTAGATCATCCACTGTGGCGGGTGGAAAGACGCACGTCACTTAGCATCTCTATACTGCAATGCTCACGGCGACTCGTGCAACGATTTCTGCATTCAGGGCGCGTTTTTTTTTTTTAGCCAGGATTCTTGGTAGAGCAGAGATCAGCTGCAAAATCTCCCTTTTTCGTATGTCTTGCAATCGTGATGTTACTCCAACAACGTGTTCATATGGTAATCGTAGTAACATCCCATAACCGAGTTTTTCTTGAAGTCCTCGCCGTGGCTGAGTTCCACTGTAGGTTTGCATTTGCTGAAGGCTCAAGTGTGTGCAATCTCTGCATGATCCTCCGTCGCTGCCTGTCTATGATGACTTCTGATAAGGCTGCGGTAAAACTGTTGTCAAGGTATCTTATTCTAACCAAGGAACGCTATAAAAGGAATCCAGATGCATGCATAAACGTAAACACAGCGGGGCACCTGGCGGACTAACTCAAAATGGCGACACGACGGTCTTTTGATGGAGGCGTGGTATACGTGCAGTGACGCGTGGAAATTATTACAGTTAAAAGCGTTACGAATGCATGCTGCTACGAAATGTATGGCTCGAGTTCGTTGTTATAATTTCGCTATGGTGATTTCACGTTACGAGTTGTTATCCCTCAGTCTAGACGGACAAACTCCCTTCGTCGGCAATGTACATTACCGTACTCCCTTTGCTAGTGAGTGAGAGAACTAAAAGACTTTACTTAATTACCCGGTGTGCGACTATCCTAGCTCCCTGTGCGAAGGAGTTGAAGATCGAGGGAGTCTAAAAGGGAGTCTGTGGGTACCCGCACTCGTGTGAATGTTGTATCATGCTTTTTTTTTCTCTTTTAATGTACCTCAAGGGCCGAAGCCTTCGGAGGGGAGTGGTAGCAACGAGTATACATGTATGCATAACGAAGTGACGTCGGGTAAACTATTTAGTTACTTGTTAAAGTTGACCGGAAACGTTGATGATCAGTAATGCGATGAGAGCGGGAATGTGGTTTCAATTCTCACGAGTGCGAGGGTGAAAAATAAAGGTAAGTCCTTCGAAAGGCAACTGCAACCTTATGTCCGTGATCAATGTGTGACGATACGTACTGAGAAGGAGAGATGAAGTCATCTTGTAGTGGACATGCTATGACATACCGTACGAATGCGGCGAAAATGAGGCCAATTGTATTTTTTACTGCGCGATGATAATGATCGTAGCCGTAGCCGCCTCCAGGCTAGTAACAATATCGCTTATTTTTTATACGTTTAGGTCACACTGTATTCATTTCAGACCAGACTGGTGGGGAACACAATTAATTAAAGGTAAAACAATCAAAGGAATCAAATTCGCATATAACAAAGTACCGCAATCCATTACGTCGCGCATAGTTAGACGTAATGAAGCATGTCGAATTGTTCTGATCAAGTGAGAAGTTCCTGAAGTTCCCTAAACCTTAATGAATGCCCCGATGATGACTTCTCAAATGCCTTCGTAGTCGAATCGTGAACCGAGGGTTATGCCGCAATTTAAAGGTATCTAACTGGTCGGTTACGTCAAAATTACGTAAGGTACACTGAAGACAGGAGTTAAGCTACGTTTATTGATTATCCCTTCGTGATAGATATAGAAGAAGGAAATACTATAAAAGTCCAGCGGCTTTTGCCGTGAAGGAAGGGGCAACGTAAGCCACGGGGAAGGAAAACAAAGAAAAAAAAAAAACTAGTGAACTTCCTTCGCCCGCTTGCCGAGACGTAATAACGCAGCGTCTACTCGCCCTTAATTGCTTTCCGGTAACTGCATTCCTGAATTATCCAAATATTCAAGTAAGCGAACATCTTTCTTCAACGTTAACTGGGACACATAATGAAGAAAAGAAATATATTAAGGCAGACAAATGCGAGGAAAATATATTTTAAAATCGAGTCAAATTGAAACTGACGTGTGGAATACAATTGTTCAGCCTTCAAATTCTCTTCTACTCATTGAGCCTCTCCGGTGACGCTCATGCAATCAGCGGTAATGATTTTCTAAAAATAAATAAATTAATAGAATTTGAAAAGTTCTGCGTCAAAAATGGTTTCTTCGGTTCTCTTTGAACATGCAATGTTTAAAATATCATTGTGTTGTATTAGGAATTTACCGATTTACCGCCCTTACGAATTCTGTCCCTCCGCCCTGAGCGTATATATATATATATATATATATATATATATATATATATATATATATATATATATATATATATATATATATATATATAATGTGTGTGTGTGTGTGTGATGAGAGGTGAAGCTGAGGAGTCAAACTTTTCATCACTGGAATTTGCTTAATTTAGCCCCCTGGACCAAAAAACTTGCCATGATTGTAAGTTGTTTACCACTCGTTTTCTTTTTTTACAAAGTGCACAATGGTCATTTGTAAAAATCGTCAAAGTACAATGGTCAAAATACAAAATGGTCATTTGACTACTTATCAGTGTATAATGGGTGGTATTGCCACTGGCCCAGGTGCGTTTTTTTTTTCTCTTTTTCGTTTTTTTTTCCTTTTTTCTCTTTTTCGTTTTCTTTTTTTTCTCTTTTTCTTTTTTTTTCTTTTTTTTAATGCACGTGCTATGCGTAGTACGCACACGTGGCCGTTCGGCTGCTTATCAGTGCATGATGAGTAGTTGGGCCACTGGTATATGTAGACTTTTCTTTTTCTCTCGCTTTCTTTTTTTCTTTTTCTCGCTCTCTCTCGGCTGGAAGGTGGCATAAAAACGAGTCGGAGCGTACTAAATTTTCTTCTGATGAAGATCGGTCTCCAATCGAAACGTCACCAATAAACAGTTTTTTAGAGGCGTATACTTATTTTTCCTTAATTCTACGGCAACCGAAGCCAGACTGTATAATTAATCTCTCTCTCTCTCTCTCTCTCTATATATATATATATATATATATATATATATATATATATATATATATATATATACACACACACACACACTAGACAGGCCACCTGGGGCTCGCCGTGGCGTCATTAAATTTAACGTCTGCTTATTTTGTAGGGCATTTTTTGCAAGGCATCTTTCTTCAGCGATGCGGGCATTATTTATTCTGCACAGAGTAGATCTCTGCTCTGTGGCTTTACTGACTAAGCTGCGCGTTCTCGGTTATCCGTATGGCTGCGCTTATCTCTCTCTTTCTCTCTCTGCGGGATTGAATCCCGGCTGCGGCGGCTGCATTTCCGATGGAGGCGGAAATATTGTAGGCCCGTGTGCTCAGATTTGGGTGCACGCAGTTAAAAGAACCCCAGGTGGTCGAAATTTCCGGAGCCCTCCACTACGGCGTCTCTCATAATCATATGGGGGTTTTGAGACGTTAAACCCCGTGCACATATCAATCATTTACTCTGTTTTTTGTATATTTTAAGAATCCGGGCTCTGTGTACAGTATTATGGAATATATTTCGTTAAGGCTCTTCGCATTTTGCACGACCGTTGGGAGGGCAGGGTGTCCAGACGAGTCTTTTTTCTTTTTTTTCCTTTGTCATCCTTTTTTCAGAAGATGGCGCCGTTTGTATTTTGATCAAAGCTCTGCCTGTCATCTTACGTGAGAGCGTATAGCAACGCCCTCGACGGAAGCTAGGCGGCGCGTTCTTAATGTCTGCTTGTATGCATGCTTTTAAGCGCACGAAAAACGGTGGTTCGTCTTTGTCTCTCGGTCAGTCTGTTCTCAGTATACCAGTGGGTGCAGTGATCGGAATTCTCGTTGACCCAGTCTCATGACCCGAGGTGTCGTGGTTCGCCGTGAAGGGATCCGCGAGGAGCAACCGGGGGTCGGAGCTTCGACTCGGGCTCCTCTCGGCTGTTGTGGTCGCGCCACTCACGAGCGGTGCTTGGCACTTTTTGTTTCTGACGAATTTAACGGGACGATACCACCGTAACTTGATATAGTCGTTCGCGTATGTGTGCGTGCGTGTGTGTGTCTGCGCGTTTGTTCCTATGACAGTCAACTGGCGTCCGAATCTCTCCTCTTTTTCACCTCGATCCAATGCGCCATTCGCGGTTGCTTTAGCTGCTTTTTAACAGCCGTTTTCCGACAGGCTTATTAAAGGCTAAAGATATAAGGCCTCTACATATGATGTAATGCATGTTCGATGGGCATTGGTCATTCGTTTCTGCGCCGCTGAGGAAGGCCTCATTTAATGCCAGCGGCCCTCCATACTGCAGCAGTTTCTCTTGTATCCTGTAAGCTTGCGGCACTTTCACTAATGGCACGCGTAAAACTAACCGGCATTATGTTGCGAATGTGGTCTGCGTTTCTTTTTTTCTCCTTTACTCCACTTTTCCTACTTCCATTTCTCAACCTTCCTTCACTGCTCGCTCTAAATCTTCTTTATGTATTTTTTTAGTTTTACCCGTCTTGTTTCCGGTGTCGTGCTCGTCCGTTGCTTTTAACCCGGAACTTCTTTTGCGACTCTCTGCGACTTCCTCTCAAAGTGTGACTGGCTCCTGTAAAGAGAAGCACCCCGAACTAGCTGTGTACCGGTGTCCCAGAAACATAATCATAGCGGGCAACTTCCGGTGCAAGTTAATGTAGGTTACTTTCATAATTTCGTTTTCCCTCTCGGTCGATAACGGGAGTAATGGTGGCCTATAGTATATGCGAACGCCACTATCCATCGTGTACGCTACGCGTTGTAATTCAGTGCAGCAGCGAAGATAGGGGACAAAGCGCGTGACAAATTTTGTTTTTTTTTTTCGTACACCAAATGATATCCCGGCTGCGGCGGCTGCATTTCCGATGGAGGCGGAAATGTTGAGGCCCGTGTGCTCAGATTTGGGTGCACGTTAAAGAACCCCAGGTGGTCAAAATTTCCGGAGCCCTCCACTACGGCGTCTCTCATAATCATATGGTGGTTTTGGGACGTTAAACCCCACAAATCAATCAATCGTACACCAAATGAATGAATGGTTAATAATAATGATAATTCTTCCTATTGTTCCCACCAATACAGTGTTGATGGAGTGATTAGGAAAAAAACAATGTGACAGGCCACTTGACTACGTTCCCACCCACCCCCTTTACATCAGGCAGAGGAAGTGGTGCTGACAGAATACATAGAATGGTCACAGTAACTCGCTTTAGGTACACAAATATATAAACGCACATACAATGGAGACATTTTAAATGGAGGCAGTTCAGGTTGTGTACACTTGATATAACAAAAAAAGCATGGATGAGCATGGTTGGAAAAGCGTTGTACAAATATGGCAAAAGAGAACTTTAAAAGCAGAATAGAATAGAGCCACAGAACATGGCAACAGATTACATGATACACATAAAGGGGTAAAAGCTGATTATATGCTTTAGCAGTTAGATTTAATCAAAAATTCGTGGAGCTGTCCTAGTAAAATATTTATTTAAACGCCTGCAAAATGGAGTTTAGTTAATTGAAACGGTAACTGATAAAATGCTATTCGCATACCATAATTTGTTTTCGTATGAGGAGTACCCAACATAGCAAGGCTGATTACGATGTTGGTAGTGTGACTTGTAAGTTTGCATATCAGCTCACTCTAATAATGTACTCAAACGTCCTTTTTGTTTTATCTTATAGTATCGTAGCAGTCTATACTTGTATAAGTTGACAGCGTTAATAATGATGTGTTCAATAAACAAATTATACTAAACTTCGGGCTTGATTGCATCATGTAGGCTGATCAACGTTCTACCTGCAAATTTTTTTTAGGGTTGAACATTTTAAGAGCGAGGAGAAAGGGGGTAGAGGTAGCCCTGTTTAGTTTACGAATTTCGTAGCTGTAAGTCTTATCGTTTTTACACGCATCCGCATTTCATTGATGGTCACGCATTTCTGGAATATGTCGCAAGGACGCTTCTCTTCTAGCGTTGGGAGCGGAGTTGGTGATCTTTGAAATACCCAAGTTACCCGTTCTACGACTTACTGGTTCCTCAGGCGCGCATTTCAGAGGTGTCAGTCGGAGCGCTGGGCCGTCTACCCAAAGCTGTGGGAGCAGCAGTGGGTGTCACCGGGGCTGATGAAGATGACGACGATGATGATGAACGAATTTCAGTGCGCAGTTTGGTGTACAATCCCACGTCCATACCTGCCGAGTCGCCCAGGTTGGGACCATGTCTTACGTTTGTGCGGTTGACCGGAACATCTCCCGGAAATCGCGATTTCTGCGCGTAATCCGGCTACATTAACAAAAAGCGAAACCAATCCGACCCAGGCTTTTTTTGCGAACTGCGAAAATCATTCGACTCGGACCACTGTGGCAGAATGCGCCAAGGGGAAGAGCTTCATTTTATTTATTTATTTCATCAAAACCGACGCAGGAGGCGTTGATGTAAACGTAGTCGGGGAAATCATATACCTGCGTTGTTTGTTTGGATAACACTGAATCTCCGATACGTACACTATTACTCGGCTTGCCTCTCTTCCTCCCCCCTTTTTTCGTTTCCTTGAACTTGACAGGTATGCGTGTCTGATTGTGCACCTTACGCGCGTCGCAGGTCCGCTGTTTCCCGTCGAGACCATCTGTGTATCGCCCGGCTACAAAGACGTCTGCCCGAACGCTGCACGTTTGCGATTGACATTGAAACTACCAGGCCGAGTCGCGCCTTGAAGCGAACTAACCCCCGTATTCAGAAACGCTCCTTGAACTCGACTTGAAACCACCTTCGATGCAGCGCGTTTGAAACGCGTCTGTGTGTTCTTGATGCCTTGGCACCGCCTAAAGACAGCGAATTCCAAACGCGTTTGTGCTGCATTGAAGTCGGTGGCAAGTCAAGTTGAAGTCAAGCAGTGTTTCTGAATACGGGGGTAAGTCGCCGTCACGTAGCTCGCCCGAAGCGTTTGCTCCGTGCAAACGGGCTCGCGCAGAGTGCGAAATCTTGCGCAGAAGCTTCGCGTGTGCGGTCGCTCGCGAATTGTCGTTACGGGACCCCTCTGATGGATCAGATCTTTCCAGCACGACGGCCGCTGTATGGAGCCGCTGCAGGACACTCTGCGTTTCAAAGCAGAAACGCGCAAGTGCAAACCGGGATTTTTCGCTTTTTTCCGAACGAGTCGGTTCGTGTTCTACGCGTGAAGGCAACAAGACTCGTGACACCTTTTCTTTTTTTAAGCTTTTGCTAATGCTGGCGGTTATGTTCGTGCGAGAAACTAGGCATGAGCTGAAGCGTAGACACTTTACGAGGATGTTGCGGAAACTGGAGGGGGGGGGGGGGGGGTGCGTCGAGGGAGCGGGCGAGAGCATTGCGGGTGACATGATGAGCGGTGCAACTGTGGCACAGGTATAGCATGCGTATCGCCTAGGTATAGTGGTATACTACGGCAGCTAGTGATCTTGATTGACGGATAGCGCGTGTATTGAAGTAATGTTGAACGACATTCTATTCGCTTTGCTTGAGGACTGTCTTCGCGGCGCGTCTATCCGCTACATTTAATGAAAACGAAACTATACGAATATTGGTCCCTTATGGGCGGAGCAAAACGTGCGTCACAAGGTGCAAACTTGGATCACAAAGCACTTGTTTCCCAAAAGCTCGCCGATTTGTTTTTTCTATTTGTGAGATGGTGAATCTCCTCTTGAGTCGCACCTTTGCGACTGCGACCACCCTATAGACGTGTGGGCGTGTACATATGTATGCATACAGACTTGTGCTAGGGTTGCGCACCCGGGACCACAGCCTGGAATCCCAGTTTCACCCCTTTCTCTGGCTACTCATTCGTTGGCGCACTTGCAGGTATCGGCAAAAGAGACGTACTCTTCAACTTGAAGGTTTATCTTGTTGTATGTGATCACTAGGCAACTTGGCAGAGCCAGACGGGGTTGGTAAGGGCGATCCATTTTTTTCCCTGCTTGTTCAGTGTCTCTCGTCCACCTCTGTACAGCGTCGATGAGGACAAATGAGTGGCGCAATTAAGATTATTTATGCTCTGTAGGAGTTCTTTTGATTATAGTAATTAATGAATAGCCAAGAGCCTCTGTGGATCAGTGGATATGGTGCACGGCCGGCTGCTGACGGGAAGGTTGCGGGTTCGATACCGGCCGCGGTGATCGTATTTCCACGAAGGCGAAGTGGTATAGAAATTTCCACCCTACGTGGTGGAAATTTCCGGAGCCCTCCACTATACGGCGTCTCTCGTAATCATGTCGTTACTTTGGGACCTTCAATCTCGTAGAATATTAGAATTAGTGTCTGGAATCGCCCTTGGAACTGCGCATCGCTTGTTGCTCCAAAGTGCGCGCTGCAGGAAACCAGACCTGCGGTGAAATCATGTATACGGCTTGTTGGGCGTCAGTGGAGGCTGCAGGGTTTGCTTAAGCCCTTAGCTGTGTGACGTCACGCGATGCTCTTCCTCCTTACTTTAGTTTCTCGGGGCCCCGGGCGTGACGCGTACGTTACCGGTGGATTTGGAAGGAAAGTACGCGCAGTTTCTTGCGTTAGGCGCCGGGGTAGTTAGAGCTATAAATAAATTTCGCCTCGGCCGCCTCTTCCCCCAACGTGAGGACGCCAAGAATGTCGCTATGTTCCAGCCGTTTTCCCCGCTTTTGTATTCATTCGTTTTTCCGGACTGGGTATACTGCGTGCTGTTTTTTTTTTTTTACTTTTAGAAATAGACATCTCTAACTCTAAGAACGTGGCGTGCGCGCACAGAGAGGTAGAGAGAAAGAGAGAGAAAAAGAGTAAATTAGATAGAAGTCGGGCTAGTTCGTCCCAAGGTACGGTTAATTGACTAAAAATTAGGACGTCAAGCTCGCGGATTCTGTCCCGTATGCTGCGGCCGCATTTGGGTGAGGCGAAATGCTATAGTGGTCCGTGTGTTGTGCCATGTTTAGTGCGACTTAAAGAGCGCCAGATGGTCAAAATTTTCGCAGCCCTCAACGTCGACGTCTCATAATCCGTCGCGATTTTTTTGACGTAAAAGTTCTATTATAATATTATTATTAATTAGTGGTGGTGGTGGTTTTACATGATTTTTTTCCCGAAATCTGTGATTTGAGTATAATGGTTACGATTTGATAATGAGCTAAATCCTCTAGTACTTCTGTTATTCAGTGATGTTCCGTGCAGGGAATTTTTGCGTGTCATATTCAGCCAAAGAGAAAAAGGGACTCTTTGTGATGTATCAGGGAATTTCGGAAAATGTTAAAGTCTTCTATGACGACTGATAATTAGCGGTCACAGTACGCCTTCATCTGCTGTAATCTGTTCTGGCGCATGCACCACTCAAACATAGCCTTTGAAATTTGTTTCTGATGTTTACGCGGAGTGATTTCTAGTTCGCTAGTTGTGTTAAACTTAAAGTCCACACTGTGCAGTATACTTACTTGCAGTACATGAATTAATAAAGGCATGCTTTTGTTGTGTGGCAGTGGAAAAGCTAGTCATGATTTCAGAAGTCGCCTGTACGCGAGACACGTTTAGTTATACTATGTGTGTGCGTGGATAGGGGCGGTAATTAGTACTGTTGCGCAAGGAAATATGCTGGGAACTTCGTCAACGTTTGCAGGGGAAAATCCCCGAAATAGGGAATTTGGGAATTTGCGTGCCTCTGAATTGAGAACCCTTCGGCGTAGTACGGGACATCACCGCTGTTATTTCACCCTAATCGGGACGTCTTAGAAATGTGGGTCCCGTGTATTCTGAACGCGGTCCTTCGCTTTTACGTACACTATTATCAGGCGTCAGGTTCGTTTTAGGGGCGAAGCTCCTTAAGGCGTGGGTCGTACGTGCGTCTCCTGTATGTAGTAGCCACCTCTAGTTTTAGTCATTGGAATGTCCGCTGGATGGTGGTACTTGTATATGCTGAATAGAGCAACTACAGTTACTCTAATGATGAATGTATGATGGCGATACTTGGAGTGTTCACTAGACGAACGGATGGACGGACGATTCACGGTGTGCCGATAGAACCTTTCGAAGCTTCGCCCCACTCATCATCATTCACTTTGTGGATCAGCTGCAATGTTTTTTACCTCGTTGTTATGCCGCATTTACCAAGATAAATGGTAGTTTCGAGTAATTTCTTTATAGGCATATTTCCTTGCCCGTGCATCTTCAGCAGTAATACGTACAGTCCGCTTCAGTTTTGCTCTTATCGCAGTCGCGGCGGCAGCTTTTACGAGGGAGGCGTACGCGCTTGAAACCTGTGTACTAGAATTTTAAGTGCACTCCGAAATTTCCAGAGCACTTCGCTACGGCGTTTCTAACAATCGTATGGCGGTTTTGGGATGTTAAGCACCCAGCACTTATCATCATCACAGTTTGGTCCTTAAGCCCCTGTATTCGCGTTTCAATGTATACCATTTTTATGCGGGTATCTTTGTTTGCACAATGTTCCTCGAATGCCCAAAGTGTCGTCCAGTACGTAATTTTACGCCCGTTCTGGGAGTATTATTTTCGCGGAAATATAGGTCGCATTTCATGCTGCAGTGACGTCTTTATTATTACCGAGCTTCAACCGCTGCAGGTTAGGTATGGTTAGCGCGGACAAGGCCCGCTGATCAATCGGATGATCCCAGTTCGTTCGGTGTTGTAGGGGTTCTCTTCGTGCATGACGTGGTCAAACCCGTCGAGTTACTCGAGACGTACGCGTGCATTGAAGTTCTAGAGAGAGAGAGAGAGAACGGAGCAATCGGCCGTAACGGGCTATGAACAGCTCGCCCCGAATCGTCCGTCTCTCGCCGGACCGTTTCTCTGCCGCTTGCGTGGCCTGTCGATTTCGCAAGCCCTCACGCTACCGCCTCGTTAGAATTACGCAGGCAATAGCGATTCAGCGAACTGAATATTTTGCAGGTCGTGCGTTAGTGCTTGCCAAGTACTAAGTATTCTTTCTTTCTTTCTTTATAATTCCGAGTGTCCTGGTATGTGTCCTGGTATGGACCAGTTAACCTTACTATGTATACTATGTACACATAGTACTATATCGGTGTACTATGTTCTGATTGTTTTCTGCGTTCGGACGTTATATCCCCAGTAGCAGAGCGCCTTACTTACCTAAAGCAGGCTTGGCCAAATAGTTTCGTCAGGGCACCGTGTCTGTAAACTGTTCCATTCTGCACGTGTCGCAGAGGTGTGCGAGATGCCTCTTATACACGCGAGCAGTGCGGTGATTAGTGCGACGAGATTGATCCTCGTCTCCTGCCGTCCTTCCCTATGTATGCGCTTGTATAGCGGGAAAGCTCAAACACTGATAGCGTCGATCCTCTTCGGGGAAAAAAAAAACGGCTGGCCCCTTTGTGTGTAATAACGCGCGCACGTTTGCCGTCGTGGCGTGTATTTGCCAATGCTCATCGATACGGGCTATATAGGATACCTTATGCCCGTGTGTGTGTGTGTCCACTGGCTCTCCTCGTGCAGAGGTGGGAGCAGGAGAACCGTTCGATGGGGAGGGCGGATCTATCGATCCGTGCGCGACTCGTTCGAGTGTGCTTATATCAAGTGATCGTTCCAGGTGGTGGCGGTGGCCTCTCTATGTAATTCCTGTCGTTTGTATATGTATTCGTAAAAAAGCAGACCTTTTTTTCTTCTTTTTTGTAGCATTCTATGATATGGGTGCGTATGTACGTGCGGTGAATTGGACACAAACACGTGGCATTTGCGCAAACGAGGGCGCAGTGTGTTAATTGTTTTGTTTTTTTTTTCTTTCGAGAATTTCTGACGTTGTAACTTCTATTCTGTTACAAGCAGCTCTTGGCAGCGTGTATCTCCGAGTTGAAATGACGGCCGAGTGTCGTTTGTTCGTTCCAAATTTACACTTCGGTTTCGCTAGCCGCGAGTTGGAGTTTTAAAATGCGCGTTTCAGTTGAAAGCAGTCGTTCTTTTTGTGTAAAGTACCTCACTTTTTAAAGTGCCGCAACGGTCGGGGGCTGTCGTATGCTGTCATCGCATTGGCGTAACGCAGGCAAAACCACGCATAAAAAAAAATCAGATCCCACGTACAGTGGGAATCGATGATATGCGAAGCACGAATTAGGAAGGTTGGTAGGTCACTTTAAAATCAGCACAACGATACGAAGTGAAGGTAAATGATGCCGCACATGACTTTCGTGTCACGATTATCATGTTTGATTGTGTTTTTACCTTCATCATCTATTCGCGTCACGTCATACCAAATTTAGTATATCTGGAGCGAGCG
The DNA here is from genome assembly GCF_013339725.1 of Rhipicephalus microplus. Taxonomy (NCBI): domain Eukaryota; kingdom Metazoa; phylum Arthropoda; class Arachnida; order Ixodida; family Ixodidae; genus Rhipicephalus; species Rhipicephalus microplus. The sequence continues at coordinate 88,007,808 of NC_051169.1, read as the reverse complement.
AAACGGCTGCGAGCACGCTATGAGCGTGTTATATTGTCATGTTCTTACATGGCACCAGTGTGAGAATTATTCGTCATTCATTGACGGCACGTAATACCAAACTTGGCGTATGTATAGCTAGCGATACGGCCACGAGCGCATCGTGAGTGTGGAATGTAGTCATGTTGATAAATGACAGGCATAACGTGATTATCATGTTTGTATGTGTCATTTGCCTATGTCGTCCGTTCGCGTAATACCGAGTTTGGTACATGTGAAGCCTGCGAAACAACCGCCAGTGCATCATTAGCGGAGCATGTAGTCATGTTGTGACATGACACGCGTCTCATGTTTATTATGTTTACGCCAGTCACAGACCTTCGTCATTCATTCACGTACCGTAATACCGAATTTGGTATATGTGACGCTATAGTCAAACGCCCACGAGCTGGGCATGTAGTCGTGTTGTTACATGACACGCATGTCGTGATTTTCATGTTAGGGTCTGTCGCTTGTGTTCGCCATGCAATCATGTCATACCATACCGATTTTGCAACATGCCATGTGAACGAAACCACCGCAAGAGCTGCAGTACCATGAAATGTAAATCACGACATTCGTGGCACAATTTTCATGTTACGACTAATCAAATATGTCCTTCATACTGTCATGTTTCGCCATACCAAGTTTGGTATCGATACCATTATCGAAACGGCCAGGAGGGCTAAAAGTCGTAGGCGGCTAGATAGATAGATACGCGCAAAGTCGCCGAAGTTCGCTGAGAAATGCTTTCCATTTAATAGAGGAAGCTATCGAGAAAATGGGAAGAACAATAGAAACATTGATCAAAACGGGAAAGGATAAAAACAGAGGAAGAAGTGAAAGGAAACAAAAAGAGGCTGCCCTTCTCCGCACCTTCTTGTGTAAAGCTAAACTTTTTCGTTTGTTTGTTTAAGCCTTGAGCTATAGTAACTGGAGCTGAAGTACAGGGCAATAAAATAGTCAAAGGCCGCTTGGCGAGCGTGTCCTCTTCTTAGTGCGTGGCTGTGCGACGCAGCGAACAAAAAGAGAGGACATCTTCTCTGTCGCAGAAACTCGTCCCACTTCGCGGGCATTCGAGAAGATCCACCGATTCTGGCCTGTCTTTCATTGTAGACTGACGTTCGTAGCGAGACCAACCACCACGACGAACACGAGATCCCGACTCGGACGAGTCGTCTTTTGCGGCCGCCTCGTAAATCGACGAGTTTTCGAGCGTACACAGCTGCGCGGATTTTCTTACAGCGTCGGGATGCCTGGCTGCGGGCCGAAATCCCATTCATAAATGCCGCCTGAAGACGTATTATTCTCTGCTTTCTTTTTTTTAAATATCTATTTTTGTGAAATTTCAGTTCCTGCTTCGTATTTAGGCTGGACATCGATGTGTGGGATACGGGAAGCGTGGGACCAATCTGAAAGATATATAGGACCCGTACATCGTGCACTTCTCTGACTCAGTGCAGGGACGTGGTCGTAAAAGTTGTTTTTCTTGTAACGAACAACACGTTCCGCTTCAGGAAAGAGGGCGACGAGGGGGTGGGGGTAAACTGTATCTCTTAACGATGTCAGGCTTCAGCGAGAACTAGAAGGAAAAAAAATCACTCAAGAACCCATGGTCCATTTTTCATTTATTTGCCTGAGACGGCGCGAAAACCCCGAACGTGCCAAAAGTTACCAGTCTCGTCGAAAGTGAAAACTGTCTTATTCTGCCCCGCCGCGGTGGTCTAGTGGCTAAGGTACTCGGCTGCTGACCCGCAGGTCGCGGGTTCAAATCCCGGCTGCGGCGGCTGCATTTCCGATGGAGGCGGAAATGTTGTAGACCCGTGTGCTCAGATTTGGGTGCACGTTAAAGAACCCCAGGAGGTCGAAATTTCCGGAGCCCTCCACTACGGCGTCTCTCATAATCATATGGTGGTTTTGGGACGTTAAACCCCACATATCAATCAATCAACTGTCTCATTCTTCTCCTCAGTCGATTGTGTAATATAATGGATGATGATTTAGCGTCCCAAAAACCATGCTGTGAGGTACAGCATTAGTGGAGGTTCAATAAAACGTTTCGGGCCTATTGGTACATATTCCCGAAATAAACACCAAGCGTTTGCGCTGTCAACTTTAGTTCAGGGCCGTAGTCGAGGTAATCGGAAATTTTCGAACACTCGGGGAAGTGTGCTTCAATCTAGGCACATGGGCGCAGGGCATTTTCGTCGCCATCGGAAAGGCCTCCGTTGCGACTCACGGATACGATCCGGCGACCTCCGTGACGGCCGTCCAGCACCGTCGCCACTAGACCACCGTGGCGAGTCCAGTCGATCGTATTCGCCTGAAGAAGTCCCATTGTGCACGTACTCCACATTTTTATTTGTCGCTATCTGTATCGATTGAAGACTAATCAAGATCTCGATATAACGAACTTAGGATAAATCGAACCTCCTACACAATACATTTGTCTCCGTTTCACTTCATTTTGCTGCAGTGTACTGTTGCGTATATGACCACAAGGCAATAATACCAGGAGGTTCAACGAGTCGTTTGACGTGCCGTTTCATGCGAGTCCACGTGTGTAAAGTGTAATTTTTCATTGCTCGAAATGGACATAACCGAAAATGAACTTGCTCTATATTTCTGGCCTGAGACTTCATTCCACTTGCGTCAACCAAAACAGAGCACCAATGACTTCAGGATAAGTTTAGTTAATTATAACTGAATTACGTTGTATCGATTTAACTGTTAGCAGGCGGCTCTTGATAGGTGCCCACAGAGAGGATTAAAGAAAAAAAAAAGGAGGCGACTTTAGAGGTGACCTTGAGACGCCAGAATTCATTCCAGACTTTTTTGTTCCTTGATGAGCGAATGGTGCAGAAACGCTTCAGAAGGCTTCCTTGAAGTCGAAGAACTGTGACGCTTGCGATCGTTCAGGCACCATGCGAATGATGGGTAGTGCACCGATTTGCCTAGTCTTCGTGCTTGCAAGCTTGGAACTTGATGGTTAATTTCTTTAATGCTGCGTTTTGGTTTTATTTCGAAAGAAAGAACGTACCGTTGTGAATTTTGGGAGCCGATTCGAATTGGTGAGCCTAGAAAGGCCCAGGTGGTAAAGTGTAACTGCTAAACCTTTGCTGAATGAACTTCGTCACGTGGCAAAGCGGATTCAGTCCACACGAAGGTTGGAGCTGAAAGAACGAAGACTAGACAAATCCGTGTTGTATACCCATAATTCCCATGCAAGCCGACGCGCCGCGCGCGTTGCAGCTATACGATAGATACGAGCGCCAGAGTTCCCTACACAATGAACAGGAAATTCTATGCTTGCAGTCTGCGGGCAGACCTCGACCTCACCATCTGCAGGCTTTACCAGCAACCCCATGAAGGGGCCAAGCACCAAGTGCCTGAACATGCAACAGTGGAATGCATCCAGGACTGCAGCTACAAGTGATCGGGCAAGCCGAAGGTGCCCCTATAGGGCCCAATGACTCCTAGCAGCTATCTAAGGAAGAGGATTTGCCTCTCTCTCTTTTTCTCTCTCTCTCTCGAAGGAGGAGGGCATGCTTTTTCTCGAGATTCTAGTAGCAGCATTGTCTTTGGAGATCGCGTCGAGTTTAGTCGCGTGGGTTGGCTTTGTTTGCTTTGGGAGATTGGCGGACGCGTACCGTTAGTTAGTCACCCTGTTTCCGTCGGCCATCGCTCAGCTGTTGGGAAGACGTGAGCACTTTAGTCCTTAAGGGGGCCTCGAAAGCGACTCTTATCTTGTTGTGGTCCTTTGTCTTGGCGAGTCGCTGTAGCTTGCGCCGCTACAATCGTCGGCTCTCCCCTCTGGGCCAAAGCTCAAGTGCTCCCTGCAACGGGCGCATATGCGTGGAAGTCACCCGGTTTTGTTTGGTTTTCTACGATTTCACACTTTTCTACAGTGCATCTGGTTGTTGCCACAACCGCTGTGGACGAAAACGCGCTCATTTCTCGCAGTACTCCGAAAGTGTGGGCGCGTTCGATGCTGGACCAGTCAAAGGAACGTTTTTTCCCGCAAACTTTGTGGACAAGACCGTGGCGGGTGCGATCATAGATAGCACAAAACGACTTAGTTTTGAAGGCACGTGCGCAGCCAACGCACGCGGATTGAAAACGGAACTGCAGTTTGCCCCAACAACCGTGCACAAAACCGCGGTCACGGTGGGGCGATATCGATCTACGAGCTCCGAGGACACGCAGCGGTATATTAAAGGCAGTAAAGACGTAAAAAAAAAAAGGACTAGGAGTGCACGAGTGTTGAAGATTGGGCGAGTTGGTTCGTCGTACTTGAACTGGTATAGCGCATTACGGGAAAGAAGAAACGGCCGAGCAGACCGACACTGGAGGACAGTGCGCTAACTTCCAACTGAGCTTTATTGTCAAACTGCATCAAATGCAGTTAGCGATCTGTCCTCTTGTGTCGGTCTGCTCGGCCGTTTCTTCTTCCCCGTAATGCGCTATACCAGTTCAAGAAAAACTTTCCTGTCCTTCCTCATTTATTCCTGCTCCTCAAGAAAGACTAGGAGTGTTTTGGTGTTCCTGTCCAAAGAATCTAGTAGCGAGCAAAGCCAAAACTTTGACACGCGCCTTCGCGGCAGCCAGCAGCGCGGTCTCGTCCGTTCACGTGTGTCCCAGAAAGGTATACGCGAGTTGTTTTGACGGAAATAAAATTTGCTATAGTTGTTTTAAGGACGTGAAATATAAAGGGAATATTAGCGCTCCCTATTGAGACTCTGCACCCCATAGTGGGAAATTTACCTCGTGCGTTCGGCCACTCAAAGCCATTATAAGACCGCAACGCCGATGTTGGCGCTTGCGATTGGGATATCTCCCCTCCCCCGCTGTTCTTGTGCAACGTTTTTTTTTTTGTCTTCTTTTGGTACCAAAAAAGGAGAAAAAAAATAATCCAGCGCGTCAATACTCCCCCCCCCCCCCCCGCCCCTCCCAGGTTGTGTTACCGCAATACCAGGTTTTGAGTTTGTCTTATGAGGGCGCATGTTTTAGCAAACAGTTACATCTCCACGCATGCGTGCGCAAATCTCTCCGTATCGCCGTCATAAATTTTGATGGGTGCATTTAACCTGCCTCGGAAGTCTTGGCGCTTGCGGCGCCTCACTAGCGACCCTAAGGTCGCTGGATCGAAATCCGGCCCCATTTTTGGTCGGAGGCGGCGGTGCTTGTGGCCCATGCATTTAAGTGCACGTGAAAAGGAACCCCATGCAGGTGGTCGAACTTTTCGAAGGCCTCCGCGACGACGCCGCGCATAATGATATTCTGGCTTTGCGACGTTAAACCACAACATTTATCGTTATTCCAAAGTAGGACGCATGAACGTCGCTCATCTTGAGCTGTTATACGCTTCTTTTTGGGTATCGCGACGCGTGTTAAAGGTTGTGAAACTTCCGATGCGCCCACCCGACCGTTTTAAGGCGTACACGTCAACTGTGTAGCACCATCTACACCGTAGCGCTGCCCGTTTTTGTTGGTCAAGATACAAAATGACGAGGCTGCACTCCTGCATGGCATCCCCGAACCCCGTATGATACGTAAAAAAATAGTTTATATGTAACCGTATCTCAAACAGAACCGCTATTTACCGCTATTTCGCATCCCGGCTGCGGCGGCTGCATTTCCGATGGAGGCGGAAATGTTGTAGGCCCGTGTGCTCAGACTTGGGTGCACGTTAAAGAACCCCAGGTGGTCAAAATGTCCGGGGTCCTCCAGTACGGCGTCTCTCATAATCAGATGGTGGTTTTTGGACGTTAAACCCCACAAATCAATCAACTGCTATTTCGCGTTTGCCGAGCCCGTTTATGTTGTTGCCGTGTGGTCGCTTCGCTCTTTTTTTTTTTTTTCGAAAAGAAAGCGCAATTTCAGATTGTGTCACGGCTACACTCTCGTATGCCATCTCTTCAAAAGATGCGGCCTCTTTGTCCGCTCGATTGATGGTCATGCCTTTGTAGAACCAAGGTGCACGAATTCTCTTTTCCCCACGGTGCACGACTTCACGTATGTCAATCAATTGCGGTGTCTTTCTTTCTTTTTTTCTTGCCTCCGCGTCGACTTAGCGAGACGTGTTGAAAAAATATACGCTCACGACTCGAAAGCTGAGTGCGTGCGTGTGTAATACCGATTCTCCGGCGAGTCTGTAGTATATTGCGTGCCGTTGATTGACGACCCCACGGACGTGCTAACGCCGTTATTCCGTCTCATTTTTCTTGGTCAATTAAGTTCGAGTCCTACTTTAAAAAAATAGAACTATATGACTTTAAGGTGAACCGATAAGAAGAATACTAAGTATTAAAACAAACGAAGGATACAAAGAAAAAAATAACGGATGGACGTCTTGAATCATCCCGCTTTAATATTGAACTCGTGCATTTGTCCCCTTCCCTAATCCTTCAGTGTAGGGTAGCCAACCGGATGTCTTTCTGGTTAACCTCCCTGCCATCTCCCTTTTGTTGCTTCTTTCCTCCCTTGCACTTAATGGTATGCTGAACAAAAACAAGAAAAAACTGACTAAAGTGGCGCTTCCTTCGCATGACATAATCGTCCCATGCTCTTCAACGCGCCTTGGTGCAATTTTTCTGCGTGCTCATGAAACTGTGCACGCAGTTTCCGGGTCGCTAAGACTTTGGAGCGACTGGGTTTCTCTGTTTACCATTTGTCTCGGAAATGATGTGTGCTGCTAGCGCGGCACGGCCGCGCATATGCTCAGCGACGTTTTCGGTGGCTTGGCTTGGCTCGTGTGTCGAGAGAGTAGACGACGACGGGACAAGCCATCCACGACGCAGGCTCGGCAACCTTGGACGCACGCAGCGCTGTACAAATACAGAGAATTGATTGATTCGTGTGGTTTAACGTCCCAAAACCACCATATGATTATGAGAGACGCCGTAGTGGAGGGCTCCGGAAATTTCGACCACCTGGGGTTCTTTAACGTGCACCCAGATCTGAATACATGGGCCTACAACATTTCCGCCTCCATCGGAAATGCAGCCGCCGCAGCCGGGATTCGAACCCGCGCCCTGCGGGTCAGCCGCCGAGTACCTTAGCCAATAGACCACCGTGGCGGGGCCAAATACAGAGAAGCTATATAAAGCCGCATCGTCTCGTTGTAGCGGCTTGGTAATTTTCAGAACAATAGTTGTAAAGCTCAGAATAAACGTGGTTAAGCGTAGTTACAGGAACTCCTGCGATAGCAGAACGTCAGCATGTGCAAGTCGCCAGAAAGGCTGTACCGGCATTGTTATCGATTCTAAGCGTTGCTGGATGAAAGCGCTCATCCGTGTTCAGAGCCTTTCCGAATGAAAAATACTGCTTATAAAATGACTACGGGCTTTTAGGAATAATTACGACAGCTACGCACACTACGAAGGGTAAGCTGTCTGTCGCGCCGGAAAAAAAAAACTGGGTCGGAAAAAATCGGTTGTCGGTCCCTTTAAGAACAAGATAACGCGTCTTGCATTCGAGTGGCGTTGGATCGAGTATATACTACGGGCCTCGTTATGAATGTATGAACCCGGTCAAACGTAACCAGCGCCAAGTTTCGTGGTTCCTCTCGTCTGAAATATTGATCTAGAGAAGAGGAAAAAAACAACAACTGATGAACAATTAATATCTTAAACCAATTAAGAAAAAAATGAATTGTTCACAAAGAAAAGGGGACGCTTTTTTGTTTTCGCTTTCAGAATTTGCTACGGTGTTCCTCCTGAAGCGGACGACCTGTATTCACGCTTGAGAGAGAGAAAGAGAGAGAAAAAGGTTCAGAGACCTGTCTTGTCGTCGGTCAGTCTCTGTTAGTAACGGCCTTAAATAGTCAGTGAACGTATGAAATCGTCACGAAATAGAAAATGATGGCGTTACAGAGGGGGGTAATACAAAGAAACAGAGAAACGTACAAACGCAGAATACAAAACAGAAATACAACGAATGAATGAAAATATGACAAACTAAGCTATTATAGGCTGAAGACTTAATTGGTTAGTGCAACATTGAATGATGACGCGTCATCGATGCAGGCGATGGAGGGGGATGGCGTTTATTATTATTATTATTATTATTATTATTATTATTATTATGTTAAAAACCAAAATATGACGCTAAAAAGATAATTTCGCGGGTCTTCCAGAAAAAAGGAACGCAACCAGAGAAAGGCATGTGCATACTTTCAGACCTTATCGAACCTGGTTTGGGGTAACAAGCGGGTTTTAGGCGATTGCTGGAACAAAACGAGAAAAAAAAAACAAAGAAGAAATAAGATGTGATTGGTGAACCCCTATAGTCATTACGAATCGGGTGCGCGTTTTTTTGCGTTAATACTTTAAAGCAGTCGTGCCAGGCCAACTTCAGCTGACATCCGAAAATGTAACAACAACAACAAAAAAATAAATCCGACGTGTCGTCGCGCCCGAAGTAGACGTCCCGTGCGATTTTTTTCATTTGTGGGGTTTAGAATCATCGTTGCTGCAAAAGTGTAGGGAAAATGACGTGGGCTTTTAATATTTATGGGGAATATATGAACGAAATGGCCGTTTTTTCGAATTCGAAGTTCGCTTTTGAATTGTCGTGTTTCGTCGAAAATACAGGGCTCTTCGCACATACATGCATACGTGCATGCATACGTGCATACATACATACGTACATACATACATACATACATACATACATACATACATACATACATACATACATACATACATACATACATACATACATACATACATACATACCGCGCCACGTGTTCCACCCGCGTCCCGATAAGAACACTCGGGCCATCGCGTCGTGCAAATAGGGCCGCGGGCTCGTGATCTGTCTCTCGCGTGCTCTCTGCCTCCCGCCGTGCGACTCCGCGAACGCATCTCCACTGTACAGTCAACACGTCTCCTCTCTCCGCGGGCGGCATACAATTGACCAGCGCAATCTTTTTCTTGCTTTTCCGTCCTTGTCTCGGCCGCCGCGTTTTGTCTCAACTCGTATATATGTGTGCGTAAGTGGTGTGCATGCCTACATCTATCGACTGCGCGCGCCCAGGGCCGTGTCGCGTAATGTACGCTCTTTCTCTCCTCCCCGCTTTTGTGGAAAGAAGGAAAAAAGCAGATGGGAGCCGCAAAGGTAGTTTTAATGACGTTCGATCAAGGGACAACGCGGCGTTTCGCCTAGCTGGCGTACTACACTACACGACAACACCGTGCGCTGGTTTCTGTGCCTCTACTTTCCACTCACTTCCCTATATCCCACTCACTTCCCTATATCCCTCTCTCTGTCCCTACCGACCTCCTGCTGATAGAGTGCTCCCGTGTTGCACGCGTGTCGAGACTGACCAATCGGCGTTGTTCGCGTGGCCCGCATCTTTTCGAATTTTTTTTTTCTCCCTGAACATGCACATCGCTCGTCTTCGTGTTTGTCAACCGCCTCGGAGCCCCGCTTCCTATCTTTCTTTCTCTAACGCACACGCTTGCTCATTCTCTCTCTCCTTTGTCGTTTTCTCGCACAAGTGCATGGCGTGACTTGCAAACGCTTTAGTGGGATTTTAATTACACCCGCTTTGTTACGCCGCGTAGCGTCTATTCATTACTGTTACTCGGATCGATATCGACGCTCAGTTTTTCTCGCACGCTTTCGTATATGTCTGCAATATTGAAGCCGTGCCCCTCTTGGAGCGTCTGGAAGTTCCATGCCTTGCCTCTTCGCTTTTATTACAGTCGGTTTGCACGTCGGAAGCGGGCAAAGCTTAAATGCATCGGGCTCGCACTCGCTGGGACTGCTGCTTACCTGATTATCGGTGGCGCGGTGTGCCGGTAATTACGTTTGATGCGACCGTCGGCGGTGCCATGACCGAGCGGCGTAGCTCGGGTCACGCGAGTTCTTGTCCTGCTGTTCTAAAACGTGAAAACGACAGGAGGGAATATATGCGCGTGGCTAAGGTGCAGCTGGTATTCGTAGGAGGCTGAGGCGAAAGCATCGAGTACATTCGCGCCCTCGAGCTCTATAAGGAGAGGGCGCGCATAAACAGACGGGAAGCTACGCGCTGACGCGTTGTGACGCGTTGTGACGCGTACGTGTGCTCAGGCGAAGGGGTACGTGCATCCATGTCTTCTATATCGGGTGCTCTTGCACGCGGGCGGGTGAATGGCGCGACAGCGTCGGGTCTGTATGTGGCGTGTATACTGGCGCCTTGTTCATAACCGCAGAGTGGGTTTCTGCCTATACATCTAACGGGCGTTTCGCGTGTCTAGAACCAAGAATCTTTAAAAAAAATAGAAAAATGCGAACCTGACCAACCGGCGCTGAACGACACCGGTGACATATAGTTTACCGTCCTGTGGCGCTCGGTATGGTATATTTATGTTGCGCTCTGTGATTAAGATGAATTAGGCAAGCTTTAATGTAAGCATCAAGGCGTAGCGTATGTTGGTATGCGTTGTACAGAGCATTTAGAAACGGCCGATTCGATCTTTCGTGGCAATGCAAATACTGCGTAGGGATTTTTTTTTTTTTTGCCATTTAAGAAAGCCCGCGAAATTTAAAATAGCCGTGTGACTGCGCCCGTGCGCTACGGTAGCTGCGTTTGGCCCTGGAATGTACTACCCTGGAATGTACATGGAACTATGCTCCCTGGAATGTACATATTCTGGGGGCTATAGTCGAAATTGACAACCTCGAACTGATGGCGATGCCGATGAGGCCTCCGGTCTTCTTCCCTGCGACGGATACATAATCGGCTGTTACGTTGCTTCTGCTGGCAGCGCAACGTATTAACCGCCGTCGCACGTCACAATCATCCGTGCAGGTGGGTGTGGGCTACGCGTAGTTACCCACAACCACCTAAGGTCCCCTATACAAAAACAAGTCTGTTTTATCTAGAAACCTTACACCCACCAGCTTGCACCGCTCCTGCGGTCGGCCGTTCCCGCTGGCGCGTATATTGAGGGCTTCGCCTATGCGCTCCTCCGCGCTGCAGTGAAGCCATCGTGCCGAAACACGCGTAATCGAGGGAAGTTCATTGTGCCGCCCGCTCGGAGTAAAGTTTGCACTTTTAATCTTCGCGCCGCTGTCGGTCGCGCCAAGGGGCGGCGACGCGGTCGAGTGACGTTCGCCTTATTTTGCCGTCTGCCAACAAACTGGCCTAATTGTTTCACCCGTCTGGGTTGCTTTTGTGCACTACGAAATGGTAGCTTTTATCGAAGCTTAGGGCGGGGGAGGAGGATCAGTATAGCGTCCCCCGTTTTCAATCCCCACGCGCTGCGACGCAATCAACGGGGCCGAACGCGGAGGCGTGCATCTGTGTGTAAGGCTATCGAAAAATAAAACAAAAATAACGTAGACCTGTCGACGTAGCGAGCACCTGTATACACCGAGGCTCGACTTCGCGCGTACCCTCCCTGCTTCGGCGTCCTTTGTCTGCTTTCTCTCCGTCCTGCTCCTCCTCCCTCCGTCTCTCTCTCTCTCTCTCTCTCCGTTGTGCCTTTGCTTTCATTCCGGCAGTTATGATTTTGTTACGACGTTGTCGTCTGTTTCATGCTCACATATGCTTTTGCTCTGCGGAGCAGCTGCGCATCGTCTGCTTTGGTCGTTGCTGCCCATACAGAGCGAATTTGGGCTGGTGGGAGGGGCGTGGCCAGCGCCTCTTTAAACAAGCACTTATCGTTCTTGTATCGGGGCTTCGCACGTGCAAGCACATCGGCGCCCTTAGTTTGGCTGCAAAGGTCAGTCTTAATCTGCGACCCCAGCAGCCAAAGAAGGCAACGTACGTTAATCGCATCTGCCACTATTTGGTAAAATAGTGGTAAATGCATCTATTTGGTAAAACTGCACTGTACTATCGGCGTCAAATGGAACCCGAACAGCCGGAAACATTACAAACGGTATAGTGCGTGCCGTCCAGTCATCTTTATTGACTGGTGCGCAGCACTCACGTTTGGTGGCAGCACTGTGCGTGTCCATGACCGATGACTTGAGGGCGCGCACTTTACGGCGGTCGCCGGATGAAAAATCGACCGTGACTGTACCATTGGTAAAGCTGATCGCTGTCCGGTTTTCATTTGGCGCAGTTAGTAGATGTCGCCACTGCTGGTTATAACTGGCCAGAATTTAAAAATACAAACTGCCTGCTCAAGCAGCGAAAAAATTGGGCTTTTTTTCTAGTGTCGTGTGGTTTTAAAAGAATTTTATCGCTGGCTGTACATCAACTGAGTGATACAGTAAACGAGAAGCGGTGAAGGGTCGTGACATCCGCCTGCTTCTCGACAACGCTTCCAACACGCACGGCGAGCGCGGCGAAGGCTGCAATGATGGACTTTGGCTTCGAGAAAATTGATCGACAGCTCTATAGTAGGTCTCGCGCACAGCAGCTACAACTACCTCCTGTCAAAGCTAAAAAAGAAATTCTCCAAAGCAGAAAAAAAACTGATGATAAAATGAACAATGATGCCCTTCGTGCAGTCTACGGGCATTTTGAACACAAATATCCAGATTATTTTGTGAATGTCATTCAAACGTTGTTTCAGTGCGTGAAAAAGAAAAACTGTATTGAGCTTAAGCTATTACATTCAGTAGAAAACTTGCGTAGTTGTTTTATCCCCATTGCTATTAAGAGTTGGCGAGGCCTGAAACTTACGAAATTACCGGTGTATAAATATGTAGCAATCTGTGGACTCTTTACTTGTCAGAGCTGGCTTGACAGCTGCTGCCACAGCCCGCCGCGGTGGTCTAGTGGCTAAGGTACTCGGCTGCTGACCCGCAGGTCGCGGGTTCGAATCCCGGCTGCGGCGGCTGCATTTCCGATGGAGGCGGAAACGGTGTAGGCCCGTGTGCTTAGATTTGGGTGCACGTTAAAGAACCCCAGGTGGTCGAAATTTCCGGAGCCCTCCACTACGGCGTCTCTCATAATCATATAGTGGTTTTAAGACGTTAAACCCCACATATCAATCAATCAAGCTGCAGCTACAGTTTTTTTTAGTGAAGAATGAGGTGAGGGGGAGGCCAACTTGTGAACATGCGGTTTTCTGCTTTGTCGCCTCTGTCATTGATCACCACGCGTGCGCATCAGTCTATCTGCTTTGCGTGTTTGCGCAATCGTCGATTCCTTGTCTTTCGCTGTCTCTCTAGACGTCTCTTGCATATACAAAAAAAAAAGTGTACTGAAGCCAGGCTTGTAATGCTACAGTTTCCTACAACACTTACTAGAGGGAAGTCTAGAGCTGCGATTGTTCAGCCAGCATGGGAATGTTAACACGTGTTTGCCTGTAGTCTCCGTGCTTACGGGCTTCGAGGGGGCTTGTGGCTTTGTGTATTGCAGTGTTTTGGCTTTGTTTCGAATGAAACAACGGGCGGTGGTCAACTTCTAAAGCTTTTTTTTTTCTTTTTTGAATTGGTGAGACTAAAAAGGTCAATGTTCAGGAGTGTAAACTGCTGAACGCCGCTTAACTTCGTCTTGCGACAAAGCGGAATCAAGCCAAACGGAACCGAGAGAACGAATGATAGACAAATGTGTGCACCGCCGTACATTGCAGCTCTCGTACACTATCGCACCAGAGATCCATACCGGGTATTTTTAGGAAAGTGTGCCAAACGCTACCGGTCGCAAAAAAAAAAAACTGTTGGCCGCCGAATATGGCTGGTCATATTGCATATCCCTGGCAAGCCGGAGCACGGGCAACTGGAACCTCGTTTGCTCTTTAAGAAGCACAATCATTAATTGGGTTAATAAACGCAGGGAAGTGCCCTTGTGGAAGGCGAAAAAAGTCTGTTGCAGTAAAACGTTTAAAAACAGTTCCATAGCTGATAATGGTGCGTATCTTATATGAAGGACTGATGCAGTAACGCACTACGTTGCATTACCGCTGGGGACGGCCAACGCGTATGACGTGTAATATTGCTATTCTTCTTTCAAACACACATTCGAAGATCAGGTCAGGTACAAGCAGCATCCGTATACCTTTCTTAAAAGCCGAGTTTGTTGACGGGGCCGATTAATTTGTAATGAATGAGCTGGTACTGATTCGTTCTTAATAGAACAAGCGCTATAGGGAGGCAACGACAGGGAAAGGCAACACGACAACGCTATTTATGCATAAGCCATCCATCTTTGGCCATGACAGGAGGCTGCTGGTGGGGGAAAGAGGTGGTTTGCGTATTTATCATCTTATATGTTTTGTTTGTTATAGCTTTGTGCACTGTGCACATGCGCGAGTGTTGAGTGGGCTTTCGATACATATTTTCTTTCTAAGCAATAAAGGTTTCAGTTGTGAGTAAGCGCTCGCGTTTTCGCCTTTCTTCGTAGCTCTTCTATTTAAAAATGAGCCGCTTAGCGTTCTCGCCTTTAAGAAAGAGAAACAAAAACAAAACGTCAATATCGGACATGGATCCTTCGTACGAACATCGGATAAAACAGGAAACGCGAAGTTGCATAACTCCCCCCCCCCCCCCCCCCCTCCGTACTCCAGCTCTTGAAAAGGGAAATATGCTACTATTTAGAGGCCAGTTCGAACTTCCTCTTTTCCCAGCACTCATCGACTGTCTAAAATTTACCCGGAATGCCATTCAACCACACTGCCGACATTGCGGCTGCCTGGAGGCTACCCAAAATCACATTCTTGATTCTAAGAGAACTTGTTGTTCGGCTAGTTGGTAGATCATTTCGAAAAGTTAATTAGAGCGCGAAAACTTGACACGATCACTCACACACGCACACATATACCGTGTGTTTGATGCATGGGTGTGTGCGTGTGTGAGTGATCGTGCGAAGTTTTCGCGCTCTAATTAACTTTTCGAAATTCACATTCTTGAGAATGCGAGGGGATCCAACATACAAAAGCAAGACCGCCAGCTTCCGCAGAATCCTCCCTAGCGGCGTGGAAGTTGGTCACGTCATCATATGACCACTGTACTCGGGCAGAAGGGATTAACTGGGCCGTGTAGAGCTACTGGCCACCACCCTTTGAACCACCGGCAGGCTAAATTGAAAGACCTCGTTTGTGCCGCCAATAAAGATACGTGCTGGTGTCCGTATATAGGTGTCAGCTGTTGGAGCCATGCAGTATACATCTGTATAAAGCGGCCAGCTGTAATTTCCTTGCTATATCAACACACAGTTTAGTATAGACACCGCGCTGCCGTCCTACTACCATACTGTAATAGCGTCTGTAATAGCGTCTGTGGCAGTTGTGTTCGTTTACTTGGGCGCTTCAAGAAAGGGCGAGTGTTGTTTAAGCGGCGCCGATGATATAGTCGGCGGTCTCTCTATCCCGGCGTTGATTCATTTGTCTCCGGCCCCTTCCGCGAACGAAAATAGCCCCCTCGGGAATAAGGGCCAAACGGGGCGTGGAGGGTCGCAGCCGCGGTCTCGCACGTGCGGGCTGTCGCAGCGAAGTCGACATGCGTCATACGCGCGCGTGATCGCAGTCCTTTGAAAAGGCGGCCGCTCGCTCTTCTATCGCGTCGCCCATCCCGGGAAGCCTACGAAGAAGACGAGGAACGCGGCTGATGCAGCGCTTGTACCCTGTTGGAATCTCCGTACGGCCACCATATACCGCACCTTCGTATTAACGCGGTAGCGTTAGAGAGCTCGTTTAGCAGAAACTACGCCGTCGGCGTCGGCCCCGTTGGTTGTGAGCGAAAAAATCGAGAAAGAAGCAAATAAAATAAAAGATAAAAATTTCGGTCTCGTTGAGGATGAACCAGGGCCGTTCGCCTGGCAAGCAGGTGTCCTACCACTACGCCACGATTTTATTTGCAGCTGCTTCGGGAAAAAAAAAAACATAACACAAATGCCATTTAGTGGAAGGAGTGTCCATAACACATTTTGTTCGAATGACAAGTGTCACGATGAAAACTAGCCCATTCGGACGATTTATAGGGGCACTTGGGAGGCCATCAAAGTAGATCGAAAAAGGCCGGGATTGTGCAGCCGTCGCCGCTAAAAACCCGCAGGAACTTTCAAACAGCTCTAAAAATGGATAACTATGTCCATCTAGCGGAAAACGTTCTATGCCTTTCCAGAGGCGTTCATCAAGCAAACAGCAAATGCTAGATAATGTGCGGCCATTTGTGAGGCATTGTGAGACTCTTCATGCCCCTTCAAGGAAATGCCCTTTCAACACACCACAACACTTGCATAAATTTAGCTTTTCATTTTCACGACACCATTAAAAAAGTGAAGTACTGCGATTGCCATTTCACCGACGATAAGGCGATGCTTGTTGCGGTTGGCCGGAAGAGGTCACCAGAAGAACAAGTCGAACAATTGCCAGATAACTAACGGAAGATGGAGGGCAGAATGTGACCATTTACGAGTACAAGTGTCACGCCTACGCGCAGTTCATAATAATACAGGACTATGTGACTATATCACTGTACAATATTTTCATGAATTTGTTATAAAACTGCTGTTATTGCTTACAGTGAGCTTCGCATTGACCTCTGATCGAGTCGATATCCATCAACTTTCGCTTTCGTTGTGTACATCAAGGTCTCGAGGGCTCTGCTTTTTTATTCGCTTATTATCAGATCGCAACACGCATCGAAATAAAAGTTATTCTGGCGTTTCAATAACTATTGCGTAAAAGGAGACGGGTAGCAAAAGAGCGACTGAGGTTGGGGCCAATTCATTATATTAAGGGCGAAGAACCTTAGGGGTGGAGCTTTTCAGGTGTTCATGTGTCACGGCGGCGTTATGTGGGACAAAGCTCGAGTAACGTGCAGTAATGTGACACACACACACACACACACACACAGAGAGAGAAACAGGTTTAGCAATAGACTAATATCAAGTATAATTGTGACTGAGCAATATAAAACATCAAGCACAAACCTTTTATACCAATCGGCATTGTGGACCTTAGGACCTATTTCTTCACTATGATTCACTTCGTGGAAATGCGTGGATTTTTTTCGATGTGAAGCAGCTACTGCTCGCGGGGCTATGTCCGTCCCTCGGCGACCGTCCGCTCCCCCACTGCTCATACGCCAGCTGCGCCCTCTCCTCTAGTAGGTGGAGTGGGTGTGGTGCGAGAGCGCTGCCTCCGCTCCGTTTCTCCTCTCCCGTTTATCTCTCCGCCGCAGTTGTACGCTCTTATATAATGGTGGGCGCTCTGACTCCGTTGCACTCTCCTAGCAGCGCTAGGTGTTGACTTTGCGGCACACACGGTAATACGCATAAATGGGAGGGGGGCAACATAAGCGGTATACAACATATGCACAACTCCACACACAAATGAAACATACACGGAAACATACAAATAGAAACACAAGGGAACACAAGCGCTGCTTCGCATGCCCACATGGTTCCTTTTAGTGGGAGATGGTGCAATTTGTTGTGGATTTTATTCGTAAGGTTATTCATTGGGGACTGTTATATCTCTCAATGTGTCACATCCGTTGTCAGATAACAGTTCGAAGTAATGCTGTGAACAGGAAAGGCGTCTGTGATCCAGACAATTTACCATTCGTCGCATAGGCGATTGCGAAGCACTCTCGATAGCCCCCCCCCCCCCCCTCCTCTTATTTTTATTTGCCCGGCCTTGTAGGCTAGCTAGGACATCCCCTTGATTTCACAAGTCTTTGTTATCTTTTACTGTAATGCCGCATCCTGGAGTGACGGTTCAGTAGCCGATCGAATGTGCAGAGTTCCGTGGCTAAATAAAATATGCACTTCTTCATCATCGTAACGGTTTTCCGCGCTTCCCGCCTCATTCTCTTATATCTTCAGGATGTAGGTAAGCACCTTGTCACCTTCTTCATATAGTGCTGACACCGTAATTTCAGTCAGTTACCACAGAAATTGAAAGAGCAACTGTATTTCACGTACGTTTGCAACATACTTGATTATGGTTGTTGGAATCCTCACTCGGTTGATCTCACAGAGCAGCTTAAAGGGGGACGAAATAAAGCGGTTCGGTTTGTACTCAACAGTTACAGAAAAATAAGCATGACGGAAATCAAACGTAAGTTATTATGGCAGGTTTTGCAAGATCGGTGGAAAAACCATAGACTGAAAATTTTTCATGCTGAATACCATTCTAAAACCGGCATTGAGCGAGAAAAGTATATTAAGTTACCCACTTACATTTCCTCTTGACGCGATCATGCAATGAAAGTTCGCGAATTTTCTTTTAAGGGTGACGTGCGCAGGTAGTATTCTTTTTTTCCACGAGCCATTACAGAATGGAATTCCCTATCACCTGATGTTGTAAACATCTTGGATAACAATGTATTTTACCACGCTTTGGGAGTGTTTACTTTGTGTATTTTTGTATGTAACCCCCCCCCCCCCCCTGCTGTAATTCCCAATGGGGCGATGCAGGTATACAATAAAGAAAATAAAAATAAATAACAGAAGGCTCCCTTGGCGCCGCCATAATCTCTAATGATCTGTTAATATGCGTGACCCCCCCCCCCCCCCTTCCGAAAAAAATGCACTCTCACGGCTGTGGTGTTAGCTTATGCAAAGGAGGTATCCCCTCTTCCGTTTAAGAAGTCTACATAAGGGGTGTCATAGCCAAGCTCTTTTATTTGCACATTGTACGAGTTTTACCAAACTCGTACAATGTGCATTATTAGACCTCCACGGTGCTGAAATGCTACGTTAAGGCATCAGTAATTCATGTGATTATAAAAAGCGTGTTACTAAATTGCAAATCAAGCACCCTTTCTAGCGTTGGCGGGGGCAATGTGGCAAGTATATAACGTGCCTAACAGAAATATCATTTCTATGAGTGTGTTACACCTAATTTTAGGCAGCAGAAGATGGACGAGGAGACAGGGAAATTTCCATATGAACTTAAGAAGTGCATGTCCGATCGCTTATAGTTCTTGAGAATTCGTGAACTCGTCAGCCTTGCACAGTTACACGGCGTGCTTAATCGTAATTACCGCTATCAGACATCGCACTGTCTTCTCACTCGGTCGCGGACCAATTGCTGTGCTGGAACGAAAGCAAGAAGGACCAGAAAAGGCTAGAGTCGCGGAATGACTTACTCGCCCCACAATAGCGCCCGGGGGATCGCGCCCGTGCTTTGTTAATTGCAAGCAGCAGCACTAGTAATAGTAATAGTGGTAGTAGTATAAACTTTATTGTGCTAGCACAAGGGCCCACTCAACGACTGCGGCTCGTGTCGCTCGGCTGCTTTTTGTCGCACGTCCAGCGCTCGCTTATATGCGTCCGGGAATTCCCAAGCGTGCAGTCGAGCTGGCGACCGCCGGTTTGGGCCGCCCGCGCTGAGGCTTCTTCGTCGTCGCGCCGCTGGTCTCTCTCCCTCTTATCCGCCCCTTTCTCTCTTTCGCTCTCGCTAGCAATGCGCAGCTGTTATATTTACGGCTCGCTTTGCGGCGCTCTGTCGTCCACAACGGCCTCTTCAGCGCCTGCGCTCCACTTATGCTCCACCGCTGGTGAGCGCCGCTCCTGGCTCCAGCCGACGTAGAGGAGAAATTGCGCTGATAGAGGGAGAATCTGCCGCCGTCCTCTCGCCTTCATCGTTTACCTTCTCTGTGTCTCTCCCTCCTCTTGTCGAAAAAGTGGTTGGTCAGGGAAAGCTGCCCGGGCGTCTGGCGCCTCGGTCGTTTCTGGTGTGCCGCTTGCTGTTGCTCTTTCGGTGGCCACTGGGTATGTCGCATCCTCCTCCCCCTTCTTTTTTTCCCCCTCTTCACTGTTTTACTCCCGAGATTGATGGGATGGAGCACGAGCTCAGACGGGAAGCGAAGCTGTTGCTGACGGCGAGTTGATTGAGTGCCGCTGTAATCTAGTTTGGTTGCGTCTGTCAGGTAGGGATAATTGTAAGCCAGAAGATTGCCCACCGATAATTACCGAAACAAGCCAATAAGATGAAAGTTGGGAAAACGTGTTATACAAACTTAAAGCATACAGCTTGAATTCAGAGGATTGAGTAACCAAACCGGGGGTGTCGAATCCGCATTATCGCCGCTATTTGTTTTCCCTCTTCATTTCCCTTTACGTTGCTCGCTTCGTTCGCTTAAGCGCTCGAAAGACGCGGGTTCAATCGATTATAGGCAGTCGGGCACGGCGGGCACATTTCGACGGGGGAGCAATGGAGATCGTATATGCTTCTTTTTTTTTTTTGCGCGTTAAATAACGAAAATAACTTCATATATTCTAGGCTACTCCTAGTCCCCCTCCCCCACTCCCCGTCCCTGATGCCGCGTGGTGTCTGCACCGAAAGCCCCGGAAACCACTATTCCTGTTCTCCCACTGAACCGAGTAACTCGGCCAATGGCGGTGGTGTCAACGCTAGGAGGGCTGCCGCGGCGCGTGATTTTTTTTTTTTTTTCCACAACATCGTTTGAACGTTTCCCGCCGAACACATCGTGCTTTTAAGTTCGCCTCTCTAATCTCTCCGGTGATCGTTGATCTCCGCTAAGCCGCGCCGCCGCTGGTATCGCGCCTCACCAGTGAAACGCGGCCAGCGAGCATCTTTATAAACGCCACTCCGCCCCATCTCTCTCTCTCTCTCTCTCTGCGTCTTCCACTGCGTCGCCCTCTCCATCCAGTGTGTGTGTGTGTGTGTGTGTGTGTGTGTGTGTGTGTGTGTGTGTGTGTGTGTGTGTGTGTGTGTGTGTGTGTGTGTGTGTGTGTGTGTGTGTGTGTGCTGCTCGCACAGCCGCGAGCCTTGAACAGTGTCGCTTCAACCGGCGACGACGGCGAGGTCAGGTGCCACCGCGCTCTACATGTAATGACTGGCAGAGTCATGATCGACGTTTCTCCCACCCTCCTGTTTATATTTACATGTGCGGCTCTGTCGACCTGACTACTTGGAATGCATGGTGGCATGACCTGTGCTTCCGTGCGTATTTTCTAGAACAACAAAATTTTAAAATTACTTTGTGAAACTCCCGCGTGGAGTTTTTCGAAGTAATTTTTGTTGTTGCTTTTCTCTCTAGGCCCACTTCTTCTATTTTGCTGGAATGTTCATTCATTTGTACGTTCATTCAACATCATTAAAGGGAAGACTCGTGCTCTTGGAAGTGGTGACTTGGAAGTAGCCCGGTGTGCTAACACCTGGCTACGCCACTGATCTTCGTAGGCGCCGTACGGCAGGGGACACTCTATCATCATCATCATCATCATCAGCCTGACTACATCCACTGCAGGACAAAGGCATCTCCCATGATCCACCAGTCAACTCAATCCTGTGCTTGCTGCTGCCACTTTACACCCTCAAACTTCCTAACCTCATCTGCCCACCTTTCTGTCTCCCCCCCCTAACCCGCTTGCCTTCTCTGGAGGAAGGTGTATAACAGCTGCTTCTTGCCGGTACTTACCTACGGAGCAGAAACCTGGAGACGTACAGAGAGGGCTCAGCTTAAATTGAGGACGACGCAGCGAACATTGGAAAGGAAAATAATATGTGTAACCTTAATAGACCAGAAGAGAGCAGAGTGAATCAGGGAACAAACCGGGGTTAAGTATATCATAATTGAAATGAAGAAGAAGAGATGGACATGGGCCGGGCATGTAGCGCGTACGCAAGATAACCGCTGGCCACTAACATAGCCGTCATCTAATGATGGAATATCTCGCATAGGAAAGCCTCGAATTACTTGATGCCCTAATGTAAATAATTTTATTGGCTCCACTTGGTAATCATTTTCTTCATTTTTCGTTCCTTTCTACTGCAATCTTTTAGTCCTGGCATGCCAGCGATACATAGACGCTTGCAAAAATAATGTCATAATAGTCTCTCTCTTCAAATGCAATTTGGCGTCGTTATATCATAAGTTTATTCTACTGTAAATGTATAATTAAGTTGCTAGCAAGCGTTGTAGTGTACATCCGTTATGGACTTGACGTTGGTTTTCATGTATCCTCGTGGACGAATGCAACTTCTGCAAAATATAGAAGAAAGAAGAAACTAAGGCAGCTTCGAACTATAGTGGTGCCATTACTGAAAGAACTGCGCAGCTCGACGGCTTTTTTTTTTTTCTCTTCTGTTTTCTTATTCTTTTTTCTTTGCTTTCGTCATAATTCCGTTCCATTAAAGTTTTTTTGTTTTATTTTTATGTATTTCGTCCTTTCTCGTCTGCCATTTCTTCCTCTTACTTTTCGGTTGCTTCTTTTATGCGCAATTTCGCCTGCGTGACGCCAAACGACGACATCATACAGTAGTGATCCAGCTGCGCCATTTGCGCCAATTTGCTACAATTATACCTTCCTGCGCCTTACTGCGCAAGTGTTGTTTTGTTTGCGCCAAATGCGCCAAATTGCACGAAAGAACCCGACTTTAGCGGATGTTCATTTTGCAGTTGGCAACAAGTAACTGACTGGATTCCCAGAGAAGGGAAGCGGGTTAGGGGGAGACAGAAGGTTAGGTGGGCAGATGAGATTAAGAAGTTTGCGGGTATAAATTGGAAGCAGCAAGCACAGGACCGGGTTAACTGGCGGAACATGGGAGAGGCCTTTGTCCTGCAGTGGACGTAGTCAGGCTGATGATGATGATGATGATGATGATGAATTTTTTTCTAGGTTGGCCACTGTTTACCATGTGCTTTGCAGCTTTGGTATTCGTCGGTGTCGTTCGGGTGTTTTCTGTAGGTTTTCGCGCTCATGCACAGCACGTCGTATCGTTGCATGTGCGCCATGTGCTTGTGAACAACCAGTCAGCGAATGTTTGTCATCCCCCCGCTGTTGAAATGGACAAAAGTAAGTCGCTTTCTTTTTAAATTTTGTGGCATTTCTTAATAGCGCCCGTGAAATACTTCAGTGAATGCTTAGGCGATCGCGTAGCGCTGCTGGCATTTATTACCGGCCGCACTTTGCTATTGAATCAGTACAGAAGTTGCAACTTGCCTATAGTTCTTCCGATTTCTCGCTACTGATGGTTTTTGTGTTCGGAGTGTCCGAGCGCTGTACGTAGGCTTAGGAATGTGCGCCGTGCCTTGTTTCGTAGTGCGGAATATCCGCATTTGAAACGCGCAATCGCTCGTACGGCATGCAGCAGTTACACCTCCTACATGCTACCGTTCGGAACATATAATAGTGCGAAACGAACGAGCGAGTGACGCGGAATACACAAAGAATTTCTGCAGGCGGGTCGCTTTTGTTGACGTTAGCAGATCGCTAGATGGGCCGTATGTGCTGCCGGCGCGTCACGGATCGGGCGCCCCACCGTGCGAGCTGCTTGTAGAATAGTCGGAAAAGAGTGATTGAGCGTCGACCATGTCAACACAAGCAAGTCAATAAGCACCGTAATGTTACCGCATTAGCGGCCGCCGATCGTTGGGAATCCGCTATTCGTGACGTGCCGTTCCCAATCAGCTTTTTTAAATATTTAATTTAAGGAAAGCATTGCTGTCGATTTCTGCTCTGGTCATCGCGCGCCGCGCCGGAAGGAAGCAAACCTCCAACATACATTAGCGCCTTATGCCGCCTTGCCAGCTGGGGCAATGCGTTTGTCTGCGGCCGTCAGACCCACGCGTCATCCGCATGGCAACTTCCTGTAAGTTGGTCGCGAGTTTTAGGTGTGAATGGTCGACAGACAACTGGCATCCCGATTCGCGCCATTTGTCGAGGCTGTACCCAAAATGCTTGCGCAAATATTTGGTGTTGGCGCCTTAGAGTTGGTATTTAGATCTTCCAATGAAGTAAGGTTGGCATTATGTTACGGGCTACCCTAAAAATAAATCTAGTAGGTACGTGCTCTTTTTACTAGCGTGCCTTTGTCGTGGGAAAATTTACAAGAGCGGAACCTTGGGCTAGTTGGTGCGTAGTCACATTTGCAAGTTTTTTATACTGACGCATTGACTAGGCTTGTATTTTGTCATGTTTTTAATAATCCTTTTTTTGGGCATATATATTCTTGCCACTCTGTGATATAAAGTTAGAAGTCAGTGCTCCTTCTGTCTACCCTGTTGCTTTTACCTATATTCACGCTCTGAAAAAAAACTTGGCAAAGTTTACTGTCATAAAGTTCGTTTCGCTCATGTTTTCAGATCGCAACACCAAGTTCAACGCCTCTGTACTCAACGAGGGGGACTCCAATAATGATCCGATCAGTCGGTGGTGCAAGAGTGGAACCCGAAATACAGATGCATTTTGTATTCTTTGCAACTGCACCATTTCTTGCGCACAGCATGGAGCGGCAGCAGTGAAGCGTCATGCTGGGATGAAGAAACATATTGATGCAGCTGCTAGACACAGAGACAAGGACGGGAATCTTCTTCCACCCAAATTGGTGCAAGGCACACTGGACTTCTCCAACGGGTCTGCTAATACATCACTTGAGCACCAAGTCAGCAAGGCAGAAACTACTTTTGCTTTGTCTGTTGTGGCCAAGGGAATTCCTTTTTCATGGGGAGACACGGCAACTTCGATTTATCACTGCATGTTCCCCGACAGTGACATTGCCAAAAAGTTTAGTTGCGGCAGAATAAAGTTGGCCCGCATTGTATCAGATGGACTGGGTTTCTACTTTAAAGGACAAGTGGTGACTGAGCTGTGCCAGCCAAATGTCTATTTTTCCATTATGATTGATGAGACGCCAAAGCCAGAGCTAAGGGTGCAGCAACTAGATGTGCTGGTACGCTATTTTTCCAGCAGCCAACAGGAAGTTGTTGTTGAACATGTCCAGTCATTTGATCTTGGGCGTGCAACCGCTGAAATAATTGTTGGCTGCATAGAAGAAGCAATAGCAGATCTTCCAAAGCAAGGACTTGTTTGCTTTTTCAGTGATGGCCCTAATGTTATGAAGAGCGTAAGAAACAAGCTTCAGAAGCATGTGGCACCAAGTTTGATTGATATTGGCAACTGCAATCTTCATAAGGTTCACAATGCATTTGGCAGAGGCCTGGATGCATTTGGCTTAGATGTAGAAGAAGTAGTGAGAAATATTTACTACTACTTCAAAGGTGCTGTCCGTGCTGAAGCACTCAGAGAATGCCAGGATACTTTGGGAATCTCTTGTCATGTATTTCTGCGCCACGTTTCTAATCGCTGGCTGACGCTACAAGACTCACTTTGCCGAGTTGAGGAACAGTTTGAAGCGCTTCGCACCTATTTTTTTAAGGGCAATTCATCTCGTCAACGACCTGACACCCAAAGCCTACACAACAAGCTTGTGTCGGCATTTTCTGAGAAACAACTTTTGGCCAAAGTGTTGTTCCTTAAGAACTGTGCGCAGCTTTTCAGTGGATTTCAGCTGCTCTTCCAAAAGCAAGAGCCGCTCTTGCACATACTTCACGTTGAACTTATTGTTCTAGTCCAACGAGTCCTCAGTCGGTTTCTTCGTCATGAAGCCTTTGCAGACAAGACCGCTGAACAACTGAAAAGGCTAGATGTGATGGATGCATCCCTTTGGAAATCAAGGCCGGAAGTTGGTACAGATACTGAAAAATCAATGCTTGAGTGGGACTCTAGTGAGAAGAAGCGGTTTTATCTTGGAGCACGTGCTTTTTACTTGGCCTGTGCCAAGGATCTTCTTCAGAAGCTTCCACTCGACAATAGAGTTCTTCAATCTGCTAGCCTCCTCAATTGGCAGTCAACAAATGTTGAATCGGAAGTGCGAGCACTGAAGTACCTTGTGTCTCAGCTTCCACAGGTAATCAAACATGAAGAAGTTTCCTCAGCCATCGATGAGTGGCATATGTTAAAGTGTGACTCAAACAGTGACCTCCTGGCACTTGGAGGTGAAAGAATTGATGTTCGTTGGGGCAAAATATTTGAACTGAAGTCTCCTGGAGGTCAACCAAAGTATCCATTATTGTCGAGGCTTGTCAAGTGTCTGCTGTGCCTGCCACATGGCAACGCAGACTGCGAACGAGGATTTAGCGAAAATAAGCGCTTTTATGAGAACCGCTACTCATTATGCATTGCAAGCATTAACGGGTTGCGCCAGACAAAGACATACCTCCGCAGGTATGATGGAGATGCCACTAAAGTTCCCTTGTCTACAGAGCTTCTGCAAAGTGTAAGGAGATCTAGAGCCCGATACACAGAGAGAACTGCAAGTGCACAGCAGTCAGAAAGCAGGAAAAGGCTTGGAGACCAAGACACTGGTGCTGATGTCGACGAAAAGCGACTTCGTAAGAACTTGGAAGAAAAGGTCACCTCAAGTAGGGCATTGCTGAAACGAGCAGAAGACATAATTTCTTCTGGTCTGCGTTCTAAGAGCCTGGAACAAGTTGAAGCTGGGCAAACTTTATTAGCTGAAGGCAACTCCGCTTTGAGCCAAACCCTCTCACAGCTGGAAGAACTAAGCAAGAAGGTGAGCAAGAGGACGTAAATGCTGCAACATGCACATCTTTCTTCTGTAAATAAATGAAAGTTCAAAACTCTCCTTACAGTTCGGTTTCTGGGAATTTTCGTCGTAGCTTTTAGTGTACTTTAATAAACTAATGCTACACCTGCACTACCTTCATTTTCAGTAGTGCATTAAATCTGATGGACTGGTCCATTTCTTGGTGGCTTTTAAAATCGGCATGCATTTCTTGGTGGCTTTTAAAATCGGCACACTCTAATTAATAATTGAGAATTGAGACAAATACGGTTTTATAGAACTGTGGTTGCTATCACAGCTTTAGTTTCAGCAATAATGAGAGATGTATTTTTGTAAAATAAGTTGCTGCTACAATTGCTGCTCCAAAATCGAGTGCCGATACAAAGGTGCTCCAAAAGAGCATTTTCTCTGCTCCAAAAATTGCTCCAAAAGTTGAAGTGGCTGGATCACCACTGCATCATACGACAGCCCGGGTCCCTAAAACGCGCTTCAAGGAGGAAAAAAAAAAAGATCGCTCGGTTTCGGAAACTCACTCTTATAACGCCTGTACGGAAGCTGTAATTCTTTTGTAGGCCCGTGTACTCAGATTTGGGTGCACGTTAAAGAACCCCAGGTGGTCAAAATTTCCGGAGCCCTCTACTACGGCGTCTCTCATAATGATATGCTGGTTTTGGGACATTAAACCCCACAAATCAATCAATCAAGCTGTAATTCTTTGGCTGTCATTGAAATGGTCGACCTGGGCAATGCGTCCCCACTAAATAAAGCCCATGTTTATGCCTTCGTCGCACACCTTCTCCCCCTTCCCCGTTTTCTGCTATCAGAATCCAGGTTATGCCTGTAGTAAACTTCCTCATTCCGTCGCGCACCGTTTCATGCATAGCGTGCAACAGTGTGAAGACGTGGCTCCCTCGCCATCGCGTCGCCCTCGCCCGCTGGCGCGGCCTGGGAGTTTCTCCTCCTCAAATACTTCTTTCTCAGTGGTGTAGACTACGAGAATTTTTTTTTTTCATACAGTCGCCGCTTTCTGCAGCAATTATAGCTTTGCGATTTGACGAAGAAAATAACAGGTTCTAACAAATAACAGAAGAAATAACCAGCGCACGAGCCTCGTGTGCCTAATTGTGTCTGCATTCGTGGGGTGTGCGCTGTTCCTACCTTGTGATGACGTTCAACCAACTTTCACGAGATGTGTTATTGAAGCTTGAGAAGTGTTAATCTTTCTTCAGGGCTAGTAATGAGTGAAGTGTTTTTTTTCCCTAGCGTCAACTAGAATGTTTGTTATTATACGTCGTTTTCGCACATCTTTCGCTTCGTTGTATATAGCGACAGGGGCTCGCAGTCCATCGCAACCACGAAAGCTGACCAAGATAAGCGCGGAGTTGTAGCGTTATTTTTTTTTTGCGTACTTCTCGCGTATAGATTCACTTTGTGTAGAAAACGCAAAATATAAGTTCTGTGACGTTCTCTTCTATGCTTGGCTTTCCTTAACAGCGAGTCTTGTGCTATCTGCTCTACGCTCTACGCATACAAAGCCTGTCCGGCTCAGCTTACTAACGCGGTTTTCTTTTCTAACCACCATTTTTCATCCTATTTTACTACCCGTACAAGGTAGCCTGTCGGTCGAAGAACTGGCTAAGCTCCATCTCCTTCCTTCCTATCCCTATAGATGTCGTATCGATTGCCAGACTTTACCGTTGGCGGCAACACGAGTGATGCGCAAAGAAATACACGTGACCGCTTCACAGTGTGACGTAACATACAGCCAAAATTCGTGACGTCGTAATGACTTCGCGTAACCCAACATCGCATGACGACATCGTCGCTTAGTCGACGTTGCCGATCACGGAGGCAGTGCAAAACCTGCGCTTTATAAATGTCTCCGATCTCTGTGGCAATGCTAAAACCTTTTTAGGAGCAGAAAGCTTTCGGAAGAGATCAATGCATTGACTGAGACAAAAAAGGCGACTGCTTTTCGCATTCGTGTCAAGGAACCTTTGAAATCTTTGTTTTTTTTTATGTCTGTTTCGGCCTATTTTATCAGCACTCCAAAAACAAAGAAGACTTTTACTGCCACGAGGTGTATTTGAGAGGCACCCTATAAAAGTTGTAATGGAGTGTTTTACTTTTATTTGCGCGCGCTTTTCTTAAGCTGAATTGAAAGGCTTGGTCGGGATGCGTCACGCTGGTACCTAATTTGTTCTTTTTTTTTTCTTCCACTGTTCGCCTTCTACTCTGCACCGCTGCCTTCATTTTTTTCTCTAGCGGGTTTTAGTTGCAGTGCGAACTCGGCACGAGAAGCGAGACAACACAGGCAGCGCTTCTTGTGTCCTTGTCTCGAGTTCGCGCTGCAAACGATTCCTCGTGACTTTACCTACAAGCCCACGTTTCAACTTTTTGTTCCTCTTAGCGTTGCTCCTAACGTTTCCCGTCCCATCGCACTGCACGTATGCGCTTACGTAGCGCGTAGATTCGTCTAACTTAGTGTCGGATTGCTTTGATTGACTGCTGGAGAAGAAAAAAAAGGGGAAGGGGCAGAGGAGGAGGGTCGCCGCTCCTGCTGCGCAAAGAAAGCCGAAATAGATGAACGACAGCCGTCTCCTTTGATCATATGGCCATCGTGTACAGAGGCGGCTAAAGTCTGTCTTGTTTGAAAATATATTTTCTTATTTAAAGAAAATGTGGGAAGCTAGAACTACGCTAGCGCTGGTTGTCCCAACATCGTGGTGGTAATATGCAAGATACACACAAATATAGAAAAATAAAAGAATGCATGAAAAAGAAATGATCGGAAGCACTAAGTGCGTATATTTGTAGGCAGTGCTCTCGAGGCATAATAATGGTAGTGTTTAATTTTAATGTTGCAGTGTCTAGTGTCACTATGTGCGACTTCATGTTCATTGCACGTGTTTTGGAAAATTTCAGTGATTTTTTTATTTAGTTGTTCGGAACACGATTTGATGGTATTTTTATTTTATTATGTACAATGTGTTACACAACTTGTCGTATACTATATGATGTACTTTTTTTATGCCGGAAATTTTATTGCCCTCCCTGTTTGAGCCGCTGTGGTAGTTGGAAGGATAAATAATTATGCAACTTCTCGTGATACGCACGTTTTTCTTGCTACAAATCTGACGGCTTATCGTGGTGCTGGGTCTGATGGTAAAGTCTGTGAGCCAGTGTTACGCGCCGTTGTACCTGTAAGTGAAAACGGTCGTTATTTATTTATTTTTTACATACTGCAACCCGTAAGGGTTATGGCAGGAGTGGGTAACAGGCTGGTACAAAACAAACATGGTGTAATACTTTGCGAAGGAAAGCAAAATACAAAGTGGCAATACATGGCATCACATGGTGGCATAATGAAGACATGATGGCAAGGAAGAGAACACAGTAAACACAGTAAACATTGAAAAGGAAAAAGACAAACTGTCAAAGGGTATTTATGGATAACAAGAATTCATTTAAGGGCAAAGAACGTATGTCACCGGATAAGTTATTCCAAAGTTCAACAGTTCGTGGAAAGAAGCTTAATTTAAACGTGTTAGTACGGGCGTAGAATGATGTCATACTCAATGGATGGTATATGCGTGTTGAAGAAGGTCTGGAACATGTTAAGTAGAGATCTTTTGAAAGTTTGCACGTCGAATAAATTATGGAATGTAATAACTTGAGAGACTCAATGTTCCTTCGCGATGAAAGTAGAGATAGGTTCAAAGATGGTAATGTTGACGTAGGTGAAAAAGCAGAGTCATAACGCCTGAAGAAGAATCTAATGGCCTTTTTCTGTGCCGATTCTATTTGTTTTACTTCGCACTGGTTGTAGGGGTTCCATACAGGTGACGCGTATT
This sequence comes from Rhipicephalus microplus, assembly GCF_013339725.1. Taxonomy (NCBI): domain Eukaryota; kingdom Metazoa; phylum Arthropoda; class Arachnida; order Ixodida; family Ixodidae; genus Rhipicephalus; species Rhipicephalus microplus. Next base: position 87,977,705 of record NC_051169.1, on the reverse strand, counting down.
CGAGCACGGGGCGGAACTAACTTGTACACAGTTAGTTCTGTATCGCTAGGAGCCGCAGATAGTGTACGCCGGAGGTAACAAAGTTTTTTTGGAGTGGACTTGCATTACATAGTCTTTGACTTTCGTCTTTGCTGTGGGCACTGCGTTTGGTTGCGAGAGCTGTGCGATTACGGCTAGCAGTGACATCAAACCTTCTTATATACTGCACTGAGAGCGATGTCGCAGATTCGTTCCCGGTTGGCCGGAATTCAGAAGCGTTGACGTACTTGGGTGGTTCGCCATACGGGTGAACTCGAGTCCTTTTGGCTTTTAAAGGGCGACTAAAGGGAAACAACGAATCGGTTGACATTAACATAGTGTTCTCTGAGAAATCTTATGTCGTTAATCTTGCTGGCATAAGTTTATTATTACAGGAGAAAATCAAATGTCCAATTGCCGGTTTTTAAGTTTCGCGCCGAAATCTTTGGGCGTGACGTCACGAATTTCAACGTGTATACTTCTCGCCCACAGTGGCTCGACGAAGTTTCACTAAACTTAGCATGTTAAGTCTCTGGCCTCTTCAGAGAACATTATGCGTCATGTTTACGTATCAAGAGCTACGTGTAGGCCTCGCTAAATACCGCCAAAATCGATGACGTCACGACGTTTGGTGCAGGAATTCCAAGGCGGCCTCGCCACCCGCATTTTTTTTTTATTTTTGGGCGTTTTTTCGCGGCGAGAGTAGCGATTTGGGAATTGTGTAAGGGTAAATAACTAATAACACAAAATTCTTTTCTTCTTTGTATTGTTCCTTCAAAACTTACTGCGCTGCTGCGGCGGGTCCCAGCCTCTGGGCTTGGCGCTCTTGGGTGGGCTTGCGGGCTTCCTAGACTTCTATCTATAGCGTCCCTTTTTGACGTCGTCCACACCGTGACGCGCCGTCTCTGACGCCTTGCTCCATTCTTGCAGCACACCCGCACTTTCTCTTCGCGCGCTGTTTTTCAGTGTCAAAGCATTTATTAGTTCTTGCAAGGCGTCCTGACTGTCGCTCACTTCTTTCACAGGCAGTCAATATTATAGCGCTAAAACAGGAAGTGGCGAAAGGGACAGTACTTTTTTCTAAGGCACACCACGTGGTCATGCGTTACAGAGCTGTGCAGGTTTGCTCTTTCATATGCAGATTGAGCCTTAAACGTCCGCTTTGTTTTTCCTCCGTCTTTAACTTATGCATCACGCATTCGCTGCTGAAGTTAGGGCATAAATTAATGCATAACACTAGCTGTATAGTTGCCATAAGACGTTAAAGGGACCGACAACTGACTTTTTTCGATCCAGTTTTTTCGTGCGCGACAGAAAGCTTACCCTTCGTATAGTGATCGTAGCTGCCGTAGTAAGTCCCAATGGCTCGTATTCATTTTATATAAGCAGTATTTTTCGATCTGAAGGGCTCTGGACACGCCAGTGCCTTTTCATCCGGCAACACTGAGTATTGATAGCGATGCCGGTAGCCTTTCTGGTGGCTTATGCATGCTGTCGTTGTTCTTATTTCGCAGGATTTCCTGGAACTATGCTTAATCACGCTTATTCTGCGCTTTAAAACAATTTTTTGAAAATAACAAGCCGTTACAATGAGACGGCGTAGCTCCATAGAGCTTCCCTGTATTTGTACCGCGTCGCCGATAAGCCAAGTAATCGAAAACGGAACTGCGCGTATGCCAGGCAAAGGCAGCGACACTTTTAACGCTTACTACTAACGCAAGCTGGTACGCATACTTTCATAAAATATTATCTTTTGCTTTAAAGAATCAAACAATATTTCAGTACTAACCAATAAATTCTTGACCGTGTACATTAACGCATGGTCACGTGACAGGGCATTCATGATAGCTTGTTTTTGCCACCAAAGACGCCACAGGCCAATTTTCGCGATTTTCAATGGAGAAATAAAATAAAAATCCACTTCTATCGAGAAAAACAGTGTTGGTTTTAGTAACTATAAGGGACAATCTTTCCATCCGCGCAGTCATCTCATTTGATGTTCTGGGCAGTTGTCGGTCCCTTTAAGGCATTTGCCTTAATGCATCACTACTCTCTCGTGAGTCTACCGACTCACGAAGTTCGACTCGGTATGTTCGGTAACATCTGACAATATTTCGCGAGATCTCGTCGGCAGCGGCGTCTATCTACACTACATATATGGCGAGAAACGAAAGTTACAGTAAGTCAGTTAAAAGTGATGCGATGGTCTGAGCTGTTATGAAAGCGTGTCCATTGGCGTAGCAAAAGTGACATGACGCCATCAATCGCGTCACAAATTGCTAAGACCTGTGTTGTAATCTCTCAGTGCAGCATTACGTGAGGGACCGATAGCTGCGGGGGGGGGGGGGAGATAAATAAATGCAACGGAGGAGGAGAAGACTTCGGTTCGTCCATCTCGTGTCTCTTTTTATTATACTGGAGTGATTTTCACCAAACCGATTCCAGGTTTTTTTTTTTTGTTATATTCATGTCCGTCGCCATTTGCAGTTGTGCTCAATATGGCTTTAAACATGGGAGCGCGTGGCCTGACGAGTGCGGAGATTGCGCATGGCTTCCACTAGCTTGTGTTTCCATTACTAAACGCTCTCTTGGATTTGATCCTAAATAAGAAAGTGATATTTAGTTGTTAAAATGAAAACAAGTGAAAGCCATACGCGCGCAGTCTTCGAACTCGTGAGGCCACGTGGTACAAGTCATATTGAGCGCGCCTGCACATTCCGGCCAACTACATGTGGCCTTGTTTTATTGTTATGTTATGCCGTTGAAAAGAATGCCCTTCAATCAGCGTGGAAGCAAAGCCAAGTATACGTAAACGAGTGCGAACGCTAGCATGCGCGGCCGCATTTCACTTTCCGTGCGCGGGTTACAGGTACGCAGAGTATATACACTAGGGGGAACTATGGCGCCAGTGTCTATGGGAGCTGCTACGCACGGCGCTTCAGCGAGCATGGGAATGATGAGTAATGATGATTGATTGATTGATATGTGGGGTTTAACGTCCCAAAACCACCATATGATTATGAGAGACGTTGTAGTGTAGGGCTCCGGAGATTTCGACCACCTGCATGTGGTTCTTTAACGTGCACCCAAATCTGAGCACACGGGCCTACAACATTTCCGCCTCCATCGGAAATGCAGCCGCCGCAGCCGGGATTCGAACCCGCGCCCTGCGGGTCAGCAGCCGAGTACCTTAGCCACTAGACCACCGCGGCGGGGCAATGATGGGTAGTGCACATATTTGTTCAACCTTCGTAGTTCTGGCCTGCTTCTGGCTCCGCGTGTGTTCGTGTGGCTTGGAGCCGTTTTCTCACGAAACAAAAATCGGTAAATGTTCAGCGGTTGTGCTTCACCGCATCATTTTTTAGGCTTACCTTTTCAAATCGGGTCACGAAGTTCAAAGGGGTTCGTTCTATCCTTCGAAACAAAACCGAAACACAGCAATAAACGAAGCCACAAGTGTGATTCGCCGCCCGCAAGTACGAAGACAAGGCAAATCTGCGCGCTACCCGTCATTCCCATGGTCGTTGAACGATCGCAGCGCCAGAGTCCCTTCTAGTTAATTTTAGGAAACTCTATGACGCAGATGGATCGAGCGGAGGTTCCGCTGCGTAATTTAATCAGATCGTGCCCACCGTAGTGTTTTTTTTATATATAAATACACTAAAGGGAACTCTGGCACTAGTGTCTTTGAGAGCTTCAACGCGCGGCAGCGTCAGCTAGCGTGGGGGTGATCTGGGCCGTACACGGATTTGCCTTAACCCTCGTTCTCACACCTCCCTCTAGCTTCACGTGACTCGCAGCCGCTTCGTCTCGCGATCAAAATCGGCAAACGTTTGGCGGTTCCGCCTCGCCACTTTGATCTCTTAGTCTCACGAATCCAAATCTGTTTGCAAAGTTCACAATGATTCATTATTTTATCCAAGCCAAACGAGAAAACGCAAGGATGAACGAACCCGCTGGTGTGATCGAAGCCGGAAGCGCGAAGATTAAGAGGCAAATCCATGTACTGCCCGTCATTCCCATCGTGGCTGTATGACCGCAGCGCCAGGTTTCCAGTTTGTGAAACTCTGCGGCACCCACTTTTGACGTGCTACATTTGGCTGTGTAGCATGTAGAGTTACTGTATACGCTAGAGCGTATACAGTAACTGTATGAAGTAGCATGCACTACGCGATTCTGCACAAAGTATCACGATGTCCCTGGCCTGTTGGTCTGTGTGAACGCGTAGCCATTTACCACAAACGTGTTGTACGGTTATACTCCTCAGGATGGCTCAGTTTCTCCCACGTCCCCTGTTTTTTTTTTTGTTTTGTTTTTTGTAGTCTTCGTTGCTGCAACATTTTTCTTTTTTGTAAGCTCGACGTGGGGAATTGATTTCCCGACCGTCTCGGTCTCATTTTGACCGAGAATTCACTAGCGACCGAACGCCTGCTTTTATTTCAATTACTTTTTCTTTAGTTGTATTTGCGTGTGCTTGAAAACTACTGCTTTCAGTGCATATTGGCTGTCTGAATGTTTGTTCGACACGACGGCAGAAACAATAGCAGGTACACGACATCAACGCAGCTGGTGAATGTCATAAACGATTGATGATGTATTGAAGTAGCGTTAGAGAAAGAGAAAAAGAACAAGAGAACAAAATGTAGGTAAATAGTACGAATGGACGCGCGACTATCAGATTACTCGAATTGGAACGACACCGTGATAAATAGCGACTGGAAAGAGACAAGCTGCACACGCGCACTATGTGTATTACGTAAAATATTCCGCTGGGCTCTGCTGTGCTAATACGTTTGCGCGGGTGCTTTGTCAAGAACTCTATAGTTGATCGGTGTGGATCCTGAGCGCTGCGCCGGTATAGTGCCCCTCTCGCAGACACCGACCGTTGCATCTGGGACTTCGATGGGCTACCTTTGATTGATTGGTATTGAGTCACGCTGAACAAGTCTGAACGGCACCAACTGCCATGAAAGACTTGCGTTGACCTAATGACTGACTGACTGAATGAATTGAGTGCAATAAATGAATGAATGGTCGTACGACGATTAGCTTCGAGTCACTGACGGCACGCACAATCGAGGTTGTGCACGAACTTTGAGCATGAACGCTGACCGCGCGCCCAGCAACGGACGCAGTAACGCTTGCCATTCCTCTCCGTTTTACAGTGGCATGCGGGGGGGGGGGGGGGGGGGGGTGTTGCGCGAATAGACGCAGACGAGTGGCTGTAGACCAGTGTATTTTCGGAAGAGTGCTGGGGTACTTCAACAACCTTAGGCCGCGCCATGACACAACCTCCAAATCGTCGTCGTCGTCTTCTTCTCCAACACATCCAGGCCTTCTCCATCAGTGATGGGTGTCCTTAGCAGCAGCAGCATCTTGGTGAGTTCTAAATAAATAAATACATGAATTGGTGAATTCAGGCCTTCTGTAGCCGGCATACCGGATGGAGAGGGTCGCAGGTCCTTTCTATTCTGCTGTTGTTCTTGACGATTACTTGCGCCCGAAACTTCGCAAGCTCACTCGAATTGTAATTGGAGCTGGTAATAATAACTTATATCTACATCGACTCAGTCAAGCTGTTTGACAACAGCTTTTAGCCGATGGTATCCGCCAGAACCTTTGTATTTCTGGAAATAAAAAAGAAATCTATTTATTCTCTGCGCTGATCGGTGGCGCATTGGGCCGCGCGCGCATGAGTCTTGAAAAGGAAGGTGACCTTTAAGTGGTTATGTCAGGGGAAAAGTTGCAACCCGTAACTGTCTTACGAGGACAGCTCGTCCTGTCCGAGGTCGACACAGGGATGAGGTATGGGGAATAAAAAAAATATAGGAGGCATAGGACAGGAGAAGAAAGAATAAGGTGAAGATGGCCCGACACGTTGGTGTCTTAGAAGTGTGGCAGTTTATGCTTGTTGGTATGACATTACGGTAGTTATAGCGCGAGAACAGAACGACGGCAAAGGGACAAGGACACGAGCGCTCGTGTCCTTCTTGTCCCTTTGTCGTCGTTCTGTTCTCGCGCATAACTATCGTCACGTTGGTATCCGTTTCAAGACTGGTCTTATTGTAAACAACTGGACGGTTGGAAAGGAAAGAGGAAGGAAGGATAGAGAAGAAGACAGATCGAAGGTGGTCCCGTGATGGCCGCCGTGGAAAAGAGGGCTGGCGTAATGATTTCCGTCCCGTCGGCATTATGTTGAGGGTCCGGCGATGGTCAGACTCGTTTTAGAGCTTTTCGACAGGTCTTCTCTATTGCGGGAAGGCATGGCAGGTAATCTATTCATGTGTGAATCGCCCCGATATTTATTGCGATTTTATGAATCTGTGGATTTGCACTGTGAGGACATCATCGCGGATTCGTTGTCTTCGTACTGTTTGTTTGTTCTTCTATTTTCCATTCATTCACTGTTTATTTAAACGAGAAAAAAAAAAGATTGCCTAGGTGGAAAGGACTAAAGGCAGATTACCTCTGCCTGACTAAGGTCCCACAACTCATATATTTGCTCAGGTGTTTTACGATGGGGTTGCGTCTAGCCGTAAACGCGCAAGCATGTGTACGCGCCGTATACGTATAGGACAACGCTACGTGGTGTGCAGTGTGCGTGTCTGACGTTGCAATTTCGATGCTGCAATTCCTATATATGTCCCACTGTATGGTTTTGTCGCAATTATCGCTCGGAAAAACGAGGCTTACTGAATAAAAAAAAATGCGTGTATATTTCGACATGCTGGTTAATCTTGTTCACTTTTTTTTTTTGTAGCGCACTGAACGAAAAATAAATAATAGGAAAAGAACGACGCGGATAAAGCGTTTTGCCCGCGTCATTCTTTTCCCGTCCTTGTTCGTTTAGTGCGATAAAAAAAGTGAACGCGATTTACAAAAATGATTTGCTTCAATACTACCCGTACACAGTGCCTTCCTCTCGTCCACGTCACTTGCCTTGCTGTTTTCGCCTAGCGAGAGAAATTCAAAAAGTAACAAAAGAAAAACAGCTCAGTCGTGTCAAGTGTGAATGAAAGGCCGATATATATTTATTGACCACCTCCCACCTTGTGCGTTGGCCTCACATGCGTGCTTCTATTGTTGAAACGTTCGCAATCGATAATCATTTTTCTCCGACAGACAGGACGGCCGCCGCATCACGTGGGTTCCCGTATTTACTGCCTTCGTGTGGCGCGGGCGCACAATGCACCGTTGCTCGCACTTGATGCGCCGCTGCCGTGCGCTGTTTCGCGCGAAGTCGCGGCGGACACGGCGTCATGCAGCTGCGGCGGCCTCGTGGGGTCTCCATGGCGTCGGCAATCGAGATTGCAAGAATGCGCCGTCATTTTTCGCTCTTGTGTGTGTGTGTGTGTGTGTGTGTGTGTGTGTGTGTGTGTGTGTGTGTGTGTGTGTGTGTGTGTGTGTGCGTGTGTGTGTGTGTGTGTGTGTGTGTGTGTGCGTGTGCGTGTCCGTACCGTACCGTATTAGCTGACCTTGCCGAATCTGTGCGGCGCCCTGCTCTAACCAAAATGCTTTTCGTATGACGGAACTGCGGGTGTGGTATGCACCTCATGGGCCCGCTCGAGAAGCCCATACACCTTTTCACAGGAAGGAAAAAAAACACCGCCATGATGGGCTGTGCGCGGGAGTACAAAGGCTAAGGGCGCAGTGTTGTCAGTGCATTTTCGAGGGGACGCGCCAATTTGCACAGCCCAAGGAAGGCTATGGCGGCGCCCAGGAGGCGTTTATGAAAAGGTGAATAGACGCACTGGGGAAAGTGGTTGACGCCCATCTCGAATCCGTCAGGTGGCCGTCGTGCGCTCTGTAGCTCCGTACTGATGTCCCGCCGTGGTTGTGGCACTCGACTGCCAACCCGGAGGTCGTGGTGTCGAACCCCGGTTCTGGCGGCTGCACTTACGATGGAGGCGAGAAGTTTTGCCGCCCGTGGACTTAGGTGCACGTTAAAGACACCAGGTGGTCGAAATTTCCGGAGCCCTGCACTGCGCCGTCTCTCACAAGATTGTATCGTGGTTTTTGGGACGTTCTAACCCCGGATATTGAACTATTATTAGCCCCGTAATGGTGCTTTTATGTGCTTTAAACTCATGTCCATGACGTTACTCTCCAGCTTTGGTAGAATTCTTGTCGATTCAGCACCGTTTCCGAGAGTTATGCTTACGTAATCGATGCTGTAGACTTAGCGAATGGCGATGGGCCCCTTCGAGAGTCTGATAGTTGTTTAGAGGATAAAAAACGACACTAGTCGTATTTTATTCTCAAAGCAACAACCACTTCAACGCACCCTCTGGGGAAAAAAAAAAATGGAATTATTTTACTTGTCCCGCTTTTCCGTGAGAATAACGCCGCGGGCCCTTTGAGAGGTTTTATTACCATTCTTTTCTCTCTCTCTTTTACGGAATACTAAGTTGGTTGTAAATAAATCGCCCTATACAGAGAACGTTGCTGTCGCTCTGTACAGGCCGGGCTGTATACAGCTTTGTCGCCGCGGCGTCGCGCAACGTTCAGGGTTCCTGTCTTCGTTGGCCGCGTTTCGACAACACGAAAATTTTAAATGCCCAAGTGACATTCAAACACCCATCGTCTCAATGGTATTAGAGAGGGGAAGGAAAAAATAAATAGAAATGGGAGCATAGAAGTGGAAGAAAATGAATGAATGAGTGTGGTCTTTATTAAGAAAGGGGTGATGATTAACCGCTGTTGGATGTTATATCTGAAAAAAAATATTCAGCAACTTCATTGCAACTCAAATATAGCAACTTCATTGTTAGTTCCTTCCACATGCTTATGTGGAAAATTTACGTAAATAGACTTCGTCATTTGTGTTGTATGTTACTGTTACAGAGTGCTAACGCGCTTATAACGGCTTTGTTGTGGAACAAGCTTTCGACTTTTTATAAAAACAACACAGGACTCGTAAAAAAAACGATGGCAAATGCCGGTTAACGCTGGAGTTGTATATGCTACCTAAAAATGGCATGCACAGTGACTTCAGCGTTATCCATCTGCGATATCTTCTGTATGTGCTACCTAAACGTATAGCATGTACAGTACTAACTCTCATAGCGCAGCTGTTTGTTGTCATCTCTTTGCGAAACAGAGCTCTGTGCGCGCGGATTTTTCATTGAGACTGAACAAACAACCGCGCCACTATGCGTCCATTCGGGTGTGCAAACCTTCTGCACTCCCACAGTGTTTGCGAAGGGATGTCTGGGAGCGCGTATTCTGCGTAAAGAGGGAGAGAAGTGGTATGGCTACAAAGGGGGAGGGTGATCGTGTTTGCTAGCCCACATGAAGTCCCGCAGGATCGAGAAATGAGCCTATACTCTGAGTACACATCATCTAATGAAGTACGTACTGTAACACGCACGCGGTTGGTGTCTACTGAAGGTTTTTCTCTAGTATAAACAGTGGCGGTTCTTACTAAAGACTGGACAGCGCTTACGATCATGAAGGACAGTGCAAAGTGACAAAATCGAACGCCGACTCGCGAGTGAAGTATTTATTTTCAAAGAAGCAGCAAGTTCTCTAATGTCGAACAGACAACTCGTCATTCTCGCAACTGCATGTCTTCGTCTTTAGCGCTGTTCGCTTTTCCAGGGAGCACGCGTACAAACTTCTCATGTCCAGCTTGCAATTCCATACATGATAGCAGTTGTCGCGCTTCGAAACTTCAAGGCAATCGGCACCCAGAACCTCGTGGCGCGCGCTCCATCGTGGGCCTTGTAGGCGATTTATGACCTCGTTTCCGTTGCGTCGCGTTGATTATCGCCTGCTGCGATGTAGCGGTGATCGTCAAAACAATTGGCCGACCTCGCGAGGCTTTTTTCTTTCTTTTTTATTTACTGATTTGACTAACTGCGCTGTGATCTCTCTTTCCTGCGAAAACTTGCTACGCCAGAAGCTGCTAATACACATGCTCGTAGATCACCTGCCTACAACAGTGGGACAGGAAATAACACGCGTTCGTGAGATCTAACTGTTTCACGACTTGAAAGCAAACGGCGCCAGAAGCGACACTAAAGCGCATATTAGTCGATTTCAGCGCAATGGACGGATTTTGCCTACTCGCAGTTTTTTTGTCCGATCTAATATTGCTTCACTTTACCAAGTATTCATTACCAACTGGCCCAAAGTTATACTTTTTGTTAAGTACAGTAAAGCAAAATGCAAATGAAGAACACAAGAAGGCACTAACAATACAGTAATGCGACGCAGTTCACGCGTGTGAGCGTGTCCGCAGTGAGGTTTAGAAAGTAGGAGGATGATGGCGTCTCCACTAACGTTTTCCCTCCACCGCCTCGCGCGTTAGGCAGCAGTAAGTGCGTGTGCATATAAGTACCCCTCCTCACATACATGCAGCCCCGCTGTGGTGGTCTAGTGGCTAAGGTACTCGGCTGCTGACTCGCAGGCCGTGGGATCCAATCCCGGCTGCGGCGGCTGCATTTCCGATGGAGGCAGAAATGTTGTAGGCCCGTGTGCTCACATTTGGGTGCACGTTAAAGAACCCCAGGTGGTCGCAATTTCCGGGGCCCTCCACTACGGCGTCTATCATAATCAAATGGTGGTTTTGGGATGTTAAACCCCACATATCAATCAATCAAATCACATACATTCATACATGCACATACATACATTGGTCTCGAGCGCTTCAGCCAGGTGCTACGGACAACACTGTAGCTGAGCCTTTATACGCTCTTAGCATACGCATGACTGTTTCATTTCGTTACGTGTCCCACTCCTAACTGTTCATGCATACCATTCCTTCAAGTTCACTTTATTAGGCGCTCTAAACGAACAAGTAGGATAGAATGACGTGAACACAGTGCTAATTACCAAGGTATGCTTTGTTTTCCAATGTGTTACATGTATAATAAAGCATACGTTGAAAGTGGTTGTGTCCGCGTCGTGTTTTCGTCCTTGTTCGTCTAGTGCGCTAAATAAAGTGAACACGAATTGTCAACATGAATCACCGAAGCATACACGCATTCCTTCGCATTTCGTTTTACGGAATGGCTGACGCAAGAAAAAAAAAAACAGAGTGGAAACCATGTTTTTGTTGTTGGGTACTCCGCCAGAGGCGCCCCAGTCTGCGTGCCACGTAAGCTGATTTGAGCACAGGTGCTTATCCCGAGACTGTGCTGTGCGTCGGCCGCACGTATGATCACGCGGAGCCTAAAGCCCCAAACCCCGCGTACGCGCGTTACGACGCGCGTGACCTGCCCTTTGTGTATTTTCGCCCTTTTAGGGGCGAAGCTCCTTATATATGCCGTGGGTCGTGCGCTTGCGATGTATGTATAGGCGGCGTCGTAGTAGTATAGTAGGTGGCCACCTCTCGTTTAGTCCTTGGAATGTCCGCTGGATGGCGGTACTTGTACATGATGAAGAGATGCGAGATGGCGATACTTGCAGTGTTCACTAGATGGACGGACGGACAGACAAGCAGACGGACGGAAGCGCGGACAGACTGACGGTTGCTTCGCCCCACTCATCATTATTCAGTCCGTGGATATGCTGCAGACGCCTTGTGACGCGTACGTGTGGTTAAGGCTTTAATCAGCGTCCGACCGCTAAGTTTGTAGCCCCTTGGCAGCGGCGCTGCGCTGCTCAATGACATAACATAACTTTATTTTCCTTAAAGAACCCTCGAGGGGGTATTACATGAGGGGAGGGTTAACATACAATTTTTCATTGCCACAAGTTTTTATCTCGAGAAATGGACACATAATGGATCAAGAAATGATTAGCATTCAGTGGTGACATCATGGGAAAGGTCATTCCAGTCTTTTGCTGTCCGTACAAAGAAGGACATAGAAAAAGAAAATGTACCTTAGATTCACCCAAAGATGACTTTCAACGCTGAGTCGGTCGTGCTCATCTGCATTATATATATATATATATATATATATATATATATATATATATATATATATATATATATATATATATATATTGCGCGTGCTACTTGTGATGGACATCAGGATATATAATGTGTGGCGCGCCGAATCTCTCCAAGGATAACAGTGCCAAACGTGTGCTACAAATATGAATATAGTTCAGTAAGTTAAAAAACTGATGTTACTGTCATTTGTTCGTGGCGTCAGTATATAGTGATGTAGCTGGTGCACTTCTTTTTGTCACGATGCTTCAAGGCGCATATCATTTCTAGTTTTCTACTTGTGCGCACGCTACGATTCAAGATATACAAAGGAATGCGGGGGAACCTTCTTTAAGCAGAATCACTTGGTGGCCTGAAGTCGCTGGCGTAACTAGCAGTTAGCCCCGTGCACAGCGATCTCAAAATAATTTCAATTTGGGAACCGGTGAAAGCACACCCTAAATTTGCGTGCCTATCTGTAAACACTTCCCGTGGTTTGGAGTGCGAGAACAAAGGAACGTAGATAAAATGAAATGTTGCGAAAATGCGCGTAAAGCTGTCGGTGGCGCCCCTTGTTGATCGTTTTACGTCATAAAAATTATCGTGACGTCGCAGGTAACGGTATATGTTTTGACGTATTATTGTGACTGCTTTCTCGTTACAAGGAGAGGAATGAATTATGACAACCTTGACGCTCTAAACATACCAATATAAACAGGTTACTCTATATCCCGGGCGTTTCCTTTGACAGAGCATCAGACTGCGCGAGATGATGATAGTGGCCTCTGTGTGGCTCCCGCCCATTCTCGGGAATTGGCCAAGAACCGGCCTCCATGTATATGCCTTCCTCACCTCCATGTTCTCCCTTTTCGAAAACTTGTGGCGTACGCATCGACGTAGTCAGTTTCCGCTGTTAGGGCGTGAATATATCCAAAGAGAACGAAATCGGCCCTCGTGTTTTCACCAGGGTGTAGCACAACGAGATGACTTCTGTCAAACAAATGTCGGGTGCTTTTTTTTTCTTCTTCTTGTTTTTCCCGAAAAAGTAATTGTCCTCTTTGTGCATACTCTCCTCTGGTTCGTCTTTCCACGGTTCGAAGCGTTGCTGGCTCATGAGTCGCAAAACTTGCGAACTTTTGTAGCGTCGTGGCGTGTCTTCGGTTGAGAAAGTTTGATTGTCTTCTCGCCTTTTTTGCTAAACCCGTTCCTCTGCCATATCTAGTGCTCGACACTCTGTATCGATTGGTGGCGCAGAAAAACCGCTGAGAACATGCGAGGGCCTCATTTTGGTCGGCTGTTTCGAAGCGTCGCTGTTTGTCCTATCTTGCATATCTCTCTCTCTCTCTCTCTCGTTTTCTTTGGCGTGTTAATCTCGAGCAAGAACAGCAGCGAAAGGTGGCCTCGCGCAGTTGTAGGATTGCTCTATTATTTACGCACTTCGCCCGTGTATATATATATATATATATATATATATATATATATATATATATATATATATATATATATATATATATATATGGCAAGGGGCTGTGGCCGGTCCATGGCATGCAATCGCAAATGACATCTGCGTAGAAAGTGCACGTACGCGCCTAACCATACACACAACATAGCACCTTGTCATACAATGCATGGGCGCCCACGCTACACAGCCTTTATTGATACCGAGTCACCGACCATACGATATATAAGGCCATGGTATCTTATTAGCCCTCCGTTTAGGGCTGGCAGAATAAATATTCATTTATTTAAACCGGTTCCGAGTAAATGCATTAAAAAAACATTAACTAGAATATGTGTAAAAGTATAGTGTGCTTGTATGTAGTCCTAAAAGGGCCAGATATTTTAACATAAACTCGCCTAATATCCAACAACTTTTTAATAAGACATTTCTGAGCTACCATTTATGTTATCCGTGGGTGTTTCGATAAACCATAACACAGTCAGCTGCTACAGAGTGTTCCCTTTATAAAAACATTACACCTGAAATCACAGGTGTTACGCCGAGAACGCGTGTACGATTCCCGACATCGGTGGCCTCCATTCCTTGGGGTAGGAACGTAAGCACACCCGTTTTTTCAAAATTAGGGCGTCTTAATAGATCCCAGGTAGTCGAATTTACCCGTTGTCACCGCCATGGTGGCCTGCTTCGTAATAGCTTATAGTGTCTTGGCAAGTAAAATATGCTCTAAAATAATTTGAAATGGCTTAGTATGTATGAGAACAATAGCACCATCTGTACCGTCGGTACATTATTGCGAAGGGATTTTTAATGGACAAGACGGGAATCGTTTTGTTGCAGTATATCTTGCGGGATCATGTGCAATTGTTGGAATAACGGAATGTCCGACATGTATCGCATGGAATATAACGAAATGCAAGCCCATAATTCAGAACCTCTCGCTCCATAGTGCGTCTGTTAGATTCCTTTGCCTCTTTTTCTCCCTCATCCTCTCTCTCTCTCCTTCTGTGTGTGTGTGTGTGTGTGTGTGTGTGTGTGTGTGTGTGTGTGTGTGTGTGTGTGTGTGTGTGTGTGTGTGTGTGTGTGTGTGTGTGTGTGTGTGTGTGTGTGTGTGTGTGTTGATATACCAGGTTGTTGGCAATTGAAAACTACTACTACCAGCGGCCGTTTTACTACTAGACTTATACTACTGCGGCCGCGGTGGTGGCACAGAAAAGACTAAGATTCGCTGTAAAGAAAAAGAAGAGAGAGAGAGACAGTCCACGAACGTCTCCTCTCGCGACTCACTTTCGCATGACCATAATTATAGCGCGAGAACAAAACGACGACACAGACACAAGAAGGACACGAAGGACACGAGCGCTTGTGTTCTTCGTGTCCTTCTTGTGTCTGTGTCGTCGTTTTGTTCTCGCGCTATAACTATGGTCATGCCATACCAACTAGCCCAAGCTGCGTCACTTTTGCAGTTTAGAGCGTTAAGTCTGGCGGTTTGATAGCTGCAGGACAATTTAAAATTCAATTGACGCAGCGTCGCTTTATATAGCTGGTCCATAACGAATGCGGTCTCTCGTATAGACTCCAGTGCCCCACACACGCCGGTGCCAACCCGTATGCGCATGCTTCTGCAAACGGAGAGGGCGTCTCAGGCCGAGCGCGGCCAACATTCGCGCCGATCGTTACTGCGGGCCAGCGAGCGCGTAACAGGTGCCGACGTCGCCGCTGCTTTCGGATATACGCCGGCGGCAGCGCACACCTGTTGTGCGCGCTTGGCTGTTTCGAGCCGCCGGTGCGAGGGCATCGATCGATCCCAGCAGCACTTCTCGCGCCAACTTGCCCTTCATTGTACGCGCGAAAGCGTGGCCGCATTATAATTCAGGAGGCAGCGGCGTGTGTGTTATATACTGTGTACGGTCGCGTGAGCGGAGGGCTCCCGCTCTCTCCTTGACGAAAGTGCGAAAAAAATGAGATCGAGAGCGTCTCCTTCCGCATACGCATGCATGGGCGTGGGTTGGCGGCCACGCACTACCCGCCGAGTCACCATTGTTTCGGTTTAGTATGTATTGTAGAAGGCTGTGAAATGGGGTGAAAGTGGAACCTCTGCCGACAGTCGTTCTTTCTTTTTTTTTTTGGGGGGGGGGGGGTACTGTGGGAGCCAACGAAACGAAAACGTGTGATGGCACCTGTAGACTCCCTATAGTTTTTTTCGTGTACCTAATCGTATCGCCATGCTCATCGTAGCAGCATCACCAGCATCACCAGCATTACCCGTATAGTAGTAGTAGTAGTAGCAGATGTGGTAATTGTCGTTGTAGTAGCACTTTTGGTAGCGGTGTTTGTATATAGTTGCTTAGTTGATTAAATATATTGTATGCGCCAGTCGGACACTGACCAGAGCACTGAAGAACTACACCGTCACTGAGCTCGCGTGCTTAGGAGTCGTTCTCGCCATCTAGTAGTTTTGACCGTATCTACATGGTCGCGAGTTCACAGTAGTGACCGACCATCGCCCATGGCTTGCGGGACTTCGCGACTCCTCTGGCCGGCTGGCTCGTTGAGCGTGTTGCTCCTCTAAGAGTGTCCGCTCTTATAGGTCACAGAAAAGCTGTAATGTCACACATTTGCCGGCTGCTTATCCCGCCTTTCTTCAGTACACAATAGTGCCGATGACGATGACATTGATGACTATTTAGTATCTATCTCGTCCGACTTCCCTTCATGGAAGCTGCTCATAACTCCACCGACAAGCAATTTGCAATTTCAAATCACTTCAGTACAAGAGGAACTATTCACCCGACAGCCTCCCGTTGCTTTTAGTGGTGCCAAGAAGCTTGCGTCCGGTCGTTCTTCATTCTATTCCCGATAACATAACATCCGGTCATCTCGGTTTCACGCGTACGCTACACCTACTACGTGAAGAGGTTCTAGTGGCCGAAAATCTGGAAGACCACGAAACAGTACGTCGCCAGCTACACTATATTCCAGCGCCACAAGCAAACCACTGACTGCTCCAGCAGGTTATTTGCAGCTCATTTCACCACCGACTTCTCTCTTTTTTTTTTTCTGAAAAACTCGGCATCGACTTGGTCGGACCACTTCCTAAGACCCCCATCCGTCCACCGATGTGTTATAGTGTGCGTGGATTATTTATCTCGTTATACGAAAACACACGCTGACATCAACCACCGCATCCGATGTCTCCTTTCTTCTGCTACAACGGGTCAGTGCATATTGCGTCAAGGCGCTCCACGAGCAGTCAGCAGTGACCGTGGACGGCTATTTATCGCCGATGTGGATGGAGAAATTTTGCGTCTTTGTGGCTCTTCTGATCTCCACTCCACCCTTACCGGCCACAAACAAATTGGCTGACTGAGAGAACGAATAGCGCTCTCACGAATATGCTATCGATTTACGTTGATGCTGACCACAGGAACTGGGGTGCTGTCTTGCCATTCATCACTTACGCATATAACACCACCAAGCTTGAAGCTACTGGACGTTCGCCTTTTCTTTTTTTTTTTCTGCTGTACGGACGAAACCCTCAGAGGGTTTTCGACACACTATTACCTTTCTCGCATCAGGAAAATCTATCCATTCGCTCAGACGTTGTGTCGTGCGGAAGAAGCACGTCTACTAGCACGCCTTCGAACATTGTCCTCGCAAGAACAAAGCACGAGTCGCTACGTTGCCAATGTATATCCCCGTAGGTTTTTCTCCTGGCGACTACGTTTGTCTGTGGGCTCCTGTTCGTAGAAAAAGATTGTACCTGAAGTTTATAGCGAGCTTATTCCGACCCATTCGTGATTGTCGCTCGTCTCAGTAACGCGAATGACGTTGTCGCCCGTGTGACAGCCAATAACTGGCGTTCGCGCGTTACGCATGCTGTTCACGTAGCCCGCCTCAAACAGTGCCATCATAGGCACTGTTTCACCGGGGGCCGACGAAGCACGCTCGGCGTGCTTCGTCGGCCCCCGGGGAAAATGCAACGGAGATGTGCGAGTGTACGGGAGAAGTGGTTATAAAAGGGAAAAGAAGAGAAAAGTGAGCCCCGTAACTGTCTATCAGGGTGTGACACCTCAACAGTAGCTCACAAGGGATGGGGGTGAGGAGGGATTAAAAGGATAGGATTATATGTATATGTATAGAGAGAGATAGATGCGCTAGGACAGCGAGCGAGGATATATGAGGAATAGCAGAGATAGGAAAGGTGGAAGCACGGTCACGGAAGTCCGAGGATGGGGCACCACTTGCGAGAGCTCTTGGCGGCATCAGGAGATGGTGTAGGGCAAGTCCAGTAGGTCAGAGCTACGCTGTCGTCAGAGATCGGCGTCAAGAGATGACGTAGGGCAATCCCAGTCGGCCAGAGCTACGCTGACGTTGGAGTTCGCGAGGGCACAACTGGTCGGCACGGAATCCAGCGAGCGAGTCCCCATGGGAGGACGTACAAGAAGAGTAGTGGAGCCGGCGCTTTGACTGTGTGGTTGGGTGAACCGGACTGGGCTTGTCTCGCAAGTACGATGCTCTTTTCCCCATGCCATTTCATCTCATCTGTAAATAAACCCACTCACTCGTGACAATGTACCAAATGAAGGAAGGGGAAAAAATATTCTTAGTGATTGATGGTTGCACTGTGGCTGTTCATCTCGAGGGGAGTAAAGGATAGGGAGAGCTGAAAAATAGACGGGTACTGTTGAATACGTACATAGGGAGACGTGTCTCGTAGATCGCTTGTGAATACACCTCGGGATATTGTCACCCACACGCGGGCTGCGATTTCTTCAGTACTGCCAGGTCACACGCTACGGTATAGACGCCATTGCTTTTTGCGACAGAAGGGGTGCCGACGTGTTTCTTATATCTCCTTGCTCTTCGAAATCTCCTACGCCGTGACGAGCCCCTGCTCGGAGTAGGAACTTCCGAGTGTTTCTTTCAGGCTTGGTTCGCTGTTTATTATGTGTTCTGGTTGTCTCGTAGGCCATCTTTTCTGCACCGTTGCGTTGCGCGAACTTTAATGGGTTGCTCTTGGGAAAGGGAGGTCGCTGGAGCCTTCGTCCTGCACCCGATTTAGCTGATTTATCGCCCTTACGCTCGCTCCCTTCCACGGCCACCACCTACAGAAATTGCAACTCTCCCTCACCGTTTCCTCTCCGAGAGAGAGTGGCGCGGAGCATTAGCTGCGCGTTTGGAGGAAATGGTCTATGACCCGGAGCCCTTTCTTTGCTTTATGGCCCTCGCCAGCTTTAGTGAGCTTTATAGTTTACGCATCATTGGGCCTTCACTCTTTTTCGCTGCGTGCGCTGCGCTCCTGCGGCATTTTTCTTTCACACGTCGGCCAAAGTTGAACAGCTCGAGTAATTGGAGGTGCGAGGGAAACGAATGCTAATGGACTTGGCCGGGGCTTTTCTTGTAATCGGACTGGAATTTTCTGGGCAATCGATCCATATTAGTGCCGGCGTTACTGTTCCACGCTTACTCCTAATTTTGAAAAAAAAAAATTGCTGGTGCATAATAACGCAGAGACCAGGACCAGGCAGTACATGTTACGTCTACGCTTACGGACCTTTTCAATAAGGAATAAGACCACCTCCTTTTTGGGCTATTGGGCTGGTGTGTAAAAGCTGACGTGACAACCTCGACTCTGTCTGTGTGTCTGTCTGTGTGTCTGTCTGTCTGTGTGTGTGTGTGTGTGTGTGTGTGTGTGTGTGTGTGTGTGCGCGTGTGTGTGTGTGTGTGTGTGTGTGTGTGTGTGTGTGTGTGTGTGTGTGTGTGTGTGTGTGTGTGTGTGTGTGTGTGACAGAGAGAGAGGAGTGAGAAGGGGGGGCTATTGGGCTCACGCATATTAGCGACATCACAAAGTATTAGGGCGGCGCCTTCGTTGACAAAGGTGCACGTATACGGGATACGCTCAGTGGCAAGAAAAAGGGGGGGGGGGGGGTCATTAACCGCCCCTCGTGTACGTTCAATACGACGCTGCTACGTCGCACAGTCTCCGCTGAAGTAAGTACCAAGTCGGTTCCGAAACATAGGGTTCTTACGTGTTTTCATTTACTTTACCTTTGGCTGGGGTTAAAATAGTTTATCCAGTTTACCTACCCAACCAGACAGACATCTGTCAAATGTTTACATTCAATGTGTATAGACCGTAGTGTTATTTTTGCGCTTGGCCATCTGTCTCTAAAACTAAGTGCTATCTAACCCGCTAACCCGATTGCAAAAGCTTCTAGCAATTTAATGTTCATTCAAACGTTACTTCGACGAATTTCCCGAATCATTCTTTCGGTTATTGCCTTTTTTTTGCTTTTTTTTCGCCATCGATAGAGCGATGTTTCCAAACTTCCCCTATAGCAGCGAACATTCGACCTGCTTGTAAAGCTCCGTCTTTTCGGATGGCTCTGTAAAAAAATCCGACAAACATTCTCTGGTAAAATGTTGCTCAGTTCGGATTTATACGATAAACTCCCGATTTCGAAATATTCAACGTTGTTTTTCAAAGCTGGGAATCATCGGCCGAAATGAGCGTACCTCCATCAGTAACAGCATCTTCGCGTCTGTTACAGCAAGCATTAAGATTGTAATACGAATTAACGTAGATGTTTTGTATTCAAATATTTGAGCTTGTACGTAGATGTGTTCGTACTTTCAAACCTACCACACGTCTAAAATAAACTTAGCGTGTTCGCGTGCTTTCGTGTTCAGGTATCATTTCATCTAAGACTTCGAATTATTGAGAACATTACTAACAGGCCCTTAATTTTCCCCAATAAAATAGGGTATGTTGGGAGAAAAAGCTGAGAAGGGGCTTGACTAGATCCTGCTCCCCACAAAAGTACACTTTGTCGAGTGTACAGCTGCGCACAATAACAACCTTATTAACAGGGTAAAATAACGAGCAAGTAAACGAAATGAGGTAATGTAGAAATAAGATTATTAGAACAAGTTTGCGCATTTTCATTGCAAATATAGTGGATGGGAACTTATTGAAACGACTTGCAATGTAAAAACTAAACATAGAGTTTAGATAAATGGAGATTTGCGTGAAATAAACTCTGAAAAACGCCTCCTGAATTTCTAGCTCCTGAAAACACGGAGCCCCATAACGTTATAACGATATGCCAGATGCTTCCCACCTCAGCTTCGTAACAAACGATGTGCGATACGTACACATATTGTACACATATTCGTTAGCGCAAACGAACCAAATTATCCTTACTTCGCTACAATTGATAATTCGTTATATGTGTCTCGAGGTCAAAGCCAGTGCGTACGCTTGCTGCTTCGGCATTTTTCTTCAACGAGATTCATACCGGCTGTCTTCTTTGCCAACTTAGCTTACTGAATTGGTGTGTATAATTGAAAGAATAGAAGATGCATCCCATATTTCCCGGGATTCCGTTCGCTTCACCAATAAGAATACTTCTCACGAAAAGGCAGTGAGAAGAGTGGATATATTATCCGACTTGTCTGCGGAGACGATCAGAGGCTTCCGTGCCATCCTGCGGAGCTCGTGAGGTGGTTCCTCTTGCCTAACCTACCGGCAGCTCACGAGTCCTAAGGGTATAGGTAAGGTAGTAATGGGGAATGTCAGTCCACCGCTACTACGCCTATATATAAGTGCGCTCGGAGTACGGATATAAGCGCCCGCATAACCAACCACTGCGTTGCCCTAGTGAAATGTAGACGTATACGGCTAGGGAGGGAGCATGACGGCGTCTTCGTGCGTCGAATATGCGGTCCCGTTCCCTCTGGTCGTCTATTTATGGGATAGCCACGCGCGCATTGCTCAGAGCGCACGAGACTTTAAGTTTCGTTTCTTCTTTTCTTCTACCGGGGGCTCAAAGTTCTTCTCTGTTTTCGCGTTTTTTTTTTTTCTTTATCGTCATGCCTTATCGATGTTATCGTGTCTTCGTGTGCTTACGCGTACTTCATACGTAATGTTGTGGGTTTTGGTTTCTCACTATTCTAACTGGAAGAGGCAATTCGCTTTCTTTTTTTTTTTTTTTTTTTTTTTTTTTTTTCGGCGTTCCTACTGAGTCGTCTCCATCGTAATGTGTAGCATCCGAGGCCGCCTTACTACCACGCACACTATCGAAAAAAAAAGTCAGTAAAGGGGTTCATTGAGTCTGTTTAGGCCATGAGCTATCGCACTCACGCTTGTTTCTGTGGTTCAAGTACGAGTTTGGCGGCGAAGAATGATTGCAAAATTGAAGGACTCTGATGATAGTTAGGACCGGCGATCGTGTATAAAAGAGTGAACGTGACTTAGGCGTCAGTGAATTGAAGAGTGATCTCTCATCTCTCTCTCTTATCTCTCTCTCTATCTTCTCTCTCTGTGTGTGTGTGTGTGTGTGTGTGGTGTGTGTGGGTGGTGTGTGGGTGTGTGTGTGTGTGTGTGTGTGTGTGTGTGGTGTGTGCGCGTGTGTGTGTGTGTGTGTGTGTGTGTGTGTGTGTGGTGTGTGTGTGTGTGTGTGTGTGTGTGTGTGTGTGTCGCTTCGTTGTATGTATAGTCAAAGGTTTGACAGATGGATGCCTGGCTGGACAGATATCTATTGAGCTTATAGGGAATGAAACTTGTGTTGGCGAGTGAAACTTCTGTTGGCGTGTGAAACTGATGAAACTTGTGTTGGGGAATTAAAAAAAAGTCCTGTCGAATGTAAAAATTTCCAACGTTTCAAAAACGTGGCAGAGGCTTTTTTTTCTTCAGGGGACAGAAGGGCCCGAGGTTAAGCAGCCCCTAATTTCGGTTCTCTGACGTGCGTGCGGCCCTGAACAAGGGCGGTCAAGCTTCGAAACGTTGGGAACATCAAATTAAACTTGCTTCGAGCTTTCACTCCCCTTAAACTTCGTCCTTCATCGCTTAGCACCGTTTTGAGACGTTCACAGCGCCCAATCTTCTAACGTATAGCCCTTTTATCTAATCTAATCTCGACTGGCGTCTCTTCGGCTATACTCTGCGAGGTCGCCTCGAACCCGTCGCCTGGTCTCGCTTTGTCGAGTGACAAACGGTTGCGCTATAGCCGGCGCTAGCGCCCTGGGCTGCGCAGTCAAACGCTCCTTTTCGCTTCTGTCTGCTTTCTTTCTCCCCCTTGTTTTTTTTTTATTATTTTTTGTTACACCGACCCGGCGCGTGCTCGGTTTCTATATTTGGGACGGCGTCGGCTGCTCACACGCGCTACGTCGTTGTCTCGTGCGTCTGCGGCGCCCGGCTCTCGTGCGTCACCTTTCGGTCGCGGAACTCGACTACGCCGACGTCAAGCCGACCGACGCCGGAGAGGGTATGCTTCGTTTCCGGGCGCCTTGTCACAAGGGCCGTGAACTTGCTCGGACGCTGTCGGGAAGGCGAATGTGCGCTCTATTGCCGGGTCTTCTCCGAAGTGCGCGACACTGTCGACTTCCTTTGTGTAATATCGAAATGGTCGCCGCCCGCCATCGCGCCTGCCCTGATTGACTGGCCCATACGACTTACCTCTCTGATTGGTTTGTCAGAGAGCGGAGTAGTAACCGTCCTCGTGGCGATTGGGCATTAGGGTGAAACGAGACGGACGCTGCGTCACCCGCATTATACGTCACGCCATCATCTGAACGCACGTTACGGGGCATCAGCCTTTGGCTACTATTCACTCCTTCTTGCACGCTCGATGTGGCACATTGAAAGCCTGCCCCGCCGCTGTGGTCCGGTGGATAATGTAGGCGGCTGCTGACCTGCGGCGCAGGTCGCACGATCGAACCCTGGCTGTGGCGGCTGCATTTTCGATGGAGGCGAAATTGCTGTAGGCCCGTGTGCCCATGCAGATTTGGGTGTATGTTAAAGAACCCCAGGTGGTCGAAATTTCCGGAGCCCTTTACATTACGGCGTCTCTCATAATCGTGATTTTGGGACGTTAAACCCCACACATCAGTCGCATATGAAGCCTCGTATGTTTTTGTTTGTTTGTTTTGGCGGGTGAGCGACTCGAACGGTCTACACCGCAATGCTTTTGAAAAAGGCGTATCAGTCAGCGCAATGGTCACTGACTCCTGTGCCTTGCATGTTGTGAAGATAGGTGTACGTCGGTAAACAACTTTATTTAGTCATGAAATAATCGTGTGAGGTGGCGTGTTTGGGACGTTTGAGCGGGTTGATGGTAGTAATCATAACGATCGCCATCGTTGATTGGTATGTGGGGTTTAACGTCCCAAAACCACCATATGATTATGAGAGACGCCGTAGTGGTGGGCTCCGGAAATTTCGACCACCTGGGGTTTTTTAGCGTGCACCCAAATCTCTGAGCACACGGGCCTACATTTCCGCCTCCATCGGAAGTGCAGCCGCCGCAACCGGGAATCGATGCCGCGACCTGCGAATCAGCAGCCGAGTACCTTAGCCACTAGACCACCGCGGCGGGGCACCGAGCGCCATCGTTCTTGACGATGAAGCTCACAAGTGGTGGCAGCGGGTCTGGAAATTGGAGCGTGGTTTAGCTTGTTCACAAGTTCCCTGTAAAGAGTGCGACGCTCAACTGTACAGCAACACGTCGGGCAGTTTGCGTGACAAAGGACAACGTTGCATTGCCTACAGTATGATCCCCCTTACCGTTGGCATTTTCGAGGGACATTCATGCTTTGCTGGAAGGAAGAACGTCGAAAAACGCTTGATCTCGGTCGTTTGTCGTGGTTCTTTTTCCTCCCTTTCCACCCCCTTTCTTCATTACTGTATAAATATGGAAATAAATGCGCCGACAATGCTTGTGTGACGAGCAGCGACGTAGCTTCATGGTAGAACGCATGTGTGACGTTATAAATGTCTCGTTGCATGTTTTACCTCTCTTTATGGGGGGGGGGGGTAGAAGTAACTTCAACATCATCGGATATGAGTGAGCTGCACTTGTTACGACGAGTTTTGTTTGCCTACCTGATAGATTGCGCCGTGTTTGTTATTGGTGGGATCGTTTCCACGCAGCATAATCAACCGGGTTAGCTCTGTCCGCCATCCAACAGTTGTTGTGCCCAAACAAACGATCCGTACTTTCGTAGGGGTCGACTTTCGTCGTCACTGTCTAATGCGGCCGTCGTCGCTGACTCGCTGGTTAGGTTGCTGCTACCATGACGAGCTATATAACCCTGATTTTGAGTGTTGTTCGATCTGCTTGATTCGCATTGCTCTTTACGAATCATTTGGCCCGTTAGATGAGGCCGGCAGTTGTACTTACGTGTGAAAACATGGCAAGAGCCGACTGTCCGACCATCATGATTTTAATGGTGAAAAACAACAAAAAGCAAGAATGGGTGCGGCTATATGTGCACATACGATCTCTAGCATATAAAGAACACCTATTTGGGCAGAGTACAATACGTAAGGCCCATGGTCTCCCGCGGATATATATACATTACGTGACTGTGGCATATGGTAATACCATATAATTGAGAGAAGTAAGGTCATTTACAAAAAGTTCATTAAGTTTGTGCTGCTGCTGTTATTTGCCCGAGCGCACTCCGCAAGGGACGAAACGTCAACTCAACTTAACCTTTCACGTAAGTCTACCCTAACTCAAGAAATCGAATAAGACACCAAATTTTCTGGCACATTGCTGACGTTCCAGATAACCACGTCATGTCGCGGTGAGTCTGGTCTGTGAAGTTAATGTTCCTAATCTACGAGTTCTAGTCGTAGTTAAACCATTGTTACACGAACTGAAGACTGTGTAAACACAAGTATGTGCGTTATTTAGCCGGAAGTTGTAACGTTTTAGTCCGTGTACACTGCAGCGATATAAACTGTTCACTGGGTCGTGCGGCTTTGGCTATAGCATAGCCAAAGCCGCACGAGGCTATGGCTATGGCCATAGCACGAGGCTATGGCTATAGGAATTGTTAGTACGAGGCTGGACGGCAAAAGGGAGTTCGGTGGCTGCCAAAGCTGCTCTGGTCGCGCGCACCTGTGCTTGCTGCTGCCTCGGCGAATGACTTCACCGCCTCCTGTCGTCGAAATGCGGTCGCCCCGTAATATACCGCGCTCGGTCTTACAGCCCTCTGGACTCGCGCGCTTCCAAAGCTCCTGGGGCACGCCTTTAATTAGACTGCACCGTTGCTGCTGCTACTTGCGCGCACGCGAGCGGCTCTTCTTTAGCCGCGTTTCGCTCGACATCCACCGTGCCGCTTTCGTGCCGCATTCCAAACCCGTCCCACCCTTTATATCTTGTTTCGTTTCTCTTCTGGATAGTTCCCCTCACGTGGTCCTTTTCAAACGTCTCTGCTCTGCAAAGGGGACTAACTCGGTCGCGTCAGCACTCGCGGATCATAATCGTAGCCGGTGTATACAATACTCGCGGATTCACACGCGTCATTGTTTGTTTGTTTTTTTGGCATCAGGGCGTAATTCCTTGAGAGAACCACGTCATGTCGATACGAATCTGGTCTCGACAGATAATGTTGGCCCTAATCTAGGCGTACGAGTCGAATTACGCCGACATGACCTAAAGACGGTGAAAATGGAAGTGTGCACGTTAGTTAGCCCCAAATTGCCCGTTTAATTCCGCGAGTACTGTACACCGCGTTGGCGTTTGTCATTTCTGGTAATGGCAGTGTCCGACCTTATGTACTAAAATGACGCCATTATCTCTCTCTCTCTCTAGCTGCCACGTAGTAACACGGAGCGTTTCACTGGCACAATCGAAACGATAAGTCTGCTGAAGAAGATCATTACAATAGCTCCAACCCACTCTGCCCTGACCGGTTTGAAACGTCGTAAAATAGGTCTAGTGTAGAATATCCTGCAATGTGCGTAGCGAGGGGGGCCGTCAAGAAATGCCGCTCCAAGCCTCCGCCTTTCCGTGAATTACCGCGCCCTGACCTTTATTGTGCATATATATTTCGTAGTTTGGTCAACTTTCTTTGCCATGTGACTCCGCAAGGTAATAGCCCTGTGACACTATAGCTCAGTCGCCAGTGCAACGTTCTCTCTGGTGCTGTCCTTCGTCGGCTTGTATATACTACGTTGAGCTCAATCGTTTGTTCAGGGTGCATGACTTGGGGGCTTCGGGAACAATGGCTTTATTTTATATAGTTACAGTGGATCTGATGGTTTCTGGACGATAACGGCTGCTGTTTTGACACTGCCATTGGTGGTGCGCGAAAGGAAAGAAAGCGAAAAAATTGCGCCATATTCATGGAGTGAATGATAATGAGTGGGGCGAAGCGTTCGTCCGTCCGTGTGTCCGTCCGGCCATGCGGCCGATAGCGTTCGAGAATGCAGGCGGCGCGCGGGTAACACCGACGAGAGGCGAGCCAAGAAAGCCGAGTGCAAGCGTCTTCAACGCGCCCGCCGCTCTGCTTCGTCCATGCCCCACCAACGATCCGCCACGTACGGCGGCTATCCAGGAGAATGGGAGAGGGCACTCGTTATCCACGCACCCAGGCACAGCCCGCGCAGCAGCCAATCTGAGAATAGCGGTACAGCGTCATCTAGAATATCCTCATTCAACTGCAGTTTGTATGTACTTCTATGAGACAGCGCCGTCTATTATACTGTGCGGGAGATACTGCCTTCTTTTCTTTCTCGTCTCTTCTTGACATGACAAGGTTAGACTAAGAGGAGCTTCGCTTGTTAAAAAAAACTGGCCCCGTATCTGCATGTTACACTGCAAATGTCGTCGAAAGACGATAGTCTTGCGTCTGGAGAGAGTGGACAAATTGTTTATTTGATGTTGTGCGCAAGAAAATCGGTGACTGTTATTCTGGAGGCGCTGTGTCAGGGTGCCTCGAGCGTGCAGCAGAGGCAAACGAGCGCATCGAATCACGTGACTTGTGAGACATGAGTGCTATCTGGCAGTTATCTTGGAAAACGAAGCGCGCGGCGTGCGCGCCCGTTTCGGAGACGATAAGGTGTAGAACGAAAGACGACGGGTAGGTGCCGCCACCGTGTCGTCTTAGCAAAGCGTTGGAAACGCTTGCCTTTTTGAGCATCCTGTTGCACTGTCAGCGCAGCGTGATAAACGCTACGGTCGTTATAATTACTTATGTGTGCCTTCATTAGTATAATGTTACCGAAATTATCGACGTTTTGTTATGGTACCTTCGAATTGACAATCGCACAAGTATGAACCCTAAAACTTGAGCATTATTGGTGGGCGCTGCGGATGGGGTCCACCGTTTGGGGTATCGTTTGGTGTCGTTTGCGACACCGTTAAGGGCAGACAGACAGACCAAAATTTTTGCGCCGAAGGTCCCCAAAAAGACTATCGTCTTTAACAACCGCAGCCTATGCACGGAATGAATGATGAGTGGGGCGAAGCGTCCGTCCGTCTGTTTGTGTATATGCTGTTCTGAATACGTCGTAGGGATGGACTGGCCGAGACCATACAAAGCTACGCCCCTGAAAATAAAATCCGCTTTTCTGGCTAGATAGTGTTCACCGACACGGCACGTGTTCTATACTTCCGCTTTGAAGATTGATTGATATGTGGGGTTTAACGTCCCAAAACCACTATATGATTATGAGAGACGCCGTGGTGGAGGGCTCCGGAAATTTAGACCACCTGGGGTTCTTTAACGTGCACCCAAATCTGAGCACACGGGCCTACAACATTTCCGCCTCCATCGGAAATGCAGCCGCCGCAGCCGGGATTCGAACCCGCGCCTTGCGGGTCAGCAGCCGAGTACCTTAGCCACTAGACCACCGCGGCGGGGCTTCCGCTTTGAAGACGTCCGTGTATAAGTTATATGCGCAGCACATCGTCTCGATCGCCCACTGGCCGTAGCGGAAGTGTACACTTTTACTGGGAGAAAACATGTATACCTCCGTGGCTCACCATCCTTTCGGCGTCGCTCAGAAGTCGCGGCTTCTTCCCGTTGGGTGTTCAGGCCTCTCGTTGCGTCACACCGAGCGCGTTCTGCGCACGTGAGCTGGGCGCGCAGACTGCGGCCTTTCTCGCATAGCTCAAGAAAGCGGCATCGCCGAGCTGGGCTTCTCCTGCACTAGGGACGTCTATATTTGGCACGCCCTGTACACTCGCTGGAGCGGCAGGCTGGCACCTCGGTATCATCTTGGTGCCGTGTATTGCGTGTGTAGTACGCCTATACCCTCTTTTTCTATATTTTTTTTTCTGGCCATCCCGATACCCCCTCTCCTCTTTATTTCTGCACTTGGTTTTTTTGTTCGGTTTTCTTTCGGGTGTAGTAGGCGCTGGGTATTTATGCCTGTCGGTTTGTTTCTTCTTTTTTCTTCCTTGGAGGTTGATTTATCACGTCTAGTTGTTTCCGGAACGCGGTACCGTTTTCCTGGTAATGTTAGCGGCCATACTTTCTTCGCTGGAGCCAAAAAGGAGGGAAAAAAAAGGAAACGACCGCAGGGAAGGGGGAATGTGACTGCATGGAAGAAGAATGTTTCCTTTTTGGAGCAGTGTAGGCGACGAATATGGCAAAAGAAAGCGATGTCTCGCCGCGTCATTCGTTTTCGCTAATCGTGCTGCGTGACATTTTATGTATCGTCGTTAGGACCATGCGTTCTTGAACGATGAGAGATGTGCTTGGAAGACTGAAAATATGCTTTGCTTTCGTGCCTGTGGCTTCAAAGGCTTTACCCAGTCTTCCCCGGAGAGGCATGGTATGGTAACATTGCGAGCTTTGAAACGAGGGAGCGAAAATAGGATACTGCACTGTCTTGTAGAGTCCAGAAATCTGGAGACCACGGAAGCGGGTTTCAAACTGCATTGCTGCGCCATCTACGGTTGAGTTTGAGGGTGTGTATGGTGCGTGCGCCATCTTTATCGCGATCCAGTTGTGCGAGAGCGTCATTGGATTGAAATTAAACGAATGCAGTATTATAACGGTGCATAGCCATGAAGATTTACAATAACTTAGCCAACAAAAGTGCTCGCGACAGTGATTTATCGGACATTTACCGGTGCTAGTAATCTGGAAAGAAATACGGTATATGTACAGCACCACCTATCGTTCACCGCTCATAAAAATTGCTGGGTAAATAGCCTCATTGTATTATTTTAAAATGATGCCCATGACGTTAGCCCCTTTCAGCCGTGACTCAAAGGGGTTTGCATCCGTGACTTGCACGTACTATGCTGACAATTTTATATCGCTAAATAGGTGCTCCAAGAATATCAGCGCAGCCGTTCTACTGAATTTGCCCCAGCTGCATGACAAAGTAAAGCTTCCATAGTCAAGCCAACAATCATTGAAAACCGACATGGCAGACAATATGACGGAACAACCATCCGGCAACGGAAATGAGGCGGCGGCAGCTACACGTGCAATTGTGTGATCGAAACCCTTAATCCATAGGCAACAACAAGAGGACAAATGGGACATTGTCGACCTCCAGCCCGTTCAGTCGCTGTAGTTAAGAGCAGCCTCCTTTTAGAAACGTTCACGCATACTGTTACATCAGTAAAGCAGTCAACAATTTGTAATTATCGTAGAAAATTAGCTTTTTTACAAATTACCAAATACATAAGCCGGTATAGCCATCATCTTAGAAGGTCCGTGGCGTCGAGACTGCATTCTCTCCAAAATCGAATGCGTTTCGTGAACTCATTCGGCTCGCAGAAAATGTCGTTTTTGTCGAATGGTATTAGTTCTGCCCCTTGCGACAGCACTCAAATGACAATACAAAGGAATGACATTATATTTGCCGTGTGACTGGGGTGTAAAGTGTGCCCCTATTACTAAGGGGGGGGAAATACAATACTGTGCCGAGCTGCGCAGGAAGACTCATATTTACGATGCCCTTAAGCAGCACACCCGTTAGTTTGTTGACAATCCCCCAACTCGCCCTACTCTTAAAGTGATTGGTTCCATAGCTCGTTGGGATGTTTTAGGGGCGAAGATCTTTGGGGTGTGGGTTGTTACCTCCTCTGTAGTGTTATGCTGTAATGCACGTGTATGTGCAAGCGGGGTTTGTGTGATCATGGACGATGAGGAGCGCGGATGCGTGGACGAAAGAAACAATGCCTAGATGCGCGTTAAGCCCCCCCCCCCCCCCCCCCCCGCTCGCTTCGAAGACGCTGCACCGTGTGCGGCTTTTAAGGGGGGCAAGGTCTGGCGAACCACACGCGATAATGGGTGAGTGGCGCTGCAGTTTTTTTTTTTTTTTGTGTGTGTGGCGGTAGTTTTTATGAGCCGTGTTATTTGGCGACTGCATGCCGCGGCACGGCATCCGGGAGACGAGCGTGCATAATGTGCCGGCTATATGCGGGACGTTTTTCGACATGCCCTCCACGTGCGTCGTCGTACTTCTGCCCGAATTCGGTGGCGTGTTTTTTTTTTTTTCATTTATGAGCGAAGTGCTAATAGTCAGTCAGTTTTGTAGTTGTGCTACGTTGCGTACTGCATTTAAATGTGTGATTTTGTACAACATTCGTATTGAATAACCGAATGACTCAATAGTATACCTTCGCGGTATCGTGCACTGAACGATATCTTCCAATCGCACGCGCTTATGGTTGTCAAGCTTTCTGATTCAGTCGGATGGCACCGCCCAGCGCCACGCTGCATATATCGGTCCCCGTTTGTTCTTGAACATTTCATGCAGTGTTTTATTTTACTAAGCGTCAATTTGGTGTCATTACCGAAGTGTTTACTAACACCTTAATGTGTTATTTAGTAGATGTGAAAGTAATAGAAATAGTGCGCAGGTGGGTGGGGGGGGGGGGGGGGGGCACGACTGAAATTGCCCTAGGCGCGTCGGAGGCTGGTCCCACTCCTCGCCGGGCTCATTTGAGACTCCGAGAGCGCACGACTGCCATTCCTCGCTGGGAACCTTTGAAACTCCAAAAGCGCCCGTCTGCCATAGTCTACGTTTAGAATGAGACACCATAACATCGAGCGCGCGTACATGCACCGTTACATCGTAACTAAGAGGTGGCGTCAACACGACTGCAGTCGCCGCCGTGACATAGCTCGTGGTTCAGGCATTTTGTACTTTCTGGTGCGCGAGCGGATCTCCACGCCCGAGAGGCTGCGCTAATCTAGAAGCGCGCGGATGATAAACTGTACGCAGAACTTCGAGCGCGTTGCGTTCCGCCGGGAGTTTGTGAATTAATAAAAATAATAAAATAAAGGGAAGCGCGTCGGCGTGCTTTCGGGCGTCGTGGGCGGTCGGGTCCACCGGCTGTTTGGGTACGTGACTGTCCCACATATCTTGTATACCGTCGTTCGTTCCGCCTCGCGCCGCTTCCTTCCTCGTTTCGCGCGTGGTAGGCGGCAAAAGAGCACACTCTCGTTTGATCGCTCGTTTCCGTGGCTCTGTTACGATGGCTGGCAGATTTCATGCTGCAGGCTGTTATACTAAGTAGCGTGGAGCTCCGCCCTTGCTGTCACAGCGCTCGTGTCTTTCGTTCCCGATTTGTCCGTGTCGCACCGTTCTCGTCAGACCATGTAACGCCAAACCTGTCCAACGTCGGCCACTTTTGCTTGTTGCTTTGCTGTAAGAAACAAAACGAAAATCGTTGCAGTCGTACCTTACGGTTGCGTCAACAGGTGGCGGCCGTGACGTCAGCGCTCCATTCATCCGCCCGCATTACTACGGCGGAGGCGTGTACCACTCGGTTGTTCCCCCGGGAAAGGCGTTGTACCGATTCGCGTACACTCGACGTGCACACGACTTGGGGCGCCGCGCGTATAGTTTGAAAGATCGCACGGATGTGCGAGCGTTGATTCATATCGCACTGGGGCGTTTGGTTCTGGGGTTTATACTGGATTCCGGTGTTTCACGTAACAAAGCCGTGATTATAAGGCACGCCGTAGTTGTGGGTTAACACTGCTTGACCAACTGTGATTGTTTTGTCAAGGTCCCGGTGGTCTTGTGGTTATGGCACTCGACTGCTGACCCGAAGGTCGCGGGATCGAATCCCGGCCTCGGTAGCTGCAGTTTCGATGTAGGCGGAAATGTTTGAGGCCCGTGTACTTAGATTTAAGTGCTTGTCAAAGAACCCAAAGTGGTCGAAATTTCCGGAGCCCTCCACTGTGGCGCCTCTCAAACATCTGTGTTTAACGTCCCAAATAATTATTAATTCAGTCAAGGTAGTCAAAGCAGTGGACATCTCGATATGTAAAAGTGCATAAAGAGATGTATACTCTATTGTAAAGCTGGGGAAAGGAGTAAAAGGGGGAAGCTTGATTAACGAGATTCGTTTTCGGTATGGATAGCTCGTCCTCACCGCCGGACATGGAAGCACTGATGCACGGGACGCTGCATGAGATGCGGGTAGCACGTGTCTTGCGCATCTATGTCTAAAACTCCACTGTTCATAATCGCCTGCTGGACATGACACGATTTCTATCGAGTCCCGGCTGCAGTGGCTGCATTTTCGATGGAGGCGAATATGTAGGCCCGTGTGCTCAGATTTAGGTGCACGTTAAAGAACCCCAAGTGGTTGAAATTTCCAGAGCCCTCCACCGTCTCTCTTAATCATTAAGCGGTTTTGGGACGTTATACGCCACATTTCAACATTATTTATGGGTCGGGGCTAATGAGTTGTGCCTCAGGCATCTCCCACTTAAATTCAATTTTTGTACCTCTCTCTCTTTACGCTTCCAGAGAGGGAGAGAGAGTCATGAGCGAAATGCGGGGTTTAATCATGATTTTTAAGCAATGGCAGTGTACGGAGTCATTCACGATCATTATAGAATATGGTTGGTTAGTAAAGTAGGGCGCATCTGAACCTATAGGTACATGTGCGCTATTGTATTTCCCCCTTATCTATCAGGAGCCTATACCCAGCAGAATAACTGCGTATTGTGGTGGTGAAGTGACCTCGCGCAATCTTAACGCAACTTGGGTACCTGCCCGTCCTCCCAATCATTCCCACATTTAAAGCGTCCTGCAATGTCAGTAGCCGTAATACACTGACAGCGTGGCAGCTTCGATCGAACCGCCTTGTTGTAAAACAGCGCGAGTCAATCTTCGTCCTCGTTCTTACCGCATTCTGCCGACTGTCTACATACAGCGCGCGTGCGAGGACGCGGTATAAACTGCGCTTTCTTTTAGCCACGTTAACCGAATGCGTAGAACCCGGAGACAGTGGTTTCGGTCGGGACTTTCACTGTAGGAAACTCTGGGGACAGGAGGCTGTCGTCGTGCGTTTGCAAGATGGATGCGTTGACGATGACGACGTGCGCGTCCAGACGCGTCCTCTTCGTGTGTGTACGTGCCGCTTCATTTGACGCTTTCGTCGCTCTTTAAGCAACTCTCGTTTGCGACCGCTCTGCTGCTGCGTTCTCTCTCCCGGTTTCCTAGCTCGCTGCTCTCTCGGCTCGGGCTTTGTGTGGCGCCGCGTGCATGACCCGTGCTCGCTTACGACGTGCTCTCGTGCGTGTGCGAGGCATCTTCACCCCTTTTCTTTCCGGCACAGCGACCGCCAGGCTCTCTCTCTCTCTTTCCTCCTCTTCTTGTCATTCCTACATCACTGCGCCCGGAAGCGGGCGGAAGAAAGTGCGTCGCGGCACGCCGTTCTCGAGCTTTTCGCCTTCGCGACGGAAACGCGAAGGAAAATATAAATGCACGAACGGAACAAGACGAGAGAAACAAAGAGACACCGTGTGGGCGGGTGTCGCCCATCGTGGCAGCAGCTACACGGTGAGCAGCACTCTTCGCCCTCTTCGAAAGCGAGAGAGAGCGGAGGAGAGTGCAGTCGGAGAAAAGGGAACAAGAGCGCATGCTCGGTGGGCGTGTAATTTATGACGGTTACCGGCGTTTCGCTCTCGCTCGGGGTCTCGCCTTGTTCTGTGTGTGTGTGTGTGACTTGCAGCCGGGGTCGACTTCGCTTTTCTTGCTTTTCAAGACTTCGGCCGATGCGACGACGGACCTCTGCCGCTCCCTCTCTTTCTTGCTTCCCTGTTGCGCCTTGTTTTTTCGCGCCCTTCCTCCTCTTCCCTAGCTCGACTGCTCTCAACTGGTTCGCGTCGCTGGTGAGAAAGCGGGCTTCTCTTTCTCCGGAGAAGTCGAGAGTCGAGGCTGATCTCTCTCTCTCTCCTCTTGGGCCTCCAGTTTCCCTATCCGCCGCGCTGCGGACGCTTGCTCCCGCGCTTCCTTGAGCATCCGTGCGCGTATCCTGAAGTCAGTCGTCGTCACTGGCACGCGCGCTCTGCGAGTTGCGGACTTTGCAACGGTGGCATCTCTTTTTTTTTAATAAAAAAAAGGCTACCCCTTTCTTCACGTTTACCGCGTCTGCCCCTCATTTTCACGTTTATTGCGTTTTCCTGACGACGGAGACTCCCCGACTTTACTGGCGCCGGAATGTCGAAGCAAATAGAAAAAAGAAAAAGCGTCTCAGAATGAGCAACTCGCATCCGCTGACGCGATTTTTTTCTTTTCGAAGAGGTGCATGCTCTTAGTCTGCACCTTTGGTCAAAAGCTCACGGCGTATCTACGTTTGCGTGCCTAGTGATCGATTTATTCGGCAGGCTTAGTAAAAGCCGAAGTCATCGCATCTGCCAGCCGATTGTTATACACAATTTTCGTAATATGATTTCGTCGTTCACGGGACTCTCAAGAACTTGCAACTAGGCCGGATTGCTTCATCCGTCGTTATTCTTTTTATCGTAAAACGGCGCTTTCTGTGCCCACCGTGTGTGTGTGTGTGTGTGTGTGTGTGTGTGTGTGTGTGTGTGTGTGTGTGCGTTTTAATTTTATTTAAGATTTAGTTTCTCATAAATGCGTACCTTACGTGCGTGCTGCGTGCGGTGCTCTTGGGGGAAACTTAAAATATTTTCTTTCTTTTTTTTTTGCAAACGTGTCTTTCGGTTGGCACCAGCCGTTCGTTCATCCCATTTTTTTTTTTTTTGTACGGAGGGTTGGGAAGCTTCCTTGCGTTGTCCCAGCAATTTCGTCATTAAAAAAAAAAACCTCTCTCAGCACGAGCCGCTTCCTGCTTTTCTTCTTCTTCTTCTGGTCGCGTTAATATCTCTGCGTGATGGGCGAACCGAGAAGAGAGGGGGGCGTTTATTTCGGGCCGCCTCTCGACAGAGTCGATATAGTCGGAAAGGCGAGCGAGCCAGTTCTATCTCCACCTTCTTCTCTCGTTTTCGCGTTTCTCTTCTTTTTCCTCTCCATCTTCTCCGAGGCGCTGCTGCTGCGAAGAGGTTCACGGATCGGAGGAGAGCGGCGCACCGGAGTACTTAACCCCGTCAGAGGGCCGGCCATGTGTGTGTGTAGAGAAACATAAGGGAAAGTGAGAGAGAAAGCGCGCAATGAAGCTCTCTGGAGTGTTTGTTTTATCCTTTCACCTTTTTCGCGGGCGACGCGCGTGCCATCTCGGAAATCGGCCCGAGTCGAAGCGATTTTTCGGGCCGCAACGGGTTTCGCATCTCGGCGCCGCGCCTCGGGTGTTTATTTGGGATCAATCGACTTGTTACTTTTCTGGCACGGGTTCCCGCCACACACTCGCCGGCTTCTTTTTTTTTTTTTACTTGCGCCTGTCTCCGCGCGTAATTTCGTGTCCCCTGCGTGTTTGAAGCGAGTCTTTGAGCGTTCGCGTTTATCGAGCTTTAAGCGCCTCCCTGGCTTTTGTGCGTGTGCAAAATGTCGGAGAAGCATCGAAGTCGCGCAATTGCTGTTGCGCTGTTTCTTTTTGCATCTTCGTGTGAACGAACGGAATTGTGCGTCGACAATAAGGTATTGAACCCTACCCACACGTGCGCGCTTACAAAGCGTCAGCGCGCGTCGTACCCTCTCCCTACTGCGGGAGAGGTCGCAGCTATAGTTTGCGTCCTCTCTCTCCGCAGGGAGAGGGCGCACATAATGAGAGGGCGCGCTGGCGCGTAACGCGTACGTGTGGTCAGGCCTCTAGCCACGAAGTGGGTAGGGAGTCGAATTTGATGCGTATGGCTAATTGGCGGGGTTATTCTACAAGGGGTTATTTTGGTAATCTAGGCCCGCATTCACAAACATACGTAACGTTTGTTTCACTTGTTGATTTTTCTCTTAATGTACTTTTCAAACAGATGTGAAGGTAACCTTTTACACGCCAACCTCGGTGATTTTTTGCCCGGCCTATTGTTTTTGTACACTTAACAAAGGGCACAAAAACGATAAGAAACATTAGAGACAAGGATAAGGTTGTTTTATTCATACGGTCGTCATTATTGAAGAGAGAAGGATAAGCAAACTGCTGAAACCGTAGCTGCGTAATCGAATGATGGCTGAATTTGTTCGACAACCTTAATGAACGTTACCCCCTATGTGTATTCATGTATCGTTGTCGTATCGCAAGCCTTGTGGTAGGCAGCGTAAAGGAGGAACTGCTTTCGACTTCAACATGTATAAAGTATTTTCACGTTTTACAAAACGTACAATTTCTTTGTAGTGCAAACGTTTAGTCTATAATTAGTGGATCATTCCCGCTTGCAGAAGGAGGCCATAAGGCATATACGAAAGAAGAGACAAGGACAGGTGTTGGTTTTTGAACTGGATTTCTAATCGCCGACAAAACACCCGCCTTCTTATGTACCAAATATTCATCACGTGCGTTGTCTTTTTTGTCTAGTTGTAGCCACGCACGCTCCGCATAGTTTTTTTTTTTAGAGATTCGATATATAGATATATAGAGATTCGATATTTTTAGAGATTCGAATATAGATTCGAAAAATAAAATTGTTTTAACCGAGTCGCATTTCAAGTCACGTTATCGCGGGCACCAGAAGAGATAGAGGGTGCAGAATGCAAACAAGTAAGGCATTTGCCCGCTATTTTTCTACCCCCCCCCCCCCATTCCCACCTTGTCTGTCTGCTGTGCTTCTTTACTGCTTGCAGAAATTATCCTCTTTCATAACCTCAAACTTCTGTTCTCAACCTCTCTCTCTCTCCTTCTCGCTAGGCGATATCACAGGTAGAGAAATAACAGCAAGGACAAACGGAGTAACGAGTTGACGATTATAGCAATATATATAATATCACATATAGTATTATATATAATAATAATATAATATTGCAGTAACTATATATATATATTGTATATATTATATTATATTAATTATATATATATATATATATTTATATATATATATATATATATATATGTTGTATTTGCAAAATTTGCTCATTTTCGTTCTTTTGTTTTACAAAGGGAACGGTGTCATGACCCTATCGTTGGTTTATAAGGCATGTTTTAGCAACTTGTTGATTGTTCGTGATAATTATCTCCACTTCAATTTTTTGTGATCATTATCTTCACAATCTAATAATTAATCGTTGAACCAGTATTGATTGCGGGCACTCGTCGCTTGCAGTGCATACACACAACCGCACGTTTCGTGAATTTGCGTCTCGTGTCTTTTTTTTTTCTTTTCACCCTCATTCTTCTCTGCAACCACGCAGGTGACGATGGTTGACCGCGACGCGGCGGAACGCGCGGTCAAAGAAGCCAACCCGATCATCGACGGCCGTAAGGCCAACGTCAACCTCGCCTACCTCGGCGCCAAGCCCAGGGCGAACGCGAACAATGGTAACATGTTGACAACTCCTGCGTTGGGCTGCACATATGAAGCCCCCATCCTGCATTTTCAATGGCAAAGTTTAAACTGAATTAACAATGACAGTTTGGGTTTTAGGCAAGTATGCACATCAAATGACCATATATGGTTAGCAGGCAAGCTTGTGCCCGACACCATCGCCAACTTTTTCAGTTTTGCGTGTGTGTATATGTAGGTGCACCCGCAGACAACGCACAAACACGCAACGGCTGGTTGTGCCTCCACTCCTCTCTGCCCCCGTTTTACCGAAATAAGTTTATGGCTGCAGACGTGTTTTGTCTCACTTGGCACTTGAAATACGCGAGTGCACATCTCCCGTAGCGGGTGCTTGCCGAAGCAATGAGTGAGTCGGCTCTGCCAGTGAAGCTCGCCCATCAAATACATGGAAAACGCTTGCAATAATAAACCGGTGTTAAAAAAAAACAAAAAAAACATAGGTGAATTTGGCAGTAAGCCGTGGACGGCTTGAAACGGCGAAAGTGGATGATTGTGAATACTAAGCTGCTTGCTTGTACTACTTTCTTTTCCAGGCCTTTGTAATGCAGGTTGTTTGTAGGTTGTTTCTAGGTCGTTGCTGTGGCTTTTAGGTGGGCGGTTTCAGCTACAAATGATGCTAGGCTGTTTCAACGTTGATTCTCGGCACACAAAGGTCCGAGTTAAACCATAATCGCAGAGACGACAGTGTTGTCCGAACTCCAGAGAACTGTTGCTTGCTCTGATGCCAAGAGTTCGCACCTCTCAAAATTTTACGGGTACATCTTCATCAGCCTTCCATCACTTCGGGGTTTTCCCGCAGTGGGCGTTGCCTTCCCCATGCCCTAGTATTCTCTCATTGTTCGTGATCTTCGGCTTGCCACCGTTTGCCGGGCTAAATGCAGCCCTCTTCATTTTTAGTACTCCAGTGGCTAGCTGTGGGATTCATCCAGTTTCTGTGGCCACGTACCCATTTATGAGGACCTATTTTCTATATCGGCTCACCTTGAGCGACTCGCTGAACAGCTGCGCTTTTAAAAATATGTACATTTCGGAACTAGCACTTGCCACACTTCCTTCCGACTGAATGTTCTAGAGGTTAGCCAAAATCTACGACGAAGTACCGCCGTGAGGGGCGCTTTAAGTGGCTTGTTTGTCCTTGAGACACACAATACACTCCCTTAACAAAGTCCTGATAGCCAGTGGACAAACTGCGACTGAAGTACCGCGATGCCTAAGTGCTCTCTCGCTTTCGTTTGTGTTTATCCACACTGTGTATCTGCTTCGCTAAATCGGAGCAAACACTTTCTGTGCGACTCGTTCGAGATTTCCTTGTCAAAGTATCGACGTGCCCTGCGGACAGTGCGCGTCTGTCCGCTCCAGTATTATTTGTACATCGTTTATATGTGCTGCATCGATATAGTATGTACGTACCTTCTCTCTGGCATGTCGTATTGCACCCGATCGTAAAGTGGCTGCCCGCTTCGACAATCTTCTTCTTATCTGTAAGTTTAGATACGGCAACGCCCATCGTCCGCCACAGTGCATTGATGGTCAGTATGGCTGGTGACTCGAAGGTCGCGGGTTCGATCCCACGGCGCATTTCCCCTCTGTTCGGGGGGGAAAACATTTGCGTGTTTGTGGCACCAGATGTCGCTTGGTCTGCGCGTGTAGGTCACTTTTTGGCCACCAGAAATCGTGGCGCGTGCCTTCTCGATGTTCGGTTGGCACGCGCAGACCACCTATCCGGGAAACGTCCATTGGTTTAGTTTGTGTGACATTGTGTTCACAGAAGTTTCAGAGGTGCAGAAGCAAAGTAATTCTTGGTAGTCTTTTTTTCTTTCATCGAAGTCGAATGAATGTCTATATTCTATGTAAACACAAAATTTCTAGAAAAACGTGACTGAATTGAAGTTTTGTCATAGAAAAAAGGTATACTGTGGCAAAAAGTACCTAATTCAAGCACTTATGCATAATCCTACAGGGTTTTCTATAGATAATGATACATTCCTTGTAACTGCGTAATAGAGGGCAGGCATTAAGGTACTCTAATCAGTGTTCTGTAGAGGTTGATGGCAAATCGCACGATATATTTGGCTGATTACTAGCGTGCCTGGTAGCTCGAATGCTGCAGCTAGCAATAATAGGTCGGGTTTAGGTCTTATGAATTCCAATAGGCACCCGGCAATGCAGTTTACGAGATCCTATGGTAGCAGCCAGAACACACAGCCTAGCGAGTAGACGCAGCAAAACCGGACTTGCCAGGGCACATTTCTTTTTTAGTTGTGGGGGTCATGAGCTATATGGAAGCACCCAGGAAGCCTTCTTTGAAAACGTGCCAAAAAGGGCATGCCACTCCATGCACAACTTCAGCATGTGAATGTGTTCAGCGAGAGTTTCATTTTATTGTTACCCCTGGCAGTAGTTGCGAACAATGCTGAGGCGGCCCGAAAGAGCTTCGTCGCAGCCTCTGGTCAGTGTCTATGATGAAATAAACTTCCAAACGTAACCTCTGCTAACCTCCTTGCGTCGTCGGGACTGCGTGAAGCGGCAACCATAGTACCAGTCTCCAGATTCATATGGCTAGGAATAGCAACATTCGCATCTGTGACACTCACAGGACTGAGGGACAGTCGCCAGCCGCTTGTGCTTTTTCAGTGACCACCTGGAGTTTTCCGCCAAGTTCAAGAGTAGATATCCTTGGCCTAAACGAAGGTGATGCAGCATTTTTTTTCCCACTCCTATGCTGCAAGAAGCACTGCGTTTTTTTACAGCGCAGCATTACCTAAAGCGTTAGAACTGTGGTTACAAAAGAACTGCATCTTCCGCATATCTACGAGTGGCAAAGCTTCCGACAAAAAAAAAAAAGTCGAAGAGGAGTCTTGCAAATTGATTTTTAAAAAATGCCTACGGTGACGCCACGGTATTTATGTACTTGGCTCCAGCATCCTAATCCCTGCAGGTTCATTGTTTCAAGAACTTCTGACATTTCACTTCACACAAGCGTGCCAAGCGACAAGCTGCGCTGGGAGCGCCTGTGAAAAACGGGAGGTTTTTCACCGTCAGTCACAACCTTTTTCTGTCTAGGGTGTGAGTGATGTGTGCAGTTCAGCGTCTTGTCCTGACACCGAGGGGGCTGGAGAGGGGAGATTCCTGCAAGTGGAGAGAACAAGGGATTGTCGTCGAGGAGAACATTTCCGCTTTTCCGTGAAGTGTTAGGGGGTGGGAACTGAAGTATCTAAAGAGAGGTCAGTGTCGTTGGGAAAGGGAGAGTGAAAGAGGAAAGAAAGTGGCACCACCTCGATATCGGAATGAGCCTTTTCAGGGTAGGTAGCCTGGACATGCACGCCGCCCTCGAGGAGGCACACACCATGATTTTTTGTGGCCAAAACACGGCGGATAGGTGGATGGATGGATGCTATAAGCGTCCCTTTTATAACAGGATGGTGGCATGTGTGCCACCAGGCTTGCAAGAAAAAAAAAGAAACTTTTTTTATGTTGGCCTAATGCCTTATCTACTTCGAATAAATCGATCTTAATATGACAAAGAAAAATGTAAATTTGTTTCATCTCTCGGCCTCTTCAGGGAGGATGACCTGATTTCCCCACTATTTCTGTCCTTTATCCCTACCCTTCTGCCACCAGTACTCTAACTGTCTCTTCTATCGCGGACGTGTTTAGCTTTCCATGTTTGTCCCTAAAACCCAAAGCCTCATGTAGGCTTGTACCTACGCATATAGCTGGGTGGACATTGCCACATTCACTTAGAACATGTTCCATTGTTTTCTTAGCTCCCCCACAGCATGTACATTGTTCTCTCTCTTTATGATCACGCGTTATAAGGCAACTCGACCTCGCTTCGAATGGATGGATGGATGGATATGGCTGTACCCCTTAGATCGGGCAGTGGCTAGCGCCACGAAGCCGTAATACTTAATGAACTCAAAACTATATTTATTTATTTTTTCCTTAAAAAGTGAGTTTGAGGATTCGTACTTTGCAGTGAAGAGTTTAATTTTCACTCGTGCCTTGACTTCAGCCACCAATCAGATAACCTCCTTCTAGTTAAGTCTACTTGCTTAAAGTCTATTTTGCCCTCCCGGTCCCTAAACCCCAGTGCTTTGAAAAACTCTGCGCCATCATCCTGAACTATAGGGTGAAGCCCTTTACAGACCATTATCAAGTGTTCGGCAGTTTCTTCTTCCTCTCCACACACACTGCATACTGTGTCTACCCCTTCGTATTTGGCCCGATATGTCTTGGTTCGCAGTACTCTCATCTTTGCCTCAAACAGTAGAGAACTACCCCGAGTATTATCATAGATCCTTTCTTTGGCAATTTCCTGCTTAAAAGTTCGATAGATCTCTAGTGCGGACTTCTTAATCATGCCCATTTTCCACATGTCAGTCTCC
Organism: Rhipicephalus microplus; assembly: GCF_013339725.1. Lineage (NCBI taxonomy): Eukaryota > Metazoa > Arthropoda > Arachnida > Ixodida > Ixodidae > Rhipicephalus > Rhipicephalus microplus. Next base: position 87,935,509 of record NC_051169.1, on the reverse strand, counting down.
GTTTCCTTCACTTTCTTCTTAACCGATAGTTCTTTTTGGTTTGGCCACCTGCTGTTTTCTAAGTATTTACCAGTCATCTTCCTGGTTCGCTTCCTCCATTTTGTATCGACATTCTTCATGTACAAGTAGCTGAAAACATTCCTAGCCCAACGCTCCTCCTTCATTTCTCTCAATCGCTTCTCAAATTTTATCTTGCTGTTAGCTTCCCTGCCCTCAAATGATGTCCATCCCATATCACCTTGTACTCCCTAATTTGGTGTATTCCCGTGAGCTCCTAAAGCAAGCCTACCTATTCCACGTTGCTTAATTTCTAATCTTGCTTGAACTTCTGATCTCGTGCACAAGACAGCATTGCCGAACGTCAGCCCAGGAACCATGACCCCTTTCTATATTCCTCTCACAACATCATACCTATTGTAATTCCACAGTGCCCTATTTTTCATCACCGCTGCATTCGTCTCGTATATTTTGTGTTCCTTCAGGTACTCGGTCCCATTGCTTATCCATACGCCCAGATATTTGTATTTATCTGTTATCTCTAGCGTGACCTCCTGTATCCTAAGCTCACTACCTTCGTTGTCATTGAAAATCATGACTGCTGATTTTTCCTTACTGAATCTAAAATCTTACCTATCTCCCTCATTACCGCAGATGTCCATTAATCTCTGCAAATCCTCCTTGTTGTTGGCCATTAGCACTATATCATCTGCGTACATTAATGCTGGTAGTGCCTGATCAATAAGTTTTCCGTGTTTGACTAAAGAGAGGTTGAAGCCCAGCCCACTTCCCTCTAATTTTGCCGCTGAATGGTGTGGACCAAAAGCGACATCTAGTGCCGCAAATGTGCGAATGTTTACATTAAATAGAGGCGCGATTGCAGGCCTCAGATTGCCTACGGACATGCGGCAGATAGTTTCGGAGGCCAAGAGCCACCAACCAGTTTTGATTTTGGTGATCTCTACTTGAGGTACTGTTCGGACTAGAAAAATGCCATTGCCGAAAAGCCGAGCACCAGACGAGTGCCACTTCTCACTACCAATTAGAAGCAAACCGGTGGCTTTGTGTCTACCCACTAAAAAAAAAAAAAAACGGTGGCTGTGCGACGGCAAGGAGGTACCTCCCCTATCCACTCGTCTACCACTTAGTATTGGGTAGCCTTGGCTCTAGGTCACTCTAGCCGTGGCAACATCCAAAGGGGTGTACAAGTAGCATTCAAGGTGCGGTGGAGGGGTGCGGCTGAGAAAGGCTTTAATGGGGGGGGACGATCCCCCCCTGCTGCAGGTAGTGCTCACCTCCCACTGTTTGCAGCATGTGTAGTGTGCACGACTTCGCAGATGTGCACACTACACAAAAAATTCTAGATATAAATATTTGGCGGCTTACGCGTTACCATTGCGGATCAGGCGCTCTCATCGGTAAGCCTTCTAAATAAGAGTTGCATAAAAATTTTTTGTCGGTCCCTTTAAACACTGTCTGCATTTGCGCCGGCTGTGTGAACGAGTCAGTCCAAGGAATTGTAATAACTGGTTCGTTTGTGAATAGCACAAAGAGCGATGCATATTGGGCAGGCGACAATGAGTCGCGTTCAGCCTTTTGTTTTGCTTCTTCTGGCATATGCTATGACCACACTTCGATCGCGTCAATAAGGAAATAAATGAACTTCTTAGTTGCACTGCGGATAGAACGAGACAAATTATACTAAAGGGAAATCAATGGCAACACACTCGAATCGGGCGCGAAGCAGTCGTTGCACCACTTAAGAGACCATTGATATACAGACGGTCGAACCAAGCTGCGTAAATGGTGTTGGGTGTGGAAATCACTGGCAATACGTGATTTCGCATATTTGGTGTTGACAGCTTTAGACGGCGTAGCGTATTTGCGGTTTGGTCGCACACAACATGTCGCGTACTCTCTGCAGCTTGAACGCCCTCGCTGCTTATTTTCCCTGTTGTGGCACTTGAGCGAGCAAGCGTGTGCCCTATGCGTCGATCTAAGTTCCGTACCTCCCGCAACTTCTTCTGGTGCACCGATGGGACGGTACCTCCGCTGCGCAGAGGTCCCAGCTCAAGGTACATAGCGCGCGTGCCTGCGGTCTCGTCGCGGGACACGGAAGAAGTGTGCGCCGTGCGTGGGTGGGTGTTGCGTCACCCGCCGTACGGTGGAGCCACCGTGCAGGCTTCTTCTGTAGCTGCCGCGTTGCTTACCGGCGTTCTGTTCTCGACAGTCATTTGTGTGTTGAGAAAGCGGCGATTGCGCGCGTGTGTGTGCGTGTTTGTGTATGTCTGTAATGTCAAACGGCGGAGCAGGCGTTGTGCGGCGCCGAAATTCGGAGGCCAAGAGCCGCCGGCACCCACTGGCTGGGCTGGCCACGAAACAGAGTGGGGGAACTGTGGCCCGCGCACGCGTCTGTTCGTGAACGTTTCTCCTCCCCTTCTTCTTCGGGAACGGAGAGAATCAAAGGACCTAGGGCTTTGTGAAAGGAGGTGGGGGTCGCAGCTCCGAGAGGAGAGAGAGAGCTTAGGGAAGTGCGTGACCGTGCGTCGCGGCGGTGAGGGCTAAACAGATGTATGAAATAAATAGCGAAGCAAACAACAGCGTCACTGCGCGGCGCTATCGTCGTCTTCCCTGTCTCCCGAAAGATCGGTGTCCTTGCTGCTGCCGCCGCTCCGCGCAGCAGGCAATAGGCGTCGCGACCCCCGAAAATAACGCCTTGACGTCGTCGGAGAGTCGCCCGGCTCTTCTCTTTCTCCTGCGTCGTCTTACCTCGCCGGTTTCCTGCGTTTGCTTTTCTTGATCGTTTAGTTCCTTTGGTTTTTTTTTTTTCTTGCTTGTAGTAGTCCTTCTCTGAGCTGCGATGCCGCCCATGCTGTCGTCGTTGCGTTCAACCTCGTCCCTCCTCTCGTCCATCTCTGCGAGCAGTAGCTCTCAGCTCAAAAACAACCCCGCAACAAAAAGAACAAGCCCCGGGTGCCGCTTTAGCCGAGCTCTGGCCCCGCGGTAGGTGTAGCAGCAGCTCTGCGCAATTGCCTCTACCACTGGCGCTTGCTCGTCAGATGGACCAGCTTTGCTCGAAGGTGAGAACGAGGGAGAGGGAGGACTCGTTTTGCTTCGTTACTTCGCCGTGCGTGCACCGCTGGTGTCGTGTCGACCCTGAGACAAAGATCCCGACTGCTCTGTCGTGCGGTTTGTGCTGCCGCAGCCCCCTTCCCCCCTTTTCTCTCTCTCTTTTCATCCATTGCCCATTAACTTCTCCTCTCGACTGCCATCCCTTGTTTTCATTGGCTCACATTTTTTGAAGACTTGATGGTCAATCTCTCCTTCACTATAAACACATCCCGAGCCCGCCACGATTGAACGTGCGCATTTCGGAAGTCATGCTTCTCCGCAATGTGCTCCTGTCACGCGGCGCAGTGGCTGCCTGCGCGACTGCAACGAGCATTTTTTCTTTCTTCCTCTTTTTTTTCTTCAGTTAAAGTAACGTTGGCCTGGGGCCTGGTTATAACGTGAGCAAATAGCCATTAACACGTGACTACAGACTGGTCGGTTTCACGCTCCCAGCCTTGGCACTTTGTCAAGGGCAGAGGTTGGCACAGAGTAGCACAAGAGGATGAATTTAGGCTACCATTTGTCTTGTATTCTATGTATTACCGGTTGGACATAAAACCTATTTCAGACGCAAATGATTTCCAAGAAAGTTGTTGAACAGCCAATGGCATATTGGGGAATAATAGTATGTACATTACATATTTGTAGCGAAACGTCGGGGTTGTTCAAAGTTAGGCGCATCGGACGACCAGGGAGACGAATAAGTGTGGGTGAAACTCCGCGGAGGCAATCGATGAGACGTCAACACGATGATTTCGGGGAGCACTCATTGGGGGTTTATTTAGCTAACACAACTTCAATTTACAAAATGCACTGGGTCACAAAGACAAAACATAGAAAATGGTGACATACCCCTCGGCCTGCATGGCCTGGTCTCCCGTGGTGAGATCCGCTGTTTACCCCGACTCTGCTCACTTTTCAAGTTCAAACATCCTCTTTTTAACCCTAGGTCGAACAAAGAGTCTTCACAAAAACCAATCACATGTTTGGACTCGCAGCATCACAACCAATCACAGAAACACTTTCATAAAACGCACTACATTTGTAAAAACCTCCTTACCAAAATGAAACACGCAAAGGGAAAGGTCCTCCGCACGTGACACTCTCTCCCATGCCAGGCCGAGCTGCCCAACGTTACTCGTGCTGCCTCCTTCGGCCGACTACCGCCGGCGGCCGTTCCCACGCTCGGGCCCCGTCAGTTCTTTCGTTAATTGTTGCTTCCTAGAAGCGTCCTTAAGAGCGATGGGTACATTATTGCTTACCAGGTGTACATGCGACAGCGAGGCGCCCCGACATCCTACCAAGAGCGCGGGGGAATATGGTCGTTTACGGGCCGCCACTATGTCTCGGTCAGGCTAAGTGGTCGCGTCCCCATGTCGTTCTCAATGACACGCGTGCCTGTTAACAATGGCTTAGACTCAGACGGTGGCGCCGAACCTGCCTCTTGCTAGACGCTTTTCCGAGTAAGCTTTCCCCTTCTAATCCCGAACGGGGGCGACCTTGACTGCTCCGTTTGTAAGCCGTAAATGCAGCGTGTAGGCGCCTGTCCCAGGCTGGAAAACACGATTTATCCCACATTCCAATAAAGTCAAAAGCCGAAGCTCTGTAATGGCCAGAGAAACAAACCCAAAGGTAGAAGAGTACAAAGAAAGACTTTAAAAAGAAGCAGAGGAGTTGGTTTTGCACAAATTTCCTGAGAAGATACTGGAGCTGGAAACCTTGCTCTCGCGACACCTCCCCCCTACGAAAAAGAGTGCCCCACTCGTTTTATCTGCAAAACACGACAATAAATAGACTAATTATACAAAAAGGTTTTGCATTCAACAAGTGTGTGAGATGCTTATTTAAAGACACTTATGCATGTGTATAACAGGTGAGAGGCTTTAAAAAAATTACATAAAAACAACAGATGAAAAACAAAACAAAATCATTGGACACAGAAATATATGGGTTCACTCATCGGTACTACAATACAATTCAGTGTCCGTTTCGTAAGCACTGACATTCTGTTGTGCGTTGTTATTACTTGAAAATGTCTTCCAGTCCGAGTAAAGTTCAGTGTCCGTGTCGTAGCTTTCGCACTGCTGTACTGGAACACTGGTCTGTGTCCCGCGCACACAATGTTGCAAACGGAGTTCCTGACCCACTCGCGAACCGCACTCGCGCACATCACCATTGGAGCCGCACTCGCGCACAACACTTTGATGCAATCCGTGGTCATCTCTCCTTGCACTGCACTCGCGCACATCACCACCGAGATCGCGCACCTCATGATTATTATCAGACTCATCGTCCGCGTCGTCGGCATCGGAGCCCAATCGAACGTGGCAGGGCTTTAAACGCGCCACATTCACTACGTCACGTTTTTTCCCAGTTTGGTCTACCACCTCCCAGTTGTTCTCGGCTACCTGGCGCACAAGACGGAAAGGTCCGTGATATTTGTGAAGAAGCTTTGTCGTCTTCCCTTTCGCCCGGGAGGGAGTCCACAAGTACACCAAGTCGCCCTGATGATAAACAACACTTCGTCGCCGAGCATCATAGCTGCGCTTGTTCTTCTCCTGCTGACGCTTCTCCCGTTCATTTACTATTTTTCGAGCCTGCCGCAGCCTGCGGGCCACTTTCATTGCATCCAGGGTGTAGTCGAATCCGCGTTGCGCGCCCGACCCTACATCCACCGGTAGTGTCGGTTCATGTCCGTGAAGAAGAAAGAAGGGAGTGAATCCAGCCGTCTCGTGGGTGGAAGAATTGTATGCAAATAGAACGTACGGTAGGAATTCATCCCAGTCGCGGTGGTGTGAGGAAACGTACATGCTGAGCATGTCAGCCAACGTGCGGTTAAAACGCTCGCACAAGCCGTTGGCCTGTGGGTGGTATGCTGTTGTGGTGGCATGCTCGCTACCCACAAGCCGGAATATTTCTTCGGTCAAGTTGGCGACAAAGTGCTGCCCACGTTCGCTTATTACTTTCTCCGGGGCACCATGACGTAGGACGATTTGTTCGACGAAAGCTCTGGCTGCTTCTGCGGCAGTGGCCGCTGGACACGCGACAGCGTCGACCCATTTCGTATGGTAGTCGGTAATCACGACGATGTAGCGGTTCCCTGCTTTGGATTTAGTGAAAGGCCCAATGAAGTCCATGCCCACCTGCTGAAACGGTCGACCTGCATGTGGGATCGGTTGGAGGAAACCGACCGGCCTCCCCGGTGGTTGCTTTCGTGTCTGGCAGTCGGGGCAGGAGAGAACGTACTTGCTTACGTACGAGAACATCTTCGGCCAGAAATATCGGCAACGAACTTTCTCCCATGTGCGCTTGACACCTAAGTGGCCTGCAGTGGTGGCGTCATGGCAGTACCTTAAAATCTCACATCTCAAGCACTTGGGGACAACGAGCGCAGCACGATCCTCTTGAAACCCTTTCGCCCTTCGATACAGTACACCGTCGATCAACCGAAAGCTCCGTGCCGTTCTTTTAGTTTTCCTGACAACGGGCGCATCCGGGTGCTCGAGGTGCAGCCTAATTTCTTACATCCATGGGTTTGCCCTCTGCTTTTTTCCAACATCCACCTGATCCAGAACCAGCAACGGTAAGGGGTTTTCTTCGCTTACAGGCACGGGATCATGAGGAAGGCGGGAAAGCGTGTCGGCATTTCTATTCTTGAGGCCAAGGCGGTGTCGCAACGTTTCTGGACCGTTGGCTCGTGTGGGGACTGTGAGAAGCTGACCTTTCGACAATGGGCCGATGGGGCGGCCGGGCTGGCCCCCTAGGCCCGGCCGTTCTCGTTTCCCGAAGGATTAGGCTGCACATTCTGATTGCCTTGGAGCTCAGCCTCATCGTTCCTGTCATCTCGGAACCGCTGCCAGCACTGTTGTGCTATGTGAGCTATGCGGCGGCAAATCTGGCATCGGGGACGCCCGTCGTTGGCACGGGAAGTTCTCTGAGGCCAAGGCATTGGGCGGCGACGCACCTCGTCTTCGATGCCTTTTAGCCGGTCAGACAGCAAGGCAACCGAGTCCGCAATCGCTTTTAGGTCTCTTTCGCTGTCAGCAGCCTCCTGTGGGCAACGCAATTCGGCCGCGGCGCAAGTGGCGACACACGTAGGAGGAGAGTACCCTGTCGCTGCGGCGGGTGCGAACCCTACGGGATGCGCGATGTTTTGCATCCACTACTGTAATCCGGTGGAATACTGGATGCCAATCGGTTGTGGCGCCGACGCACGGCTCATCAAAGCTGCCAGATTTATGCGTTGCAAAATTTGGAGGAATGCAGTGCAGCTCTCCGGGTTTGCGATTATCATCTTCTCCAGAATATCCGCACGCAAACCGCGCATAAGGTGCCGCAACCGATCATCTTCCGTCATGGACGGGTTCACTCTTGCACACAGCTGTACGACGTCATAGTAGTACTGCTCGGGGGGTTTCGGACGGCAATTGGGTGCGGTTTTGTAGCCGCAAATGGGCGATCTCGACTGAGTGGCGACTCGTAAAGGACGTTTTAAGTAGCGTCGCCCATTCTTCCCATGTATTAGGAGCACCGGTTAGAATTTGAGTGGTGTGCCACTTTTTCGCATCTCCGTCTAAAGCCAGATATAGAAATTTCACCTTCGTGGCTTGGTCCCAATTATTAAGCGACCCTACATGTTCGTAGCAAAGTAGCCACTCTGAAATAGATTCCTCCGGCGCGCCTCTAAAGACTGGTGGTCCGACGAATGGTTTAGCTTGGGGGGTAGACATGGCAGAGAAGGTATGGGGTTCCGTCATAGTGGAGCAGTCAGAGGTAGGTTCCTGATATTTGTTGTTGACTCGGGGCATAATTTCAGAGCGGGACTATCGTTACCGAGCAACCTCCACCACTTTGTAGCGAAACGTCGGGGTTGTTCAAAGTTAGGCGCATCGGGCGACCAGGGAGACGAATAAGTGTGGGTGAAACTCCGCGGAGGCAATCGATGAGACGTCAACACGATGATTTCGGGGAGCACTCATTGGGGTTTATTTAGCTAACAAAACTTCAATTTACAAAATGCACTGGGTCACAAAGACAAAACATAGAAAATGGTGACATACCCCTCGGCCTGCATGGCCTGGTCTCCTGTGGTGAGATCCGCTGTTTACCCCGACTCTGCTCACTTTTCAAGTTTAAACATCCTCTTTCTAACCCTTGGTCGAACAAAGAGTCTTCACAAAAACCAATCACATGTTTGGACTCGCAGCATCACAATCAATCACAGAAACACTTTCATAAAAGGCACTACATTTGTAAAAACCTCCTTACCAAAATGAAACACGCAAAGGGAAAGGTCCTCCGCACGTGACACTCTCTCCCATGCCAGGCCGAGCTGCCCAACGTTACTCGTGCTGCCTCCTTCGGCCGACTACCGTCGGCGGCCGTTCCTACGCTCGGGCCCCGTCAGTTCTTTCGTTAATTGTTGCTTCCTAGAAGCGTCCTTAAGAGCGATGAGTACATTATTGCTTACCAGGTGTACATGCGACAGCGAGGCGCCCCGACATCCTACCAAGAGCGCGGGGGAATATGGTCGTTTACCGGCCGCCACTATGTCTCGGTCAGGCTAAGTGGTCGAGTCCCCATGTCATTCTCAATGACACGCGTGCCTGTTAACAATGGCTTAGACTCAGACGGTGGCGCCGAACCTGCCTCTTGCTTGACGCTTTTCCGAGTAAGCTTTCCCCTTCTAATCCCGAACGGGGGCGACCTTGACTGCTCCGTTTGTAAGCCGTAACTGCAGCGTGTAGGCGCCTGTCCCAGGCTGGAAAACACGATTTATCCCACATTCCATTAAAGTCAAAAGCCGAAGCTCTGTAATGGCCAGAGAAACAAACCCAAAGGTAGAAGAGTACAAAGAAAGACTTAAAAAAGAAGCAGAGGAGTTGGTTTTGCACAAATTTTCTGAGAAGATACTGGAGCTGGAAACCTTGCTCTCGCGACATATTCATGAAGTATTGGCTGCTGAGTCTTGCTGTCATCTTGTGAATAGCTTGCGTGTAAGTAAAAAAAGAGCTAATTATGTGCTTTGTGGTGGTATTAAACCTCAATCAGCATAACAGTGGAGTGATGATCTATTAGTTTGCAATTACGCTTCAACTTCTATCGTACCAATGCCGACCAGCTCTCCGATATTATCATTGTGTCAAACCGTGTAGAATCGGTGTGCAAGGATGCCATGCATGTGCTCCAGCTACTTTTAGGTAAATACATAGGAATGAAGTACACATGTATTAGTCGGTCTTACTGCTGTCATCATCATCACCTTTGTGACATCAATGAAAAAGCACTGCCACACTGTCCAGCATAGAAGAGAAGAGATTGGCACTCTGAAGGTTTTGCAGTGACATATTGACGATGGAAGTTGCGGAATGGGTTCACCGCCGGAATCCACCGTGCATCTCTTGGCATAGAATGATGCTTGTTGGGCAGTGCATTTTACTTAATCAAGCCCGTTTCGTCTTGTTCTCTGACAGGTTTCAATGATGCATGACAGCTGCACTTCCTTTGTGGGGTTCCATGGTGGCCAAGAAACCTATTTATCATTGATGTCAGCAGTGTACATCTATTGTTGTCACGTATCGTTGTTCTTTGATGACTTTTGAAAGCATGGTAGTCACTAAGAGTGGTGCAGAAACTTGCATGAGCTAAGGCAAAGGTGTTCGCAATGAACCCGAGATGGTCAAAACTAACCCAGAGGTACCCACTGTAGTGAGATTCATAATCATCTGCTTTTTTTTTTCGTAATACCAACCTGAAGGTTGAGGGATCGTACCCTGGCCATGGTGGCTGCGTCTCGATGAAGGTGAAATGCTAGAGACTGTGTGCTTAGATGTACATCTCACGTTAAAGAACCCAACGGGGTCAAGATTTTTGGAGCCCATCAATGGAGCATCTTTCATAATTATATTGTAGTTTAGATCAAAACTTGAACATTTGTGAATAATCCTAAGTAAAGCTTTGCATTCATCACCTTCGAGGCTGCCTTTTTTTTTTTTTTTCAAAGTTGTGAGCTTATATCTACAAACCATCTTGTTTTATTCATAGATGTGTGGGGTTTTCACATGCTTAAAATTATCAGTGAACTAGTCCCCCCCCCCACCCCTTTTTTTAGGGGCCTGTTATGTCAGACAGATGTGATATATATACTTAGTAAATGCCCAGCTTTGAAGGCACAGCAGTTACCAAACAATTAGTACACCTCTGTCCTACATTCCGTGCACTGGAATGATACATACAATTATTTCCTCATTTTATTGCTGACACCTCTTCTCCTCTAACACTTTTTTGTTGTTGTTGTGCAGGATTCCCCTTAACTGTGAGGGGAGGAGGCTACCCGACCTTTCTCCCTAGTCAATATGCTGGGTGAGTAGCACTGCTATATCATCGCATTTTAACAACCAAATATTCCCAGGTTTTTTTTGTTTTTTCTCACATGCTGTGACTGAATACTGCCTCAAGTGTGAGTGGGTGCAGGTGCTGTCCACACTTTGTGTATACTTTCTTCACTGAGAACTAAAGCCAAAGGGAACATGGAGATCACCTCCAGGAGACACAGTGGCTACACAGTTGCCAAGCACAGAAGTGTCCATAGCTCGGAAGCTTCGCGAGGAAAGTTGCCTGTTGGAAATCAACACTTTGCGTCTGCATTCACAAATCACTTGTAATGACCAGTTAAACACTAAAGAATTGTTCCCTTCATTATGCTCATTTGTGAGCTATTCTTTTATGAAAACTGAAGTTGGATTCTTGTGAATTACAAATGTTTCAGAGGTGCAAGAAATACAAAATGATTGAAGGACTGGACAAGTGCCGTTTCAACCCAACCTTTGGTCAGGCTATCTTGGGTATTCACTGTATCACTGTATTCACTGTATAGTGATACTGAACCACTTTTCCAAGAAGTCGTCGAATGTTTGCAGTACCGTAGTTAATTACTTTACTAATAAAGTGCTGAAATATACAGTCGAACCCGGGTATATCGAACTCGCCAAAAAAAGGTTTATTAGTTCGATATATGGCATCATTCGATATAGGCCCGGTATAGGTTTTGACACAAAGGCACATAACAAACTAGAAGAAAAGTACTTTATTAATATGGTGGCTTACTTGCTTGCCCTGCTGTGGAACAAAATAGTCCCGGATTTTTTTTCTGTGTCAACGACTTCGCTGCCTGCGACGGCACGCATGCCTCCACGTTGTCCAACGAGTCGGAGCAGCTGAGGCCGCAACCTTCCACATTCAAGCAATAGCGCCGGACCAATGCAAGTGTACTAATCACTTCGGAGGATGTAGGCAATGGGCCGTCGTCGATTTCCATATTGCTGTCGCTTTGGCTCGTGGTCGGCACGACATCTGCAATATAATCTTCATCCTGTAATTGGCCCATGATGGGGACATCATCGTCCGCACTGACCAACTCGCCGAATGTCGATCCGTCGATAGCACCCGGGAACTCTGCCAGCTCGTTCCAAACTTCGGCGGAAACACCTGCGGTGTCTTCAGTGCTGTCAGAATTTGGGGTGTCATCACCAGGCATGCGGAAGCCGGCATGCCTAAAGCAGTTCTGGATCGTCTCCTTCTTGACATCTGCCCACGATCTACTCAACATAGAAATCGCTCCGAGCAAGTCGATCTTAAGCGCCCTGCCGACACGAAGGTTCTGCAGCAGCCTCTCCACCAGGCGCTTCAGATAGCCGGCTTTCATTGCGCGTATAACGCCTTGATCCAGTGGTTGCAGTACAGACGTAGTGTTCGGGGGCAAAAAACGCAGCTCGATGTTGCTGAAGGTCGTACTGCAGTGGTGCGATGAACAATTGCCCACAAGCAGGCACACCTTGCGATTTTCGCCTACCAAATCATCATTCCACGATGATAGCCATCTGCTGAAAAGCTCCCCGGTCATCCACGCTTTTGAGTTTGCTCGGTAGGTAACTGGAAGCGTCAGCGCATTTCGAAAACACCGCGGTGCCGTGCTTTTCCCGATAACCAGAGGTCGAAGCTTTCTGATCCGTCTAAATCGGCTGCCAACAGCACGGACACACGAGCTTTGTTTGCCTTGCCGCTGCTTGTCTTGTTGCCACTACACGCAAGTGTCTTGTTTGGCAACACTTTCCAAAATAGAGCGGTTTCATCCACATTGAAGATATCTTGGGCTCTATATCTTGCTGCGATATCTCGCCAGTTTTCCTCGAGCCATTTTCTACGCTGTCCAGGTCCGCCGCTCTGCTTTCACCTGTAACAGCTTTGCCAACGATGTCGTGCCATTCTTTGAACCGCTGAAACCAGCCTGAACTGCCTTGGAAATCATTTTTGCCAAGCAGAAAAGCAAGGTCCTTGGCTTTCTGCTCGATCATAGGGCCGGACACCGGGATGTTTCGCGACCGAACGTCCACAAACCACTTGTAAACGGCCGCTTCAACATCTTCATACACAGCAGCGCGCACACGTCGGGCGCCACGGGCACCTGGCCTTTTGTCCGACTTGGCCCTGATGTCTGCCTTGTTCTTCAGGATAGCACTCAAGGTGCTCCTTGGAATTTTGTACGCGGCGACGTCGGACTTCTTTTCACCGCGCTCAACCTGATTGATGATTTCGAGTTTCACGGCGAATGGCAAATTTTGCCTCTTTGCGCAAGCCATGATGACAGCGCGCCAATGCAGTTCACAGAGCACCAACAGTCAACACTACAGGCCACGCTGAATCGGCAGTAGCAGGCACACAAGCATAAAGAAAGAAAAAATGGCGCTCACTTCTATGGTCTTCGCGCCTCGGAAAAAGCGCGACGGCCTCCGATTGGCTGTAAGCGCTGGGAGCGGGCCAGGATCACTTCTTGGAGGGGGGTGTTCGCCCACACACAACCGGGTCTAACCAACTTTTTCTAGGGTGGCGCCGGCAGTTTTCCTTGCCACCGCGAGGGAAAGCCAACTTGCTGGTGCTGGGGCACTTTTGAGGCACATGGAGTTTGATATATCAGTTGTCGTTGCTATTTTTGTTCGATAAAACAGTAGATTTTGCTATATATTCTCAATGTAAACTAACCGTGTTTAGGAATTGTTCGATATACGGGATAATCTGATATAAACGGGTTCGATATAGTCGGGCTCGACTGTATATATGTTTCTTAAATCTGTAAAAGATAGGTGGAGTTACACGGATTCGTTGCACACTTCAGGTGTTTCCTTTCTGTTTTTTCCAACGAGCACTCCGAAAGGTGCTCGGGGAAAGATGGCAAGAAGGAAAGAAGCTACGTCACATGCAGGTCATGTTCTTGAGCGCTTTGTGAAACTGTTGCTGTCTCCAGCTGGAGCATGTTAGTGCAATAATTACTTAACTTTAACCGACTGCAGAGTGCAGTGCATGGCATGTGGCTACGTCCAGCTTTCTTAAGGTGCGGTGGGTCATTAAATACGAGTCCCGAAATTTGGCTGTACAACAGTGCTAATAAAAGCTATGGTTATAGTATTTCTTAGGAATTTCGGAGGTACTAAGATTGTATTCGATTTGAAAATTATATTTTAAGGGTTTTTTTTATTTTTTGTCTTAAGCTTTTTTTGCATATGTTTTTTTTTTCTTCTGAAAATGTGCTGTCTGCAGAGCACTACTATTTTATGCAAATGTAGCTCCTAACGCTTAATAATAGGGGCATTAAAACTATAAGCATTCACTAAAAAACTAAATTTATTGCTTTTGACGTGAGTTAGTGTATGGAAATTGCCACTATTAGTTATTTTGTACTAAAAAACACATCCATCTAGGCTATTGGTGCTAGTTCCAGTTATGTGAATGCCAATAATTAACACGTGTAAGAATTTTTTGTTTTTGCTATACATCATAGTTGTTGAGAAAGAAGTACAGTGGCAGTCAAAATGTTAGAGACCACAGGAGCTCGCGGCAAAATGCACAGCAACGCCATTCCACTGCTGCTTGTGAATCTCGAGAGCGTTCAGTGTGCTGCTGCACGTGCATCCTTTTTTTACCTGTCGGCTTGCTTGTTTATTTGCCTCAAGTGCGCACTAGAAGCGAGCAAATAAGCAGGCTGGCTGGTGGGAAAAAAAAACTCATGCGCAGCGCAGCCTTTTGAGATTTGTAAGCTGCCATTAGGAAGGGCTGCCGTGCTGTCTTCCACTCGCTCTCGTGGGCTTTACTATTTTGACGACCACTGTACACGAACCTCCGAGAATGTTGCTTAGAGAGAAAAAAGAAAGCAGAGACCGTGTAGGGGGTACGGGCACCTTTATTGTGAACATGTCGAATAAAAGAGACTAAGAATTAATTTTAGAACTGCTGCTAGTTCTCTAGGGTGATAAATGTTCTGAAAGATTAGGAAATTATTTATCAGATGACTGCAAAATCCCGCTATGAAATTTTTTGGCCAAGCGAGGGCTCACACCAGCTTGAGATTGTACCGATACGATTGTGACACACAGCAAAAGAAACTTTTTTCAGTTTCCTTGGTATGCAGTGTTGACGCTTTACACACGCCGGAGTAAGTGAAATAAAATACTGTCTTTGATTTTGAAATATTTGTCGCTGAGGATCAGCAAGGTAGCCCCTGCTGCAGTAGGCATTATCCTGTCGAGTCAACATAGATGCACAGAGTTTGCAAACTCTGCAGTCCTGCACGCAGCCTGAAACTCTAAAATCCCTGCCTGGGACGCCGCGGACAATGAACTGATCGTTGATTATGTGTACCACGAGCAGGTGGCAGGTCTGCCTCTAGCACATAGTAAATTGTTGTCTCCTCATGATGTCACACTGCCATTACATGTTATGAACTTACGGAGAAGCCGCTTCCTCAATGTCAACAATGAAAGGGTCTTTTTAGGGTAGCTTTGTTAAAGAGACCCCGAAATGATTTTTAGAAGTTTTGTCAGCGTTTAGGCTAGAGCGTCGGCAAACCATTCGCACCACAAGCTTAGGGACGGGCAGTGTACCAAGGCTGCTACGGACAATTACAATATACCCAGCTTGTCATCTCTGCCTGGCCTCCTCAACTCGTGAGGCACGCTGGCGATCGTAGAGCTCTCAACAGAAGCTGTTGAGAGCTGCGAGAGCTGTTGCACGTGCTTCGCACTCTCTGCCATCGGCTGCACAACAATTGCTTCTAGCATAGAATACCTTACACAAGACAGTGCTAGATTTTTTATGCTGAAAGCTATGTTCCTCGTGAGTACTTAACAGCTGGCGTTAAAGGCGGCGTGAATTTGGTGACTTGTTTGCTCGAAGTTTTGACATGTCGTGAAGTCGCGACACTCGGCAGTAAAGGGTTAAGGCATCTTGCATTTTAAACAACAAAAAATACTGTACGACAGGCTACCATAAAATACATTTAATCTCTGACTTGATTATGTCTTACTGGTGCATTTCCATATCCTAAAGAGAGCGGCATTAGAACTTCCAGTCATCACACGTCATTGGTAGAGTGACGGGCCGCTGTCAGCTTTGCTTCATGCATTGCTGGTGCTGGCAATATTCAGCGTAGCAGGCTGTTTAGGGACATGGGCCAAGCACAGTTGCTGGCAAAGTAGTGATACTTACACTGCTCGTAACTGAACCTTTCACATTCATTAAAATATTTATAGTAGCATAATATCATATCTGATGTTTCTCCTAAGGTAACGTGGCACTACAGCATGTAATGGCAACTGAAATTTTCGCTGTTGCACCTTTCAAAGTATGAAAACAAGTGCCCAGCTTCCACTGCCTTACCTTTAATAGTCGCAGTATAGACAATTCGATGCAACAGTGAACATGTTTGCTTGAAATGCGCTGCTGAATTCCGTTACTGCTTCTTGGTTCAATGGCTACTTCATGGTCGAGCCTCTTAAACTGATTAATGTACTTCTCTCACAGATCGAATTACACAGCAGCCAAATGCTTCCCCTGCTACAGCTGTGTGTATTTGTTCAGCACTGTGCTATCCGCCGCATTGTTTGTGCGAAATATATTGCCTGTGTCCACTGCTAAGTGTTATCTTCACCTATGGTTTATTTCAGACATTCTGTAAAACAAGTGTTCTCTTTGTGTCTACTCAGTAAAGTGACAGCCCATATGTATTTCTAAATAAATAGTGACTTTTCAGCTACTCTGAACTTGGCTTCTGCAAATTTAGTGACCTGTTCTTTTGGTATCACCATTGATACTGAAAGACATTGCCTTTTCTTTTGTAGCACTAGCACAAATAAAATAACATTCATTGCATTGAACATTGTTCAAATGTAATGACTTGGAACATCGAATGTGACAGGAGTGTAGCAATTCTTTTTAGGATTCTGATCACTCTTAAATGCATCATTTACGTTTAAAGCACACTTTTCGAATGTTTCTTGCATTGTGTCAAGTTTTTATTGCATATGT
The DNA here is from genome assembly GCF_013339725.1 of Rhipicephalus microplus. NCBI lineage: Eukaryota > Metazoa > Arthropoda > Arachnida > Ixodida > Ixodidae > Rhipicephalus > Rhipicephalus microplus. The sequence continues at coordinate 87,919,045 of NC_051169.1, read as the reverse complement.
ATTTCATAGACTTGTACGGCAGCTGATTTTAAACATTTCTTAGGCCATGCAACATATTTTACACTATGTTCAACTTCTGTCTGGTGCCTGGTACATTTCTGGCCCTTCTGCTAAGAAAACGCCCTTAGTCAATCAACTACTCCAATTTACAGGCTGCACCAGCCGTTTGTCTACCCGTCCGCCTACCTGCCCACACCGAGCCTGATTCTACCGCCACACCCTCCACTGTCGCCCGCTGCGGCTGCCTTCTACGACTATGGGCCACCATTCGGACCCGGGGCCGCAGCTGCGGCCGCCTCTGTCAACCAGGCTGCGGCAGCAGCGGCTGCCGCTGCCGAGCTAGGTTATCCATTCTCGACGAGCCCATCGACTGCTGCCCTGGCTGCAGCGGCCGCAGCCAGTTACCTGGCCCCGCAACCGCCTCCGCACACTACTGCTCACCACGCTGGGCCAGCTGCAGCGGCGGCTGCCGCTGCATACTACACACTGCAGCAGCCCCTCGGGGCGATGACCAGCGGCACGGCCGGGTCACTGAGTCACCATGCCGTATGCCACCACGCAAGCTCAAGACGCCCGGCTACAGTGATGCAGGTGGTGGGTCCTGTGCACCTCGTGCCACCCGCTGCCGCTACCGCTCACGAACACGACCGACACTTTCAAGTAGTCTAGAGCAATACCAAAGCAGGGGTGGGCAGACTGGGAGATATATAGAGCGCTTGTTGCTCTTCCACCCAGCCAGAACGCCCAGACGCTGCCAAGATGATTCCGCAAGAGGAGCACCGGGGATGAATTTGTGACTGGCCATCTACTCGGGCCTGTATTTTTTTTTTCATCGTGAAATCTTTTCCTTTTGCCAATGTTATCCAAGCTCTTGGGGCAAGCTCCTTGCAGTAGTGATAGCTTAATACTACACTGACCAGAAACCTTGTGGTTCACATATGCATCTTAGGAAGGGACACTGCAGTAAAAATTAATGCAAGATTATTTCGCTAGCTCTTTTTTTTTCTAGTCTGAGGGGACTATATACCCCCATATTTGCTCAGGAAGTGCTACAATTAGCCATTTGCTTTGTTTTTGGGGGGGATTGTCTCTGCGAAGGCACTATAGTCAAGAGGTTTGCCGTTTCATTGCCTTCAACGGACACGCAGTTGAAATAACTGCCATAGTCGGTAATAACCCTCGTCTTTTTTTTTTCTTACTTTTCAAAGTGCACCAAGGGCCAAATTTTTACGACTACTTGCTCAACTTTGCAGTGCCAGCATTCCATGTCTCGATGTGCAATGCTGCACACATTGAATTGTGAAGCGATTGTGTTTCCGACCGTGAAAAACGCTTGAAATAATCGTAGTCTAACCTCAAAAGCTAGTCGTTACTGCTGTCACTGTGAATCGGGATCGATAACAGACTGTTTGTTTGTGCACTGTGGCAAGTAGTTAGTGTTTGCATATGACCGTTAGGAATGAATCAGCATTGCTTCCTCTTTAGTGAGAATCAATCAATTCGTAATTTGTTAAGACAGATTAGGCAGATTCACACCCAAATTTTCGGTTACCAGCATAATTTTAAGACTTTGCAAGGAGCTTGCTTCAGGCAGACTATGCATAGACGGGGCATTCCCCAGAAATCGTAGTTAGCCGAGAACGCTTGCCAATCTCTCTTGGGGCGCCATTGGTGAATTCCGAGCATGCTGCCCCATGCGCCCTTGGCTGAATGTACGACCCCACCCTTCTGGAGGCGGGTCGCTCTAATAGACAGGCTGTTGTTTTACTACGCTGCTAGCATCGATAACAGAAACTTGGCACACTCTGCGTAGTGGCCGGCTTTAATGGTAAAGAGCAACCACTGTCCAGTGCTACTACATGGCCCGTCGCAATTGCCGTGTTTCTGTGGGCAGCCACCGCACAAGACATGTTTACATGCGCAAGACACAGACCACTTAATTAACCACTCACTAATGTGCATGATGACTGCCCTGCATACCAAAAGGGCGCATAATAACTCTTCGCATGATCATTGTTGCTACAATAGTATGCGCAAGCTCCGAATGCCAGCAGTGCGCTCTTTGCCTGCGATCACAATTGCACGCCTTGCATTTTTTTTTTTGGGGGGGGTCTTCGGCCTTTTTATAGTGTAATTAGCTGAAAGATAATTCGGAAACAATCTGGCATCCACTGGCACATCTAGCTATGGCATTGCATACGTGTAACACTTCGACTGTGCTGGTTTCAAACCTAAATGAAGTTGTTAAAGACAGTGCCAGCAAGTTCGGGTCGCATTGTCGATTTTGTTGTTTTTTTTTTTCTCTCTTCTTATTGGCCTTGAATATCGATATGCAAGATGTTGGCAAAAAGTTTGTTACACAGCTCACGCAGGCTTTTTATCATCTTCATCTTTTTGTATTGTTCTCAAAAGATGTTGCGGACTGCAGTGCAGAGAGCAGACTGGTGAGCATCGACGGGGTCTTTATATCACTGTCACGCCACCATCAATTCACACACCTCATTCATTCTGCATATCAGTGCCTTGTCTGCTAGGGAAAAAGAAAAAGAAGATTCTAAAGAAAAAAAGAAACTGCTCATCGGCAAATGAGCTTCACTGACATCACTCGCTTGCGCTTACGTTATTTCTCTTTGTAAATCACCTTGCGAGTGGCCTTTTCCTTGGCTCAATTGCCACTGCTAGCATTGCTGCATGCAGAATGGTGCTGTCGGCCCTCCCCTAGGCGAGATAAGATCTGATGGAGTCGTGGTAACTCCTGAAGGTAGTGTAACGTGCAGATGACCTTACGATGACAATCTTCGGTGCTGCATCGTGTTACAGTGAATCATGGCGGTTTTTTTAAACCCGATGTCTATTTTACGACTGGTGCTTTGAGCTGGCAAGCCGCGGCGATAAACGTGCACTGCCAGCCAGCGTGAGAGTTGGTGGCCAAAGCGAATGAGTGGTAGTCTGAAGTGCCGATTTGTCTTCTTTTTTTTTTCCCTTCACTTGCTCACAGACAAGCTATTTAAATACTATCTAGGTTCTGTTAAATGCCACCTCATTGTGATAACCAAATGCTCTTGCATGTTGTTGCTTTTTTTTTATGTACACATATTTCTCCCCCATCTTTCACCAATCATCTATGCATCCTCTCCAAGCAACGCTCATTCCGGACTTGCCATTGAAAAAAAAAATAAAAATTTTTACGACCGTTTTAGGGATATGTGAAAGGCACTGAAAATTGGTGAATGTAATTTTTTTAGAAGTATTAGAGTAGAGTAACGAAGCATTTGTGCTGCCAACCAACCTACAAGGTAAAGGTATTCTGAATCGGTACACGACTCTCTATTTTTGCTGGAAAAATAACATTACTGCATCATTCGTGGGCTTTCGAAAGAAGAAACACAAGGGCTCGGAGAGCCTCTCGTTGGCAAATGCGCAAGTCCCTTAGTTTCCGATGGAAAATTCCAAAGTGCGAGTGGTTAACTTCAGCTCGTCCGTCCTAGCACGCGCATCATTTCCTCCCACGTCATCTCGTTCTCTGTATCGAGAAGGCAGGTGAAGTTAGGTGACTAAGTGCTAACGGCTCCTTTCCTATCTCTCTCTCTGTCTGTAAAAAAAGAAAGCTAGATACCAAAGCGAAATTTCTGTTTCTGCCGTGTTGCTGCGCGTTATATACAGAATGTGTAAAAAATGTAGCAAGGATTAGCTATATTTTCCACTGAATGTTCAGGAAGGAAAGAAAAAAAAAAGCTGCCTTTACATTCAGCTTTGTGCTGCTGCAGCTTTCTTGCCACATGTGAAAGTCTACAGGGTCTTTCTCAAAATGCCTTACAGAAAAACACAAGCTGGAAATTGTGGGCCTGGCAACTTGCTGGGTTTCTAACAAGCCGGCGCGTGATAGGCACTTTATCTCATGAATACTGGATCTCACACCGTGCGTATCTTTTTCCTCCCCCCCTTTTTTTTCTAATGGATAAATGTTGTTGTTCGTCTACTATTTATCAATTCCTGCCCTTTTTTATTTATGTATTTATTTTTACTTCCTTACCACGTACTCCCCTCTTATGCCCCAAAACCTTCTTGTTCAGACGGGGACATTGCAGCGAGACACCATCACTAGCCCTAAGCTGCGGCAAACACGCGATCTGAAAGAAGTTGGGCCCACTGCGTATCAGTTGAGTGCATCAGAATCGTTGCACACATAGGGGGTCTGGCACCTGTGCCACAAGCGCTGTGTCATGCGATCCCAGGTACACGTCCGCAGGCTACATCTGAAACTACGTTGAAGCCATGATGGATGTGCCTGTGTTTATTGAGCACCCGTAATTATTGGCGGTACCGCTGCGTGATCTGTGGTCCAGATCATCGAAAGCTCGGCTGCCTGTGTTTTCCATCCGTCAAGGTACAACACTACCGCGATTGCATGCAGTACACAGGCTTTTTCTCAGTACTACACAGCAGGTATATTCCAAGATCTAGGGAGCAAAGATTTTCGAATTCGCGTGCTTTCTTTATCGCATTCAAAGCATATGCATAAAATAGATGGAGTGGTACAGAACTTTGGCCGAGCCAGAACTACAATAGATATGTTAGAGTTGCGGCATGTTGAGTTAAGGCACGTCGGATCTTTGAAACATCACCTGTCTTGAAAAGTGAACACAGGCCGCTCTCCCGATAGGTTTCCTTACATTTGTGCATTCCCAATCTCTGCAGTGGAGCGACCGTACATTTGCCGCAGCTTTGGCCAAAAGTGAGAGCCGCTTTCTTCAGGGACGTGCGGCCGTTTTTCCGTACTCCCCCGTCCAAGTCTAATCTAGCACCGCTGTCACATGTAGCCGTGTAAATGTCATTTTGCTCAAGTGAGTTCTTTCAGAAAAGGTGCAGTTAAAAAGAAAAACAAAACTTTTTTTTTGCTGCAATGCAGCAATGTTGCGTGGCAACGGCTCGTTTGCCGGTTTGCTCGAAGGCTGTCCACCCGTCCTTTCTTTTCTTCATTAGTGGGCACTCGTTCGTGTGAACTCATTTACATAAAATGGCCTTTACCCGTGCTAGCGTGACAAGGACACGGTGATGGTCTAAGAGATGTATATTTTACATAAGGAGTGAGCTAGAGGAGGAGGAACACTCATTGTTAGAATCTTGTAACCAGTCAGATTTTGTATTATGAAACCTCATGCACATCACTCGCACATTGTCACACAACAATCAGGTCAGAGAAATTCCATCAGTTTGTTTGTTTTCTTTTTTTAAATCTTCCATCTAGATTCCGTTTACTTATTTTATCTCAAACAAGTTTTTTTTTTTTTCTTTACGAGCAGTTCACTGCGCTGCTTTTAACTCTCACATTGCCTTAATATGTTTCCAAATTTTAGATTGAATTAGTTTTCCAGTGAAGTGCGTGCCTTCAAGATTCCAGGTGACAATCAAACGATGACTATTGTCGTTTTATAAGCTGACAATCGTGTAATCTTTAGAAATTTTAATGATTGGTAGCCCCTAGAAGGTGTGAAGTAACTTTTTTTGGTTGTATACCAAACTTTTTTGGTTGTAATGGTTAAAAACCAAATCTGCCTTTATTGTAGCCTTAAAGGCGAGAGTTTAAAAATTGTTTCTTCTGTGCCTTTTTTTCTCGTTCTGCACAAAAACTGTTTTTTTGTTCTAGTCAGTGTGCTATAGTGTAACAGACCTTTGGAACTGTGCCATTTTAAATGCCAATTTTTGTTCTCCTGACTGAACAAGGCCTTCATTGGACAAACGTGTGGTGCAGAACTGTTTCACCGGAATGACAGGACATGCCTTTGGCGGGCATTTGGAAGGAGTGTATAGATCTGGATCGATCAGTCTTTTTTTTTTCTTATTGAGGACATTGTATCAGTTTCATTCATGTGGATCAAAGACTGTGCAAATCTTAGAAACACTACATGCTCCCAATGTACGCACATATACTTAGCGATTCCTGTTAAATACACCCAACGCTAGTGAAACAAAAATAACAAAAGATTCTGCTGTCCAGTGATGGTGTATGGTTATATGCTGTTATTTTTGTGTAAAGGGCTCATAAAAGGACAAAGATATATGTAAGGATCACTTTGTTTCGCTCTGATGTTCTCAATCGACCTGATTGTGATACTATGTATCCTTAAAAAGTTTCATAATAAAGTCCGTACACTTGGTTACGTGCAGTCGTATATCTGTTCTATCATGGCGTGCACAACTACATAATGTGAACATTACATAATGTGAACCATACATATTCGTTAATCAATGTTTGGAAAAGGTTGCTTGATATTTTCTTTACCTCTGTGTAGATATGTAAAAAGTTTTACTGCACAGGTGGGTTGTACATTGCATATTGGAAACTGGCTTTTGCAACATTACGATATCATCCACAGTGTTTCACGGAGAACTAAGCACATTGTAGTATCGCCATTCCCATGTTTGCAACATGACATCTACAGCCTGTGCGATTCCTTACGTTTGTAGATTGTAGTGGCTTTTTCATCATGCAGTGATGAATGACACACCTTGAATTAGCGGTCTCCGTCTGTGTACAAAAAAAAGCCTAGCGCTCCCTTCAGAGCAGTGGTACGCGTGTTTTGGGATGAGTCGGCTTTCTCAGTGGTGTATTTTGAAGCATGAATGTGGACTTCCTCACGCCCTCTGAGGCGTGGCAGGAGGAACGGAAGTCGGTCGAAAGTAGCGTGGCAGATATGGATATCGACCTCTCATTGTAAGAACACCTAAGGAGCAGTGCCCTTATGAGAAGCCCTTAAAGGAGCAGAGTGCATCAGTCAGCTCTGCTGGTCTCCTACCTCCAAAAAGTAGTGTTCATATTCTACGTTCCTCCCGTACGTCAGAGCAGTAGGAAGGAGTCCTTAGTGAACGTGCACACGAAATGTACCGGCCACTCATCGGGCAGGTGTGGGTTATCTCTGAACCCGTCGCAGGATACAGACATTTTACTCATTTTCTTTTCCTGTCAATAAAAGCGTTTTCTTTTCTTCAGTTCTTTTTCTTATAGACTTAGCAATACCGTGCGAATCTACACTGTGCCATCAAAGCTACACTCTGGGACGTTGCTTACATCAAACAATGCTCCCGAGATCACTACATCGTGATGCTACGACAGGTGCTGCCCAACACTCATCGGGGGGCCTCAACTGATGCCCTCCTCTATCTATAAGTACGGTACATGAAATGATGGCAGTCTGAAAACATGTTTTCTGGAGAAGTTTGTCCCGATGCTGTTATGGCGCAAAAAAAAAGTATTTTTTTTGTCAAGTACATTTTACTGATGGTGTGAATGCATTGGAATTGTGCTATGAATGCCACATTCCACAAGGAACTGAAAAGGAACGGAACTATAAGCTAAATTATGTCTAGCGTACGACTGATCTCTAGTAGCATGGGTTACTGCTACATGCATACCTGCCAACTCCCGAATATCTACCTAATTTCCCTGTTGTACGAATGTTATCTGAAATCTCCCGCAAAGTGGCTGCCATAGGTGAGACTTCTTTTTACGTACGTCAGCCTTTATTGCTGCGACAGTTGCTGCGGTGCTGCGGAAGAGCAATCGCCACTACACTTATAGTTCACTGTAACTATACCGTTGATTAGCATGCCGTATTCCAGTGGCAGATCGAAGGTCACCGCCAACTTCGGCGTGTGGCGCATTCGCGAGAAGGAATAGCGACCCAGGTTAGTGTTTAAGAGGCGCCCCTCTGCATTCAAGTTCAGTGCGCGCTCGGTGTGTTTGGGTCGAAAGAGATGACGACAGTGATGGGCAGCGTACGTAGATCTGTTTGTTCTCCTGAAGTGCAACACGTTGGCTCTGTTGTCGCGGCGCATCAAAGCGCATTGAGTTATCACAACTAAATCAAAACACGCGCGCATGCATAAATCTCTGCAAAGCACGCAATGGTCTCGTACTTATTCAAATAAAACAAAACAGAGCTCAAAAACCGCGTTGAACCACTGCATTTCTTTTAGGGGCGAAGCTCTTTTTAGTCTAACCTTGTCACGTGTAACTGAGAGAAGAGGCGAGAGAGTCCTGTTTCATAGAAGTTGCATATAAACTGCAGTTGAGTGAGGATATTCTAGATGGCGCGGTACCGCTACTCTCCAATTGGCTGCTGCGCGGGCTGTGCCTGGATACGCGGAGAACGAGTGCCCCTCTCAGTCTATGGCCATTCTCGAACGTGATCGGACGGATGGATGAACACACGGATGGATGGAAGGATGCTTCGCCTCACTCATGACCATTCACTCCGTGGGTATGCTGTGTGTGTGTATATATATATATATATATATATATATATATATATATATATATATATATATATATATATATATATATATATATATATATATATATATATATATATATATATATATATACACAGTACGTAAATCAACTTGTCGAGAGCAATGCTGTCATAAGATACCGGCGCGTTTTTTCTGTACGTGACAAAATAGCACAGTAGGATGGTGGCACCATCACTATCTTCAAGCACGTAATAGGAATGTAGCTTTCGAGCACGGCAGGTTATAATCTCGGAGCCTACGTGCTACCGAATATGTGACCTCCGAGCATGACAAAAAAAATTTTTTTGCGCGCCTTCTGGGTAAAGAGGCCAGAATGCTGGGACTTTTTACATGGCGGAGGTAACGGAGGGCCTCACTCGCACCCATATGACTAGTACCACCCATACCATGGTCATCGCACTGAGTACGTCATCTCGAATGCCATGATGTTGCGTAGTGAAACCACAGAACACCTACCAGAAACTTGCAGAAGCAAAAAAACGCAGAATAACCTGGAGAAATTTGACAAATTAATGTAAAAACGTTCGCAAAAAAATGTTTTATTGATTTCAAAAGCAAAATACGTGTCAGTCACGGTGTAGGAAGGGGAGGTGACTGATCGCCTCGGGTTTGCCTTCTCCCTATTAGAGAGCGCTAAAAGTACCGTGGCCATGCAGATTGTAAAGAAAAGACTGCAGGCATAGATAGAGGATGAGGCTGTGCTGGGGGAACTGCAGAATGGGCTTCGGAAACACAGGAGGTTGGAAGACAATCTGTTCTCACTGACGCAGTGCATCGAAATAGCTTAAAAGGAACTCAGGCCCCTGTGGCTAGCATTTTTGGATATCAAGGGAGCGTATGATATCATGGTTCAAGAGGACTTGTGGGGAATACTGGACGCACTGGGTGTGGAAGATGGAGTCACTAATCTTTTAAAGGAAATCCATAAAAGTAACAAGGTAGTTATAAAGTGGGAAAAACAGGTATCCAAACCCACAGAGGTGAAACGGGGACTTCGGCAGGGGTGTCCACTGTCACTCTTGTTATTCATGATGTACTTACAAGAATTAGAGGCCAAATTAGAGGGAAGTGTACTTGGCTTTAACCTCTCTTTAGTCAAACAAGGAAAACTCATTGATCAGGCACTACCAGCATTAATGTACGCAGATGATATAGTGCTAATGGCCGATAACAAGGAAGATTTGCAGAGATTAATGGACATTTGTGGTAATGCGGCAGATAGGTTAGATTTTAAATTCAGTAAGGAAAAATCAGCAGTCATAATTTTTAATGATAACGAAGGTAGTGAGCTTAGAATACAGGAGGTCACGCTAGAGATAACAGATAAATACAAATATCTGGGCGTATGGTTAAGCAATGGGACCGAGTACCTAAGGGAACACGAAATATACGTGACGACTCAAAGTAACAGGAATGCAGCAGTGATGAAAAATAGGGCACTGTAAAATTACAATAGGTATGATGTTGTGAGAGGATGTTGTGGAAAGGGGTCATGGTTCCTGGGCTGACGTTCGACAATGCGGTCTTGTGCATGAGATCAGAAGTTCAAGCAAGATTAGAAATTAAGCAACGTGGAATAGGTAGGCTTGCTTCAGGAGCTCACGGGAATACACCAAATCAGGGAGTTCAAGGTGATATGGGATGGACATCATTTGAAGGCAGGGAAGCTAGCAGCAAGATAAAATTTGAGAAGCGATGGAGAGAAATGGGGAGAAGCGTTGGGCTAGGAAGGTTTTCAGCTACTTGTACATGAAGAATGTCGATACAAAATGAAGGAAGCAAACCAGGAAATTGACTGGTAAATACTTAGAAAACAGCAGGTGGTCAAACAACAACAACAAAAAAAAACTATCGGTTAAGAAGAAAGTAAAGGAAACGGAGACTGACATGTGGAGAATTGGCATGATTAAGAAGTCCGCACTAGAGATCTGTCGAACTTTTAAGCAGGAAATTGTCAAAGAAAGGATCTATGATAATACTCGGGGTAGTTCTCTACTGTTTGAGGCCAGGACGGGAGTATTGCGAACCAAGACATATCAGGCAATATACGAAGGGGTAGACGCAGTATGCAGCGCGTGTGGAGAGGAAGAAGAAACTGCGGAACACTTGATAATGTTCTGTAAAGGGCTTCACCCTATAGTTCAGGATGATGGCGCAGAGTTTTTCAAAGCACTGGGGTTTAGGGACAGGGATAGACTTTAAGCGGGTAGACCTAACTGGAAGGAGGCTAAAGTCAAGGCACGAGTGAAAATTAAACCCTTCACTGCAAAGTACCTGTCAAACTTTACTATTCAAAGAACAAAGAAGATAAATCTAATGGTTAGTTCACTAAGTATTACGGCTAGGTGGCGTTAGCCTCTACCCGATCTAAAGGGTACAGCACGGAGGAAGGAAAAATACAGCCACATCTATCTATCCATCCATCCATCCATCCATCCATCCATCCATGCGAGTCGCGAACTGATAGCGGCCACTTCAGTTCGCTCCGACACGAGGCCGTCTTTTATATTGAACGTCTTTCTTTTTTGTGAACTATCCGCAATCTTTGAAAGTTTTGGTTAACCCTGTGAGCTTATACGACGTGCGTGTGGTAATGTAAAAGCGATGGGGAAGAAGTGTTTCGCCCCATGCTACTTTTTTTTTCTCATTTGCTCTTTTTGTGTTGTTTTCCTTACATTAGTCTTATTATAATACAAATTCATTACACATAGTTAAAATGATCACACAAAAACTGCACTGCACTTTCTTGGCCAATCCCCCTGTGTGGCCAAGAAAGTGTAGTGGAAGGAGTGTATAGTGTATGGAGGAGTGTATCATCCCAAGGGAAACAAACAAACAAACAAACACGCTGCAACACAGGGTACAAGTCCTGTACCGAGAAACTTTCGCTGTTTTCTGCGCCGAGAGATGAAGAACGTCTTCGGGTGTGGAGGAAGGCCATTCCACGCAAGGATCGAATCGTACAGTCAACATACCACCTCTGCGAACGGCACTTCGAACCTCATTTTGTGAGCAAAACCTGGGAAGCGGTCTACAACGGCAATGTTTTGTGTCGAGCACCCCGGAAAGCGTCCCTCTCCAAAGATGCAGTGCCCAGTATTTTTCCGGACTGCCCAAGCTATCTCTCGAAAGAGAAAAAACAACGCAAGGGGCCACCCGAGAGACTTGACGTCAACGAGACTTTCAAGAAGCACCGAAAGCAAAGCCAGGAACTCGGTGGCTCGCTTTCTCAATTCTTTCTTGCGGATCCCCCCGAAAGTGGTGCTACTGCTTCGGACATGCTCTTGCATGATTGTACCGCGGCACCCCTCGCAGCGCTGTCAATTTTTGAAGAATTGTTTAGAAGCCCAGCATGCGTGGAGCTTCCGTCCACAACTTGGGGTTTTCACCGACTGCAGGTTGACAAGCTTCGCAATGTTGTGTTCTCGGAATCGTGGCGCGCTCGAGAACCGCAGTGCGCTGCTGACACAGGCCACATAGTGCCGTTGAAACTGCTTGACATTAATCAAGACATGCAACTCAGTGTTGTTTTGATGGGCAAGCCGGTTTCTCACGATGTACAGGGATTCAGCCTTGAGGTGTCAACCATCGACGACATCACAATCCTACTGAAGAACCTGGAGAGCCTCCATCTTTGCGGTGGCGGTCCAACGGCAAAGGAGTATCTCCATGCACAACTGGAATGCGGATTTGTTGATGTTTGTGGACGGTGGAGGCACAGGAAGTGTGCGCAGGTTCTTTCTGCCAATGGTGCCTGCCAGAGGTGTGCTGGCCTGTCGGACACTGCGGGTTCACCAAAGAAGGGCACTGCTCAGGAAACAAGAAAAAGGAGCCCGCACGAATTTTCGGATGTCAAACTTACATAATTATGAGAAGGTGAGAGTTTTCCGACGAGCACAGTATGCGCTAAAACGAGCCAAGGATCGCTTGACAAAGAGGGTAAAGGGGCTGCAGCAAGCACTGAAGACAATGCAGGACAAGTTCATTGCCATTTCTATTGAATACCTGCAAGAGAAGTTGGACAAACTGCACGCCCCAAATGCACAGCTCATGGTCATTCAGGAGTGTATCGCAGCTTCTAAGGCAACAGGCAAGAAAAACCGCCGATACACAGAGAGTTGGCTTCTGTTGTGCCAGCTTTTGCATATTCGGAGTTCATCTACGTACGCCTTTTTAAGAAACATTGACATCCTACCATTGCCGTGCGTTTCAACCGTGCGAAAGTACTTTTCAGCCATCCGTGTGAAGTGTGGGTTTGACGCCAGCTTCTTTGCAGCGTTCAGAAAGAAACTGTTGTCTAAGGACATATTCCAGCGACACGGTGTGTTAGTCTTTGATGAGATACAGGTGCGAAAAGAGATGCGCGTGAACTCAAAGACAATGACATACACTGGGTTTTCAGACTTCGGCAACACCCAACCGGCTGGTGAGGAACATGCCGACCACGGACTTGTTTTTACGTTTCGTTCATTTGGGGATAAGTTCTCCCAACCAATCGCAGTTTTTGTGAGCAAGGGATCCGCAAAAGCAACCGTGCTTGCTCAGCTTGTCCTGAAAGCCATAACTCTCCTAGAGGAATCGGGTGTGTGTGTTGATGCAATGGTTTCTGATGGCGCAACTATGGACAGATCTATGTGGAAGCACTTTGTATTGAGCGGTTCTCTAGAAAACCCTATAACTCGCTTGAGCACCCATTGGATGAAAAAAGAAAAGTGTACGTTTTTTCAGATGCTCCACTCTTAATTAAGTGTGCCAGGAACCGCCTTCACGGACAGAAGGTGTTGACCACTCCCAAGGGGAAAGTGCATTGGGCCATTATGGCACCTTGTTTGTTGAAGACGAAAAAAAAAAAAAAACCCAGCCTACTTGAAGGTGTGCCCTAAACTGACGTATGCTCATGTCAACCCGACGAACACTTTGAAAACGAGAGTGAAGTTGGCTACACAGGAGTTCAGCTGCAGCGTTGCTAAGGGTTTAGAGTTTTACTCAAGTAGGGCTGTCCCGGGCCTACAAGACGTCACAGCAACAGTGGACTTCGCTCAGCGCACGAACAGCCTGTTTGAGGCACTGAACAGGCAGGTGCCAAAGGAAGGTCTTAAGCGTGGCTGCAAGGACTTCAGTGTCCTGGAATCGTCATTGAAGTGGCTGAATGAGTGGGAGCAAATGGTTGTTGATGGCAAAATATCTAACACTAGTTTCCTGACACAGTCAACAGCTGACGGCTTTCGCGTGGCAATCATGTCTGCTCTAGGTCTTTCAAACTATGTGCTAAATAATTTCGGTTTTACATATGTGCTTACCGGCAAAATGAATCAAGATGTCCTTGAAAGATTTTTTTGGCATCATTCGGCAAGCCGGAGGCCAAAATGAGCACCCCACGATGCCGACCTTTTTACAGCTCTACAATATGCTCAGTGTGTATAGTCTACTTAAACCACACTAGTTCGGCAACTGTCAAACTGACCTTGGGCAAGAGGCTCCATGCTTAACACTAGCAGACCTGCCTTCAAAGATGAATCTCCGGGGGAAAGCAAGCTCCAAGAACTTAGGAAGAGGTTTGATGGGTATGTTAGTGAGGAGCTAGAGTGGGAAGCTAATTATGACCACTCCTATGCTTTAGCTGAAGTTGTGGACTGCACTATGTTACAGGGTTTGGGTGTCGGAAGTTGCTGAACAGCACAACGTGCGAAACGTGCAAACTTGGCCTTGCGAGACCTGTTGCTCACTCGCAGATGCCTGAAGCAGCCCTCGTAAACTGTAAGACCCTTGGAAAGCTCATTCATCCCACAACTAACATATTTGTGTTACTTCGCGCAGCAGAAGTAGAGTTTCAAAGAAATTGCACGCAAAGGAATGCTTACGAGCTCACCATTGATCATATATTAGATAACAACTGGCTCTCATTTCCTTGCATCACCCACAGAGATGAAGTGACTGCTAAAATCTTGCATTATTATGTGGGCCTTCGTATGAGGCAGTATTGTAAGCAGAGAAAAGAAAAGGAAAACAAGACGCACAAGCTCAGAAAACTGTCAAAACTTGTGACTGCACAAGTGTCCTAAACAAAGTATTTGGCTTGGTGTTTGAATGTGTGTGATTTCCTCAACGTTTCTTGTTGGATACATTTTTCCAACCGAAATCTAAGCACGCGCTGTACACACAACAGAGCAAGGCGGTTTCATGCCAGTGGCAACTGAAGACCCGCAGTACATGGATGGATGGATATGGCTGTACCCTTTGGATCGTACCCTTTAGATCGAACATGGATGGATGGATGGATGGATGGATGGATGGATGGATGGATGGATGGATGTGGCTGTACCCTTTAGATCGGGCGGCGGCTAACGCCACCTAGCCATAATACTTAGTGAACTAACCATTACATTTATCTTTTTTCCCTTTAAATAATGAAGTTGAGGATTCGTACTTCGCAGTGAAGGGTTTAATTTTCACTCGTGCCTTGACTTTAGCCACCAATCAGATAACCTCCTTCTAGTTAAGTCTACCCGCTTAAAGTCTATTTTGCCCTCGCTGTCCCTAAATCCCAGTGCTTTGAAAAACTCTGCGCCATCATCCTGAACTATAGGGTGAAGCCCTTTACAGAACATTATCAAGTGTTCGGCAGTTTCTTCTTCCTCTCCACACGCACTGCATACAGTGTCGACCCCTTCGTATTTGGCCCGATATGTCTTGGTTCGCAGTACTCCCGTCCTGGCCTCAAACAGTAGAGAACTACCCCGAGTATTATCATAGATCCTTTCCTTGGCAATTTCCTGCTTAAAAGTTCGATAGATCTCTAGTGCGGACTTCTTAATCATGCCCATTCTCCACATGTCAGTCTCCGTTTCCTTCACTTTCTTCTTAACCGATAGTTCTTTTTGGTTTGGCCACCTGCTGTTTTCTAAGTATTTACCAGTCAATTTTCTGGTTCGCTTCCTCCATTTTGTATCGACATTCTTCATGTACAAGTAGCTGAATACCTTCCTAGCCCAACGCTCCTCCCCCATTTCTCTCAATCGCTTCTCAAATTTTATCTTGCTGCTAGCTTCCCTGCCCTCAAATGATGTCTATCCCATATCACCTTGTACTCCCTGACTTGGTGTATTACCGTGAGCTCCTATAAAGCAAGCCTACCTATTCCACGTTGCTTAATTTCTAATCTTGCTTGAACTTCTGATCTCATGCACAATACCGCATTGCCGAACGTCAGCCCAGGAACCATGACCCCTTTCCATATTCCTCTCACAACATCATACCTATTGTTATTCCACAGTGCCCTGTTTTTCATTACCGCTGCATTCCTGTTACCTTTAGTCGTCACATATATTTCGTGTTCCCTTAGGTACTCGGTCCCATTGCTTATCCATACGCCCAGATATTTGTATTTATCTGTTATCTCTAGCGTGACTTCCTGTATTCTAAGCTCACTACCTTCATTGTCATTAAAAATCATGACTGCTGATTTTTCCTTACTGAATCTCAAATCTAACCTATCTCCCTCATTACCGCAGATGTCCATCAATCTCTGCAAATCTTCCTTGTTGTTGGCCATTAGCACTATATCATCTGCGTACATTAATGCTGGTAGTGCCTGATCAATAAGTTTTCCTTGTTTGACTAAAGAGAGGTTGAAGCCCAGTCCACTTCCCTCTAATTTTGCCTCTAATCCTTGTAGGTACATCATGAATAATGAGGGTGACAGGGGGCACGCCTGCCCAAGCCCCCGTTTTACCTCTGCAGGCTTCGATACCTGTTTTTCCCACTTTATAACTACCTTGTTACCTTTATAGACACCCTTTAAAAGATTAGTGACTAGATGTTCCACGCCTAGTGTGTCCAGTATTCCCCACAATTCCTCTTGAACCACGCTATCGTACGCTCCCTTGATATCCAAAAATGCTAGCCACAGGGGCCTGTGTTCTTTTTGTGCTATTTCGATGCACTGCGTCAGTGAGAACAGATTGTCTTCCAACCTCCTGTGTTTCCGAAACCCATTCTGCAGTTCCCCCAGCACCCCCTCATCCTCTATCCACGCCTGCAGTCTTTCCTTTATAATCTGCATCGCCAGCCTGTAGACCACTGATGTCACTGTTATAGGACGGTAATTGTTTATGTCAGCTTTGTCCCCCTTTCCTTTATAGATCATGCTGATCCTGCTAAGTTTCCATCCATCGGGAACTTCACCATCGATTATTATTGTACTCACTGCCTCTCTCAAAGCCTGTTTAGACTTCGGACCTAATGTTTTTATCAGCCTAATTGGAATGCCATCTGGGCCTGTTGATGTACTACTAGGAACCCTTTTCTCAGCCCTTTCCCACTCTTGTTGTGAAAATGGAGCCATTGTACCACTTGATTCGTCCTTGTCTATTGTGGTGCATAAAGTACTTCTTTGTTGAAATTTTTCTGTCACTCTTGTTCTTATATATTCAATAGCTTCGTCCCCTTCTAGCCTAGCACCTTGGGCTGTAGTTATAAAGTTCTGCTCTAGGCTCGTCTCATTCCTTAGGGAGTTTAGATGGTTCCAAAATTTCGCAGCTGCCTTTCTATCTTTTTTATGTACTTCTGCCAGCCACTGAGCTCCCTTCCTTCTAATCTTTTCATTGATCAGAAGGGATGCATCCCTTCTACAGCTTAGAAAGGTTGCCCATTTTCTTTCCACATCATCCGTCGGTTCACCCCGCTGCTTGTTCGCCACCCCTGTTCGCCACCCCTGGCCCCTGTTCGCGCAGCGCCACCTACGAGCACACACGTCCGCGCCGAACCAAGTTTCGCCGCGCTCGCCCGCCGCGTTGAGTCACCTCTCCTTCCTACACCGTGTTTTTTTTTTTTTTTTGGTCACATGGCCTTTGAGATTTTACGGCGTACTTGCCAGCGCACACTCTTGGAGGCTGCGTTTTCCAGTTTCTGGTTTTGCTATTCAGGCCCAGATAGCGCCACTGCTCTTCACGTCGAGAAAAAATTGGCTGCTTTGAATAATGGACGCCGCCTTGGACGCGTCGTTTCAATTTATTTTGCGCAATGAACAGAAACAAACATACAATGCGCAAAAAAAAGTAAGGCTGCGAAATCTTCCTTGTACCATTGTCTCTTCGAGTAGCCGCCGATATGTCCGTTGTACTGACACGGCATATATATATATATATATATATATATATATATATATATATATATATATATATATATATATATATATATATTGTGAGCGCTGACTATGTACTTCATCTTCATCTGCATGACCAAACCATTGTAGTGATCATCATCGTATGTCACGCGGGCTGGCTCTCTGGCTCGTGCGCCTGGATTAAAGAAGGATAACCTGGTTGCTGCCGTACCGGACGTGGTCTCATAAGTGGTGGAGCGTGCTTTGGTTCCCACGTCCTCCTGCTCTACCCGTCACCCCTGGAGCTCCGGTCTGGTCGACGGTTGTGTCCTCAAGCAACAGCAATGGCAGAACCCAACCCGCCCACTGCTGCAACCGCTCCTTCTCAGCCACTTAGGCTTCACTACACCGTGAGTACCTCTCATCGAGACCCTCCGGTATTTTCCGGCCTTCGCAACGAAGACGTCGAAGAATGGCTCGACAGTTATGATCGAACCAGCGTTTGTAATTATTGGGACGAGGCGCACAAACTGCGCTACGTTCCTTTTTACCTCGATGGCGTCGCTAAAACCTGGTACTACAACCACGAGAGCGACTTCTCCAATTGGTCGGCCTTCACGGGGCATCTCCGTCAGGTATTTGGCACGTCTGCAGGATGTTCTGTAGTAGCGAAACAGAAGCTCGCAACCCGAATTCAAGGGGACGACGAATCGTATACGTCCTACATTGAAGATATTCTGGCTCTCTGTCGCCGAGCACAAAATGACATGACGGAGGCCGACCGCGTCCGACATCTACTGAAAGGCATCAACTCTGTGGCCTTCAATGCTCTCGTGATTCAGAATCCGACTACCGTCCGGGACGTCATCACTACATGCCAACGCCTGGACGCGCTTCATTCCATGCGCCTTCCACACGCCTCCTGCGACGCTCGCTTTACCAAAGAGCATGAATTGCGGGCCCTTATCCGCACAATTGTCAGAGAAGAACTTCACGGCCTTATTCCAGGCAACCCTACCGTTGCGTCTGTCCACACACCTCCTCCCAACCTGCGAGAGATAATCAAGGACGAACTGGCATCAATGACAAGCGCTGCACATGCCCCGTCTCCTGTGCGCTTCCCAGTGCCTTCGTACGCAGAAGTTGCATCGCGGGCCCCTGCACCAGTTCCAACCGTGCCTGCGGACGTCGGATGCGACCATGTCGCTGCGATGACAACGCATGCGCCAAGGCCACGCCACTATTCTACATGGCGTCCTCCCCGCCCCATCTGCTTCTACTGTGGCATAAGGGGTCATATATCCCGTTTCTGCCGCCGCCGTCAGCAGGATGAACGACGTGGTTACGCAGCTTACGAGAGAGACTTTTCCCCGAGACCCGATGAATACGATCCCGCACCGTATCCATCCACCTTCCGTCAGTCGCCCTCCCCTCCACGGTCTCATGCTGGGCCTCATCCGTCTCGTTCATCTCGCCGCCGTTCTCCGTCACCGTTTCGGCGTACGTCATCACCCTTGCGTCCCGCTCCGATCTCTCGGGACTCGGAAAACTAGAAGGTGCAGTTTTTGGAGGGGAAACTGCTTGTCGTCGGAACGCTACAACTCCTCCGTCTCGTCCAGCTAATTTACTGCCTGTTTCTGTGGAAGGTGTTTTTGTTGACGCCCTTATAGACACTGGAGCCGCAATTTCGGTAATTGATCGTGAATTGTGTTTTCGCCTGCGTAAAGTGCAAACTCCTTATGCCGGTCCCATGTTATGCGCTGCTAATGACAGTCCAATTCGCCCGACCGGGTTGTGCACTGCTCGTATTCTCATCGATGGAATCCGTCATCACATACAATTGGCTGTGCTGTCTTCGTGCGCTCATCAGATAATCTTAGGCTGGGACTTCTTGTCAGCGGCGTCTGCTGTAATTTCGTGTGGTCGGCCCCTCATTCGTATTACGGACACTGAGCTTTCTTCTGCTGCCGACCTTTCGTCGCCCAACCTTGTGACAGCTGCGGATTTCCTCCTGCCTCCCGGACGAGAACGTGTCCTTACGATCAAGTCACGTGACATTCTAGATGGCGACGCTCTGGTTGCTCCTTGCCAGCGCTGCATTTTTCGAGGGATCACCATCGCATCTTGTTTAGTGCGGTTCTCCCGTGGTTATGCAAGCATCACGGCCTGCAACACGACGCCAGAACCGCTTCTTTTGCCTGAGGGGACCACTGTTGCCAGCATTACCGAAGAAGCACCACTTTGTGTCGTCACTGGTTCATCTGCTTCGTCATTCTCAAAGTGTATGCCAGCGGAAGATGCATTTCCTGCTCTCAAGGCCACTTTGTGTGAACATCTCAACCCAACGCAAACGGATGCCTTGCTAGCGTTATTAATGAAGCACAAAACTTGCTTTGACGTTTGTTCCGAAGGTCTGGGTCAAACAACAGTGACCGCCCATCGTATCGACACCGACGGATCCCGTGTGATTCGCCGCCGCCCTTACCGTGTGTCGGCTTCTGAGCGCAAGCTTATAGAAGAACAAGTCAACGACATGCTCGCGCGCAACGTCATCAGGCCTTCGACAAGCGCATGGTCTTCTCCTGTCGTACTAGTGAAAAAAAAGGATGGCTCGGTACGGTTTTGCATTGATTACAGATCACTCAACAAAATCACTCGTAAGGACGTCTACCCGATGCCTCGCATTGACGACGCTCTTGATACTTTACAAGGTGCCGAGTACTTTTCAAGTCTCGACTTGCGCTCCGGTTATTGGCAGATTCCAATGCACGAGTCTGATAAAGAGAAGACTGCGTTTGCTACGCCAGATGGGCTCTTTGAATTCAATGTAATGCCTTTCGGCCTGTGCAATGCCGCAGCCACATTCGAACGGATGATAGACACGGTACTGCGGGGATTAAAATGGAAGACCTGCCTTTGCTACCTGGACGACATTGTCATTTTTTCGTCGAGCTTCTCACAGCACCTGCAACGGCTAGACGAAGTCCTCACGTGCTTAGCTAAGGCCGGTCTCCAGCTCAACACTAAGAAGTGTCGGTTTGCCAGTCACAGCATCAAGGTATTAGGTCATGTCGTCAGTAAACATGGCGTTGAGCCCGATCCCGACAAGGTTGCCGCGGTGCTGCACTTTCCTACACCAACCACACAGAAAGACCTCCGCAGCTTCCTTGGCTTAGCGTCGTATTTCCGCCGCTTTGTACGTGATTTCGCTACTATTGCGGCTCCTCTGCACAAACTTCTGACCACGAGCGCACCCTTTGTCTGGTCGGATGACTGCGAAGCCGCTTTTCACACCCTCAAGCGATGCCTCACATCACGGCCAGTGCTTCGCCATTTCGACCCTGCAGCACCTACTGTGCTACACACTGACGCAAGTGGACTTGGCATCGGTGCTGTCCTTCTTCAGCGGAACCAAGCTTCCGAAGAACAAGTCGTGGCCTACGCGAGCCGTACTCTGTCACATGCTGAGCGAAACTACAGCATCACTGAGCAAGAATGTCTCGCCATCGTGTGGTCCATCCAAAAGTTTCGTCCTTACTTATACGGCCGGCATTTCACAATAGTGACTGACCATCATGCTCTTTGTTGGTTATCGTCTCTCAAAAATTTGTCGGGACGCCTTGGCCGTTGGGTACTACGATTGCAAGAGTATGACTACAGCGTCACATATAGGTCGGGCCGAGAGCACCAAGATGCCGACGCTTTGTCCCGTTGCCCGCTCTCGCAAAGCGCCGAAGTGTCCCCTTCCATCTGTTCGTCACCGCCCGCCAAAGTGACCAAACAGACGGCTGCTCCTTCGAAACAGTTAGTTGCCTCGGCGGACCTTCTTTCGTCCACAGATCTCACCTCGCTCCAACATGCCGATACCTACTGCCGCACAATCATCGATCGGCTCACTGGCTTATCGCGTGCTCCAAACAGCCGCCTAAGACGACAACTTGCCCGCTTCAAGCTTCAAGAGGGAACATTATGTCGGCAAATTTACCATCCTCTCGGTAACCAATGGGTTCCCGTCATTCCTCGCTCACTTCGTTTGGAAGTTCTACAAGCGTTTCATGACGATGCGACAGCTGGCCACTTAGGGTTCCACAAGACCTACGACCGCCTCAGGACTCGCTGCTTTTGGCCTGGCCTCTCCACTTCTGTCGCCAAGTACGTCGCTTCCTGCGCGTCATGCCAGCACCGAAAACGTACCACGTCTCTTCCGCAGGGCCACTGCAACCACTGCCGTGCCCGTCCACTCCCTTTGAATTTGTGGGCATAGACTTATACGGACCTCTTCCGCTTACGTCAGCCGGTCACCGCTGGATTGTTACTGCCGTAGACCACCTTACTCGCTACGCGGAGACGGCAGCTCTTTCATCTGGTGCTACCTCTGAAGTAGCCGATTTTTTCCTTCACGCTATTATTTTACGACATGGCGCACCGCGTGTGCTCCTTAGTGACCGTGGCAAGACATTTCTTTCACATGTCCTTGCTGAAATCTTAAAGGCCTCTAACACTATCCACAAGACCACATCAGCGTATCACCCAGAAACTAATGGTCTGACTGAGCGTTTTCACCGAACTTTGTCCGACATGATCTCTATGTACGTGCAACCAGATCACAAAAACTGGGACACAATACTTCCTTTTGTCACGTTCGCATATAACACTGCCATACAGCGTACAACGAATTTTAGCCCTTTTTTTCTCGTGTATGGCCGTGTACCGACTTTTGTTCTGGACACCACCTTTTGTCCACATCTTCCAATCCATCTTCATCTCTCCCGGAAGAGTTCGCCGCTCGCGTCGCCCGCTGCCGTGAAATCGCCCGCGCCAACACTGCTACCATTCAGGACAAGAGAAAAATCGACATTGATGCGAAGCGTCGAGTTGTCGTGTTCCGCCCAGGCGACGAAGTCCTTTTGTGGACACCTGTTCGTGTACCTGGGCTCTGCGAAAAATTCCTTCACCGGTATCTCGGTCCATACACCGTCCTGGAACGAACATCTGAAGTCAACTATCGCGTTGCTCCTGTCAACGCGGCTTCTGATCGTCGTCGCCGCCACACCGAGATCGCCCACGTCTCTCGACTGAAACGATATATTCGGCGTCCCAACCCTTTCTAACTTGCTGCCCTCTTTCGCGAAGGGGGGGAAAATAGTGTGAGCGCTGACTATGTACTTCATCTTCATCTGCATGACCAAACCATTGTAGTGATCATCATCGTATGTCACGCGGGCTGGCTCTCTGGCTCGTGCGCCTGGATTAAAGAAGGATAACCTGGTTGCTGCCGTACCGGACGTGGTCTCATAATATATATATATATATATATATATATCCTATTGGTATCATTTGTGTCCCGTTACTTTGGCGTTGCTAGCATTGTGGTGGTCTCAACCAAGAACGCGAGGAAAAGTGGCAAAAACCAAATCTTTTAGGTTCGTTCAACCTTTTGTGTTCTACGCGTATATATGTGGTCATTTTATTCGTTGTTTTTCACTTCCATGCAGCGTGGTGATCTGTTATCTGTACAGCAAAAATTATTTTCTTTGGTGCTTTTATTTTTGTTAGGTGTCAGTGAGCCAGCGTCCAGCCAACAGCATATATTACAATATATTCTTTAGTTTCTTTAGCGACGACAAGTACTATCATGCTTCCACCTTTATTATTACGCTTATTAGGAGATGTCTAGCTCTCTGCACTTCCACGAGCAGCTCCGCCGGCATTGTTTCGTCTCATGTCAATGGAATTTGCTCGATGAGGGAGTCAGAGCGACATCGTAGTGAATAATTTAAAAGTATACATATAGTCTCAAACTCCCGGCGTTATTCAACGTACTTCGCTATGCAATGAGCGTTGAAAGGGTCAGTTATTTCTTGTTTCTGGGAAGAACTTCACAACAGCCAGAAACCTAGGATTCATCCGAAAATTCAGTTCACCTTAAAGTGGTTTCGGTTTCGTTTTTGAAGTTTTTTTTGCTTACAATACTTATGCTGTTAGCATCGTAGGGTAACAGTTATCTTTTCTAAACAAAGACTGTAATATTTTAAAGGTATGCATTTTTTAAACCTTATTGTAGCACAACTTTAATGCAAACAGCTACGCTCGTCGTTCGCAAGAGGACGCCACCAATAAAAGGAGGAGTTGCCGAGTTGGTTGCCGTGCCGTGAGTCACTGGAGCTTGGACACTTGTAAGTGTTTTGACGTTAATGTATGCTTGAAACAGGGGCTTTTAACTGCATCCCAGCCCCGCGGGTCACCTCTGCATCCGCGGCGATTACTTTCTGAGCGACGCAGGTTAATCGTCAACCCAGTAACAGTGTGAGCGCGGTTCACCGGTGTTGGCGGTGGCTGCAGGGCGCAGCGCGTTTAGCGTAGCGCGTACGATCGCCTTATCTGGTATATGCACCGGCTGATTGCATTGTTTCTGCGCGATCTCGCGCGAGCGTAAAGCCAAGCAGAACTAGCAGCTCACGCGTGTGACTACATTGCCGCGTTTTTTTTTTTTCCGCGGTCTCATAGGAAGGGCAACGTATAGCAGTCATCGAAATCAGGAGCGTGCGTTGTTTCGGTTGTACCTTTTTTATTTCCCGACCTAGTGTCACCGACCTTATCGGTCTTGCGGAGGTGTACTTGCCAGGAGAGATATCTCTTCGCACACCACACGTACGCTCTTCGTCTAATAGCTGTGCCCTGCTCTGAGCGCGTAAAATGTCGCGACTTTAACGCGAATCACCGCTTAAAGGAAACCGGGCCCACCTTTTCGTGACGCCTGTACGCTTGTCATACAAACGTAATTACACGCGCGTGGCCATGCGAGAACGGAAGCTTGCGAATGCCGCCGGCCCGCTTGATTTATTTAGCCGGCTTTCTCTACTGCCGACGTTTTTGACACTGAGCTAGGATCACTAGACTGTCATCTTTCTTTCTTTATCTATTCTTTGAATGAGAGAACACCTACCTGCGCGCGCGTGTACTTTCGTATTCACCGTGACCCGCGCGCTGGCACGTAACCTCTTCGTCGCTTGATTAAGCGCCACGCTTGAGTGTGTGTGTTTTGCATTGGCCTCATCGCTGCTACGGTTCGGACGCAATAAGCGGAGATGACTTGGCGCGATTTGATCTACCAATCCGGAGGCAGCTCATCTCTGTTTTAGATCTCGACGCTTTGTGTTTCCTTTTGACTAAAGTTCAGTCGTCGGTTGTCTGCAGTGTGGAGTAATATTGTAGAGATTTTCAAGGTTTCACGTACCAGTGTTGACGTTGCAATGGCAGGTGAGGGGTTTGCGGGTTGTTTTGACGTGTCTCTGGGTGTTTGTGTACACTTATGATTTAAGTTTGTTTTTGTGATTTAAAGTGTGACTTGTGAACGTATGCGAGGGCACTTATTAGTATGCCATCTTACTGTTTAACGCGTCGTGGCAGTTTGCCGCAGTTCCCCGTTACAAAAATTACAGCGTAACCGTAAGAGGGAAAAAAAAAAAGGTCCGTTCCGTCATGTTAGATGCACTCGGCGGAAATGTGACGTCATTCGGCCGGCTTCCTTTAATCGTTTTCGATACACGTAATCACGTATGGCGTGACGAGAAAGTATACGAAGTACTTGCGGAGCCCAAATTCTGGAATGCATGTGCCGTGTTGACCTGTGTGCTTTTCAGTTTTTTTATTATTATTTTGAGGGGGGAGGGCACAGCCGCAGCGCAAACAAAACTGCTTTACTGATAAACCGTCTACCAAGTGTGCACCAAAATCCTCTCTCGCAGTAGTGTTCGTGGTTCCCGGTATCAACATTCGCTTCGTACTATATAGTATTATCTGGATCTTTTGTTCGTTACAACAAATCAGCTATCTCACTTCACTGATATTGCACAACTATTGGGTGGTCAAACATGCTGTAAAAAGTGACGTTAATGAAAACTATTCACATGTTGCCAACTTTCTTCAACAAGCAACTCTACTTGCCTAAGAAGCAGTGCGTGTGTGCGCTGTTTTCTTATCCGCTGCCAGCAAGTGTGTCGAAGCGGATATGGTGACCTCAGCGCGCGTCATCGCCCAATGAAAGCGATGTCAAGAAAGTGAATTGCTGCGTATCGTGTTTAGGATTTATGGTACTTTATATATATATATATATATATATATATATATATATATATATATATATATATATATATATATATATATATATATATATATACTAGAGAGAAAGATGAGGGAGGGAGAGAGATGTTTTATGTCCTGTATTGCACATGACAGAAACGAGTTGGTCACGCATGCATTTGCACGTAAGATGCAATACCGGATGAACCGATGTTTCGCAAATAGCAGCTTTTCGAAATGGCGTTTCGAAGCCTGCCCCTCTTCGTTATCTCGATCGTAGCGGTCCTTACGGTCTCTGGGCCGCGTATCTTTTAATGAAAGCTGTCGAACAAGTGAGACAGCGTATACAAAAAACGCTGTTCCGTATTTCATTGAGCTCGCAGGAAACCTGTGTCAAAAGTCTTTGTCTCCTGTTTCGGTAGCGTATCACAAATTATGCGCATCTGGTCGGTGGCCGGCTGTGTGTAGGTATATGGCAACGATGAAAAGTTGTTGGATGTTTGTCTCATGGCTTTGTTGTAGGCGTATGGCACTGGGGGACGAGTTCGCGAACTTACCTTTTCCTTTTCACCCGCTGTGTGCTCGATTGCCGAGTCGAAGGTCACGGGATCGAATCCCTGCCATGACGGCCGCATTTCCGCGAAAACGAAATGCTAAAGATGCGTGTGCTTTTAGATTTTAGGTGCACGTAAAATAACGCCGTTAAGTCGAAATTTCCGGAGCCCGCCACTACAGCGTGTCTCATAATCATATCCTGGTTCTGAAACGTGAAACCCCTGCAATTATTATTATTATTATTATTATTATTATTATTATTATTATTATTATTATTATTAGCAGCCCTTCTAACCGGCTGATCATCACACAAGCAAAACGGATATATGTCGTACACAATTTGCGTAAAACGAGTATCCGCAGAACGTAAAAAATAAACAAAATAAATACCAGTATATAGACTGCAATAACTACGGGCTACACAGAGGATGTGGTTTTATTTAACCCAGGCTTACTGCCAGGTAATTTCAATTAATGGGTACTATTGCTGAAACGATACGGGAATATGTTACAAGCATGAAAAGCATATATTTTTACAAAGGGAACAAACCTCGTCCGATGTTTATTATTATTTTTATATGCACTTGAATTTCAAGCTTTTTTAATCTAATCGCAAGTGATAAACTATCCTGAGATCCAATGGGCGTTGAGTCATCGAAACTTTAGTTTGATTAGACTTTACAAATTTATTTAGTAAAGGGTATGCTGAGTAATATACTAAAAAAAAGTACTTGCGTTCAGTGTTAAGTATATAGTTTAAAAAAACTACCGGGTGTAGATTAAAAAAAAAAACATACTCGGAATTTATTTGCAATACTGCTGGTTAATACTTAGAGGTTAATTTTAAGATTGAAAGTATTTATTTACGTTGAAAATCTCAAAAAAAAAAAAACGAGACTGAACTTGCTGGGCGTAACAGGAGACACAGGCTGGTTAATCAATACACGAGTAAGATATTACGCAACCACTCCCTTGTGTTAATTGTGCAGTTTGACCTTGAGGGTATTTTAAATGAATAAATCAATGAAGGGGGGTGGGGGGAAGAGGGGCGCGCTGGCGGGAGGTCCCTGCGATCGCGTCGTCATCTAGCCTTCAGTGCCTGAAAAGTTCGGGGCTGCTAAGTTGCATAATTGGGCGCTGTATAATAGAGGCGCATCTCGTACGCCAAGTAAAGTCGCCAGGGCGAATTTGATCCGGCAAGAGTCGACAAACTGCGGACGATGGGTGCACTCCACGAGAGTTAAGCGGATTGTTCTTTGAACGATGTCGCACGATTTGTTTTTGTTTCTCCATGCGGAAAGTGCTGCAAAGGAATGATTCCTTTAGTGGTCGGGTGGGTTGGTCTTGTACTCTCTTTCTTAATAAGCTTGAATTTTACTTTGGCGTATTCGGAAAATTCTGAGTGCAAAATATTCAGAAATCTGTCGGATTTTCAGCGAGGGTATCCCTATTTGAGAGGACTGCGAAGGTTTCAAAGTACTCTGAAAATTATATTTTATAATGGCATCTGATGGGTGGGGGGTGCCCAAACCGCTATACGAATATGACGCAGGTCGTGGGATCGAATCCCGGCTGCGGCGGCTGCATTTTCGATGGAGGTGAAAATGCTGTAGGCCGGTGTGCTCAGATTTGGGTGCACGGTAAAGAACACCAGGTGGTCGAAATTTCTGGAGCCCTCCACCAGGGCGTCTCTCATAATCATACGGTGACTTTGGGACGTTAAACCCCACATATTGATCAATCAATCAATCAATCAATCAATTGATCAATCAATCAATCACGATATGAGTGTGATAGGACGCCGCATTGAAGGGCTTCGGAAATTTCGACCGTATATAGCGTTTTATAGCGCTTACTGACATCGCACACGGACTTCTATACCATTTCGCCTGCGCCGAAACTTGACCGCCGCAGCAGAGGTCGAACCCGTGGTCTTTAAAGAATGTGAGTTGACCCTATTAAAATCTTATTAAGTACGTCAAACTTTTTTAAAAGTGATTTGTTGTAGTGGAGAAGATACGTTTGGTGTATATTGATTGACTTGCAAAAAAAAAATCGCAAAAGTTGTTCCAATGTTAGACTTACTAGTAATTTTGTGGGCGAATCTGTTTGCTGATCAGATAAGAGATATATAAACAAAATACTACATTAGCTCTTTTTGTCGTGGCACTGCCTTTTAAAAATGATGCCGTGGACATCATTATCACCACCCCATATGTATCGTATTTTTAGCTTATGTTTTTGCTCTGACTTATATGTCTGAATTTATATTTATTTATTTATTTCCGCTTCAAACGAAAATAATTTCTTGGTACTCCCCCTGTTCGAAATGTATTCCATATTCGATTAGAGTCGCTTCTGGTGATTTGCGATTCGTACTCGACGTCTCGGTCTCCAAAGTATAGCTCCTTTCAAATTTCTATTTGATAAACTCTAATTGAAAAAAAAAAGTGACATAGACTCAAATTTTGCTCTTACGTAACCAGGCTGACGTTCTTATCACAGGATGAAGCTTGACAAAACAGAATCTAAATGTAGACAGGCTTGTTTCATATACTTCATTTTGGCGCAGAATGGATTTCGCGAAAAGGGGCATCGAAAAGAGGCGGCATTTAGTGACGTGCATGCCTATAACTACCAACAGTTTCGCGACGTTCCCCCCCCCCCCCAATAATATGGCGTCCCTCGTGATCATATGATGGTTTTCGGGATGTAGCAACCTAACAATTAGTATTACGAAAGAGCGTAGTTATGAAAAGCGATGTGGTACGAAAACAATCAGTGTCGGCGCTTCGCTTTATTTCTGCTATCCCTCTTTTCACAAAATGCATTGTGCAAATCAATCAATCAAGGAATCAATCAATCTTTATTTTTGCATAGTATGGTTACATCGCTAGGGATATAAAGAAGGGGGTGCCAAGGTTAGAAAACCGTACTGGGACCCTCTGTACATGATTATTCAATATAAGTTGTGAAATTAGCATAATAAAGAAAAAAAAGTACAGACGAAAAGCATTCCCAATCAATCAAAACAATGCGGGTTTATATACACAGAAGGAATACTGCGATAATAAGGGGCTTTAACAATCAACTCGTATACATACGTAATTGTTTTATAAATTTATCCAAACATGCAGAGAGAGCGACCGAGAACAGTAACGAAACATTTCCCGAACTGTTCGTATATAACCACACAGGGGGAAGAAAAAAAGCACCGAATAAGAAGCACAGTACAGGTCATGGATAATTGATATAATTAGTGGTTCAGAAAATGAGCTTTGAGTGTTGTCTTACTAAATGTAGCAAGAGATGACGATGTTTACACATGATCAGGAAGAGAATTCCACATTTTAACGGCAGAAAAAGAGGCTGTCATTTTACCGGATTAATAATGCATATACCCAAGATATATTCATTCTTCTTCCCCACTATGACGTACCTCCATCCTCCATCTCGTCTAAATTTGACGTTTAATACAATATATATATATATATATATATATATATATATATATATATATATATATATATATATATATATATATATATATATATATATATATATATATATTGTCACGAGCGGTTGCAATGCACGGCGCATACAGCGCGAATGAACATTCAGAAAAAAGGTGAAGAAGGAAGACGACGTTGGGTGTGCTGTCTCGAGACCCCTTGTGGAAGTAAACGCGAACCATCCAGGCTCGCCTGTCTTTCAACCTTTTCGTGTACTTCTTGCGTGTAACATTTGGTGGAGCTGTGCTGGGTACCTCCCACGACCTACGACGGAGCCGTCAGCACCAGAACTTCGTAGAAGCCGTCGCCTTGCCGGACTTTCGCCATCGCGCCCCGACATGTCTCTGGAGCAAAATGACCCCCTCAGCAATGCCTCGGCAAGACCACCGCTGTATCAGCATTACCGAGAGCCACGGCCGTTCTCAGCAAAGCCAGGGGAAGACTTCGATGAATGGCTGACCCATTACGAAAGGGTAAGCCAATGCAACAACTGGAACCCGGCCAGCCAGCTCAGGCATGTCGTTTTTTATTTGACGGACACGGCCCTGGTTTGGTATGAAAACCACGCCGACACGCTTACTACATGGAGCAGTCTTATTGAAGAAATGAAGAAGTGCTTTAGCGACTCGGACACTAAGAAGAAACGAGCGGAAACAGCTTTAGCTCAGAGAGCTCAGGTGATCGGCGAGACTTGCACGACATATATTGAAGAAGTTCTCAAGCTGTGTAAGACCATCGACTCTCGAATGCCCGAGGAAGATAAAGTGGGACACCTTTTAAAAGGTATTGCGGAAGACGTCTATAACTTCCTCATTGGAAAAGACAACCTGAACACCGTATCAGACGTGATTCGGCACTGCCGCACATTCGAGGCGCTGAAAACTCGCCGAATCACGCCGAAGTTTGGACGGCTAGCCAATGTCACGACTGTGGCCAGCGTTGACGCGAGTCCGCAGACAGACCTCTCAGCTACCATTCGGCAGATTGTCCGTGAGGAGCTCCTGCGGCACGAAGAACAAACGCGTTATGCGGTGCCGCGTTGCGCCTCCGTCGCTTTCCGAGACGCCGTCTGCGCATCTCCTCCGGCTACTTGGCAGCATTCGGTGAATGCTGCGGATTGTAACAGCTACCGACACGACCCGCATTATGGCCAGACCGAACAACGCCATTACGACTCGATTGATCGGCGTTTTGATCAGCATCCACGCGACGTTCGCCCACGAAGACCCAGCACTGCCTACGACATCCAAGGGGAGGGGATGAGTTACTCTCAGCCTGTGGCCGCTGTGGAATATTTCAATCAGCGTCCGGAAGTTCGCCCTCTGCCCGTGTGTTACAACTGTGGCACGCCTGGCCACATAGCTAGGTATTGTAACCGACGTCGGGCATTCAGCAATGGACAGTCGGGATCGTTTATGCAACACGGTGGTCGTGCAATGGACACTAATAGGCCAGGAAACACCACTTTTGAAGGCTACTTCCGAGAAGAAAGAAGCCGTCACTTCCCTCTGGACAGCTATTCTGGAGAACAAGAAAGGTATCGAAACCGTTACCGCTCTCCTGCCTCCGAACGTACTCTGACACCACCACCAGCTTTCCGAGCGTCTCGATCTCCATCTCCCAGACGGCGTGTGACGTCATCATCTCCTCGACGCCGCTTCGAGTCACCACCGCCGGGAAACTAGCCAGCGCGGCCGATGGAGGTGAGGTCGCTGGAAAATCTTTGCTGCCGACTCGGATACCTCCACCTATCTTCATGCTGAAGAATAAGGTTAATGTACTTATTGATGGCGTTTCTACCATGGCTTTAGTCGACACGGGAGCAACTGTTTCTGTCATGAGTGTGGTGTTCAAAAATCTGCTGGGACGCAAGGTTATGTTTCATTGGGACCACAGCACAAGCTTTCGTGGAGTGAGTGGGGACTCATTATACCCGGTTGGTGTGTGTAACGTGGATGTCTCTTTGGGTGGTCAAACCTTTAACACTGAGTTTACCGTGCTTCCGCGTTCCACACACGATGTAATTCTCGGCATTGACTTTTTGAAATTGTGTGGCGCCAATGTTGACTGCCGAACAGGAGAACTCAGTATTTGCGGAAGTGTGTCCTCTGCGCTCTTAGAAGAATCATCCCAGCAAGAGAGTGTGTTTTGTGTTTCTGAAGACACTGTTGTGCCCGCTTTATCCGCGATGCGCGTTCCTGTTGTTTGTTCGTCTTCTGTTAGTACTTCGTTCGATGTTGCGGTGGAACCGGTCCATAGAAACTGTCTTAAGAAAAATGTGTTGGTTCCGTATTGTATGGTTTCAGTTACCGATGGATGCGCAGGGCTATGGACGCTAAATTGCTCCACTGAAGCCGTAGTGCTGTCTCAAGGCCTAAAACTTGCTACGTTTCAGGGAGAGTCATTTATACCTATGGCAGTGCTTACAGAACTACCGGATACAGCACAAACCAGTGTCTCGCACACCGCAAACGAACACATGCTCGGAATGGTAGCTACATCGCTCAGTGACCATGAACGTCGTGTTTTGATGGCCCTGCTCTCGAAACACTCTTCAATATTCGACTTTGCACAGCACGACGGCCCCACATCGATCCCTGCATCCCGTACTCGCCATCGCATCAACACAGGATCCGCTGAACCGATTCGTCAAAAACCATATCGTGTGTCCTCTGCGGAGCGAAAGATCATCAGCGCTCAAGTCGAAGAAATGATGGGTAAAGGAGTAATTCGGGAATCGTCTAGCCCTTGGGCAGCTCCAGTGATACTGGTGAAGAAGAAAGACGGCACGTGGCGATTCTGTGTCGATTACCGTCGCCTAAATGCCGTTACTAGGAAAGACGTATACCCACTCCCACGAATTGACGACGCCATCGATTGCCTCTTTGCGGCTTCTTACTTCTCTTCTGTGGATTTACGATCAGGTTACTGGCAAATCCCTATGCACCCGGATGACAGAGAGAAGACCGCTTTTGTAACGCCCGATGGACTATTTGAATTCAACGTGATGCCTTTCGGGCTTTGTAACGCCCCCGCAACGTTTGAAAGGTTCATGGACACTATACTTCGCGGTTTGAAGTGGGAAGTTTGTATGTGCTACCTAGACGACGTTGTGATCTTCGGCCGAACATTTCGTGAGCATAACGAGCGCCTGGACTTGGTACTGAACTGCTTGAGGAAGGCCGGCCTTGTGCTTAATTCTAAAAAGTGCCATTTTGGTGAACGACAGACACTTGTGCTGGGACACCTGATCGACAAAGAAGGTATACGACCAGATCCACAAAAGACAACAGCTGTGGAGGCATTCGAGGCACCTCGCTCTGTGAAGCAGCTACGAAGTTTTTTAGGGTTATGCTCCTACTTTCGCCGTTTCATTCCCAAATTTGCTGACATAGCTCATCCGCTCACATGCCTTCTCCAAAAAGGTGTTCCTTTCGAGTGGAGCTCGGAATGCGACTCATCGTTTCGGCAGCTAAAGCTACTGTTGACGTCCCAGCCTATTCTTCGCCACTTCAATCCGTCATCACCGACAGAAGTTCATACCGATGCTAGTGGTGTTGGCATTGGCGCCGTACTAGTTCAGCGTGTCGGCGACAGCGAGCATGTGATATCGTACGCTAGCCGCTCATTGAGTCGCCCCGAGCGCAACTACACTGTCACCGAACAAGAGTGTCTGGCGGTCGTCTTCGCTGTGCAACGGTTTCGATCGTATCTCTACGGGCGCCCCTTTACTGTCGTCACGGATCATCACTCTCTATGCTGGCTTGTGAATCTTCGGGATCCCTCTGGTCGACTAGCACGCTGGGCGCTCCGTCTGCAGGAGTATGATTTCGTTGTTTCCTACAAGAGCGGCCGGCGACACGCTGATGCTGATTGTCTCTCTCGCCTGCCACTCCCAACGACTGAATGTGACGCGGACAACTTTGATGAATACATCGCTTTTGTGTCCACGGGATTTCCGGATATGGATACCTTCATATCAGAGCAGAGGAAAGACGACAGCTTACAGCCGCTATTCGCGGCCGCGCGGGAGTCCGCTGCAGACAATCGTTTTCGCTTACGTGACGGCGCCCTATATAAGACGAACTTCTCGGCTACCGGTGCGCGCTACCTTTTGGTTGTCCCCAAGAGCCTTCGCAGTCACGTATTATCTGCCATGCACGACGAACCAACTTCCGGACATCTTGGATGCACAAGAACACTCTACCGTGCTCAGGAACGCTTTTATTGGCCCCGGATGCGCAATGATACCGAACGGTACGTCGCCAGCTGCACCCAATGTCAGCGTTACAAGCGACCAACTGACGCGCCGTCTGGTCGCCTTCAGCCTGTTTCGCCTCCTAGCACCCCCTTTGAGCAAGTTGGTATAGATCTTCTGGGCCCTTTTCCGCGATCCACAGACGGCAATCGTTGGGTCATCGTTTGCGTAGACCACTTAACCCGTTATTGTGAGACGGCAGCACTGCCGTCGGCCACAGCAAAAGACGTTTCCATCTTCTTGCTGTTTCAAGTTATCCTCAGACACGGACCTCCTCGCATCGTAATCAGCGACCGTGGGCGGCAATTTACCGCGGATGTTGTCGAAGAGACCCTTCGTCTGTGCTCATCAAGCTTCCGCCATTCCACTCCATACCATCCACAGACTAATGGTCTAGTGGAACGCACGAACCGAACGCTTGCCAACATGCTGTCCATGTACATCGACTCCGCGCACAAAAACTGGGACACAATTTTGCCTTTCATCACCTATGCTTTCAACACCGCAAGACATGAGACCACTGGTTACTCACCTTTCTTTCTCCTTTATGCTCGTCCACCACGCTATAATCTTGACACTATGCTTCCCTACTCTGCTCATCACAGTGAGCCGATCAACGAGATTCTCTGTAGAGCAGAAGAAGCGCGACGCCTCGCTCGGCTACGCACCGTCACCTCGCAAGACCGATCAAAGATCCGCTATGACGACCGTCACCGACATGTTCACTTCAATCCTGGAGATCAGGTGTGGCTCTGGACGCCTTTACGGAAACGTGGCCTGTACCAGAAATTTCTCGCTCACTATGTCGGGCCCTACGTTATCCTCGAACGCCTCAGTGAGGTCAACTACCGCATAGCACGGCTCACAAGCACTGGACGGCGCTCGGCTAAAACAGAAGTGGCGCACGTCGCTCGCATGAAGCTATGCAATGCACGAACCACTGAGTGACTCGCCCGGCGGGCTTCGTCTGCCAACGGGGAAATGTCACGAGCGGTTGCAATGCACGGCGCATACAGCGCGAATGAACATTCAGAAAAAAGGTGAAGAAGGAAGACGACGTTGGGTGTGCTGTCTCGAGACCCCTTGTGGAAGTAAACGCGAACCATCCAGGCTCGCCTGTCTTTCAACCTTTTCGTGTACTTCTTGCGTGTAACAATATATATATATATATATATATATATATATATATATATATATATATATATATATATATATATATATATATATATATATATATATAACCTATCTTTATCCACTGCAGCAATGCAATTTCGTGCATCTTCGAGTCAACCCAGTTCTGGTGCCGGTCATTCGTACCTCGACCCTCGCATTTGCGCCCTTGTTTTCGTAACACTGCACAGCTCACCCGTGCACTTTTTTAAAAGTGAAACACAACGACGTATAAATAGCCGCTGGCTCAGCGTCCAGTCGTTTGGCGGCTGGACAAGCACGTAAATGCCTGCTGGTTGTTTGGCACGTTCTGTGGTCAGTGCACCTAACTTTTTTTGTTTTTGTTTTTTGCGACCTGTTGTCTTCGAACACGGCCCAAACTTTTGCGGGACAGAGTGGAAACGAAGCCATGCAGCCTTGTCCTGGTCTTGTTTTCAGTCATGCATCTCTTGGCCCGACTATCGACAGTATTGTATAGTAGATAGAAGCGCATAGGCATTTTATCGTTGAAGACATAAGCGCAGGAAAGTAAGCAAAATAACTATAGGACTGAAAATAAGAGGGTGATGGTCAGGATCCCTTTTCGCCTCCTTCTTATTTCCCTATTCGATCTAAAGATGACTTATGTCGGCCACAATGGACATGTCCAACATATCGACAATCTATCTAATATGTATGTAGTCGTATATAGACTAAAAGAAGTACATATCAAGAGGAGCTTGTTTTCTTTGTTAGACACAATAATAATGAGATCTAACAGACGATAATGCCAAGGAGTGTATGGGTGTGTTATAAGAAGTGATTGTAATGTAAATGTGACGGAAGAAAAGTGGGCGAAAAGATAACTGTTAATTAAAAAATTCTGCTAATTATATTCATTAATATTGTACCTACACACACTAGTTCTATAGACTGTCCTCTTCATGATACCTGACCGAACGAACTTTCGTCGAACTCTTTCCTATTACATGCGGACGTGGTTACACATTATTTTGCCTCGTGCACGCACGCGTACAAACGCATTAACTCACATAAAAGGTTGGCCGAGCTCCCCCCTTCCCATTTAAGAAACTTAAAAATTCTCGCTACGCCCTTGTACTCGTTACGACTTTTACTTCCTGTGAATGTTCAAGTTTGGTCATCCGTCCAACAGACCGGCGCAATCGAAAGGCCGCGCCGGACGTCGATCCGAAGGCCTCACTAAATCATTCAATCGGTAGTATATCGATGGGCGGCGTGTACAAAGGGCACAGACGTATAGTCAGCGTGAGCGTATTACTCGCACCTACTGGGAATCCTTCGTTCGAGGGGAACAATTGCGATTCCCCAAGCACGAAAGAGGTTCCACGGGTTAACAAGTCTTTTCAGGCAGGCGTGTTCATGCGTGTGCGTCTATACCGTAGCGCTGTTCGTTTATTTGTTGATTTGATTGATTGATTTGTGGGGTTTAACGTCCCAAAACCACTATTTGATTATGAGAGACGCCGTAGTGGAGGGCTCAGGAAATTTTGACCACCTGAATTCTTTAACGTGCACCCAAATCTGAGTACACGGGCCTACAACATTTCCGCCTCCATCGGAAATGCAGCCGCCGCAGCCGGGATTTGAACCCGTGATTTGCGGGTCAGCAGCCGAGTACCTTAGCCACTAGACCACCGCGGCGGGGTACCCCAAAGGAGTAAATGTTATTTTGCGCAAAATAAAAATCAAGTTTTAGTTTACTTAACCAGCCTTTCGAACTGCGTGCAGGCATTTGATTAATTGTACAAGCGATGTGCAAGCATCACATCCGGAAACGAATTTCGGAAAATTTGCAGCAGACACACAGTATTCGAACTCACGATCACTCGATCACTCAGTTAGCATGCGCGTACACTAACCACTACAGCCACATCACGATACGGCACCGTCTGAAAAGAAACAGGCTGGTGTGGGCGCAGATGGGTCGTTTGCACATGGCGCGAACATTCCTGCAGTTACTCAAAAAAAAAAAAAAGCGCACTTTACTCCTCAAGGAGGAAAGAAAGTGCCTCTCCTTGCCGTGGCGTGTGCAATCTTTCGCGCACATTTCATCTTTTGGGGGAGCAAAGAACCCTTTTCGGGGTAACTGCGCAGTCTATATAGCGTGTGTGTGTGGCTTCGGACATGTAAGGGCAACACATACCTCTTTTTGCTCCGTTTCGTGCG
Organism: Rhipicephalus microplus; assembly: GCF_013339725.1. NCBI lineage: Eukaryota > Metazoa > Arthropoda > Arachnida > Ixodida > Ixodidae > Rhipicephalus > Rhipicephalus microplus. The sequence goes on along the minus strand of NC_051169.1, from coordinate 87,881,865 downwards.
GCAAGGAGCTAGGAACTGCTTGTCCCAATATAAGAAGGTTGTATATAAAGTGCCGGGAACCTCTCACCTATTCAGTAGGCTATCGTGTCTCGTTGGTTATCAGAATTAATGAGTCAAATCGCTTCACCAGCCAACTATTAACGGCCATGCATCACTATACACACCGAATCAAGAAAGAGCTCTCAATCTGTAAATCCTGCTCGTTCTCTGCAACGGAGCGTACGCTTGTTGTTCGGAGACGTCTTGGCTCTCTTGCGAAGTGACTATAGACGCGATAACATGTATATTTTTACTCTTGTCCCACGTGATCCACGCAGCCGCGAATCAGACTCGTCTCCACGGTCGGCTCACTCTTATTGCTCACGCCACGGTGTACTCGAGTATGTCAGCCAAAAAAGTCTTGTAGACACGGTGTTGGTTTTTGCTGTTAATCGACGCTGTCTCGAGGAACAACATATAGTGTATACTCAGCGAAAAGCCGACCGTGCACACAGCAAACCACGAAAAAGCAAAAAAAAAAAATCACAGATAATATCCACGGAGCAAATAATCATGAGGGGGAGAAGTTTCGTGGGCCCTCTGCTCAGGATCCGCCTGTTTTTGTGTGCGTTTTACCTTCGCCTCTCGGGCCCTCATCAAGGGAGTGACATGTCCATAGAGTGAATGAGAACCAAAATTGGACATGTTCGCCGTCTGGATTCTGGCTGCAGTTGTATGAAAAGTGGAAAATTACTATTTTACTGACAACTGAAAAAGTTTTTATTGATTTCTGCACTCAAATAGCTTTTTCAAGCAAAGGATAAACCAGAACATTGTTTTGATAATTTATACATGCGTGTAAAACGAAATAGTTTTCAAACCACCAGGGCGTTTCGATATGGCGGCTGTCTGTTCTCATAGCAGACGACACCATCGTCGTCTGCTTCTGCGTCATGGAAGTCAGCCCCTCGTTGGAGCGGCTCCTTGTCTCAAATTCTCTCGTTTTCATATAATACAATGCAGTAAACTATTTACTAGAAGCTCACAAGTATCTTGCATACTTACTTTAGTGAGTGAGTGAGTGATGCCGCATGCAGGCCGAGAGAAACGACAACGCTGATCACACAAACTTGTGGCAATATATAGTCTTTTATTGCAAGTCAATAGATGTTAAAGGCCACGTAAGTAACGTTTTAGTATGTACAGCAGTGAACAAGATGCATGCATCAGCGTTCATGTGCAAACAAGGTACGTATAGTCCCAATGCAGATGCCCGGAGCACAGAAGCTGTCCAGCGCTGGCTAATATATCTATCGCACTCCACGAAACCTTCGTTGCAGTAAGTAAAGGTATACCGGTAACGTTCCTGCACTTCTGTAGCTGAAGATGTCGTAACACCTCGTTGACAATATTCAACAAACTTTCTGATATTAATATCAAAGTATCCGCTTGTCTGTCACGAGCAGTGCGGCCCGACATGTGTTCTCAAGTTCGCGCAGCCAGATATATACGTGGGTCACTTTCCAATCTTCTACGCCCTCGCACTATTCATGCTTACAATGCTTAAAATTAAATTAGAAGTAGTTTTCATGCGTACCATTCTCAAGTCTTACAAATAATAAAATTGTCAGAAAAAAAAGGCAGCATATCCACGGAGTGACTGATTGAGAGTGGGGCGAAGCAGCCGTCCGTCCATGCGTCCGTCTGTGTGACCGTCCGTGCGTCCATCCGCCCGTCCGTGTGTGCGTCCGTCCCTGCGTTCGTCCATGCATCCGCCCCTGCGTCCGTTCATGCGTCCATCCATGCATCTGTCTGTGTGTCCGTTCGTCCATCTATTCAACAAGTACCACCATCTCGCATCTTTTCATCATATATTCCCCTTATAGAAGCAACGTCATCCCAGCGGACATGCCAAGGACTGAACGAGAGGAGGCACACGCATTCTTTCTTACGGCTTGCGCTTCGGGTCTACTTCCCACCTTCAACCACCTCGAGTTCATGGTATATACTAGTTCACCTCATTCATGGCACTGCGACCCAACGCTCGCTAAACCTCTCTAAAACCAAGGAGGTTACGCCCAGCGAGTATAACGTAGCAACCCTTTCTTGTCAGATAATACTCAATGTACATGCGAATGGCTGCTAATGGGGAATGAGAGACAGGAGAATTCGGCTTTCAGTTAACGTGGACGCTACGAATTTTTTATTGTTCAACAACGCACAGGAGAAATCTCGCACCGGCACCACCTTGCAGGTCAAAACGTAAGACTGGTTACAGACTACGACTACGACTAAGCTCGCAACATGCCACACCACTGCCCGCATCTCCAACGCGTGTCTGCCTGTCCGTCTGTGTTCCGTCTGTCCGTCTGTGTTCCGTCTGTCTGTCTGTATACAACAACGGACAGACAGACTAACAACAACGACAGGCTACAACAACGAAGGAGGGACTGAGCCACAGCGTAAGGCGCTTCACCCTTAAAAATAGCAAGCGTCGAAAGTTTCGCTAGGAAACGTGTCGCGCCTGAAGCACCATGTCACGCATCGTGCCGCCGTCACTGCCCATGCTGGGCGCCTTGAAGTGTTTCGAAAGTGACCGATCAGGAAGAGCCAATGCTGAGTGGTGCTCCGTTTTATATGGGGCCCTCTTTGTACTGATAGTATTACCTATTGGGTTTACGGCTCGTTGTTTCGCGCTGTGGCGGTTACTTTGTAGTGGACATTCGTTATCTATACACTATCTATTCGTTATCCATGTGCGATTTGTTGTCTGCAGGGTCAATATGGTGTCTCGCCTAAGTTCAGCGAAGCAACTTACCTGTTTTTCAATCTTTCTAATTACCCATGCAAATTCATACACGAAAGTTGCGTTGCTACCGGCAGAGGACACATGATCGAGCACCGTATACAGCTCGCAACGGTATATATTATAGTCACTAGTCCCGTTAATGAGGAGGCCATCGCCGGGCTGATTCTGAGGGCGGACGTGTGGAAACCCCGAAACGCGCCACGAAAGCACGGACACTTTAGAGTTGGTCGTTTTGGTGCGCAGCGAACGCCAGCTATGGAGTTGATCCTTTTGGTGCGCAGCGAACGCCGGCTGTGATCCCAAGAACGAGCCAGAGCCGCGAGTTGATAACAAAACAAAAATATATTCTCAGATAAGGCGGTACAAATTACGCACAAACGTGTTCACTCGGCAGTTATGAAATGCAACTCGCAAGGTACTACAATACATGCAAAACAACGGGCATAAACAACACTCGCGCTATACAATGCAGTTTCGAGCATTAAATAACCAAGACACTAGTCGAGTAAAAGTTCGTGAAACGGATTCAGTGTGAAGTTCTTGGAATCAAGCTTGAATGCTTTTTTGCACACCTAGTAAATCACACGTAGTAAATTAACATGTTTGGCGATTAGAAGCACGTACTAGCGCCGCAGTAAGTTTATCTGCTTGTACCATATCGGGGGAAGTGATTTTAAGTGAAAAGAAGAGAAAAGTGAGCCTCGTAACTGTCTCTCAGGGGGAGGACACCTCAACAGTAGCTCACGAGGGATGGGGGTAGAGAAGGGATTAAAAGAATAAGATTAAAAGGTAAAGAGATAGAGAAAAGGAGAGAGCGAGGCGTAGGGACAGCGAAAGACGGAAGTAAGGAGAAGACAGGAAAGATGGACACGGTTGCAGAAGTCCGAGGACGGGGCACCACTGGCGAGAGCTCTTGTCGTTGTCAGGAGATAGCGTAGGGCAAGTCCAGTAGGCCAGAGCTACGCTGTCGTCCAAGATCGCGAGGGCACAACCGGTCGGCACGAAATCCAGCGAGCGAGCCTCCGTATCGTTTTGAGTATTGCTACTGTTACATGTGACATCCTTCAGATTCATACATTGCCGTTTCGTTTTGGTTAGTTTGAGTAAAGGGCTTCGTCACCCCCCCCCCCCCTTTTCAGTGGCGGCCAGTTGAATTCAACGTTTTGCTTTACGCGAAGCGTTCAAATGCAGCAGTCGTAGTATACACGGTGTATATAAACACGGTGATACGAGACTTTAGGTGTCACGAGGGGCTGTAAACATTGACGTGTCGTTCTATCGGAGGTCGAGCTCTCCCCGCGCCCTGCGTACAATCGGAGAGCAACGCTGCAGGGAACCAGTGGTCTTGTTATCGTGTTACGGTTGACCACTTCCCGCTCTTTTTGAGCTCTCCCGTATTCGGTGTGTTTGAACTGCGCGTTTCCGCGACCAAGAGGCGATTAGGTCACCCGGGTCCTTTATTTTTTTTTTATTTTTTCTGGGCGATGGCGTGGGTAGGTATACGTTGTTAACTATAGATGACCCGTGTACGCTATAGTAAACAGGTAGAGTCATGCCTTCTTTGAACACGTCTTCTCCTGCGTGCTATTTGCTGACGTACTTTCGGAAAACAAGCACCTGTCCTGGTGACGCTGAAGGTGGTCTGACGCAACTGTTCCGACGTAATAAAGCTCATGCTTTCTGATATTAATCGTGAAAAGGCCAACAATACTAACGTTGGCGAAGGCATGTGGAACGGGTTGGCGGAGATTCACCCCCATCCATGGGCGTCGGTGGGGGGCTGCAAAAGGGGCCCTCCTTCCCCCCATCCCTCCACCTCAAGCCGGAAAAGAGAAGCACTTGCCCTCCCTCAAGCTGCACCAGTATTCTTCCTTCTCCCAGCGACGATGAAACACAGATTTGCACCCCCTTCCCGCCCAATAAGTAATCCTGCCGATGACCATGCTCCCACCTACCCCTCAAAAAAAAAAAAAAAGCAAGGTTATATACACGCATACATAGAACACACGTGCGGAAATGCGTAAAGGAGTTATACGCCCCTCCACCCGTCCCCCGAAAAATATTTATTGGTACGCCCTTTATCCCACCGAAATCTCGGCGGCGGCACTTAACGCTGTCGGAAGACCATGAATAATAATAATAATAATAATAATAATAATAATAATAATAATAATAATAATAATAATGAAATAGATGTTTAGTTCCGCTTCACCTGCGCATTTCGTGTATGAGCCGTCGGCGTGCCCGTGTCGAATGAAACCTCATACCCAGCGCAGTTCTGGCGTTATGTCCGGTGTATGGGTGGCACAAAACTTATGCATTGTGTTTTGACTATGCTTGCTCTTTGCGGGGGGGAGGGGATCATTTTGTGTGGCTCCAGCCCACCCGTGCCCCCCGCTGGCGCCGCCCCTGCTCGTAGTACGTACATGCATATGGCTCCACTATCGGCGACTCCGCCCTTCACAAGGCAGCCGTGCCTACGCAGAAGACGCGGCGCGTTCCGCATGGGTCACCACGCGGTCCTTATGAGAGGGAATGGGTAAAGTTGTTTCTCTCTCTTTCCACCTATATAGGGAGGAAGAGACGCAATGTTATGCCATAGTATAACATTGCCTTGCCTGTTGTAGGCATCCGAAAAGTGTACGATGCTGTTTCTCGTACCAACGACTTATGGAATATTGAAGCACCGTGTACACGTCAAAGCTGTGCCTCCTTGTGGCAAGGGTGTCTTTCACTAGACAGGCGCCCTTCCCTCCGAACATCAATAAACCAATCACTCAATTGTATAATAATCCTCGCGCACATTTGAAGCTGTTCGGCAAAGACTGCGCTTCAGATGGCTGCGTGTGGGCCTCGAACGCGTTTTATATTCGTTGCTAATGCAATCTCAATCGCTCAATGCAAGGAAGCCCTCCGTCCGAAGCCTTCGGAACGGGCTTGTCCAGCAGGCTGTGCGAGGCTTCGTAGCTGCACCGCTCGTGAATGTCGTGGTCACAAACTGCGATCACTAGAGAAATCTCAGCACATCCACGAAGTGAATGCTGACGAGTGGGCGAAGCTCCTTACATTGCCCACTGGATCATGCAAAGACGTGACAAGTGTGTGTACATGCCATACGAAGTTGTTTATTAATCACAATGAGGATATGGTGTTGAGATGTCCATATGGATATTCATGGTGATATCCATGTGGGTATCTGTAGCCATGTGGATATTCATATCCACACGGATGTCCATGTCCATATGTATATGGATATACTTATGAGTATCCATGTGGGTATTTATAGCGTGTCACGCCGACGGACGCCGATGGCGCGACCCCAAGGAAACTCGCCCCTAAAAAAGAGACAGGCGAAAACAGTCCTCCATGGCCATTTTTGTGCACCGTCGTTCCGCTTGGACAAGTCGGTCAAGAACACGAGCTTCGAATAAAGTGATACCTCTAATTGCGCAAATGCACTGTGCCGATATCGGGTGTACCCACTACGGGGACGGACGGAAGGATCTTGCCAAGTCTGACCGTTTTCTTCTTTTCTTTTTTTCAAAACGTTCACGTACGTTTTGTAACCTGACAACGACAATGCAAATTGCACGCTTTCGTTTGGTACATACTTAGCTGCTGAGCATAACATATGTTCCTATAATCTGGACGCCCCACATTGCCAGTTGTATGGGCAACGCGTCTTGAATGGGCCGACGTTTCTTCGGCGCGTGCGGTGAATCAGAACGAGACTAACCCCCGTATTCACAAACGCTCCTCGACTCTACTTCCACACTTCACTTGACAGAGTTGAGCACTGCGCTACCACTCGGCTGAAAGTGACCCTGCGCTACTCAAGAATCGCAGCAGACTATTGCTGATATGCAGTGACTTGCCGTACCTAGAGATGGCGCTCCCATCAGCTTTTTTCAAGTGAAGGCGAAGCGTTGAGTGAAGGGAGGTTCAGAATACGGTGGTAAGTCTCGTGTGCGAGCTGTAAAATAGACTGACTCACTCCACTCGCCTGTTTCCGCTATGCATCATCGGCTAGCTTAGTCGCTTTTGAAGCGCGCTCGGTCGCTTCGCCAGCGCCTTGCCGACGCTGCCCTTTCGACCTTGAACGCTGGATTGCGGCTAGCGAGACCTTGTGTGCCGCGGTGTGAAAACGCAGCGACGACTGGTTGGGATTTAAGAGGTCGTGTATACCTCATGAATTCTTGAACCGCTGCCCCTGTGAGTCGGCAGAGGCCGTCTTGCCCTAATTGCCGAGTCTTTCTGCACTCGTGCGCGCATTGCTGTTGCGTGCCGACTTGTGCGTGATGAATTCGCCGCCGTTGCACGGATGAGGTCGCGCGCGTACGGCGTGTAGCGCGGCGCCCGCAAGACTTCCTGTCGAGGCAGGACGCTCGGTTTACCGGCGGATACAGCGGGCACCGTCACGTCGACGAGTCTTCTGTGTAGTCGACGCAGACCGCTGTATACGCGAGCTTGGAGCATTGGAAGCTGGCGACGTTCGTTCCACGAGGCCTGCGGTCTTCGTGGAAGGCCCCCGTCGACGACTGCGACTCGTCGTTTTCAAAGGTGCGACGAACCCTTTTCCTCTCACTCTCTCCGCAGTCTCTGAAGAGGGGGAGGGCCCGGACGGGGCGGGGGGGGGGGGGGTGTCTTTTGTGAACGACGGCTATTCCGCCAGTGTGTCGCGTGTTATCTATATAGTCGGTAGTCTTGGTCGATAAACATCTGGGGCGTAGCCATAAGTTTATTTCAATGGGGGGGGGGGGGGGATTTTGTGCATTTTTGTGTGTTTTTATGCCAAATTGAGAATTCCGGAAAGGAAAAGTAACCTCTTCCCTACCACATCCCTGGCTACTCCAGGGATATTCGTACAGGCGTGGTCAAAAGTTCCAACAGCCCTCGACGGCCGGCTATCGCATAACCAACGCTGGTGGCGAAAGACGCCACATGGTGACAGAGAGTGAAAATAACGTAATGCAGTGAACTAACGCTTTGCATAAGCAAGTCGTTTGAATGATAACAAAGATCAGAGCTAACTCAATGCTCGTACTACACGTACCGATAGCTACCGATAGCGTACCGAAAGCAGCGCCGGTTTTTAAATCTGTTGACACTATGAATCTGTATTTGCCACTGTAATCATCTCAACGTGCCACTGTACGCGTCAAGCAACCCGCGCAGATAAAATGTTTGCGGATCGCGGATACACTTACCAGGGACCGCTAATACAGTAGCGTATACACGGTAAAGTGTTGCAGTCATTGCTGAAACATAGTATAACAAACTACCCACGTAATATACGGCATCCGACACCATAATATTTTGGATTACCCCCCTCGTGGTTCCAGTATCTCCGTATTCTGTCACGGCGATTTCGGCCTGGTCGCTTACGAAAGCCGAGTTCATTAACTCTGTTCTGTATGATGTCGGTAGACGCGCGGTGTCTGTTGGCGAAGAACGTGGGGACACCTACGTTGGGCTCATGCAGTATGGAACGTGGAAGACCTGTCTCTCGGTGTTATGTGGGAGCACAATGAACCATCGTGTCTCCATTATTCATCCTTGTACGTCGGGCCGGCTTCGGAAGCCGACTCTGTATGTGGAGAGGGCAGCCGGCGAGTGAAAAAAAAAACAAAAGCAAAGTAAGTACAAGGCAGACAGTGGTGTCACAGCCCGTAGCAAGCGTTTCCGTTGCAGAAGGGGACGTATCTTTCTACTCCCGCGGCTTAACCGTGTCGAATACTCGAGGACGAGGAAAGGCGGCTTCGTCTTTTTCACGCGAGGTCAGGCCGTCTGCCGCCTCTTGCGATGCCGGACGACTACGCGGATACAGTTTGTGCTTTTGTTTTTTGGTTTGCACCGCGAAGGCTTCTCCTGCCCCAGAGTATTGCGTGGCTCGTTCGGGTTTGTCCTCGTCGTCCAAGTCTCCGGGTCGGTGCACACGGAGGTCGTCTGCTTCGACGCATGGGGAGATTTATAATCAAATTAGGGATTGGATGAGGTGCATTTCACACTGCAACTGGAACCTGAGTGGGATCATTGTATATATATAAAAAAAAAGACGATACGTTAAAAGAAACAGTACCGCATCGAAGCGTCAAGTATCACCATAGTTTGGCAATACAAGGCGGAGCTCACTCAGACTCACTCAAGGAATATATTTTGCACATAGGGCTTGCTCAGACTAGACTCACTAAAAGTTCTCTGCAATCGGACCAACTCGGACTCAAACCCGCCAAAATATTACACGCCCAGACACAGTCAGACTCAGATCCGAGTCTGCAGTGAGTTTGCGACACGTCTTTTTACACCTTCTCGTTAGTACTACATAAAGAGCTCTCTTTAAAGGGGCCCTGCAACACTTTTTGAGCATGGTCAGAAAACGCTGCCTATGGGTAATAGAGGACAATGCGCGAGCCAAATATTAAAGCGCAGCATGCGGCCTGGAATTCACAATACGTTATCGAAGTCAAATAAAAATTGCTTTCTCTTCTCTCGACAAATGACGGAAGACGCTCTAAAATCACTCGTAGAAAGCCCATCTATCAGCCGTTGGCTGATTTGAACATGGCGCGCTCAGTCGTTACAGAGATCGCCGTGGGAGGCCGCTACTTGTGCACGCGCGATCGCACTAAAAAGCCGCGAATTCAAAGAGAAAAAAAAGTGCTCAAGGTCATAAGGCGCGGGTGACGTTTTTTTTTTTTTTTTGCCCCTCCCATCCCTCCCTGCTTAGCTTCCAGCAATTTCGTCGGGACGAGAGAAGAGAGAATGCAATTGCAGCATGCTACAAATCTTTGTAACTCTGCTCGCACTGGACCTATTCTTAAAATGTTTGCAGCGTTGAGTTCGTGAGGCAATAAGCTCTTCCAGCGAGTTCATTCCATGGTTACTAGAAAAAAGTGTTTCAGGGCCCTCTTAAATTAAGTCTTTTGAAGATCAAATACTCTTGGGAGAGTCCTCTGAGGCGCGACTCTCCAAAGCGAGTTTACGTGTGTCGCTTTAAAGAGAGTTATACAGGGCTAGACAGGACTCGCTGAAAACAGTAAGAGGTGCCATTTGTTCTTTCTCTCTCTCTGCGCGTGTGGTTAAGCTATTAGGGCATGCCTTCCTGAAACGGTCTATCTGTACAGGAAGACGTTAAAAACTCTGGGCCGTAAGCTCAGTGATTCTTGGCTGACGCGTGCGCCGTGGTGTTTCCTTATGAAGAAAGTCTCATTTTGTTTACAAGCTCAATTAGCTGGTCTCTGCACTTATACATACAAGGGTCTGCTAAATTGAGACATTGTTACAATATTAAGCCATGGACAAGTTGAGATTGCTTGTCAAGGATGCATAGTACTCTCTCACCCTCGCCCGATGCATCGTCCCGTAGTTGTGCTGCGATACACTCTTAATCAAAAACCCCATCCATACGCAGCGCAGTCCAATTTGGAGTTCGAATTTCACCTCGAGGTTCTAGGCCTTACGTGCGTGCCAGAGAAGGCATACAATGTGTACGCTGCAGTCATTCTGTATGCGAAGTCTAAATGGGGTTTCGGTGTATTGTCGCGAGGGGCAAAGGTCAAAACTGATGATTCGACGCTTAACCTAAAACCCCTCAGTAACCGCCTCTCACCCTCGCCCCTCCTACGCGAACTTGTAGTGTTCCCGGTTCATGTGGTGGTTTTGGGACGTTAAACCCCACAAATCAATCAATCAATTCCCGGCAGACCTTGCGAGGACTGCAGACTGTCGGCAGATCATAGCCGCGACCGAAGTACCGACATACTTGTGCGCTATAGATATGCTCCAGGGCACGATTGAGTTTGAATCCCGGGCAAAGTGACTGAATTTGGACGAGGCGAAATGCAAGAAAAAAAAAACGCGAGTGCTGTCATTAAGTGGCAAGTTGAAGAAAGCATGTGGTTATCGACATCCCTTTCATATTACTGCGTGAGGTTCGGCACGTAATGCCCCGAAATTTAATTGACTTGACTTTAAAATCGTTCGAAGTATTGTTAGCGCTTGCCAAGTATCGTGCCTTGCTGCTGTTCTGTCTGGAAATTATTATTTATTTTTAACTGAACGCTCAGTAACGTACAAGCCTATAGCACCGACGCGCATAGCGTAAAAGTCGAGGCAACGCCTTCTGGGCGAAGAAAGGGGCGCAGTCTCGACGTCTTATGTGGTGAAATGGTTGCACTAGAGTGTTTATGAAGGTGAAAATTAATTATTCCATAGAGCAGAGATGTGTACGTATTCATACGTAAAACAACATCAGCAGATCCCACTTACCTTGAAAATCGAGTGTTTGATGATGCATCGAAGGCTTTTGCTACGTTTTTTTTTCCCATGCGCCGTTGGATCACTGGCATGCACAAGACAGAACCCAACAAGAAAAATTATTTATCGATGCACCTACATTAAGTAGTGGCCAGGAGTAACATAGTTAGTACCGATTTAATAGCGTATACGTGTAGTCCCTGATCCGGCGTTTGCAAAGTTTACACGTGCTTCGACCGCTCTCGGTCGGCTCTCGTTGATTGATTCTTAGCGCGTCGTCGGTAGTTTATCGTCTGCGCCGCGTAGTAGATATAGTGCTTCGGTTGGCTGCGGTAGCAGACGACGGCGCTGACGCGTGCGTTCAAGGGCAATCGCCGCCTTGTGCGGTGGCGCTCACGATCGACTGACGCTTTCTTGCATGAGTAGTTTCCGGCATAGAGTTTCTATGTGGTTTTCCGGTAACAATAGCCCGAGCTGTTCCAGGCATCACCGATCACGCGGGACGAGCACAGGCTCTCAATCACGGAGCGTACAACAAACATGCTATCTTTAAAAGACTGTGTGTTCGTCTGCCGTCGGTCGTTGCTGTTGTGAAGCTTGTCTTTTTTCGTTGAAAGGACACTAAAATAAAACAATCAATCTGTTTTACATGAATAAATCGCACTCTAAAAGCTCCAGTGGCAATAATTTCACCGCATAAAATGGAAGTCAAGGTTTCGCGCTTGACGTCACGGAGTTCGAAGTGCATTTTTCGTATTTGGTGCTTTTTCCCCAACAGAATTTACTGAAACTAGGTGTGTTAATCTCTGGCCCGTTCAGAGGACAATGTACTTCATTTTTATCCATTACAAACGGCGTATGTTCCAGCACTCTCCGTCGAAATCTATGACGTCTCGGCGACTAGTGTGCGAATCTCAAGGTGGCGTCGCTATACCCGCACTTTCTCTGCAATGTTTCTCTCTTGCCAAGCACCCTCTCGCGGACAACGTGGTGATTTTGGTATATTTAAAGACTAATTTACTAATACGAGATAGGTTGTTTTTTAGGAGCGAAGCTCCTTAAGTCGTGGGCTGTGCGTCCCCTGTATGTAGCCACCTCTCGTTCAGTTCTAAGTATTACGCTAGCCACCGCCCGATCTAAAGGGTACAGCCATATCCATCCGTCCATCCGTCCGTCCGTCCGTCCATCCATCCATCCATCCATCCATCCATCCATCCATCCATCCATCCATCCGTCCGTCCGTCCGTCCATCCATCCATCCATCCGTCCGTCCGTCCGTCCGTCCGTCCAAAAGATGCAAGATGTTATAAACTAGACGGCGGTACGTGTAGTTGATTATGAAAGATGCGAGGTGTTATAAAATAGGAATGATGCCACATATGGCGCGTGTCATCGTTCGATATAGTGCGGCGACGTACGCTAGGGGGAGCGTTGCAATAAAATCGAGTGGGCAAAATGTACGGAGGATTCATGGTTTACCAGGTTTACCTCCGGAGCTTCGCCCACTCATCATCATTCACTTCGTGGATATGGCGGCATTTTTTTTATGCAGTATTTCTTTCAAGCTATGTGGGCTTCGTTCTGCGTTAACAATTGACAGCGACTGCTATGCGACACGCGCAAGAGCGAACGAAGTGAGGTTTCCCGCTAACTCCACGCAACGCGATCAGACGGAGCGCGTGGAAATGGAGCCACCGTTACATCATTTTACGCAAGTGCCCCATTCTTGGTGGTCTGTTGTGTCGCCGCGGTGCGGGCGGAGGCCCCAAACATTCGTCATTCGTGGTAGGAGCCTCACTTTACGGCCCCGAAATAGCGCTCGCGGTGAGATGGGGGAGGGAGCGGTCGCCGCGGTGTAAAAGCACATCTCTCTGGTCGTCCGCGGGTTCGTTTGAAGCGCTCGCCGAACTGCACTGCTTTGAAGCCCACGCAGTCAATTAATCGGAATGCCGCGAGCGAAACAAGCCCCGGTAGAAAATCGGGTTTCGCGCCTCGAAAAATGAAAAAAAAAAAGTCGCCGCAAGCAACTTCTCAATGCCGGTTGTAAGAGCAAAAGAGAAAACTCGCGCGGCTACACGCAACCTCCCCGTGTTTTGTTTTTTCATATACCGGTTTCGTCGTCTTTTTTGCGCGCAACAGCGAGCGGCGCTAGGAGCGTCACATTCGGCGGAAGCTGCTTGTGTGTATTTCGGGAAGGACCTCCCCCTTCGCCTTGCCGTGTGCGCGCTCTCTCCGACAGCGGCTCGCTGGCTGCTCGGGCGACCCGGCGTTTGGTGGATTCGCTCGCAGGATTTCAAGCTGGACGGTTGTGCCCTCGCGATCTCCGACTTCAGCGTAGCTCCCGCCGACTGGTTCGCCCTCCGCGGTCTCCTGACGCCGTGTAGCTCTCGCATTGTGGCACCCCGCCCTTGGACTGCTTCGACCGGATCCCCACTTTCCTATCTCCTTCTTTTTCCTCTCGTTGGCTGTCTTCTTCTGCTTCTACTTTCCTTCTATTCTTTTTATCCCTCCTTCACCCCACCCCTATAAGGCACTGCGCCGTGTCGCCTGAAGGCAGACAGAAATTAGGTGCCTTTTTCCTCTTCATTCTAATCACTACCACCACCACCGGCGTTTGGTTCGCAGCGGCAGCAGCGCAGGAATCATCGCCACCGTGGTTTTCTGAACGCTACTAGCCGACCCTACGTTAGCGAGAAGAAACGGTTCCACCTGTCCCGCTGCTAGTCGCGTTTGCTTCGAACGCCGTCGCTGCTCTTGCCGCCGGTGCCTCCCCAAAAGAGTCCCGCCCTGCTGTCGCCGTCAGACTTGTTTGGATAGATGTCTGAAGACCGTCTCAACGCTGTGCTCACTCGGCTCGCGGGACTTCGAGTGGCTCGAGATCACCTCGGTAAGCGCTTTCTCAGAACGTCGTTCGAACTCGCTTCTTTGCGCCCATTTAGACTGATAGACGTGCTACTGTACAGCTTTGCTATTGTTTCTTACATTTTTTACGCGCGCCGATGTGTCGTCTGCTTCCAGTGGACTGGCTTCTTGCGTTTTTTCGTTCTGGTTCTTCCCTCTCGGACATGTTTGATTTCGAAGCCGGTTGACTCACGGCAGTGTGGGTGGCGAAAGACTCCGTTTTAGCTCCTTTTGCGAGACGATTTGTGGAGGTCTTCTCGCGTTTTCGCCCTGCAACGGAGCTATCGGTGCAGCTGGCGCTTGATCACTCGGGCGCGACGCGCCTCCGCCTTCAAAATCTTCGAACACAAACAGGTTTAAATGACGCGCATCGTTAAACTGTTTCTTTCTCGTCTGCCCAACTTCTGCTGCCTGTTACGTGTACTGTCTATTTTGGTCTGGCACTTACTCTGCGTGCACCTGAACTTGCATGCCGGCTGCTGACTGGACACCGACCACCCACCTACACCCCTCCTTTTTTTTTTCTCCTGCGGCGCGTTGTTTTGAGCTGTGCAGGACATCGGGGGGTTTTACTGTGCGAGTCCTTATTCTTTTTTTTTTCTCACTGACCCTTGGAACGGAGCCTACGCTTTTTGTAGAGGGGCAAAGTCGACAGGCAGGTGGCGATGACAGGCCTCTCGAGATTTTTGCGTTTCTTTCGCTAAAAGCTCGCCCATCTTTCGGTGCCCACAACGGCGTTGAGTGGCCGGATACAGCTGTTTGTGTACGGGCGCACCAAGCGCGTTTTTTACTTCGCAGCTGCATTGTACTCGAGCTTCGTCGTGCTGGCGCATATTCGCGTATCGTATAGAGATTTTCAATTGGCCGGTGATGTCAGCTGACGCCTCATTCTTGCATTTATTAGACAGCTTTCGCAGTGTGTAGTACGCCACTGATTGCTGTCAGAGCATGTAGTGCATTTCATTGCTTATAACCGGCAACTTTTAGTACGTTTGGTGAAATCGCTTACCTGTGGTTAATTAGTTTAATTCGTGCATGTGTAAATTACGGCAAAGGTTATCTTGTACAGTTGACATTTCATTGTGAAAGAGATCGTTGTCGTTGTTATGCGCTGCTAATTATATTTATGATCACATTTTTATTTACTATGGCGCAGACATATTTTGTATATAAACTGTATATGTGACGGCTCACAGTGTACCAAAAAGGAATTAAGAACAACAGGACTGTGCAATCAAAACCAAGTAAAGCATCGGCAAATTCCTTGTAAACACTTTGCAGCACGACCTAATGTGTTTAATTTGCAATAAGCTTCATAGAAAATATTCTTCATCCAAAGACTTAGATTACACACTAGGAAAATATTCACGCACAGATTTTGGTTTATATGAAAAATATACTCTTCACTGAAGGCTATCAAAGATGATCGCAGTCGTGCTGTTACGAACTTTAATCCAAATTATCTATTCCTAGGCTTCCTTCTTCGTTATGAAGTGCATGCACAAACTGTCATTCATGTTGGACGTACAGGATATTTGTCATGACAAAATATTGCTTTGGCAAGATGTGTTCCATATTTCGTCTCATATATGAGGTTGCTACATAGTGTGTGGTCCGATTAAGGACCTAAATAGTTTGAGAGGCTTTGCAGTTTTCTAGTGTATAAGCACATCTTGAAATGGGAAAGCATAGTTGAGCATGGTCACTTCTGTCACTTTCTCTTGTCTCCGAAGGTCTGGGAAATTCTTGACCTGTAGGAGTGTTTGAATGGCCCTTGTCAGCACTTGCTAAGTATGCAGATATAAAATGAAACACAGCCATAGTTCAGTTTTTTTTAAAGAAATGCTCGTACTCATTCATTAGAATAATGTAATAAGAGTTCAACTACATGAAAATTGGAACTGTGATGCCATAAGCGTTTTGAGACAAACTGAAAATAGTACCAACATTTAGATGGCCATGTTCTATATGTAGCTCAGCTCATCTTCTGAAAGGTAGGGCAAAAGAAGCAGCATGTCTTGTGCAGGACTGTTGTAACAGTAATACGCTTCATACATGAAATATTCTTGTATCGTCAAAGTGGACAAGGCTGCCTAGCATTTCGCTTCTGTGAGCAGTTACACAGATCTACTTCTGCACCTCCTCCATTTCAAGAAGTATGTTTTCTAAATGACTGTCCCCGTTACAGACTAAAAACCTGGACATTTACCTAGTGAGAAGGCTTGTGAGGCTGGCTATACACAAAGTTATAAGTGCTAGAAAGGCTTTGTTATGAAAAAGCAGAGGCTGAGTGTTTCATACACCAGGACTTGTAGCATTTAAGGCAGTATTTTGTGCAGCTAAGACATAGGTGCATGTTAGCAATTTACTATTGCCTAATACACATAACTTCATAATGTAGGCATTGTCGCCCTTGGCAGGTTTGTTCCCATCATAATCCTTGGAGGCCTTCTCTTCTAGTGCTTTGCCACATTTCATTTGCGCTGAGAATACTTGCTTGAAGTACGGTGCTAGCGCTCTGCTTTTAGAATTACATGACTATGCTCTTCTCTTGCTTCTTTATTGTGAAAAAGACACTCATTCTGTATGAGCAGCTGAAAACTTCGCTAACATTTTATTTTTTCACGGGTGGAATGATACTATAATCAGCATATATTACGCTTGGTGAGGTGTAGCCTCCAGTTTTGTCAATTGTTTGTGTTTAGGTTTTCTTGATTTCAGAGTTGTTTGGTATTACAATGTGTGCGATGGGTTGAATATGTCTGAAATCATTTGGCAAACTGCTTATGTATTTGGTCAGCCCAACTTGAATCATGGTCAGCGCTGTTTTATACTCCTAAATGGAGCTCTTACAACCTTGTCACATAGTTCAGGAATGCTTAAATTCGCTAGACAAAGAAAAACCAAATGTGAAAGTAATGAATACCGATTGATCAATGCCAAGGTTAGCAGATGTGGACTGCTCCAGTGGAAAGACCCAGAAAATAGAGATGTTTGGCATGAGCCTAATCGGGAATGCTCTACAGAATCTTCTTGAATTCTCATCAGGAATTTTGCTTCCATACTTCAAATGTACCTTCTTATTTTTGTGGACTCATAGAAATGGCTTCATTTATTTGTACTAATGTGTTGAGTAGCATGAAGTGAATAATTACAATTAATAAAACTTCGATAGATTTAATACTAATACTCCTCTGCATGGTACTATATATGTACTTGTGTCTGCACTGATTATATTATTAATGTGAAGAGCAAGTGGGACGTGTCCAACATCAAAATGCAAGAGCATTAACATCTGCTGATATTATTGTCTGTAGAAACGTAGCACTGTTTCATATACCTGTCCCCCCCTATTTGTTGTGGGCCTTAAGGGCATTTTGAAATCAAGATAGAAGAATATACAGCATTCATAGCCCACCCTTTGGACTCCTTTCAGGCAGTGTGACAACCATGTCAGTGCCGGAGTTGGCTGCGTTGGTGGACCGGCTGGAGCAGGTGGCCTTCCGGCTGGAGCGATGCGAAGGCCAGGCCTTCGGAGGTGGAGGAGGTTCTC
This sequence comes from Rhipicephalus microplus, assembly GCF_013339725.1. NCBI lineage: Eukaryota > Metazoa > Arthropoda > Arachnida > Ixodida > Ixodidae > Rhipicephalus > Rhipicephalus microplus. The sequence goes on along the minus strand of NC_051169.1, from coordinate 87,864,367 downwards.
CTGCCGCACGCCTTTTGCAGCGTGGCACCTCGGTGGAACTGGTGTCAGCCTCGGTGCAGGGTTTCGAGGCTCTCCTCAGAGGACCCGTGCAGGCCTATCTCAGCCTCAGCCGCACCATTGGTGGAGACGTCCAGACTCACGTAGGTGCCCACTTCCATGAAGCTTTCTACTGTATTCAGTGCGTCGTGATTCAGTGTCTCTGCTTGTCCACCCACCATCCCATGTCGCGTGGTCGCGCAGTAGTTGATACAGGCCAAAAAGAAGGCTAACAATGCTCAAAATCAGTGAAAAGTAACTGCAGGAATAACCAAAATTTAGTCTCAATACTTGACCTAAAATTGCAAGAAATGCTTCTGAAGTATCTGCCTAATGCTGGCGACGTGCTAGAGTGCCACTAAGTCAGCAAGTGCACAACTGCCAAGAGAATGGCTGGCTTGAATGAGTTTCACAGTAGTGCTGCATTAAGTGCAGGATTCAGACCTTCAGCAAGACCTACCTACACGGTAACTACGGGGGGTGGGGAGGGGGGGTGTTCAAGGAAATAAAATATACTGAACGACATTGTTAGTATAAATGAAAAATTTACTCGTAACATAAACCGTACCTCTGAGCACAATGCTCCCATTGATAAGCAAGCCGAAGAAATCCTTGTCGCCTGAATTTCTGTGGCCATGACAAGATGCGGTCCTTCATAGTGTTCCCGAGTTTGTAGTCAGAGTTGAAGCGCTTCCATTTCACTGTTATTTTTCCAGTTTCTTTACATCACTTACACTTCCCATGTTACACTCCTATCACTCTTCACTAGGTCGCCCACCTTGTCGATGAGATCAGCCATGATAAATGTATTTGCCTGGCCTGGTCTCGGGTCATCAACCACACTCTCAAGGCCGGCGTGATAATGGGCCCTCCACTTTCTCACCCACTTGTCAAACACACGTTCCTCTCCTACACAGTGATCCTCCGGCTATACCTTCCGCTGACCGAAATTGGATAACCCCTTGCTGCTCCTCAATCGTTGAATTTCGCAATGTGAACACCCTCCTGTCCTCGCACGCACTGTCACGTAATTTTGACGGCACACTTTATGAGAGCCTCTGCTCTCTACTGCGTGTGTGGGTGCCCACACATGCTCCAACCCATAGTGGACACTCAAACTGCATCCCTCGACGTCTCGCTGTGTTCTCACATAGCACCATAGGCATCTGTGATAATTGTTATGCTGTTACGACGTTTCTTACCTTTTCATTTGAACACCTCTGGTACATTAGTGCCACATAAACTGCAGAATTAGTGCTTAATTAGACCTGCATTAATTTAACATCAAGCGCTGGATTCGGAGCTTTTTATTCAAAGGAACTGCATCACTTTTACGATTCAGCGACCATGGGAACAATAGGTAGTACATGGATTTGCCTAGTTTTCGTGCTTGTGGTTTCGAACGTGCTTGTGGTTTTGTTTATTGATCTGTTTTATCTTCTGTATTAGATAAAAAAAAACGTGGCTCATTGCGAACCTCGTATGTTAATTTGAATAGCTCAGCATGAAAGTGTCAATGTGGCAAGGTTGAATTGCTGAACTGTTTAAAATTACTTGTAGTTTCAGGAGTTAAAAAAAGCCACACTGGGCCAAAAGAAAGAAGCTTAGTCAAATTTATGTACTCCCCATAATATACATGATCGCTGAAGCATCTAACATTGCAGCTCCCATACACACTAGTGCGAAATTTACCTTTACTGTACTAAATTGAAACCTCCGTGATGCAAATGTGACAAGGCAAGAAAAAGTATTCATATCATCCAAAATTCGCATCACCAGAAAACTTTAAAAATCAGTTTGAAAAATGAAAAAAAAATAATAAAAAAAACCTGGCATACATATTCACCAATTGTTTTTCAGTGTTGCAGCAACAATATGAAAAGGTCTGAATGATTGCCAGTAAAGTTTCTAGACTTAAAGGACCATTCTTATACTCACAAATATAGGGCGCGTGTGCGAAAGCGGATGCGTTGCGTCCCAAAGCAGTTAGTAATCCCAGTTAGTACACTTTTCTGCGTGGCACTAAAGTACTGAGGCAAAAGCGACCTATGGAGCGCTTTGCACACAATAAGTGAAGTGAAGAAAATTTGTCTTTTTAATTCTTATCGCAATGAAGCGAGGGTTGTTTTCTGGAAGATTTACAGTCATGCCTCCACTATCAGGAAGTTGGCTTAAAATTTTAGTATTGCTTGCAAAGCAGAGCTGGCTGGTGTGCACGTTACCAACAGTCGTGCATGTAGATGTGAAATCTAGCTCCTCCTCCAACACAGTCCCCTTCCTCTTCCTGTCCTCGTCTGCCTTTTGTAGGGCGTCTTATGTTGAAAACATTTCAGGCAGGTGTGAACACTGTTGAACATCACTGCCTCGAGCACAGCAGCGCATATTGATGCATCGAAAAAAAAAAGCGTTGCCAACGGCATTAAGGCATATTAGGGCCTCCAAGATTCGCGAGAGCAATCTTGGAAGATTCCACATCCTGTTTATGGCCGATCCTGACAAACTGGCAGCGCTTCGTAAATGTCCGCACTTTGGTGTTTCGCAGCTGTGGGTGATTGACGTGTCTTCCGCGGCAGCGCAGGCAGCACCTGTTCAATCCTGCAAGGTAGCATGAGTTCATATCATATGTTGCGGGCCAGAAATGGTTCGCAACAACCTTACTTATTGGCCTCGAATGTAAGCAAAATTGGTATCACCCCGAAATTTGTACGAGCTGTAATCGTATCACCGAGGTTCCACTGTATTATTAAAATATATGCCCACAACAATTATGCATTCCAGTCATGCCAGTGAAATTGAAGAGAAAGGCAAGAAAATGCATATTTGTGGGCAATGTGACCGCAACATTGTTGAGAAAGTGAAATTATGGTAATTGATCGGGCTAGCTGGTTTCTGTTACAATTCGACTGCACATGTGTATGAACTTGAAATGTACAGTACTTGTAGATTAAAACAGACAAATTTAGGGTGTGTTTCAATACTCACCGTAGACGGCTAAATAGACAGCTAAATAGACAGCTAAATGGACGGCAACCATCTTAAGTCTCATTCCAATTCTCACGTAGCCAGCAACATAGACAGCTTCAAGAAGACCGCATCGTAGACAAATGTGATGCAGGCTACTTAGCTGTCTAAACAAGATGGTGGCTCAGAAAATCGCTCAGATAGATCAAATCTCGCCGGAATGATTGTCTGCACACAGGCAGACACTTTCCCAGACGCTCAGTGTGAGTAACATTTTTTTTTTTTATTTCAATACTAAATAAGCCAGAAATTACAACTATTACGTTTGTTTATTTTAGCTTTTTCTTCTCGACGCAAGGTGGCAAATCGTCGCGTAAAAGCCGTCTAAATGTGTTCCATTTCTCGGACAGCATGGGCTCGATGCTGTCTTCTAAGCAGTCTTTGTAGACTGTCTACGTGCTGTCTAATAATTGGAACACAGCGTTAGGGCTAAGTAACGGCCATGCTTTCATTTCCGTCGTCTGCACTTCAGGTCGTATCAATGTAATTTCGACTCAAATGCCTAGATCAGACCCTACATAATTTGTAGAGACCGGATTCATTGAGACGTGTGGTCATCTTGAGCAATCAATTGACCATACCAGTCGTTAGACAAAAAAAATTGCTAAAACGTATTACACCTTCTATTGTCTTTCAATCACAAGGTATATGTTGCCAAAAGGTGACGTGCTCCGAATAACTAGGGAAGCCATGGGCACGCTATAATATAATGTATGTTCTGAATCTGCTTGCATGCATTATAATTCCCCCCCCCATCCAATTTACAGGCAAGCATGGTGGAGAAAGCTTTGATGACGCAGCGACAGTTCCTAGGTGTCGTGGCCAAGTCTCGACAGCCTGACAAGGTAAAGCAGAGTTATAGATTGTTTGAAATTTCATGCGTATCTGTGCTGTAAATCTGAAAATTGAGCTACAACATGTTTTTTTTTTTGGTACATGCAGCATGGCCTCGTCACTCTTCTGCAACCAACGTCGGAGCAGATTCAAGCAATTCAGGTACTTCTCTTTCTGTGATCTTACTCCCCGCCGCAGTGGCTGCATCATTGCGCTGTTGATTCTTGACCATGGCTGGTGCATTTCAATGGGTGTATAGTACAAATAGACCCGTGCATTTAGGTTTCGATGCACATTTAAGGACCCCAGGTGGTTGATATTATCGGAGTCTTCCACTAAGCCTTTTAATCACATCGTGGTTTTGGCATGTGAAACACGAAAATTTTTTTTTATCTATAAATCAGACTAAAAAAAGCTAGATTGTATGTGAAGGTGTGGAAGGACTTCTTTGAGGTAAAGGGCGTGTAAAATACCTCCAATGTATTTAAGCATTTCAAGCAAACGTGCGCATTGTGTGCAGAATGCTGTCGTGATCAACAATTCTAGACGTGGTAGCGCTACAAGCCGTCAGTGCACCACAAATTCCAAGAAACAATCCCACCTTCTTTCTGGGCCTTTCAGCCCTCCGCATGACGCACTGTGCCACATCTTTGACGCGCCAATCCTAATATGCCAAATATGCTGTTATTAGTCGAGCAAGAGCCTTCGACTTCCAATCAGCCAGCAAGCAGCTGTTCATGCGCTTGTTGTTGTTCGTCGTGCTTTCCGTGAGCGTGCAACAGGTGCGGGGCACGGCGTGTCCCCATACGGGCCCATCACTTCGGCGATCCTTTAAAGGCGTGCGCGCAATGCAGGTTCCATACTGGGACGATTACGGCTGCCACGGTTCTCGAACAAGCACGCAGCTACAACGCAACTGACAGAGTGGATGGCCGTAGTCACGGCAACCAGATGTAGATGGTGTTTCAAGCAGCGCGTCGGCGATGTATGCCATGCGAGATCGGGAGGGGCATGGGAGGGGCCCTCGGCAAGAGGGCAAAGCGGCGTGAGAGAGGATACCAGCAGAGGGAAGCGCAGGAGAGAGCAAAAGGTGTGCTTGTCACGGTTTCGATAATCAAACGCGTCTAACTCCGTCATTACTGCACTGTTTCGAAAAATTCTCATGGCTGTGTGTTCGTCGTACAGTCGTGCACAGTTTCCCCACCACAACTGAATTTTGATCTCCAGGTGGTTTATGGGCCCTTGAAGGCATAGAGCACTGGTGATAAGATAAGGTGTCTGATATTCAAGGTCATTCTTTTATGTAGCTTGCGGTATTTGCAACAGATTTTATGCAGAACTGGAAATTTGCCTGCTGTGGTGACTTAGTTGTTTAGCATTGTGCTGTGGTGTTATGCTACTGGGAACATGGTTGCAGTTTCAGTTCATAATTACTGCAATTAATTTGGATAAGACTCGGCACAAACACACTCGTGCTTAAATTTTGGTGCCCTTCAAAAGAACCCAGCTCGTTGTGACAGAAGGGTACACGGGACCGATCGTCTGGCTACATCGAAGGTGAATGGAACAACTGAGCGAGCCAGTGCCCCGTGCTCGTGCTCGTGCCCGCTGCCCCTTCTTCTTCCTTTATTTGCAACACACTCCCGTGGCCGGCAAATTCGCGGGAATGTTCGGGTGCACAGTGGAGGAAGTTGAGGTGCACATTGGTGAGCAAGACGCGAACGAAAGAAGGGGGGGGGGGGGGGGCTGTGTTAGACAGCGACGATGGACGGCTCTGAGGAGGGGGTGAAGCTTGGGGAGGCGATGGCTTGTCTTGCAGGTAAGTCGTCCAATCTCGATGTGATGTCCAAAATACTTTGTGCTCACGTTGTTAGCCATCTTGAGGTCACAGTAGGGGCTTTTGCGCTTCTTGCGTCGCTTGAGGAGTTTGATCTTGGCCTGCTTTTGGAAACTTGCGAGGTTTCCTGTTAATTTGTGCGCTCCTTGAGCGGAGGGTAAGGGTGGCTGACTGGTTACCAAGTATTGCTGTGGAGCCTGGAAACCGGTTCCCTCCTGCATCTCTACTTGTACTTTCATGAAGCTCGGGAGGTCTTTCACTTTTGACCAGGCTTCCTTCTGCCATTGGCGATAGAAGATGCTGAGGTCTGGAGGTAACGCCTTCAAGAGGACGTGCCGCAGCACCGTGCAATATTCTGGAGACACGCCGAGACCTTCTAGGGCGTTCGTGTGGAAGGTGGCTTCATCATATAGATTTCGTGGCTTGGTCACGTCGGCGGATCTTCGGAGTAGTGCGACTGACAGCAAACTATCGAGATGGTCGTGGACTAGCATGCTGCGACGGCCGAAGGGGTCTGACAGGATTTGAATGGCGACGTTATAGTTCGCTTCGGTCAGGTGAATGCTTGGAATGGCTGATTTAGCTGCCCCAGCCATGTATGCTAATAAGTATTGGAACTTATCGGGTTTTGGGATTTAGTGTTGTGGATGCTTGCTTGGAACTGGTTCCAGAATCCTTGCCAGTTACGTTGTTCTCCGGAGAAACTAGGGATGTACAGCTCGGGCAGTGCGATGCGAGAAGACGTCGTTGGAATCAGAAGGCCGGGTGAAGGCAAGGTCGCAGTTGGCTGCGATGTGCATGCGAAAGGGTCTATGCGTGGAGTGGTTGCGACGGCGATGGATGCAGGTGGGGTTCGTGGCCGCGGTGTAGTTGCGCGACGAACCCTTGCTTGAGCGCAGATGACCCGATCTTCGTATTCGTTGGCGGTAGTCAAGTCTGCCTTCAGGTCCTCACCATCTAGCGCAGCTTGAATCTCCTTGTCGGTGGTGATGAGGTGAGCGTGTTTCCCCACAATGATGTCGATGACCTCCTATAGCCTGTCAACCGGGGTCATCTAGTAGGCCAAAAGGGTGTCGAGCATCAATATTACCTTGGTGATGGCTGTCCAGTAGAAGCCGTGCTGTACTCTGAGTTGATCTATTGTCAAAAGAACTCAGCTGGTTGTGACAAACGAAAAAGTGGACCCGGGACCCGATCGTCTGGCTACATCAAAAGTGGACAGAACAACTGGTCACAATTAAGTGCGGCGCATTGGGTCTCTCTTAACCAACTTTGCCTTGCGTTTCTTTTCCTTAGCTGCTTTGAGCAAGTGAAGTACTATTAATAGGAGGTCATACGAAGGCTGGGATTATGGAAAATGGTTCACTTGCTTTTCTTGTTTTCGCTAGATAGAAATCACTAGCATTTGAACAGATTGGGTGTAGGCCAGTTTTCAGGGTGTCTTGTAAAAGAGTTTTTTCCGAGCATTATATTTACAGGGTATGTAGGGCTTGCTAAAAGGTCAGATGTGCAAATAGATTTTTAGTGTGCGGTTTGATTAGTGGCCAAATAAACATAACGAAATTGGCATTTTCTGTCTCCTTGGAGACATTACGGGAAACAGTCTCCACTACCTTTGCATTTTCTGTCTACCTTGGGACACTGTGGGAAACAGTGTCCCTACTACTTTTGGGAAACCAGTGATTAAAATTCCATCTTGACAGAATATAGGGGTCCATGTTGTGTGTGACGGGTACCAAAAGATAGACGTGTGTTGCGCAATTCTGCTAGTTCACATAAATCTGTTTTTTCTTCTTTTATACTGCCGTCCTCTATAGTGGATCAGTGAATTCAGTGGTTGGCTACTGATCCAAAGGTTTCGGGTTTGATTGCAGCCGATGCGGTCGCATTTTGACAGAAGCAAAATGTTAGACTTATGTACTGTGCAGTGTCAATAGATGTTGGATAACGCCAGTTGGCCGAAGTATCCAGATCACATTATTATAGTGTCTCTCATAATCATATCATAGTTTTGGGACCTAAAACCCCAAATATTATAATTCCTTTATAATACCCTTGGCTGTGGCTTGAATTAATTGCATGGCAGCACGCTTCACCACCTTCTCTAGTGTGCATAACCTTTATTTTGAAAACTATTGCAGGATTTCAGGGAGAAGAACCGCACCAGCAAGCTTTTTAACCACTTGTCGGCGATCAGCGAATCCATTGCGGCTCTAGGATGGGTGACAGTTGTGAGTAGCCTCTTATCTTTCGTGAGACTCACGGTGGGAAAGTGTCAGTTCAAAAGCATTCGCCAACATTGTCTGACGAGCTTTCTTTGCGTGTTTCGTTTCTGTGAACAGGCACCTGCCCCAGCTCCGTTCATCAAGGAGATGAGCGATGCCTGCCAGTTCTACACCAACAGGGTTCTAGTAGACTACAAGGAGAAGTGAGTTTAACGTAGTATATTGCGGAATGTGTGGGGTTATTCTTGACATGGGAAAAAGGCAGAGGCTGTTCGTGTTCAGAGGTTCAATCAATCAATCAATCTCACTTTTATTGACAAAACAAAAGCAATTATTACAAACTAGCTGGACCTTTAGCCTACAATGGCTAGTGGTTGGTTCATATCAGAGTACATAACAGATTAATAGAGCATATATATTTAAGCACTTATATATGAATATACCTACATGCATGTTCATATACTCATATAAAAACAAATGATAAAGCAGACAATATGTAATAGGTCAAGTACATAATCACATCCTTGCAACTTATATAACGTCAAAAGGTTCAATACACCGCCAAACATGATAAGAAACCAGAAAAACAAAGTCTTCACAAGCATTGATCTTGCAAACAAAATATTTTTGCACCGAGCTTGAAGTTGCATGGGTATTTTGTTCCAAATTTTTATTCCATAAAATTTCAATAAACGTTTCTCATATAAGTTAAAATTAGTAGGTAAGTTAAAACTGCCGTTGGATGCGTGTCTAGCTTTTTGGGATGGTATGTTGAATAAACTGGAGGAGAAGGAAAAGCTAGTGCCTATAAACAGAAAGGGCCGCCTTATAATCACGAAGGGCCGAAACTGATAGGATTCAGGCTATAATTCATATAGCCTGAATTCTTTTTTTCGCCCCATGGAAAATGTACAAATTCAGGTTGAAGATTCTTGTGCGCAAGATAAGTGTCCATAAGTACTCTTGCATCATTTGCTGCTTGGAATAAGACTGATTGATTTGTTTAAAGAACAGAGTAGTGGGAACCTAGCACAAACGTTTCCTTCATGTTTGCATGTATTTGCACTGAACAAACTTTGGCATGGCTGGCAAAGCATCTGGCACGTTATGGCTAAAACGGTCGGTACTGCAGCCGAAACTACAGAGAACTTTGAAGTTACACAATTGAATGATGTATCTGTTTGGTAGTTTTCCTTACACAGAAAAAACACATGCAAGGAGTTGTTTTTTGAGCCTGCAGAGATTGTTGCACAATGCTTATTTTCTGTATAATTCAAAATTGTGTTTTGAATTGTCATGTTCTTTTGATTTATTGCTCACATTGAGTATGGGAAAAATCCTGATAAAATGACCTAGAAGAGTATAGAGATTAAATTTTTTTTGTTTATACCTGAATAAGGTCTCTAGGTAATAAATATTGCATTGTCTGCATTGACAGGCATATGTTGAGAAGGTCTAGCACTTTGTTTTTTTGTTCCAATAAACTCGATGCCAGAAAACATTGTTCTGCTGAGCACTTTTTTGTAGCCTTCACAATCGACCTCCATGTGTTATTGTTAGAACATAGCATGGGATGTGTGAAAATGGCAAATTTGCTTGTGGTGATGACCTTTGCCTGCAAGAGCATGTCACACTTGTTTCTTGTGCGGTGGCCATGTGACACTTTTTTAACCTGTATTTGGGAAACATTAACAATCTAGTTAAGATGTGTGAACATTTCAGCCAAATTAACTTTCGGGGTTTGCATGCCCCCGCTCTTCCCCCTGTATTTTCCAGCAAACTCATAGCAACGGCAGGAGAAAGAAAGCAAGTGTGGGGCTCATGCGATAACTACTGTTACGCTTGATTCTGTCATGCTGCATTTATCATTGCCATCAGCCCAATTGCCCACTTTATTGATCTGCTCCGCCTTACCACAGTTTCTTCTATTGCTGCCTTGAAGCTGGAATAAAAGCTCCGTTCTGCCTAAAGATACATCTTGAGTTTGGTAGTGTATTGAACTGATTCGCAACTGGTGAATACCCGAAACCAACAGCGCTGGATTGCTTGCCCATCTGCAGGGACAAGACGCACGTGGACTGGGCCCGCTCGTGGCTCACCGTGCTCTCGGAACTTCAGGCCTTTGTGAAGGAGCACCACCTGACTGGTCTTGTGTGGAATCCAAAGGTAATAGTGATCGAATCTCTATGCACCACTCTATTTGTGTAATTGTACATTTCATAGACAACACCCGCCATGATAGCGTAGTAATAGTGATCGAATTTATATGCACTACTCTGCAGTGAAACCTCATTAAACCGTACCCGCTTAAACGATAGTTTCGTTTTAAAAAAGTAGTAAGGTCAAATCTCCGACTCGGTGGCCATTGAATTATGCATTTCGTACCTGCATAAATTGTATCAGCTTATTGCGTATGTATCGGTTAATAAGTAGTCTTCCAATTTTCATTGCACACTCGCTGCGGCATGTCGTTCCCCACTGGGCGTCCCAACAAAACAGCAAGCCCCAAAGATCGAAACACGCCTCGCTTGTTTGTGTTGCTGATGATGGTGGCTGTGTTGGTGACTGCCATCTTTTGGATTTTTCTGTAACAAGAAGCACTCGGCCAGCTAGGCTTCTGGTGTTGTCCACGCGATGGCACTTTGCACAAACACGCAAACACGGTGTGCGCTTGCTTTCGTTTCTTTGGTTCTTTGACACTGTGCATAGGTGTTCTCTGGTTGTTCGGTGCCGTACAGCTCTCGCGTCGTTTTTCACGTGTTCTGTATGTGTGCTTGTGGTGCTTAGTACTTGCGTCATGCCGAAGCTGGGACAAAAGCATCGAGTGCTGAAAATAGAGGAGAAATTGGACATAATTCGCGCTATTGAAAGTGGCGAGACGTGCACCGACGGCAAGCATGCAAAAGACAGAATATCAGTGGCATTTTGCGTAAACCTGACTGGAACCAACAAAACTTTGCTCCTCGTGATTGGAAAGTCTGCGAAGACTAGATGTTTGAAAGGCACCCGATTGCCATCAGGGGTTATCTATTGCAGCAACACCAAAGCATGGATGACAGCAAAACTCTTTGAGGAGTACGTGCGCCTCATCGATCGTCGTTTTGCGGCTAAGAACAGAAGAGTTATTATGTTAGACGCTTTGGCGCACATCGCCCTGGACAACCTGACGACTGTGAAGTTGGCGTTTCTGCCACCAAACACAACAGCGATTGCCCAGCCTTTGGACCAAGGCATCATTTGAGCTGTAAAACAGCTCTACAAGAAGAATCTGCTGCGCAGATCTCTTCTCGCCATTGAATGTGGCAAATTATTCTCCATCGACCTGATTGGCGCGATTCACCTGCTCGAATACTCGTGGCAGCAGGTTGATGCTACGACAGTTCCAAATTGCTTCAAGCGTGCTGGCTTGAGTGTGTGTGCGGGCAACGCAGATGACGCTAGTGACACCGTCGAATAGACTTCGGATATCGTAGACGAAGCTTGCGAAACTGTGCTAGCTGAAATGCTGAAGCAGAGGGCGTTACGAAAAACATTTCCATCCATGACTTCAGAGATGCAGACAGCGGTATGCAGACGTCTCCATACATGTCCGACGAAGCCATTGTTGCTTCGGTTGTCGAAGTGTCACCAAATGATAGTGATGAGGACGACATGGAAAGCGACAACATGGGTGATCCGGGTCTGACAGTGGCCGAAACTGCGCATTGCGTCAGCGTCATGCGGGTATTTGCCAAGAAGAGGGGGGCTGGCGGAAAAGCTGGCTTGCAGCATAAGTCAGTTTGAGGCCGCTGTCATTGCTGCTAGGCCGCCGCGTTGTCAAATGAAGACTACCGACTTTGTCACGCAAAGTTAATAATTTACTGCAAGTTTCGCACTGCCTGAAGTTTTTTTTTTTTGACAGGTAAGTGGGTGACCTGACGCTATTTCGGTTAAGCAGTACTACCATTTAGTATTCCGGCCAACTATGGTTTAACGAGGTTTCACTGTATTCATGTAATTGTACATTTCAGAGACAACACCAGCTGCGATAGCTTAGCACCTAGGGTGTCTCGTTGCCAAGGTCTAGGGCACGGATTCAATTCTCGGTCACATATTGATAGGGAAAATGCAAAGAACACCCATGTACTTAGGTTCAGGGGCACATAAACAAAACCCAAGTGTTCAGGATTGATCCGTATTTGCCCATTATGGCATGTCTCGTAGCAATATTGTGGTTTTGGCAAATAAAACCGTAGAGTTTCCTAATATTGGTACTCTAGAGGGAACTCTGGCGATCCCGTTATGGCATTATATTTATAAAAAACCATCAGTGTAATTAATAAATGCACTGGATCTAGGAATTCCAAAAGGCCCATCAATGAAAATGAATCTCTCTGGTGGTGCTTAAGCATTGCATTCGATTCCACATAAAACAAGAATGGGAAGACATGAGGCACAAGCGTAGCTTGCTCTGGTGATTATTGTTTGACATTGGTAGGGGTTACTTTTTCAGGGCCTCTGCAGTAAGGTTGCAACTTAAGACATTGGGGAATTCTGTCACATTGGTGACTCGTTGTCTCATCAGCTCTGACTGGACAAGAGAATTGTTACAGCCTAGTTCACTTAAAATGCCCCCATTGCAGAATTCAACCATATGGCGGAATTGCACAATGGTCTCGAGTCTGCCTTGTGTATTCATTCGGCTTCACTCTACTGATGCCTTCACCATGCCATTGGATTTTAAGATTTCTTACTTACGAAGCGTACTTTAGACTGCCCTTGTGAGTTAAGAGCTTGTTTTTCAAAGATGGAAGTGGTGTGTCGTTTTCAAGCAACAAAGTATGATCTGTATTTGAAGTAAAACAGTAAAAAGACAAAGGACCAGGAAAAGAAGCTCGCAGACACCAGCACTTTTGTCTGTGTCCTTCTTTCACATGCACTGTGTCCTCTGCACTGTTTTTAATTAAAGTGTGTCAACCAACTCTCTCAGGCATTCATTTTAGCATGATCTGTTGTACGGCCCACCACAGGGTGGCGATGCCATGGCACTGGCTGGCAGTGGTGCAGCACCAGGAGGCGGTGCTGGAGGTCCTCCTCCACCGCCGCCACCACCGCCAGCCGATTTCATGAACAACCAAATTCCTGCTGAGGACCCCCGAGCTGCCCTCTTCAGGGACCTCAACAAGGGAGAGGACATCAGCAAAGGTACGTGGGATAATGGCCACATGCTTGCTGCAATTACAGAATCCTGTACCTGCAAAGGCATCTCTCTATGTCTCATCATAAAAGCGGATGAGTCTTAATACAGTGCAACTACGAAAAGGAAGAAACAGTCCAACTGGGCAAAAGAGAGAATGAAGTGCAGGCCTCAAGCTTGTTTTACGGGCAGATGGCGCAACATATATGACCTCAAAGAAACTTCAGACAGTATTGTCGAAATGCACATTGCCACACACTATGCAAAGAGATGACCGCATCATCATAGTCGCAGAACACATGCTATTCTGTGTTCTGCTCAGCCAAGCCAATGAAAATCCATTTCATGTGAAAAGGATCACACAATGGTGGTGTGCCAGGGTTGCCGCAGGTGTCTACTTTTCGCCAATTTGGCGGTTAGGAAGCCCCGTGGCAACCTGAAAGTATGAATGGCGACATGGTGAACTTTTGGCAATTTCGGCTTGGGTCTCGACTGAGTTATGCATTCTATACGCAGTGTCATCAAAGCGAATGGGTGAAAAGATTTTATTTATTTTAATGGTTTGACTTACCCGTAGAAGCCGCACTTTCCACGCTATTTAGTACGACTGTCTTGTTTCTTGAGGGTATGCCTTCGTTATGTCAAAACCGTGTAAATAACGGGGCGAACAATATGCAGGACACAACGCTGACTAGCTACTGGTTTCTGAATTGCAAAGGCAGAAAATATATAAAAAAGTGAACAAAAATGCTGCCTTTGCAGAGTATTCTTTCCCTTTGCAATAAAGAATTCAGCTGATAGGCAGCGTTGCGTCCTGTATATTCTTTGTCTCGTCATTTGCACTGCTTCGTCACAATGTACATGAACCAACCAGCTCACCTGAAAAACACCCCTGTGTATATCCTCCATTCACCTAGATCCTGAAAGCACTGGCGCTGTGGTGTGTCTTCCAGCAGCCTCCCAGAAATGTAGGTCAGCAGACCGATTCGTAGGCCGCAAGGCGGTGGTGTTAGTATTACTAAGTTTTTTTGGTGCCTCAAGAACTTTAAAAGCTTCTTTAATGTTTCATTTCTGAAGTGGCTAGGTGATGGCTAAGCTGCCTGTTCTGACAACACCTCCAACTGTCCTGAATAGCTTTTCAGCTTCTTCACTTCTGCTGTACCCCCTAATTTGGTATCTAAATTTCAGGCCAGCCAAGAAGTCGGCCTGTTTGGGTTAACCTACAAAAATGGCACTGAGGCGAATGTGTAGCGTAAGCATGACCGCACGAAAGGTGTAGCGCGGGCATTGCGATAGTTGCGAAGTACTTTAGAATTTATTTTTGTTGTTCTATAATAAGGTGTTCGATTATCGGACATAGGATACAACTGCAGTGAAATTTTCCAAGTTTGCAGATAAGCTACACACGCTATCACTCTTTTCTAGAAGTGACTGCTTTGCCCTGCATTCACTTCAATCAAAACCATCACAAACTTTCGTTATGAGGTGCTAGCATTGAGGGACGCTGCTGGTGCATTCATGCCCTTTCTGAGTGCTCTCATGGTGAAGCGGGTGATGCGACTGGCATCCATATTATTTAGGGGTTATAAATAGTACTGTACCCTGGGTCATACATATTTAGCAATCTTTATTACTAGGCCTGCCACGCATACGTAGAGTGATGACATTCTTGGCGAACTTTGAGGAAAAATGGCAACATTTGGCTACTTTTCGCTCGACGTTTGGCAAAGTTCACTTGACAATCAGTAGCAACCCTGAAGTGTGCTAACATATGTGCTGCCAGGCCTCGCTTTGAACTTGGCTTCAATAATATTTCTCACATAAGTTGTGGACTGTGCTCTTTCAGAACTCCACAACAATAAAAATTCGATGTACATTCACAATTGTGACAATGCCGACACATACCAACTTATCGAATCCTCAATATTAATGAAAAGAGGTCACTAGTTTTTGAAACACATTACCTTACTCGTACTTCTGTATAGGCCGCACCTCTGTCTCATGTTTTTCACTGTCCTGAGATTTTAATGGCAGATCGTTGAACAGGAAATGTGACTAAAGCCACCATTTTAACAGTGGACTGGTCCTCATCGGGCAGCAACTGCTTTCTAAAGCATGTTTAAGTGTGTACCTTGGTCACTGCCTCAACCTTCACTGCCTCAACCTGAAAGAGAAAGTCATTGTAGGCATAAAATGTGCCTTCGATGATAAAACTTCCGTTTCCTGACCAATGATGTTTCTGCGATGTGCAGGCGTGTAATTGCAGGCTATCAACGTCTGCATTTGAAGAAAAATGCAACTGCGATTCGGTGTGTGATTACCCTCGCTAAGCCTTGTCCCCTCAAGAAGGCTCAGCTTGGTCACCTTAATGCTCTAAGAGCTGTCGCTGTTGTCACATGGTTGTTACGTTGACAAAGGCAGCAGTCGGCATGTTAAAGATAAAGCTTTACATGGATGAACTTGTCCACAGGAAACGAAACAGTCCATAGAACTACAAGAAATGCAATACACTCTCTACACTGACAGAGGTAAACACAGCGTTGGCCGTTGATAATCTGCTAGTTGTAAAGCATGTCTGCTTTTGTGCATGTACAAAAAGAAAAATTTCAGCATTATCGCTGGTAGTCCATGTTAGCTGTCAAATGAACTGGACTATTTGCGTCTTGCGCAATCTTAACAGAATTATCTTAAAACAACCGTGAAGCTTCGCCAACATTGTAGCGTGGTCTGTGCCGAGCATTGCTAAGTCTAGCGGGTGACATCGAAACATCGCGTGGCATTATAACTGGTGTTGTTAAACAACTGTAAAGCTTGTAGTCTCTTTGTATTCATTTCACTATGGCATGAAGTGCATAGCATAGCTGTTCTTTTTTATCGCAGGGCTGAAGAAAGTGAGCAGCGACCAGATGACCCACAAGAACCCCGCATTGCGCTCACAGGCACCTGTGGCACCAAAATCTGCGCCGACGCAGCAAGCCTCGCGATTTGGCTCTAAGCCTTCCCAGGAGATCACCAAGCCTCCCAAGCTGGAACTAGAAGGAAAGAAGTGGTGTGTTGTGAGTATCGCGCTAACTCTGTCTTCAGTTACTATGCCGTGTATACTCTCATAATGATCGCACTTTTATTTTTTTTCAGAAACATTGATGCCAACTTCGGGGTGCGATCATTACGTGGAGTTAATTTTCCATAAAGAAGTATTCTGAGCACCAAAAAATGCAAAGAAGTCGCTAATCAGAATTCTTAAGATAGCTATTATGACCAAAAAGAAAAGTAGAGTAAGGCTTATATTTGTAATAAAATGCACGCATTATGCAGGAGCAACATGCATGGCACACTGCCCTTTTATTTTTTAACTCTGAGCCCCTAACCTTCATTCAGTGTCCGACGCGTCACTGGCGTCAGTGTCGTCGCTGCAAGATTCCCTGTCGGAATTTATTTATTTATTTATTTTATTTATGCATACTGTCAATCCCAGAGGAATTATAACAGGTGGACAATCTAAGGCAGTAATTAAGTACAGTCAATAGAAAGGGGAAAAAAATTTAAAAAAATTAACAAAACAACAAAAAAAGAAAACATATTGTGAAGAGGTTTAATAGCTGTTAAAGACAGCGACGAAACAGCGTGAAGAACTGTCCAGCGATCGGCACAGCAACGAACCGAAGCACGAGCTGAGAGAGCCGGGCGTTGGCGATGCTGCTTGCTGTAGGCCCATCTTCTTCTTCACAATCGCCCCGGCTGAAAAAGGAGCCATCCTGGCGACTTAAGAAGTTTCAGGGAGAGGCTCATGATACGGTTTTAGGCGGGAAACATGGACGATGTCACGTGCATGCCGGCGCAGGTCATCTGATCGGGAAACTGGCTCAATTAGGTAATTAACCGGAGAGGTTTTCTCTATAACGGTGTAAGGCCCCTCGTACCGGGGGACAAGTTTTGATGAGAGTCCGGGAGTTTGGTATGGGATGGCAAGCCACACGAGAGACCCTGGGGCATAGCTGGGATCTGGAAGAGAGGTGCAACGGTTTTCTTTCTGGCGTTGTTGCTCGTCCGAGGTGAACGCACGGGCGAGCTGGCGGCACGCTTCGGCTTGTCGAGCAGCATCGGAGATAGGTGGACATTGGGAAGCATCAGGACGGTAGGGCAGTAGAGTATCAATTGTATGGGAAGGGTCATGTCCATAAAGAAGAAGGTAAGGTGAAAATCCCGTGGTTGTTTGTATTGCAGTATTATATGCGAATGTGACGTATGGGAGAACACGGTCCCAGTTGCTATGATCAGATGCCACGTACATTGAGAGCATATCTCCCAGCGTGCGGTTGAACCGTTCCGTTTGCCCATTAGTCTGCGGGTGGTATGCTGTCGTTTTCTGATGAATGACGTGGCATTCCGACAGCAGAGTATCGACGACCTCGGAGAGGAAAGCGCGGCCTCTGTCTCTAAGGAGCTCTCGAGGTGCGCCATGTCGAAGAATAAAACGACGTAAGATGAAAGAGGCGACATCCTGAGCGGTAGCGCTCGGCAAAGCGGCTGTTTCGGCGTGGCGCTTTAGATGGTCGACCGCCACTATAATCCACCGATTGCCATCTGGTGTCAATGGAAGGGGGCCGTAGAGGTCAACGCCAATGCAATCGAATGGCTTGGCAGGGCACGGAAATGGCTGCAATTCGCCAGTCACACGTAGCGGTGTTGATTTGCGTCGCTGGCAGTCAGGACAGCACTGTACAAATTTGCATACAAAATTGTACATGCCGCGCCAGTAATAGCGATGGCGTTCATATGTTTTGAACACCCCGGTGTGGCCACATTGTGGATCGTCCTGAAGAGAGGCGCATACCTGCGATCGTAAAGTGCGTGGAATGACCAGTAGCCACCGGCGGCCATCAGGAGCGTAGTTGCGTCGATGAAGTAGTTGACCGCGGATGGCAAAATGAAAAGCTTGACGTCGAAGGGATCGAGATACCGGAAGGTTGGGCGTACCGGATAGATATTCGAGAAGAGATGCGATCCACGGGTCACAACGTTGTTCGGTGGCAATTGAGTCAAGATTTAACGATGACAAGGTCTGGGGACACGTGTTTCCGCATGTCGGATCTGGTGGCAAAGGTGAGCGGGACAGGGCGTCAGCGTCAGAGTGTTTGCGTCCGCAGCGGTATACGACGCGAATGTCGTACTCCTGGATGCGGAGTGCCCATCGCGCAAGGCGGCCAGAAGGGTCTTTCAGCGTGGAGAGCCAGCAAAGCGCGTGGTGATTAGTTACTAGATCGAACGGGCGGCCGTATAAGTACGGCTGGAACTTTCCAAGCGCCCACACCAGAGCCAAACACTCTTTTTCTGTCACGCTGTAATTAGTTTCGGCTTTCGTCAGAATGCGGCTAGCGTAGGCTACCACGTATTCTGAATAGCCGGGCTTTCGTTGAGCGAGGACAGCGCCTAGCCCGACGCCGCTGGCGTCGGTGTGCAGTTCGGTAGGAGCCGTCGGGTCGAAGTGGCAAAAAATAGGTGGGGAGGTGAGCAGACGGCGCAGAGTAGTGAAGGCAACGTCGCATGCAGGGGACCAGGAGGAGAGGTTCACGTCACCGCGAAGAAGCTGGGTTAATGGTGACATTATGGATGAAAAATTGCAAACAAAGCGTCGGAAATAAGAGCATAGGCCTACAAAACTGCGAAGTTCCTTCATGATCGTCGGTTTGGGAAATTCTGCGACTGCTCGAAGTTTTGCTGGGTCAGGTAATACGCCGTGCTTCGACACAATGTGGCCTAGGATGATGAGCTCGCGTGCAGCGAAGCGGCATTTTTTCAGGTTAAGCTGCAGGCCAGCGTTGGTCAGACAAGTCAAAACGTGCCTGAGGCGAAAGAGGTGCGTAGGGAAGTCATGCGAGAAAACCACGACATCGTCGAGGTAGCAGAGGCATAGTAGCGTATTATTGAGGCCACGTAGCGTATTATTCATAAGTCGTTCAAACGTGGCGGGCGCGTTACAAAGCCCAAAGGGCATGACGTTTAACTCATATAGTCCGTCAGGTGTAATAAATGCAGTTTTTTGGCGATCGGCTTCAGCCATTGGAACTTGCCAGTAGCCAGACCGCAAATCTAGCGACGAGAAGAATTCCGCTCCGTGAAGGGTGTCAATGGCGTCATCAATGCGCGGCAAAGGATATACGGCCTTGCGGGTTATCTTATTCAAACGACGATAGTCCACACAAAATCGGATAGATCCATTTCTCTTACGCACCAGGACGACAGGAGACGCCCAGGGACTGTGAGATGGTCGAATGATGTCTCTACGAAGCATATCTTCGACTTGATCGTTGATGACGCGGCGCGCGGCGCTCTTCAGTGGAGACACGGTATGGTCTTTGACGGAGTGGCTGGTGTAGGCCGGTGTCAACATGATGCTTGACTTGCGACGTGCAGCCTAGTTGAGGTTGCGACACATCAAAAGAATTCCGGAACTCATGCAGAAGATCAAGCAGGTCGGCATGTTCGGTGGGAGTGAGGGTGTCGGCGATGGCGCTGGAAAGCGTATCCTTTGATGACTCCTCGAGAGCCGACAGTGATTTTGGGTGGTCGCAGTAGTCATCCGGGACATCAACCAAAGACGAAGGGTCGAGATCCTGCACGCCGCCGAGACATTCCCCCGCAAGCAAAGTGACAGGTGTGGAAAGCGGGTTGAGTATGAACATATTGCTTCTTCCGGCGGCAAGGTCAATCGTTGCGAAAGGCAGCGGCAGAGCTCGATGACTCGTGAAGATATCGGAAGGCATAAAAAAGACTGTAGCGTCTGTGTAGGCGTTGCATGAAACTGGAACAAGTGCGAAATTTTCAGGTGGAATATCGGTATCTTCATGCACGAACAACTTCGGCGGCTGATGAAGAGCGTCAAGTAATGGGACATCACAAAAGGGTAAAAACTCAACTTCAGTGCGTGCGCAGTCGATGACGGCATTATGGCGGGATAGGAAGTCCCATCTGAGGATGACGTCATGCGAACAGACAGCGAGGACAATAAACTCCACAATGTAAACAATGCCTTCGATGGACACTCTTGCAGTGCAGGCTGTGAGAGGCGTTACTTGCTGTGCACTTGCGGTGTGGAGTGACAGTCCCGAAAGCGGCGACGTGACTTTACGTAATACACGGCAGACATTAGCGGCAATAACAGAAACAGTGACGCTGGTGTCCACAAGGGCGAAAGTACGATAACCTTCAACAGTTACTGCGACCACGTTAGCAGGAGAGGGGCGAGGGCTTAGACAGTTCGAAAATGGCGCAGTTCTTGCCTCTTGAACTGCGGTGCTTAGTTTTCCTGGTCAGAAGGTCTGGGCCGGCGACGCATGGGGGAGGGCGATCGCCGATGAGGAGAGGGTGCGCGCGGCGTCACGAAGTCGGGGTCGTTGGGAGGGGCATAGCGAAGTGACGAGGCCGGCCCGTATGGCGCGAAGGGTTGGCTGCCGGGTTGCGACGATCGGACATAGCCGCCGAACGTCTGAGGTCGACGGCGGCAGTAGCGGCAACGTGTCCGGGAGTGAAGCAGGCGTAGCATATCGGTCGGTTATCGGGCGTCCTCCAAGGATTGGCGACTGGCGGTGCCGCCCAAGGTGCAGTATAAGCAGCCGGGTGAGCGGGCTGTGAGCGCGAGGTGTAAGGTGGTTGCGGAAGCCTATGAACAGCGTCTGCATATGTGAACGGGGCTGCTACAGGCTGCATCTCTTGCGAACAGGCGACAGGAGGAGCCACAGGCTGTGCTGCATACGTTAGGGGTGCGGCCACAGCCTGCACAGCTGGCGGATAGGCGACAGGAGGGCCTACCGGCTACGCTACACGCTGGCAGTTAACACGGCTGGATAGAGGCGGCTCGTGGTGCGCAAGCGGAACAGCTTGGGCAACCTCTTCCGAAATAGCAGTGCGAAGCGGGGCAGGTAGACGGGTGGTGGTCTCGTGAGTGAAGGGCACTAGGGAAAGTTGGCGGGCGACTTCCTCACAGACGAAGGCTCAAACTTGCTGAAGCAACGGTGGATTGTCAGGCAGGGTGTCGAAACTGGACAGTGACTCACCACCATGCTGCGGCTGCCGAGTCAGAGTGCGTTGCTTATTTAACCCGTCGTAGCTCTGACACAAGCTGACGACTTCGGGAACTGTGCTCGGATTTCTCGCCAAGAGCATTTGAAATGCGCCGTCGTCGATGCCCTTCAGAATGTCCGGAATCTGACCTGACACTATGCCCGAATCTGACCTTGTCAGATTCGGGCATGGTGTCATTCGCACGTCGACAAAGTCTGCTGAGAGCGGACGCGCAAGCGCTGTTCTGCCCGCTGCTTGCGGACAGCCGGCCGACCGAACACTTCAGCACATGACGTCTTGAAGACGCTCCATGTGGGGATGTTGTGTTTGTGGTTGTTAAACCACAATTCGGCGACGCCAGTGAGATAAAATATGGCATGGTCCAGCTTGTCGGCTTCATCCCACTTATTGTTGGCGCTCACCAGTTCGTAGTGCTCGAGCCAGTCTTCGACGTCGGTCCTATCCGCACCGCTGAATACTTTCGGGTCCCGTAGCCTAGGATGGCCAGGGCAGTTGAACTGGGGCGAAGGTACCGATGTAGTGGCGTTGTCAGTCATGACAGGTGGTAGCGTGTGGCTTCGCAGCTCCAGGGTGTAGTAACGGGGATTAACAGCACCTTCCACCAAATGTGAAGAGGTTTAATAGCTGTTAAAGACAGCGACGAAACAGCGTGAAGAACCGTCCAGCGATCGGCACAGCAACGAACCGAAGCACAAGACGAGAGAGCCGGGCGTTGGCGATACTGCTTGCTGTAGGCCCATCTTCTTCTTCACAATATAAACACATTTGTCAAAGTACAATCATATTGGCACTTTACTTAAATAACGAGAAAGGTCACATAGCACCATATTATGTTTGCGAGGCTATCAAGTCGCTTTCTCCTAGTTTTGTGAAAATGGCTAAGAATGTGCTACTGGTAATGGAGGGGGACAGGTTATTCCATTCTCTGATCGCAGGCGGGAAGAACGAGAATTTGAAGGCATCTGTGTGAAATCTGTAAGGGGCAAGGGTATGAGACGATTTGTGGCAGGTAGTTTTAGCTGCGGATAGCTTTATGTGGCGGGGCTTGTCTACGTTTAGTTGACCATGTAACAGTTGGTACATCAGCTTTAAGCGTGCCAATATTGCCCGGTTTTTTATGGTTAGTAGTCCAGCCTTTTTAAGCAGCTCCGTAGGTGAATCTGTTCAGTTAAATTTGTTAAAGATGACCCTAAGCGCTCTTCGTTGAACACCTTCGAGCTTGCTGGTTCAAGGTTCGAGCTTGCGCATGTTCCTCACGTATTCAAGGACAGCCTTTTCAACCTCGGGGAACTTGCCAGTTTTGGTTCCGCGGAAAGCCCGGCATGTGCTGTTAGTAGCCATTAGCTTCTTGCGCTGTTTTTTCTAATATCGGATACAAATTTCGTCGACCCCGAATTGTCTGCCGGCAGCACAGTTGCTGTGCTCTAACGCTTAATCAAGCGCCTTCAGCTTGAACGCAGGCGTAAAGCTTGCATACCGTGCCATTGTGAAACGGCGAACAGGCGATCACAAAGCACACCGAATACAATGTGGTGTCAGCTGACGATGGGTCCCGGCGGTGACACTGCTTTCTCGGGAATGATGGAAATGCGTCGGCAGCTTGTTGCTGCGGGATGACCACAGGTCGACCAACAGGCAGCTGCCGCTTCAACAGTGCGGGATATCAGAACAAACATGGCGGCTCACGAAGCGAAGTGACCGCATTTTTTTCTTATTTTTGTCAGTCATGGAGGTTCTGAGTATGTCACGCACGTCAAAACAGTTTATTCCGTATAAATAAGGAATGCTTTCATTTAAATCAGTGAATTTACGTCATTAGCATAGTGGTGCCTGCTTTCAGATGACAGAAAGTAATATGGGTGCATTCAGCTGCCACAGACATAAACGCATGGCAGGCATTCAGTGAAAACTGGAGCATTTGCCTTTACTGCAATCCAAAATGACACGTTCCCGCCAACGGTGGGCAAAAATTTAAAATATGTTTGGTGCGTGCAGTTCACATGGCGAGTTTTGAAGAGTTATTAATGCAACATTCGACAGATGATAAACGCGATAATCATCGACTAGACTTGGCACACGACCCACACGACATGTTAGTGCGGCAAGTTCGGGGTGCGGCGGAATTTAGACGACAAAATTTAGGGGTGCAATCATTACGCGAGTAAATACGGTATGCACCCCAAGAAATGTTTTGCTTCCAAGCCTCAACACTTTGTGGTGGGTAGGTCGATTCGAGTTGCCAGTTGTGGAGTGCCTTTTCAACATAGAAATATTACGCATTATGGTTGGATTCAACTTCAGTCTCTCTGAATAACAGGCCCGTGCCAAATAAATCTGCGACATTGGTAAAGGCTTACATTGCAGTGAAGCAAGCTGAAATGTTGTTTCATTGCTCTACAGCCTTATCTGAGATTGAGGGTGCTGCTTCATGTATGTATTTGTTCATGCCAAATTACAGTAGGACAGTCTTACAACCGTGATTTTGTGGCAAATGTCAATGTCACAAAATTCAGAGGCAAGTTGGTAACATTTGCTTGAGCTGTATTCCATACGGCTTGAACTGACACTGTGTCTGCTTGTTGCCGCTGTTCACAGGAGTACCAAGTGAACAACCAGGGCATCGTGCTCGATCAGACCCAGATGAACCAGTCTGTGTGCGTGTATAAGTGTGTCAACTCTGTCATCCAGGTCAAGGGGAAGGTGAACTCCATTGTCATTGGTAAGACCACATTTGCGGTTTGCTTTGGGTATCTTAATTTTGTGACACCAATGGCTGCAAAGTTCAGCTCCAAAGTACTTGGAGGGCAACGAATGCATTGAAAATGGTATCTCCCACTCAAAACACAGTTTATTTCTTAATTTGGCAAACTGTAATTGGCAGTTCACAATGTATGATTATGATGTTATTCACTTGCAGTGCATATGCTGTATTTCCTGCATGTTAATTGGATACAAAGCCGCAACAATGTTTGTGGGATCGCAACAGCATGCATTCAGAGGTACTTTAATCACGAGATGGAGGCAATCTTGCACGTAGTATAATGACAACAGGCCTTTTGCACTCTTTGATCTACTAATCTAATTCAAAGCTATTATTTATAATGTGCTGTCTATGATTCTTTGCAATGTGTTATCAACGAGTCACTCAAGGATTATGGCATATCTAACATGTTAGACTGCTCATAAGGCATATGAGTTGTGCGCACAATAATAGACTCTCCAGAAATGTTTAATTAAGCACCACAGTCTTATTTGACAATCGCTATCCTCACTTTAATTTATAGTAGTATTGTCCCTAAGCTTTGATATCACTTGCTCAAATGGCAGCAATGTGTGGCTACTGTTATGCATAATGTTAAAACACTGCTCAGCTGTTGCTTGTATACAAATTTACCACTTGGCCGATGGTTCATTTCATGCGTATATTCGATTTCAGACTCTTGCAAGAAGACGGCCGTGGTGTTTGAGGACATTGTGTCGGTGGTGGAGTTCATCAATTGCCAGAGTGTCAAGGCGCAGTCGATGGGCCGGGTGCCCACCATCGCGGTGGACAAGACGGACGGCGCGCACATCTACCTGTCAGACAAGTCTCTGGACGTCGAGGTGGTCACCTCCAAGTCGTCCGAAGTGAACGTGTCTATACCCACGCCTAGTGGAGACTTCGTAAGTTTCACTATTTTGTGGCACGACTGCCTGAAACAGCAGACTGCTGGGGCGTGAGTTGCGTGGTGGACAGGAACCGGACCTTACGAATAACATTCAATAAGATTCAATCAAGTTGGTTATCCCTACCAAAACTGATCAAACTGAAACCTGCACCATTCCTATTTGTTTTGTAAGTCTGCTCAAAAGCTTGAGAATAATTTGTTTGAAAAAGGGTTATCATTAGATTCAGACTGGGTGTGGCAATGAAACCATGCAAGCTTCATTCAGTGCAATTAACAGCTATAGCCCCGCCACGGTGGTCTAGTGGCTAAGGTACTCGGCTGCTGACCCGCAGGTCGCGGGTTCGAATCCCGGCTGTGGCGGCTGCATTTCTGATGGAGGCGGAAATGTTGTAGGCCCGTGTACTCAGATTTGGGTGCACGTTAAAGAACCCCAGGTGGTCAAAATTTCCGGAGCCCTCCACTACGGCGTCTCTCATAATCATATGGTGGTTTTGGGACGTTAAACCCCACAAATCAATCAATTAACAGCTATAAATCCTTAAATAAAGTGTTCAGTCTTATGGCTGTACTTTGATAACCAGCTATATTCGATATGTTTTCATTGTTCTGGTAGCTTCCTATTCAACTTCAAGCAAGGTTTGTTATAACAAAGCTGTAAATGCCTAGGTTGTGGTTGACGCAATGATGCATTGAACAATTTTCCATGCCCGTCGCCACTGTCGATGCCGCATTCACAAATGTCGTGTTACATGGCGGCGCCACTTTTCACCGATTGTGGTCCCCCTTTGTCTCTTGACATAGAGATTGCAATAGTGCTAAAATCAGCTATATTCGATATGTTTTCATTGTTCTGGTAGCTTCCTATTCAACTTCAAGCAAGGTTTGTTATAACAAAGCTGTAAATGCCTAGGTTGTGGTTGACGCAATGATGCATTGAACAATTTTCCATGCCCGTCGCCACTGTCGATGCCGCATTCACAAATGTCGTGTTACATGGCGGCGCCACTTTTCACCGATCGTGGTCTCCTTTTGTCACTTGACATAGAGATTGCAATAGTGCTGTTATCGGTACTTGCCGTTTGAGCTCTCTATAGGACGGAGGCATGTCGTTTGCCTGAAGAAAGAATGGCTGAAATTGAAGGAGCAGCAACAGAAGAAAAGTGAATGGGTCTGAAAACAGTGCAAAGCTGCTGCTGAAGAAAGTGCAGCCGCAGGCTTCCATATTCACATTGGTAGATGGGCTCTGAATTATTTCTGGTGCATGTTTTTGCAACTTGTACCATTGGCCAACAATATTTGCTTGGTATTGTGTGTAGTGCACTGGTTTACCAATTCTCAAATGAAAAGGATGTCTTGTAGTTGCTGATCTGCTCAGAGGAATATAAAAAAAATTCTCTGTTGACAGATGCTCGCTCGTGAGCTTTCAATGCTCAATACCCATCTTTTCTCTCTACCAAGTGTACCTTTAGCCACATATTTTTAGAAGTGCATTTTAATAGGATATGACTACTAGGCTGTTCTAGAATTGTTGAATTGTCGGCGTACTTTCTCAGATGGAGATACCAGTTCCGGAGCAGTACAAGTCCACCTGGAACGGCAAGGCCTTGACAACGTGCGTCATCGAGAAGGCATAAGACTGCTCTAACAGGAGGTGTCGCACGTCTTCCAACACCTCGTCCTCTCTGCGGCAGATAAGGAGCAAGCACCCGCTAATCAGTGCTTACGATAAAAAAGAGAAAGTTCTAAAAAAACATCCTTTTCTGCCACAGTACACGACAAAGTGTTTCTGCTGTCATGGGCCAGACAGCGTGCAGCATTACGAGCAAAGTTGCGATGGCCCAAGTTTTTTCTCTCTATTTATACGCGCATGAAGTGACCTCGTCAAGTGATGACCAGGCTGATCCGACTTACCCTCGACATTTTGCACTTTTACACTCGCCTTTCTCCTTAAATTTTTTTACCTAGTCTGTAGGGGTGTGCGAATATTCGAAATTTTAATTATAATTCGATTTTTCCTGATATTTGACCATCACAAATATCTGTGCGTGTTTTCAAATACTTGAACGTTGCTTGCTCAAATATACGAAAGTATTGAGTATTCGAGTAGGTAATAACTCGTCCTATGAATTCCGCTAGCTGTAAGAACACGCTGATATATCCATCTATAAAACATATGAAGTCGAAGCTTAGTTTCGGTGGAGCCCCAATCATGGTCTTTGTAGAGCCTAGTATGTCAGTTATCCTAGGGGCTCCGCACTCCAAATTATGCACGTCAGTTTTCTCTTGTACACTTGCTCACTACAGGACTTTATGACCACTGTAACACCTGTGGAAGCAGTGATATCAAAACGCATACGACACAGCACTCTTGGCATGCTTGCACTTTTAATAAGTAAAGATCCGTTTCAAGTTAGCCTTTTATAGTGTTGGAAGTGTTGTCGTGCTTAGGGAGCGCTTAATTTCTGTTGAACAGTTAATTTTGCCTTACGGTAGCTGCCACCTAGTGCAATGCAGTTAACAGTTCCAAGACCATTTAATTTAAGACATCTGTTAATGGTTCATTTGTATTCAATTCTTGCGAGAAAACTTCAATATTTGCATACTCCTACTAGTCAGAGATGGGCAAACGTGTAAGCAAAATCATCCTAGTAATCAAATGTGTGGACCGACGTGATTCTGAAGTGCTTTTTCTTTTTTCAAGCGAGACGTGTGCGTGGAGATTGTTCGAGAATTGCAATCGATTGCTCAATAAAGACATCTGGGATGGGAATCCAGTCTCGCATGTGCTTTCGTGGAAACACTATCGGTGGCTTCATCATGTTGCACTTAGCTAGACATGTACAACGGTGCATAGGCAATACCAAAATGTGTGAGCAATACGCGTGTGTACTGGGAATCCATTAGCAAGTTACAGAACATGTTGCATGTTGAGATGGATGCATTGAACAGTTTTCGGTGCCCCTTGCCGCCATCAAGGCTTCTTTCACAAAAAGTATCGACGAGTTTCATGTAATGTGCACGAGTGAAAGACCTGCGTGCATACTTTTTATGCAATGTGGGGCTCCGCATATACAGTGCCGTTACAGACACTACACAAGCAATAGCTATACTTGCTCTTGATTGTGGAGCATGCCACTCGCTCAATTGCCATCGAGTTGAGCCCCAGAAAGTACAAAAAATTGCAATTATTTGATAAGACTCACATTTTTCAGCTTTTTTGTTTCAACACTCCTGCACTTTGCCGCAGTTGGCGCTTCTGAGAGCTCAGCACGTCGTTAGTTCTGAGAGCTCAGCACAGTCAATAGTTTATGTTGTATGAATACATACAAAAATAATCATAACAAAGCAATGCATGAAAGAAATAAAAACTGAATATCCATTCCAGAAATCACCCAACATTCATTTACAATACAATTAGCACATCCGATTTAACATTTCAGTTTTAGACAATATACGCAGATTGTCAGTTGTTAGTTTCCATTTGTTTATCACACTTGGAAGGCGGTAACGTAGTGTTTCAAATCCATAGTTTGTGCGAGGACAAGGTTCGTGCCAAGTCTCCGTACACCGAGTAACGCGACTGGCAGGATTTGGTTGCAGGGTGACCAAGGTGTGTAAGATACTTCCTCTGCGTATTTCTGATTTAAAAGCTGACAGAAGCTGGTATTCGTAATAATAGGTAACTCTTAAAATTCTGTATTTTGCAAATATTGAAGCAGTGTGTGCATTATAGGATACACCTTCAATGCACCACAAGTCAATTTTTTGTAACACGACCAGGTTCTTTAGAAATGCTTTAGAGCCTGTAGACCAAACCAGATGACAATAGTGTAAATGTGAAGAAAAAAGAGCATTGTACACCAATATTTTTTGTTTCACAGGTAGTATGTTGTGGCATCGACGCAACACACCTAGAACTAATGTGTTCTGAAGGTAATTCCATGCCATGTGTTCGTGAAAATGGACATTGAGAGTTTTAACTGTTTGACAAAGTTTGATTTCAACATTATTAAGTATTAGTTTGTGAGACGTTTCAAATGACCTGGCTTTCGCAAGGAACAGTGCGGCCTTGCTTTTAGAGCAATTAATGTGTAGAGAATTTGCCACAGTCCAGGCATATATTTTATTTAGTATTTCATTAGCAGAAACAATGAGGTCATCAGCCGTTTCCCCAGAAAAAAATATACTAGTATCGTCTGCGTAGATTACATATTCTACAGAGCTGTCAATACGTACAATATCGTTGATAAATATATTAAATACTAGGGATCCCAAAATGCTACATTGAGGTACGCCATTCTTAATGTTCATGGATGATGATAGCTCTCCATTGATTGATACACATTGTTTCCTATTAGATAAGTAGCTTCTCATTAAAGCTAAAACGGTACCGCAAACTCCATAACAGTGAAGTTTTTCTAGCAAAATATCATGGTTTATTCTATAGCTCTCCATTGATTGATACACATTGTTTCCTATTAGATAAGTAGCTTCTCATTAAAGCTAAAACGGTACCGCAAACTCCATAACAGTGAAGTTTTTCTAGCAAAATATCATGGTTTATTCTATCGAAAGCTTTTGAGAAATCTAGAAATATTCCTAGGGTAAGTTTTTTTGCTTCTATATTTCTTAGAATCAATTTCTTTTGGTATAGTAAGGCACTTTCGGTTGAGAGGCCTGACTGAAAACCGAACTGTGACAGCGTAATAATGTTGTGTTTATTAAAGAAATTTGATAACCGAATGAAAATAAGTTTTTCACACCCCTTAGAGAAAACTGGCAAAATCGAAATTGGTTTGTAGTTTCCTAAATTGCTTTTGTCCCCACCCTTATATATAACCGTTACTTTAGCGTTTTTCATTCTCTGAGGAAACAGCCCAGTGGTGAACACGAGATTATAAATATGTACTAAGCAGGCGCACATGAGATCTAAAATGTATATTATAGGTTCTAATTTTAAGCCATCTATGTCCTCGCTTTTACTCGATTTGAAATGCTGAAAAACGGTGATGACCTCTTGCGCGTCTGTAGGATTTGCAAACACAGAATTATTTAAAGCAGGAGGCAAATAACCTGATGAATCACAATTATGACTACTGTCAACTAGTAAGGTAAAGTACTCGTTAAATTTGTTTGCCAGTACTGCGCCCTTGTATATTTTATTTTCGAGCACCAGCTCACTAATATCATTAGACACTTGTTTGGTAGATATAATAGCATTAAGTTTGTTCCATAATTGCTTAGAATCCGTGACACCATCAAACATCTTAAAGTGATAATCGTGTTTAGCTTGCTTTTGTAGTTTAGTGAGATTATTTCTGTATACTTTAAAAGCTTTAAATATATCCGGGTCTCGCTTTATCAGAAACTCTTGACACAACCTATTTTTTTCTTTTATCATATTGAGTATTGTAGAAAATATCCAAGGTTTGCGCGACCGTTTTGGTGTCTTTAAAGCTTTGTAAGTAAAATGCTTTTTATACACTGAACATAGAGTATCAATAAAACAATCATAAGCAAGATCAGCAGAAGAACTAGATAGAACATTGTTCCAATTGAGAGTTCTGATTTCCTCTCTGAAAGAAGATAACGTTCACGGATTAATTTGTTGAAAGTGAACGGCAGGAAGGATTTGACTCCTTACACTGGTGATGTTTTCTCTGATTAGATATATGGGCAAATGATCACTTATCGGGGCACGCAGGATGCCTGCCTGTAACGTACTGTTTGTACTACTTGTGATAAACAAGTCTAATCGAGTAGTAGTGGTATCAGTAATACGTGTTGGAATGGTAATGACGTTTGTTAAGAAAAAAGAAGCAAGAAGGTCTGAAAGTCTCATCTGTTTATGTGTGTCGCTCAACATATCTATGTTAAGGTCACCTCCCAGCACTAGTTTGTAATTAAATTGGTTTACAATGGAAAATAGGTTTTTTAAATATTGAATAAATGAATCAAAATTGCAACTTGGTGGCCTGTAAATTGCAACAAAAATGTAGTTGTGATACTGTAAAGTTAACGCATCAAGGTCATCGGTGCACAGAGACAGATCTTCACGATACTCATACGTTATTTCAGCTTTGACATACAAGAATACACCACAACCAATTCTCAATTTTCTATTTTGGTACACAAGATTATATCCGTCAATACAAAACACGTCTGTTTCACTACGGTACCAAGTTTCAGTCATCATAATAACAGAAAAGAAAAAATTGAACTTATCAAAAAACCTAAGAAAGTTTTCTTCTTTTGAACGAGCTGACTGCATATTAATGTGAAGGAATGTCATGGGCTGCCTATGACAACCACTTACATACGAGTTCAATTCAGAAACGCTGGAATACATTGCCATTGTTCACAGCAGAAATATGTCTACTATTAAGCTAGACTACTTTAGCCATATCCGCCTCAAAAGTTACATTTAAAACAGGTGTCCTGTCTGCTTTCCGCATGAAGATCCTTCCCTGTGATACCCATACATATTTCCATTCACTTTCACGCCTTGCTTGCCGCACCTTACTGAGCAGAACCTTCATTTCCATGCACATGTTCTGCAACATTTCAAAAAAAATTTTTTTTTGACAGTGTTGGTTCTAGAGATTAGCTTCTCCTTAATAGACGAAAATGAAAATTGATGGAGCATGACACATCTGTCGTGCCACCACTTCACGAATAACTGTGGCTGTGCCTCTGGCAATTTTCTTGCATGTGCACATGTAGGCATAGGCACTGTGAGCCAGTGCCTATGGGTACCATGGCTATTAAATCACAGCTATTATGTTTCAAGTGTAAAGGCGCTTTTTGAATGCCGGCACAAATGTCTACCAATAGCTCAAGCAACGGCTCAATCCACAGACACCGAGGGCTGGCGGCGTCCACGCGCAATGCATGGTAAAGCAAGACCTTCTATATAGTGCAGAAGAGGATGCACCATGGTAGCATTCCTCTTCACTACAAGAGCTTAAGTGACAACAAGTGGTCAAAAAACCTTTGCAAACTACCTTGAGACATGAAGGTCGCCAGTGTCTAGATCGAGGCCATAAAATGAGAGAAAGTCGAGCTCGCCAATGGCTTCTTGCAAAGTAATTTTATACACAAGCCACATTTTATTTCCTATCGGGAAAAAAAAACTTCATTTCCAGCGTGACCAAAGTCGCTATACCGTAAAAAGCTGAGCAAAGGACCCCTTCACCTTCGATGAATAATCCGGCAAGACTTGGGAAGGGTGCGCTTGCTCGTTCTCGCACTGAAATTCAAGATGGCAACCAGAGAGCCACTTAAAATGAAAAAGTGTGCATCCATGTTTCTAATGAAATGCTTGATTTATAAAGAATTTCATAAACAATATTAGACGCGCATTCAGTGTACTCATTCTTGTGGTTATTTCGATACAATCGATGCTCTCCTTGAAGAAAATTGGCCGCAGGGGAGGAGAGTGTGCTTGCTCAGTTTTTGGCGCTTATTTTACATCTCTCGAAAAATGGAGGAAGGAGCACTTGCTTGGCATTTTACGGTAGGCTTTTACACTGTCCATTATTTGGCAACAGCCACCTATTATCCATTATGCAGGGGCTGTGTGCTGTTTACAATGCTGGATCTCCGCCTTCAGTTTCCTAATAGCTATTGCACATTTTTGTGCTGAAGCAAGTAGTAATAGAAAAGGAAACAATGCTGAAAGCAAGCAAAGTGAAAGGCACACGAGGGAACTTCAGTGTGCAACACCTTGAACAGAATTCCTGTTGCATAGTACAGGTATAACAGTTGAATATGCTGGATCAACAAGATGGCCGTGTAGGCAGTGTGTTTCTTTCTCACACGATAGCTTTAGTTCAGTGCAGTGTCTATTCTGAGCTGCTCTTTCATAGAAGGATGTGTAAGCCACTGTTATTGTACACAGGGTCTAAATATGCACAGCCTGGCCATTGTACTACCAGCGTCAAATGAAAGCCGAACGGTGGCAAGCCTTTGCGATAGTCTAGTGCACGCCGTCCACTTGTCACTGCGAACAGGCACGCATATATGCGGAAAGCTGCTGAACAGGATGCGTGCGCCTGTTAATCGTGATAACTGGACAGCACGCACTAGACTATCGCAATGGCTTACCACTGTTCGGGTTTTATTTGACGCTGATAGTACATCCCTCTGCCTTCTGTGGCCAAAGGCCCTCCCAATACTGGAAACATTCCTCTCAGTCTTTCAGCGGTCTTTGGCCACAAAAGGCCAGGAGATGCACACGATGGCTATATAGCTCACAAGAAACAAACCTTGCAAGTCAAAGCAGGGCTTACCAGAAAAGCCAAGCAGGTAAAGCCGACGAGGGCTATGGTGCTTTGTCCAGACTGAACTGCACACGACTTGTTTCTCCCTTAAATATGAATGTTCAAGCCTTCCACACACTAATGAAAACAATGAAGAGCGTTCAATCAACCTCGTGTAAATCATCCTGCATAATGGTTCCTGCAGACGAGGTCTAGTTTGACACATTGTGGTAGCTTGGAGGCCAAGGTTTAGTGCTCAGGGATGCAGGTGGTCAAAATAAATCGGGAGTCTCCAACTGGTGCTTGACCCATGCTCATATTGTGGGTTTTGGGACATAAAATCATGAAACCCACAATTGCGATTGTCCTGTTGCCTCTTCCTAGTTTGTGTGTCTGTCAGCGCTGTGCCATTTTTTTAAATGAAGTTGCAGTTTAGATCAGATGGTTTTTGTTCCCACGGAGTAGGTTTATTGTGATGTTGCACAACCATATATTTTCGTTTATGTCGCTGCAGCTGCAACAGTATGAATGGAATTGGGGAGAATCACACTCTGCGCTCAGTCAGAGCTGTTTATGCCAACCAATGGTTGTAATCCGAGAAATGGAAAAGGTCACCGTGAACCGGCATGCCTGTCCTCATCTGCCTCTTTTTCCCTGCCTGAACGCGGGTGCTCATTAGTCAAGCATGGGACGAAATAATTTTTATCGGTGGTAGAATGAGCACACAGAAAGAAATTAATAGAGGGATTCCTTGCGGACAAAATTTCTTCACGAGGCAAGATTCCAATCTGCATAACCATGATCCGTAGGTGAGTGTTGTAGCCACTTGGCTATTAGCTTCGAGAACAAACACTCTCATCACTGCGGTCGCGGCGATGTGACGTCACGGCACAGCTTTGCTGGCGCTTGTCGCGTCTTTCTGCAGCTTCCGTGTACGTGTTCTTTAGCGATATGTTGGTGTTTATTCCTCAATTTAATTACGCAAATTTCTCAACATACAAGGCGCAAGGTTTCACAACTGGCGAAAGTTTTTAAAGTACTAAGAAGTTTCCATAGTTTAGCTTAGGATAGGCAGATTCCCGTTTGAACGAAAGATTTACTGTGAACACGGTGATGCAGGAGATGTCCGTTGTTTTTATTGTGTACATCAAAGAATGGGTGCTAAGAAAAAAATATGCTAAGTGGTACTAACGCTATTACAACTAGGCATAGACTCCCGGATAACATGTCTGTGTTGAAGTACGAAAAATAAAATTGGGATGTTTTCAATTCACTAAATACATTGCGCTTTACCATGCAAGTACACCTGTGTCAGCGAATGATCTAAATTTGACAGAACTGCGCTTTCTCCAGCAAGAGACATTACATTAATATGACTTGTCATAAGCACTCATGTAACATATTCATCAAACAAACAAAATAATACTGCCGCACACGCAATTTTGGAAACGAGATATTTCCGTTCACTGGAGTCATATGTACAGGTTTATTCTCAACAGTGGCCAGGGATTATGTAGTCCTATAGCCTCATTTGCATGAAATGGTGGAGTGTTCTACCGTTACGTCACAAACACTAATGGGAGCTTCACAGGGGAGCACTGCTGATAGCAACAATTTTAACACAAACTTCCGAAAGTCAAAACGTACTATTTTATGGCGCACTCACGGATGTGGCCCAAGCAGTGGTGTAACGAGGAGATGGCTCGCCGAGCCTGTCTCCTACCCCCAAAATTTTTTCTCCGCGCAGAGAGAAAGATCACCATTTCAAGTAGGTGCCCTCCCCCAACCCCTAAAAATTTTCAACTTATAGGATTCTGGACCTACGTAATAACTTAACAACCTTTGCGCCGATGAGGCGACGACTGGTTTCGCACGTCTAGTCCACCAAGAGGTAATCAACTGCAAGGAAATTTAACATATGAGGTGGCTACATAAACTGGTAGTTTGGAGCGCCACCGTACCACTGCTTCGAATCTGCACGAAGACAGAATCTGACCGCAAGAGGAATTTCCGCACCTACCCTCAACCGCACTTAGCCTCAATAATTTCGGTCAATTAAAGCTTCGAAATTATTGCGAGAGAAACATTAAAATAAATGTGTTGAGCGAACAAGTACATGAGAAAAACACAACAGCGGCAGCGGTATTTTAGGGCGGGCACCTTGCGGTAAATGTTCAGATACTCGATGCTGCACGTGAGTGCAGGGCTTGTGAAAGCGCTGTCCGTAGATACGTGCATTCCTTCGGTACAAATTATTCTAGGAGAAGGGAAGCCCTGGTATCCCCGTAAGAAGTCACCCTTGCACATCTCAACCTTATCATGTAAATATGGTGAGTTAATTCCTTCTAGAAACCACATGGTTATGTGTCGATGAGTTTGTTGTAATCAAACAGAAGCGTGTTCCTCATTTTCACACCCGTCGAAATGCGGTTGTCGTCTCCACGAATGGTATTTATCATTAGGGTGAACAGCGCGACACAGACCTTTTCACTCATCTAGCATTGCTATACAGCGTGATTGTGCAGTAGCAATCGTAAACTTTTTATTGTTTTACCTGAAACATTACTAAATCTGCTTCCTTCATTTATCTGCACCTTGAGACAATCAAAAAGCGAACGGAAACATTGGAACAGCGCACAAAGCGAGCACCCCCACCACGGTGTTCTAGTGGCTAAGGTACTAGGCTGCTGACCCGCAGGTCGTGGGATGGAATCCCGGCTGCGGCGGCTGCATTTCCGATGGAGGCAGAAATGTTATAGGCACGTGTGCTCAGATTTGGGTGCAGGTTAAAGAACCCCAGGTGGTCGAAATTTCCGGAGTCCTCCACTACAGCGTCTCTCATAATGATATGGTGGTTTTGGGACGTTAAACCCCACATATCAATCAATCACAAGGCGAGCGCATCGTTATGTGGGCCCGCCGCGGCTCGCATCGAGGAGTCCATGCTGTGACGTCATTTGCCAGGCAGCGCCACTCCAACTTCTCGGGGCTAATCAAGGCACACTTGCAGGGCGTAACGTAGCATTATAAGATATAATTATACCAAATAGTAGAGGAGAGTTAAAAGGGAAAGGGGGAGGGAAGAGAGTAAAACATAACATGAAAGAGAGAATGGGAGGGAAGAAAAAATTCTAGACAGACAGGGGGAGAAATATATCGACAGAATAGAAAGCGGAAGAAAGAAATAGACACAAAGAGAAGTAGTGAGAAATGGGAAAAATAGAATTAAACGGAGGAAAAGAAGACAAAAAGAAATAGAAAACGAGAGACAGAAAAATGAAGGTAAACGAAGAAGGCCGCCTAGCTCTGCACTTCCCTATGGGCTTGGCAAAGCTGACTTGCTTCGTTTACAAGCAAGGCAGTGCACAGACATTTGTTTTCTCCAATGTTTTCCTAGTAGTTGAAGTAATGACAGGCGAAACTGTTCCACAGTTTTCTTTCTTCGCCTGAAAACACCACCATCCTTTTCACTAAGGCCAATAATTACGTCACTAGTTCACCAATAAACTTTGTGGTATACGCTGCTGCACCACTCCATCTGATGAAGAGACCACTGAAATTTGAAACCTTTATTTGTAAAATAACTGTTGAACAATTGTAAAACACAAATATAAAATTCTCGTTACAGACAATGTATACATGCGATAAGAGAGGGCAGTTCCTTAGAGTCTAACCATTTTTCTCCATGCTAGCGACACTTCACTCGATGAATAGGTGCACAAAGTAGACATGTATAGTAGTGCCTCATGATGACGGGACCAGACCACAGCTTATTACAAGATTATATACATGGGCGTCTCTCCAAAGGCGCAGCTCAGATGAGGAACACAATCTCGTCGGAGAGCATGACCTGGTTGTCGTCCATCATGCGCTGGATGGCGACGTCGATTTCTTCCTGGGTGAACGGTTCCACTTTCTCTTCTTTGGCGAGGAAGTCTATGATGTTGGACACAGGCTGAGACTGGGTGTGCGTCTCTTTGAAGAGCTTGCCCAACAGGTTGCGGAACTTGGTCATCCTAACGTCGGCACATGCGAAGGCGAGTTAAACATTATTAACAAAAGGCTCCTTTCAATACTGCACAGAAAACATCATTCAGATTTGTCACGATTTTCTATGTTCAATGATGACTTCACCTCTATGAGCCTGAATGAAAACACACTAAAGAGGAAATGAGTTGAGCTGTATTACTGAATTGCCATATATTGTTGAATACAAGTAGACATTTTTTTTCATAAAGTTGACTTCCCAAGTTTGGGGGTCGACCTATGCATATTTCGAGTCGACCTACTATACGCGGTATCAAAAAGTCGACTTGGAATCATGAAGTCGACATTTCTGAGGGGTCCGACGAACGGTCGTTCTTCTCAGATTCACTGCTATTAGACGCATCAATAACAAAGGAGGAGGTGTCGGAAACTGCACATTGGAGATGCAGCATTCGTTCAGGACGCGCCGCCGACGGGATTACGATTTAAATGGTAGTTCCGCCACATCGGTGCGCCTTTCAGGCGAGATCGGCAACAACACCGGCACTCGCTGCATATTTATTTATTTATTTCAAAGTACCTTACAGGCCCCATGGGGGGCATTGAGTAAGGGGGGCTATACATATATACAAATAAACTGGAAAAAAAAATATACAAGACAGACAATTGAGCAAGGGGGGAATACATATAGACACCTCAAAATGAAAAAAAAGTACAAAAGAGACAATTGAGTAAGGGGCGCAATACTTATATACATCTCAAACTAAAACAAATACAGAAGAAACATTTGGAAAATAATAAGTCAAACAAAAAGCACCAACATGTACAAAAGATACACGCATAGTAACGAAGGGCGAAACACTGTATTTCCTGCGCATGCAGCGGCCACAAGGCAGAATCCTCGCGCACATGAATGTTACAATCACAAAAATGAACCAATACGGACCAATGAATTATGATACGGCATCTACTTGCTGAGGCTTGTGAAGTGGGGCTTGATAAGATATGACGGAATGTGTCAAAGTTTGTCTGGGATGCAATGTCGTCAGGCAGACTGTTCCACAGACGGATAGCACGTGGAAGTGCGAACTGATTGAACGCGTTTGTTGAGCCGTATACACGGGAATAGCTAAGATGATTGTGTAGTCTACGTGAAGTGAGATATGGTTTTTGCAGACCAGTAACGGTGATTCGGGAAGAATGGGCAATTTTATGAAAGAATGACAGCAGGGCAATGTCGCGACGAATGTTCAAGAGTGGGAGTGAAAGTTCCTGTTTGATTTGTGATATACTAGAATGCGGACTGTAGTTATTGGCAATGAAGCGGCTTGCTCTATTCTGGATTCTTTCCAATGAGTCAATTAAGTATTTTTGATGGGGAGACCAAATTGAACAGGCATATTCTAGTTGAGGGCGAACCAGTGTCAAGTAAGATAATTTGCGAATGCCTGATGGTGCAGCTTTCAAGTTACGTCTCGAGAAACCTAGTGATTTCGAGGCGCTGGCAGAGATTGCCGTAATGTAGTCGGACCAGGATAGATTAGGTGTCAGTATTACGCCCAAGTACCGATATTGTGTTGCAGTCGATAAAATGGAATGATTAATACTGTAAGAGAATTCGGATATGCTAGGTTTACGTGTGAACGACATTACTTTGCATTTTGAGACATTTAGTGTCATCAGCCATGCACTACACCAACCATTAATTACGTCGAGGTCGTTTTGGAGTGACAGGTGATCTTCACTGTTCTTGATTGGACGGTAAATAATGCAGTCGTCAGCGAACACCCTGATGCAAGAAGAGACATGTTGCGGAAGATCATTGATGAATATGAGGAAAAGTAATGGCGCGAGTACACTGCCCTGTGGTACACCTGAAGAAACGTCAGATAGAGAAGAAGACAAATTGTTAACTGTTGTGTATTGCTGACGATTCGACAGGAAATTGCGAAGCCATGATAATGTACGGGAGTCTAATTTCAGGGCGGAAAGTTTCGATATCAGGTGACAGTGTGCAACCCTGTCAAACGCCTTCGAATAGTCGAGGAACACGCAATCAGTTTGATAATTATTGTCCATATTTGCATGAAGCTCTGTGGTAAATTCAAACAACTGAGTCTCACACGAAAAGCCCTTTCTGAAACCATGCTGATTTTTGAAAAAGAAATGATTGGATTCCAGATGCCTGTAAATATGTGAAGCGATGATGTGTTCTAGAATTTTACAACAAATACATGTAAGGGAAATAGGACGGTAATTTTCGCATGAGGTTTTATTTCCACTTTTGAATATTGGAATTATTTTCGCCAGCTTCCAGTCAGACGGTATCATGCCTGTTTCGAGAGACTGCCGGAATATATGAAGTAGTATTTTGCTTGTGACCGTTACCGTATTCTTTAGCACCTTTGAGTTGATTCCATCCACGCCGCATGAAGACGACAACTTAAGATTATTTATGGCTGTAATTATGCCTTCTAATTGAATATCTATTGGTTCCATAAATTGGTAATCGAACTCAGCTACGTTGGGTATGTTGGTACTGTTCTCTTTCGTGAAGACAGAAGTGAAAAAGGAATTAAATGCTGTTGGACACTGGCTAGCTGTGAGAGGGGCGTTGTTGCAGTCATGCAATGAGATGTGTTGGTTTTCGCTGGAGGGGTTTATGACTTTCCAAAATTTAGCTGGGTTGTATGGGTATGACAGTGCATTTGGCTCGCGAATAAACGCAACATGCGTGTATCACTCGCTAATGATGCAACATACGTGAAATCAATGGCGAAAAACTCGACATGCTTGCAAAAAACGTGACATTTATAGTTCGCAAAAGACGTGACATGCGTTTCTCGCTTTAGCGGACAGCGTGCCTTAACAGCCCCTGTTGACTAGGCAATTTGAAAATTCAGATTTGCCGCGATGCACCACGGGGGTTCCATGGAAAAGCTGGCAGAGCCGTGTGGGCGTGCAACATTTCGCAGTAATCTATTTACAAGAAACTAAACCACATGACCAGTCACATGCGCTCCACAAGCGCCTCAGGTCTTTTTGCCCTCACGCCTGTTAACCATTTAGCATTTCGCCTCGCTTGCGAACAGTGGGGCATGATTTGCAAAGCTGCTCAACGGACGTCAAGATGCCACCGCTACGCTGGCAGCAGTACAGTGCTGCTTTCATGCAGCAAGCGAGCTTCTATGCAGAATCGGAAAGCAACGTTGAAGCAGGGCCGAAGTTCGATGCGTCGGAAAAGTGTGTGAGGGAATGGAGAAAGCAAAGGACTAAAATCTTCACGTGCGCTGCGACACACTGTTCCTTTCGTGAACCGAAGTCTGGACGATACCTTGCCGTTGAGGAGGCTGTTCCAGATTGGGTTCACGACTAGAGAAGCAAAAGCCTGAGTGTTTGCTACGATGATATTGAAGCAAAAGCACGAACTGTTGCGAAGGATATGTGCATCCCGTAAACCAAGTTCAAACCGAGCTCTTTGAGTGAAGTGGCGCAATGAGTTGATGGTGCCTGCTATGAACTGCCAACGACATTGTTCACGTGGTGTTCTTCATGTGTGGCACCTCAGTACCGCCAGCACCCCTTCCGACGAGAAGCAGCAGTGGCTCGCATGATGGCAATGACTGTGACTAATGCATCCTTCTTTCAAGCACGACGAGTCGTAAGCGATGTTGCACGATCAATTAAAGGTTTCTTTGCATCACTCCCTCTTTTGAAAGACCTACTGGTGTGCTATGGCTGCAGCATGAGGCTATGTTCAATGTCCTTTTTTTTCTTTTTGCCTAGAAAGAGTTGCAAGTTGGGTGGTTGACTTATAATCGGAGTCGACTTAAGATCACCAGTATACGGTCACCACTAACAATTATTGAGGGACAATGCACTTTAACGGTTCCTTTAAATATTCTCTATTGATTTTGGTGAAACTTGCCGAGATTATGTAGGTGTGCCCACATCAAACATCTAACTACTTTTCAAGTCGAATATTGTGTAGTGTTGAAAAATTTTGAACATCTCGTGCACCTTGCTATACGAAAGACTCCTTTTCCTTAACTTAAATATTTACGAAGTAATAATATCACGACAACCTGGAATGACAAGCTGGGATTTCTCTCGTAAAAGTCCAACATTTCATAGAAACGTTTGGTTGAAGAACAAACCATTGAGGGTAAAGTAACAGTTTAATGTTCCTTTTATAACAAATTCTTCTTTCCTTGTTATTGTTTCTCAAGGCACTGTTTGAGCCAAAAGTTATGCCATGCAAAGTGAACAAAATAGCTATCGAGATCAATAGCCTCTACCTAGCTCTTTACATATTCATAGCTTAAAACCTTGCTAAATAAGGTTGACGAAGTATAACTGTTGATTAAGTCCACGCTTATTGATACCGAACTAATAAAGAACATATGAAATCATCATTCAGCTCAAATAGCTATCATGACACTGTGCCAAGCAATATATTTGACCCGTCACTTAGACAAGCATTGCAATGCCTAGCCAAACGTAGCAACGACTTGTTCGAGCTTGTAGAAGCTTTGAAGTTGGCCACAAGCTTCACTGTTATTCCAGGTTTGTACCACTAGCACAAGCTGACTTCTCTGAAGTGATGTGTTGCAGATATTAATGCGTTGTCCCTGCTACTGAAGTGGAATAATGACCATATGCAGCAGTCATGGGTAGACAAGGACATTGAGGTTTCATGTTACTAATTTGATGATGCAATTACGATTTATATGAATTATAAGGTTACCTTGGATAGACTACATTATATAATATACACCATTATTCGGTGTTATACGAACGGTTTCCTCAGCTACCGCAAATGGCGCAACGGTGCTTGTCGGAAGGCCAGTTCACACTTGGCTTCGAAGGGAGCGAACGCAGCATAACTCATCAGAATTTCCCTCACTTCGCCGCCCAGGTGGCCGGAAAGCTACACAGCGAGACCAACGCGAAAAAAATTGGTCCGAGACAAATGTTTCCGTCAGGCGATAGTGAATTGCCTTTTTGCTTCACACTTTCGGCCACACCGGCTGCACTTGCTCTCAAACCACCAGCCTCAAATTCAACAAGGCGGCAAAGGGGTCAGCACAATCATGAACTGCTGGCGTAGCACGACAAAGCTCACGGACTTGACAAAGACACGTTCATAGAGATCCTGGTTTGGATTATGATTACCGCGAATACCAGAAGTAGAAGAAGGTGCAGCAGAAGCGAGTCGGCATGCCCTAACGTGTTCCGCTTTTGGCTGAATCCGTCGCCCCCCCCCTGCCGGTACTTCCGCTCATGTTGTTTCTTTTGGTCTATCTTCTGAAACAGTGTTTGCAAAGGTGCAAACTGTTTATTTTTAGTACTTTGCATGCATAACTAAAACTCGGCACAAATTTTAATGCTCAGGTAACGGGCAAAATGGAATGAATTCTCAAGCGGTGCAGACAGTGGCATGAACGAATGTGAACATTTTTGACGGGCACGGATGTGGTTTTGCGGGCACTCTGGCATTTTCACTCGAATTCTCCAGGACTGATTTTTTTTTCCATGTTGACTTCGCGGCGTGTTTTTCTGGCCCCTTAAGCAGCAAAGCAAGTGAATTTCCAACAAGTTGTGCCACTTTCGCTCTTTTTGACGCCAAGTGTGAACTAGCCTCAAGCGCCAGCAGCAAGAGTGAGGAAACCACGGCACTTTATTGAGAGGCGGTGAAAGCAGGAAAGTTCAAAAGAACATCATGGACTTTTTTTTCAGAAAGAAGTAGTTGACTCCAATAAAATTCTCGTTCATCTTCATGATCAATTTCAACTTATTGGTTCACACGAATTCGGGATGATGTGAATATTTTGCATGCTCTCCTTAAATTCGTATCATCGAGATTCTCTAATAGTTACTACTAAGCATAAAACCAATTTTTTACTGAAAAGCTATGGCAGTTTTTGCGAAAGTTTTTTCATTTATCTTACCCTAATCTTTAGACACAGTAAGCAAGCATGAAGAAACAGCTACGCAATACATTTTGACCCGACCAACATGAACATTGAATGTATTCAAAGCAACATCTCTTCTACCTGCCTTCATAGCCTTCAGACATAAAAGGTCATTACAAACCTTTGTGTGGAGATAGCTGCAGCACTGTCTCTGAGGTCAGCAGCCCTCGACGTAGATGGCTCGTCCTTGCGAGGTCTCTTCGGCCGCGCTGTTTTGTCTGCAAAAGCACAAAGTTTAATGAAGTGATAAAGCACTGCAACTGAATTTCCTCATAATTCATTCGCTGCGATGCAACCAGTTTACTAGGGAAGATGCCCCCCTAGCTACTAATAAAATATTTCTGCCAAGCATCTGGTCAGAAAACACACACATGATAAATTTTACCAGTTGATACCCGGCAGTGGATGCTCGACTATTTCATCGTGCCTGTGGTAAATTAAGGTGCGCCCAGAGACCTGAACAAATCTTTAGAAGGCCATCTTTTGAGATGAGTACCCATACATGAATGAGCGGCAGGTTGGAGTCAACGTCCGACTTCCCGTACCCTCATTTGGAAACATTTGGAAAATTGGGCAGTCCGGAAAAACGAGTGCATGTGAAAACGCACCTTCTTTTGTAGGTATTTTTCGCTGACGGAGAGGGTAACGGCTGGAGTATAAGATTTCCATTGCAATTCAGCCAATGCATCGTTTCGGTGGCTCAGAAAAGAGCCGTTTATATATATATATATATATATATATATATATATATATATATATATATAAAACAAAAATCTGACGTGGCCGGCACTACCTTATAGGTCACCACACTTTCTTTTGCATGGCATTCCGCTTGCCCGCTATCATGTCTGCCTCAATTTCAGTCAACGTCATGTTGCCGCTGTACACCAATGACAGTGCCATCAGTGCTCGCGTCAACTCTGAGCTCGTTGGCTGTGTAGGAAATATCTCTTTGTTCTCTGTGTCGGAGTTGTCGGAATCCTCCCTAACTTGACGAATGATTTTGTCATCGGTCAAGTCCGCACATAGCTTAAGGTCTTTGTGAGTGTCGGCGAAGCCCTGAAAGGTTATTCCGGCTGGAATCGGCGCGCTGGCAGAGCGTAGATCGTTGAAATCAACATCCGCGCATAGCAGTTCGTCACACATGCTGTCCACTTGGGACAAGACGGCCGTCTCGGCATCGAGTGTGAAGCCCGCGTGGCAAAAACAGTTCCGCAGTCTCTTGCGTAACCACCTTCCACGATTCCGCTAGTATGCGGATGGCAGACCTAAGGTCAACAGTGTAGCTTTTCCCATCGTGAGCCTACAAGGGGGCTTTGTGCGCTTCGAAGGCGCGGACAAAGACGAAGAAGCTGTCGGTGCCATCACTGTAAATTCACTCAACGAAAAGCGCAGCACGAAACCACTAGGAACTCGGTGGATGCTGAAAGCCGGAAAACGTGAACACTGAAGATAGCGCAGCAGCAAACGATCAACCGCAGACACGACCGCAGAGCTGACAAAATGACATGTGAACGAACACAGTGAGGTTGGGCTTGGCTACAGTGTACTAGAAGGGGG
Source organism: Rhipicephalus microplus (assembly GCF_013339725.1). Lineage (NCBI taxonomy): Eukaryota > Metazoa > Arthropoda > Arachnida > Ixodida > Ixodidae > Rhipicephalus > Rhipicephalus microplus. Next base: position 87,819,705 of record NC_051169.1, on the reverse strand, counting down.
CAGGGGAATGAACGAGGTGGCCGTGCCGTATCAAGGTTAATTCCCTGGCGGTTGACAGTAGCGGCGACGCTGTTGTCTCATTCTACTGAAGATCTCAGGAGCGTCTGCATTGGGAGCGTGTGCGCTGTAGAATGCGAAAGCGTGTAATTGCTCGTTTTAACGCGTTTAATGCTTTTCTGAGCCTTTATCAGTGGACGCACCTGCTACGCACCATGGTGCACGAGTTAATATGCAGGCACGCCGAAGTTGCGTCGATACGTTCACTGTCGCTACTATTCACTCCTTCTTGCACGCTCGATGCGGGACATTTAAGACTGCCCCGCCGCAGTGGTCTAGTGGCTAAGGTACTCGGCTGCTGATCTGCAGGTCGCGGGATCGAATACCGGAAGTGGCGGGTGCATTTTCGATGGAGGCGAAACTGCTGTAGGCCCGTGTGCTCAGATTTGGGTGCATGTTAAAGAACCCCAGGTGGTCCAAATTTCAGAATCCCGGCACTACGGTGTCTCTAATAATCATATGGTGGTTTTGGTACGTTAAACCCCACAAATCAATCATCAACACCGATCGACAGTGTTTTCCGACTACGCTCAAAAAGCGTTGCAGGGCCCGTGTAAGTGCCAAGCAAGCATTGCTTACTGCCTCGTACTTTGCCCGGTCAAAATGCTTACCTTCAGGTTCCTCACTACCCTCCTCAAAGTCATACGGATCGTGACCTTCTTCTCCAGATTTCTTTTTTGAAGCTTTGCTCATAGCCTTCTTGCTGGTGCCACTGCACAGAGAACAAGATGAATTGATGGTCACTAATAGAAATGGCAAGCGAATCTAAGAAACCTGTTTTTGTTTTCACTGTACCAAGAAAGAAAAAGATTAAAAAATATGCATTCTTAGAAAAAGTTTATTAAACATGCTGCAAAAATGATTCAGGGGGATTTTTTTTTGCTAGAAATGATAACAATAGAGTTGTGCGAATAGCAAAATTTTGAGTGTAGAAAAAATAGAATATTTTTCAAATATTTCTAGAATAGTTCGAAGCAATATTGCGGGGAAAAAAGTTGCAGAGGATTCTTAAGTGTATTATGAGATATAGCAACACGAAACTGTTTCTTTTCGCTAGATTGATGAAGAGCTGGCGAGGTGGTATTCCATAGCTGCCTTGTCAAGAATGAGACAATGCAGTGGCCAAATTGTATTATTACATGATTTGGAGCAACCAAAGTGTTGCTAAGAGCACTGTGTGCGTGAAAGGCAAAGATGCTATTTCATTACCTTCCCCTCCTCTTTTAATTTCTGCGCAAGCCCAACTGATGTGGCAGACAAGGCTGTGCTCCCTTCGAGTGAGAAGTTCCATATCCGCCTTGTAAGGGTCAAAAAAAAGAACGTTTCAAATTTTGGATGCTGAAAATCTTCGATTTTTTTTTTTGAATTCTTGCCTGAATTTTGAAGTCCAAAACAGCAACAATAGAGCCCCTTACTCAGCCACATCTATCGTCTTCATGTTAGAACCAGCATTTGGCAACACATGTGCAACGGTAGCAGCCTAAAAGGCAGCTTTGCCGCAATACGAGAATGCAATGAGGTGAATCATACTAAAAATCGGACGAGGTCATTTACTTGGACGTTAAGTGCACCTGAAGAGTTTAACCGTAGTGGCAGCCTGAACAGCAGCTCTACCTTTCAATATGGGAATGTAATGAGATAATGCTTATTAAGATCTGAATGGGTAATTTTCAACCGGATTTTGACTGCGTTTGACTTTTGTAAGTTTCGAATAATTTAAATTGTATAAATTCTGCTGTGAATCAAATCAAGTAGCACACATTATTCGCAATATATTCGGAACTTCGAATATTTGTACAACTCAATGTAACACCTAAAAAGGTGCGATACGCTGACAAAACCAACTTGCTATTATGTAATCTGAAGAGACATAGCAACACGAAAGCGTTTCTTTTCAATAGATTGATAAAGTGCTGACAAAGTGGTATTTCATAGTTGTATCATCAAGAATGAGGCATGATGGTAACAAAGGGAGGATTATATAGACAGGGTGACGTGTCACTACCAACTGGAGTTTATTGAGAAACACAGAAAGATAAAAATACACAGGAAAGAAGAAATGTCAACAAAATAAAAGGCTTGACACATGTGCCGCCTATTTGTTATGATCTTAGTTATTCTGCAGCAGTGTGGCATTTTTACCTTGTCAAATCTTTATTTTCCCCTGTCTGTGCATATCTTTTGGTGTTTTTCAATAAACTTAATTTCCTAGTAGCACATCTTCCTGCCTTGGTTCTCATTTCTTCTGCGCTTTATTTCGAGATGCACATGTACCAACTAGCCCAACTGTCCATGTTAGTCCAGTGAAGCTTGCGCGACGAGTGATTTTTAGGTTCAAAGCAAATACGAATTGTAAAGCAATTTTGGGTCAAATAATTTTGAATCGAATTCGAATAGGTGTATCGCATGCTCTAAAGAAAAATGGACATATTTGTCATGACTTAACTAACACCCACAATATTTTGCTTTAAATTGAAACAAGGCATATGAGAATGCCATTTTTTTGCGACAAAGTGGAAAGAACCTTGAATAAGTATTTGATTTTCGGTAGAATGCAAGTGATTGTCTGTAAACTTTTCAGTTTTAAAGTTATACGTCCCCCGGTTTCGCGACGACCTGCATTTTACGATGAATCGGTTAGGTCCCGGCAAAATCCCGATAGGAATAATGTATTAAAAACCTTGGTTATACGATGCAGTTTTATGCCGACCCTGCATCTTACGACGACATTCAAATTTCGTCCAAAAGAAAAAAGAACACTTTTAAACGAATTAAGCATGGCCCAAATATTCATGAGTGCAAAATATAAACTTGCGTTCCCCTAGGTTGACGATTAGAAAAGTAGAGAGCGAGATAGATGTCTTCTTAGAATGAAAAAATTATTCTCCTGGAAGTTCATGCGCTTCTACACACGTTGCAATCGCATGTGCACGTATCTGGGGTCGTTACCTAGTCCAAGCTCTATCCACACAAAGTAGCTCCAGCCGTCCGAAAAGCTGATATTTCAGGTTTTCGGTCTAATGGAAACATATTCTGGTCGACATACAGCTGATCTCCTGCCTTTGTAGCACTCGCAGTCACAGGCTTGTGGACGCACAGAGGGCGTGACACAAGCTGTCTCCACTGTGAAAGATTACTTTCACCTGACGTTGACGTTCATAATAACAGCGGGACATCACTAGTTGCAATTTACAAGGCCACAAATTACAACTGTGCACAGCTCAGTCGCACACGAAAGCATTCTAAGCATACTTGTGATCGGTCGCCATTATGTGATAGCGATGATACTGTGTCTGACTCTTCTGATGAGAGGCTATTGGCAACACAGTTTTGGTTTCCTTATCACGCGCATGCAATTTTCGGGCTCTATTTATCGATAGAAAGATGGGCGTTAGATTCAATTCTTTTTAAACTTGAGAATAGAGATTCGCTTGCTCCTCTTTCAACTAAGTTACGTTGCCATTAGCAGTCGCAGGCAAGAATAATTTAATCTACCTTTCTAGTAGAAGCACAAGGTCGTGCCGTGGGCTTATTCAGGCGGTCTATAACAAGGCTGAGTGTCATTGCTATATTCTTAGTTTTTTGATTATACGAAGCCCGGATTATGCGATGGTTTCGTGTGGTTCCTTGAAAGTCGTATAATCAGGGTTCCACTGTACTTAGAGCATATTTTTCACAGTTTAGCACCATTTTACTGCAGTGAAACAATTCTTACAGGAGGTTACATGCAAACTAATGTACACCTGAATAAGTGCTTTCACGGCTTAGCACCCGTCCACTGCAGCGAAACTACCTTTACAGGAAGTGACATGTAGACTAATAAGAGCCTGTTTGTTTCGAATAATTCAAAATTTTCAGTAATTTAAACACGATTTAAGGCGAATTCAAATACTGCATCATACGTTCGAATATTCGAAGCATTTGGATATTCTCGCAAGCCTACTGCAGAAGCATACCTGGATTCATCGGCAAAATCGTCGTCGTCGTCTCCACCTTCGTCTGAAGAGTCGCCCCCGTCCTTCCTCCTGCGCTTGCGGGGCTTCTCGAGCACTTTCTTGAAGTAGGCGAAGTGCAGCAGCTCGATGGCTGACTGGGCGTCCTCGGGCTCCACTGTGCGCGAGAAGCGAGCCTTGGCGTGTGCCGTGGACAGACGAATCAGCGTTTCCAAGGTACGAGGCGTCACGGGTTGCGTCTGGAACAAAGGCAAGCGTCAGGAAGTGAGGAGGGCTGCTCCGCAAGTGGCAAACGAAAAGGCTTGTGTCAAGGCGACCTGACTTTGAAGAATTCATACCTGGACTCAGAAGATCATCGTGAAAAAAATGCACTTGCGAAAAATAGCTTGGTCTCACTTTTGTATGCTTTAAACTTTAGGTAGCCATACTGATACAAGTACTGCTAGACGAAATACGGTTGACAGCAGGTGAGCTAAGCATTAATGGCATACATGCAGCCGACGGAACAAGAAGATAAGAGGTTCACACTGGAGAGTTATATAATACAGTCGCCGACAGATTTTTCTGACCTGGCGGAGACTGAAAAAAGGTCCGAAAAATTCGTTTTGGTCAGAAATATGAACTTTATTGCATCAGGCAGGCTTAAAAAAGTCCATGATTCTACCTTGCCTCATACTACGCTTGGAATCAATTCGGTTCGCCCATATTTGCGCCAAGGTGACATCGTCACCGTAAATGCTCGACAAAAGCGTCAACGCTGTGGCGATCTCTGCTGCCGACAGCTGCGGCACAACATAGCGAAAAATTTCTTCGTCTGTGGGCTTCGCGCACGAAATTGTCATCGTCCGCACGAGCAAAGTCTTTAAATAGGGAGTTTTAGAATAACGTTTGCAAGCGCTGCGGGTATAGCGGACGCATTATGATTTCTAGAATAGCGTTTGCTCCCCTTAGGAAAAGGTCTAGGGACATTCGCCCCGACCGCAAACTGCACGGAAGCTACACACAAGACTTCGCGGACCACGATCGCCGCACGCTATTTCGGATTTTCTGCGGGCAGGCCGCGAACGGCGACTCGCGTTACGACGCATGTGCAGTGGCAGCGACCGCCCCGCAAGGGCTCGCGGTGCGCTATTCTAGAACTCCCTAATTTCATTGTGGCAGGCACACTCACTCCACTACTGCGCAGCTCCCCCTCCTCTCTGTGCGGTGCGATGACGACAGTGCTGACCACTATGGATAACGAAAGAGGAGAAAATAGTCCCGTGCCGCGTTTTCTAAAGCAGACACGGCCTCCAAAACTTGAAATCTGACGTTTGCTTTCCAATCTTGGAGGCAGGAAAGCCATTTTAATATTAAGCCACTAAGCTTAGTCAAGCCGGAAGAAAATCCAACATGGCGGCGTCCATACAGGTTCGTGGCGCGGCTCAAAACAAGTGATTTAGTCCGAAAAATCAGTCGAAAAAAATGCATTAGCCCTATAGGAACCCTGACGGTGCACTTTTCAAGTCCGAAATATCCAACAAGTCGGAATTTTTGGAGTCCAAAAAATGGTCGGTGACTGTAGACCTTTTGCAAAATAGCTGCTATCTGTTGGCCGTCGTGTGAATACCGCCATGTTAGAGGCTCAGCGCGACACAGTAAGCACAATCCGCGTGCGTTTACGTATAAAAGTCGTACATTCGGGAGGCATCCACTGGCTAATAATTGCAATGGCGACGTATTAGTTCGTCCTTTTCTGCACACAAAGAAGAACTCGGAATACTGATGGAAAAAAAGGGGAAGCCGTAAACTGTGCCTCTTGTTATTTTTTCAAGCTGTATGAAGTATCCGGCATGTGCTCCCGCTTCTCTCGAAACACTGGTTTGTGTTTGCCTTTCTAAGCAAGTAAGACATGCACTAGCATTTAGCATTTCTACTCTGTTCCCACAAATTGCTGCACGCCGAAGCAAGGCAGTTTTTGCAATGGCGGCGCTAGCAGCTGCTTACCGAGTGATGGCGACTCTTGCGCTTATGGCACAAAATGTTATCATGTATGCAGGGTACGCACTAACCGGTTGGTAAAGGACACCACAGTTTAAATAAGTGGTTAGCGGATGCATTAGGCTCTACGAGGCTTGGCTGGGGATTGGTCAAAACTACGTTTTAACTGTTAGTATGATTAAAGTGGGTGCATATCATGAGGTTTAACTGTATACATTCTAATATTCTTGAGTTACTCATCATCAACAAAATGCAGCATCCATAAGTAAGCATCTCTAAGGTATTCTATAAGCTCATTTGATGTAAACAAGCTTGGTACTCAGTTCGTTCTTTTACTTATTGCGAGGAAAGCCCCAATATACAATAAAAATGATCGAGGTTATGCACCCAACACTGGGAAAGCCATTCTTGCTGTCCAGAAGAGAAAACAACAAAAAAAGAAAAGTACCCTGGCGACATCCGTGTTTTCAGTTTCGATGGAGCGCAACTCGGCATACTTCTCAGCTATCTTGTCGCATGCGGCCTGTGTCAGAGTCGGCTTGATGCCTTTGGCAATGTGGATGTATTTCTTCATAAACTCAACGCTGATCGTCTTCTCCCTGGACACAAAAAGCAGGCATTCAAGATGAGCATTTTATGACGTGAAGAGAGAGATGTATGGCAAAACTGCTTCAAAACTGTATAGATCCTTCACATATTTTTGAAGCTGCAAAAGCTTTTCAACACACTTTTAGCATGTGACAAAGTTATACCAATTAGAGTGTGTGAAAACTAGGAAATAAGACAACTCCATCTGATACTGCAGTTAATTTCTGCATCCCAGATAGCATTGCCACACAACAAGAAACAGAGAAAGTTTCACCAGGGCTGTTTGATTATAAGCCATGTTTTGAGGACACTGCCTGTTGCGATTACAGCAGATGCAGCGATTGCAAGAATCGAGTAAATACCAAATACTCATCAAAATGTGTCATTAACACAACATATCCAACACATGGGCGTCAAAACCAAAACTCGCCTGTAGAGACAAGTAGCATATTATGATACATAACAAACACTTATGCTCTCATGTTTGCCATTTACCATGATAAGTTGAAAATGTATTGGCTGCTAATGTTTTCAAAGCAATATAGGTACGCACAGACAGATGACTTTTACAACAACATACGTAATCTTTCAAATTGCAAATGTGGCTTGTGTACCCCTTTTCATCGTGGTCAGTTTCAAAAAAATCAATTCTGCATTTAGACAAGCTGATGTACTGACAGTGCTAGTGTGTTAGAAAACAATTTTTTTAATGAGCAGTTGCTTTTATACCAACAATTTTTCAAAATTTTGATGGAGACCTGAATAATCACAACACACTACTTCACTAATGATGTAAACACACAAACTGGGCTAGCAACTGTCAAACCAAGAAACACATCAAATAAACAGATAATCACAAAAACGAACAAAGCCAGAGGAATGAAGCAACCCTGAATACTGTCTCATGAGTACAGATTCTTAGTCAATCTATTCATTTCCTACTAATTTACATAAATATATAATGAAATCTCGCATATATCAAACACATACATAAATTATTGTGTGTATTAAAAAATAGTCAGAATCCTTTTGAATATAGTTTCAATACATAAAATATTTTAGAAATCAAAATACCTATATGTACAACTTTGTTGCGATTCCCTGCAGGTTTGATACACACTAGACTCTCAGTGAACGGAATTTGAAGGGACCGGGAAAATATGTTCCATTTAACAGTAGTTACATTTACTGAAAGGTGAACAAAAGTGCAGAATACAGGCCCGAAGGCAAGCATTGCAGAGGCAATAGTTTATCTATTTATTTTGAAGATTACCTGCAGTGCCATCTTAGGCATTATTGCAGGGGGCATAGTGCCTCATAGAATGAATCCGCAGCTCCATTTAAGCAGTAGTTTTGCTTAATACATTTCGTTTACTGAAAGTCTACTGTACAGTAGAACACAACTGTTATGTTGCTCACTAGTTGAGCTTGCAGTTCCGACTAGACTTACGTTCTTCGCTTTGACCCGTGCAGCAACACGTCGTGCTTCTCATAGATCGACGTATCCTTGTCACTGTCCTTGTCAAGCTGGTCTGGGTCGTGCGTCGTGAGAAGGTCAGCTGTGCTTCGAATAGGCAGAGCTGGGAATGTGCAGGAATACAAGAAAGGTTACGGTGCTTTCGACGTCACACATGGCCAAGGGATTCTTGGCAGAAAAGTGTCACTCACGTTCGCCATCCTGCTCCCCAGGATTTCTGTATTGGTGCATCCGGACAACGTGGTCCGCGACTTCTCTGTCACTCTCCGGATCCATCTGGCGTTATTAAAAAATGCAAATAGAAGAGAAAAAAAAAAGTGTTCGTACTCCTGTACAAATGTGCCACACATTCAGATCCATACAACAATGAACTGCAGCAACATGAAATGACAAGCCATCCTAATATCTCAATGAAATATCAGATTGTCGTAACAAAAATCGCTGATCTCCGGCAAGCCCATGATTGAGGGAGCATCAACTGTTGAAAAGCAGTGCGTACATAGCCGCATGTCACCAGTGCAACTTCAGGGGTCGCATTTGTTTACATAGGCGAACACTCTTTTCTTTTTTATTGTCCTTTTTTTAATGTCATACCTACAACACCAATGACTTTAGAGGCAATACAAGCACTGCTTATAAACAATAAAGAGGGATTACCGAGCGCCAACTTCACTTTTAAGCATTTTTCAAAGTTATGTTGTTCAGAGACAAAACCTGTCATGAATGGTTACAATGAAGCACTACATTTAAAAAAGACTGTGCACTTGTTTCCTACTGCCTCATTAAAACTTAAATGTACTGTACCAGTTGTTTGTAATACTTTGCACTCCTCTTTCTTTTTGATTGGCACATTGAAACTCATGGGCTGTTTAATGGCAGTGCGCTACAAATAGGCATGGCCACAGAACACACAAGAGCACGCACTGCTCAAGAAACTTGACGACAAAATAAACAGCCTTCTTTTGTACTGGCAGGAAAAGTGGTCTAATCTCTTCTCTCAGCTTCCCTGCCTCCCTTAAGGCAATGTAATCGAGGCTCTCTTTTTGCCTAGGCCATGTTTTTCCCCTTTAGAGTGAGTGATATAGTATTTCGTGCATACCAATCCTGCCACATTGAACTAACAACACAACTCACCTTGTCAAGCATGATAAAGAGCAAGTCGAAACGAGACAGCAGAGAATCCTGGAGGCCAATGTTCTCCATTGGAGACTTGTATTGATCATACTGAAATCAGAAACAAATAGAACGAGCTTTCGGTTATTGTGACAGAAAATTAGTAAATAAACGGGAGAACTCGGCTATTTGGTATAAGGTGCCATGAAAGAATTGCGTAGCTCTGAAGAATGATGATGGAAAAGGGATGCGTATTTAGGAACAGAGAAACAAGTGGGAAATCCATGTTTCTTTTCAAACAGCAGTGCAGACTCTTTTATTAGCCCTGATTGGTACAATCGGCGTCGCCTCGGATTTCTCGGATGCCTGAAATTCCAGACATGCCCGATTTCCCACACTCATCTGTGGCACTGCCAAGTTCCCCATGAAGATAATGATTTAAAAAGTCCGAAATTCTGGACGTTTATAGCTTTTGTCATCCAATTTTTGGACTTTTTACCAGTGACGGCACAATTGAAGTCATCATCAACGCCGCCATTTGGTTGATTACGGACCCTCGAACACACTACGCTGCGGCTGCCGTACCCTCGAAACCTAAAATGCAGCAATACAGCACCCCCCAATCAGTTCATCATGAGCGCGCGTCGCCACGTCGCGCGGCGGCGCGCACTCTAATTTTGTACACATACTTTGCCTGGCTTAGAGAAAGGAAGCGACGCTCTCTTATCTCGCGGCAACGAGGAGGGGAAGGTTGTACTCCTTGGCAGGCTTCGGGCTTTACCTGGAACGATTCTGCTGTAGTTACCAAGTGCACAAACGTCACTGCAATCATTGCAGTCTCCGTTTACGAAAAGCGCGTGCTTTTCAGACACAGCAAAGTAACAAATGCAACGCTTATTTGCACGCATCCGTACCTGTGAGTACGTTTTGTGCGTCATTTGTGCGTGAGGAACGTGGGGCATGTTTTGATGTGCTTTCCATTCTGTGCGTGACCTTTCAATTTGTTGCTATCGCGTTCATTGCTTCACCTTTCCGACAAAGCTGCGACTTTTTTTCTTCTTCTCCGCGCGCGGCCTCGAAAGGAGAAGGGTCTCCACGTGCAGAGACGGAAAAGGGAGAAGCGTGGCACAGGCGCGTCGCAGATCAGCATTTGAGAGAAAGCAAACAATCCGCCACAGTCTTTTCTTTCCTTTTCTTCTTTTCCTTCTTCGCATGCAGCGTTGAGAGGTGTCGCCGCGAGATTGGGCATGGTGCTGAGCGCATTTTGAGCACGGCATGTTTGAATGAATTATTCCAAGTGCTTGCGCGTTAGAATTACAGGGCGTTTTCGCCCATCGGAATACACACAGCTTTGACGGGACCTCAGCGTGAGTTCGAATCAACAGGACGTTTGAATTAAACGTGTTCGAAATAATGAGGTTCGTTTGTGTTTATTTTTCCTCGCACACGTGGCCGCGTAGCGGTACATCAGGCCGCAAGGCGGTTTCCTTTTTTGCATGTTTATAAGTGTGAGCCCATCTGAGCATACATTGCCACAAACTGTTATAATCGATATAACAAAACAATGAATATAACAAAATAATTGCGGCTCCCCTTCAACTTCGTTATAACGTGGTTTGAGGGTACTTGCAGATGTCACATAATCATTAGGTGTTGCTGAAAGTAGTACAGTGCACTGGAGTGCTTACGACCAGCCATGTTTTACAACCGATGATGGCTCTAGTTACACCTCGGTTAATGTAGACAAAAGAAGTGACTGTAACACTCGTGAGACAGTTGAGTCCGCTTAAAATGATCACGTTCAATACAGTATATCAAATACAGCAGTGTGCAACAATGACACCACCTACTTTTGTATGCTTTCTATGGTAAAATTAACTGCTTATTACAATGCTCCAGTGCCGCAATATTGAAAAGAGCGATTGAATTCGGCTACAAAGTGCGCTGCAAGTGATGAGAGCGCCAACTACCAACTGCGCGGTTGAGCAGCCCATGCAGGCCCTGTCATTGGGGAAGGCCAAGCAGACGATACAGTCCCTTTGGGACCTTGTCTTCGCGAAGGACCTCCTGCACAGCTACCAAGAGCGGCTAGATGCTCTTCAGAAAAATGTTTGCCAGCTACGCATGCAGCGATGGAAGCTGACGGACTATTCCGAAAACAAGTTACACGTTTTCATGTCTATTTCATCTTTTTTTTTTGTTAACCAGCTTATAACAATAATCGGTTATAACGATCGGATTTCCTTGGCCCTTAGAAATTTGTATAAGTAGACTGCGCTGTACAACACCCTTAAAGTAAGTTCAGGTGATGGTTTCCTTTAGCTGTTTTGCGAGAGACATTTACTAATGCAAGCCAACTCACCCGTCCGTACACAGGATTGGCTGCCGCCAGCACGCTGCAGCGCGCATTCAGCCTCGCGTGGATGCCTGCCTTGGAGATGGTGACACGGCCCTGCTCCATGACTTCGTGAATGGCCGTGCGATCCATGTCAGACATTTTGTCGAACTCGTCGATGCAGACGACGCCTCTGTCGGCGAGAACCATAGCACCGGCCTCTAGACGTTTGTCACCTAGAAGATGAAAATTGTACCATAGAAACATTGAGAGCTGAACATGCAAACTGCATACCTGAAGAAAATATTCGGCGCAGAGTAAAAAAAGGACGAAGAACACACAAAACAACAGGATGGGCTTGTGTTCTCCGTCCTGGTTCCATTCGTGCCAAATCGTTTTTTTTTAGTTATGAAGAAATACCAAATAGCTTAAGTCAAGATTTTGCTCAAACTACAAGCCAGTACACTGTAATACAATGCCCTGTAATGGTCAGTAGTGAAGTATGCGCCATTTGTCAAGCCTATGCATTACCTGGGGTATTCTAATAGTGTACAATGGTTTAAGTAAATTAAGTTGCAGGTACTTGCATGATATCATAGGTAATAACCACTGCACCACAATCCACCTTTTTTTTTTCTCTCTCCTAAGTTTTGTACCTGTCTCCTGGTCAGTAGTGACTGCTGCTGTGAGACCCACACCGGAAGAACCACGACCCGTAGTTGCCACAGCTCTCGGTGCAGTGTGGAGGACGTATCGCAGTAGCTGGGACTTGGCTACTGATGGGTCTCCGATTAACAAACAGTTTATGTCGCTGCAAGAAATAGGAGAAAAAGAGAGAGCCGAGGTTTTAGCTGCATCAAATATTTCTCTCAAGACACACCGACATTTTCGTTTCTTTTTTCTAAATGAGGGTCCCATTCTGGAATGAATACTGTGAACTATCAGACCACTCTAAATAATTCAACATTATGATTTCACATCAACCACTGCTGAGCATATCATGTGGTGGCATAATACTTTTCAAGGCAAAATTTTAATTTTGCAATGACAAAGTGTAACATTAGTAAGGAAGAAGAATTAAACCCTGGACTCTGAACATACAATTTTCCACACGAAGTGCCTATTGTCACCCTTTCTCACAAGTGGCAGTCAGGAATCTTTCAATGCCGACAGAGTGCGTATAAAATCGTGAGTGCGTTTCAATGCCGACACAGTGCATATAAATTAAAAAGCGCAGTATCTCAAGTACTGGTGCCTCTCAAGAGTGCCACAGCGCAGGGCAACTGACCCTCTGAGCCTGGTTCCATTGGGGAGGACCTTTTCCACGCCTCCCAGGAGAAGACACAGCAGAGCCCTTTTGATGAACTCGTGGCCATGGATGGACGGTGCCAGTGAGCGAGCCAAAATCTCAAAGACATTCTAAAAGGAAAACAATATCCAGGAAAATTCAGGTACATCCCGATCCACATCATTATGCAGAGAATTTTGCATAATATCACAACTTATCGAATAAACTTGCTGCGCACACTAGGCCACCACTTGCATGGCAGACATGACAGTAGACATCTCTAATGTAATCACACACAAATCAGAGTCTATCAACAAATAAAAACTCTAGTGAAAACGACACAGCACGAAAGAAACTAAGAAAACTTAAGCCAGATAACTACTCAGTATAGGCCCTGTCCATTGGATGGCTGCCCTCAGCGTTTCACCAGCTCTGTTCTCCGCAATACAATTATAAACACATATGATCGTTTAGTGGCAAGTAAAAGCTTCACACTCTACCAAAAAGTCATTTACCTTGCACATTTATTACCCCCAACACCTGTATAAGTACCAAGTATTTGACAGGTACTGTTGGGAGCAATGCAAGATGGGAGCACGTATTTATGCAACAATTGCTTGTAATGTACCGACGTGAATGTGAGGTGTACAACTGCGAGATTGACCTATCCGCTTTATCATTCAGTCTTATGGACACTTTACCATCTGCCAATTGTGTTTTGCCACTTTGACTTTTAAGAGGTCATTTCAGTGTTTCCTCTCGCATTGCTCACCACTGTAGATGTGTGAATGTTCAGCAAGCTGTCCAATGCTTATAGAAAATCTGATGGTTATGCCCCTTTCCTGCAAATACTGGCTGCGTAAACGCTACTTTGATTTACGCACCCCTTTCTGCCTGCTGATGGCCTTGCACTTGTTCACGTCCTCGACGGAAATATTTGGGGCCACTTCCTTGCTCAGCAGACGAATGTTATTAGAAATCAGAACAGACCTGGAATAGAGGCATACAAAGATGTCAGAATTATATAGCTATAAAATGCTAGGTCAGTGTCTACTGAGGTTACAACAGCAGAATGAAATAGCATGCTGAGCACTTGTGCAAAAACGCATTTCATTTTACTTTTTACTAATCTGCTGATAACCGCGAATGTACAGGAGTTCTAAAATATGTTTAAAATGTTGCGAGGGAGAACATCTCTAATAAGATGCATGTTTTCAATGTACGTCACATATTTGTATACAAATTAGAAACATTGTATCAGAGCACACATCCATTACCCAGGATCTTTGTATAATTCACTATTATGTGAAGCACGGTTGTTGCAGACTGTAATACCACTGGCTGTCCTTTGAGCACAAACACTGGCCCAGTTTCAAGAATGATTGGTGCCCAAGTTTGTGACATCACTAGGCTTGTGCGAATAGTGACTCATAGGTTTAAAGCAAATCGTAGTTTTGGTAGAATAATTTCGAATGTAATAGTACACATCACATGTTATAAAAGAAAATGGGCACATTTCTCATGACCCAACTAGCCCGCACAGTATATTTTTGAAAATTGGGATAAGGCCTGTGCTAATGCCATTATTTTTCGTTAAAAGAAAAAGTGGAAACAATACTGAATGGTAGCAAGATTTGCATTTTGCTAAAATGCAAGTGATAACCTGTAAAATGTATTATGTTTTAAAATTTATTATACCCATAGGATATAAGAAGGTATAATAAGCTTTTAAAGTACCGTAATTACTCGAATCTAACGCGCACCTTTTTTCCGGTTAAGCGAGTTCATAAATAGCATGCGCGTTTCTTTTTCGAGTACGAAAAAAAAAAAAGAATACGGTCGTTCTATTGTCATCGGCATTCCGAAATGGCCGCCCCCTACGTAAGTCGGCATGGCGCGTCGGCCATTTCTGCCTATGTGTTTCCCATGTGCGGCACTTCGTATGTGTGCTGAGGAGTTCGTCATCTTGGTGTGCATTGGCATCGACGGCATGGAAGGGCCGACTCCAAAAACTCGACGAGTGCACCACGGTGCCGCTTTTAAAAGAAAATGTCGCGTGTGCCGAAACGGACGTAAATCGGGCTGCATCGCGGTCGTTCGGAGTTCCCGAAACGTGCGTGCGGGACTGGCGGAAACAAAAGCAGAAGATTGTTGACAGCAAAGCTTCACGCAAAGGCTTCAGTGGACCACAGCAAGGTCGGTTTCCGCAAACTAAAGAGCTGCTCGGCGAGTATGTGCTTGGGCAGCGAGCGGCACGGCGGCCCGTGACGACAGAACTGCTCCAAGTGCGGGCTATTCAGTTAGCCTTAGAATAGAAAAAGGGCTAATCCAGAGCCAGTTTAAAGCGAGCAGGTGCTGGCTAACTAACCTTATAAAGAGAAAAAGCTTTTCCCTTTGAAGGCGACCGGGCATATGCGAAAAGTTTTGCAGAGGAGTACGATGAAAAGCTTCACAGTTTTCTGAGGTTCGTCCTAAACTTGCGGCACAACAACGGCTACCTGCTTGGGAATATCGGGAATGCCGATCAGACGCCTCTTTACTTCGACATGCCTGGCACCACAACTGTCGAGAAGGGGGCGAAGCAAGTTCGCGTGCTGACATCGGTCCACGGTAAAACTACAGTGACGGCAATGCTCCGTTACACGTCAGATGGGCACAAGCTTCGCCGTACCTCATATTTAAATGGAAGACGCTCCCGAAAGGAGTCGTTTTTTCGAGTGGTGTGATCGTGCGGTCCAGCAAGAAAAATGGGTGCGCGTTGCAATCGATGTCTTACGTTTTATTTTTTTTCGTCGTGGAAATCGGGTGCGCGTTACAATCGAGGGCGCAGTAGAAACGAGTAAATATGGTATTAAAAATGTCAGGGTGATGTGCTCATTAAACCTTGAAACGGGGCTTCACGACAGTTTAGATTTCGCTTAGCACCTTTCCACTGCAGCGAAACCACCTTTACGGGAATTACACGAGGATAGTACACCTATTCGTTCCTTTCGAATGGTTCAAAATTTTCAATATATTAAATTCGAATCGAATTCAAATACGTACTGTGATACATGTTTGAATATTCGAAGCATTTGAATATTCGCAGAAGCCTAAACATCACCAATAAATATGTGTTTAAAATGCCTATACATTTTCTTTCACATGAAAAACAAACTTGATTTCACTATGGTATTCTGCACAAATGTCACACGAACCCACTCAACATGCAATCACGGAATCATCACTGCTTTGTCTGGTTTATTAACTGATTTACTTATTGCCGCAGTTTGGTTTTCATTTGATGCTGACGGTACATATCCATATCTACTTGGAGAAGAAAAAAATTTTTGCAGAAGTATAAGTTCAACAAAAAGCATTACAGTTCATAATATACAAAACATAACACGAATGGAAACAGTAAATGAAACAGCGCCTTTCTTGTGCACGAAAAACAGCCGTTACAGGCACAATCTATGTGTACAAAGCTGTGACAATCTTAAAACAAATCCATATTAAAAAAAGTATGTTTGCAACACAGCTAACAAAATTACAGAGATAAAAATACGACCAGGCAAGATTTAGAAAAAAACCTACGTTGCACGGTAGTCATACAGCATGGTGCATTGATACTAATGTCTGTGGAAGTTTTGACTAGAAAGCTACCGCAAGACTAGATAGTATATGGCTATAAGGTGCACGCAACGCACCAAACTATGCCAAGTCACAAACTGTAATCATGAGACCACAGATTCATCTAGTCATCAAGCTGACAGCAAAAACACAAAGGGCTAAAAAGTAAAATGTTCTCTAGGTACCGGAATGTGCCGCTGGTGAATCCTCCCTGCTTGCCTGGTAAGCAGCGGTAAGTGCCAACGACCTGCACTCGATCTCCTGGTTTGCATTGGTCGACCAGGTCCCCGTCCACGATTGCGTCCACGAATCGAGGCAGCTGGCCGGCGGGGGCCTTTTCTGGCATCTCCTGAATGCTCAGCGTCTGGTGATCCTTGTAGAGCGAGAGCCCGTACTCTGTCTCCAGAAGATTGCCGTCCTCGTCCTGTTATTGAAGTTTAAGTTAAATGCCAAGGGACACTTCGTACAAGAACATCAGCCGTAGATAAAAAAAAGTTGATTGTTGAGTCTAGATCAATACTTTTTATATTTTATTATTTATCGATACTTGTGATTTGCCAAGTGATGACACACTTAGTAAGTGACCTTTAAAAAGAATTTTTCAAAAGTTCAAAGTGGGACTTGCACCGCTATACCATTTCGTGAAATAAATGTTTTTTCCTCTCCCCCTCCCCCCCTAAAAAGTTTTAAAATATCTTCAGTTTTTTTTAGAAGTGACTTTATCATTATTGAAGTAGTTGGAAAACGTATAGATCTCTTTAGGTATAGATCTCTTCAGGTAGCTCTTTTTAGCAGCAATGATATATATATATATATATATAAGCACTCTAACCTTTCTCACACATAATGCAGCCCACTGAAGTTTCAAACTAATTTACCCCGTGCCATGTCACACACAAAAAAAGGCTTCAATCCCTACAGCAGCTGTACATCAATGGGGCCACTAGAACAGTGTCAGTAGCTGCCACATCAAACATGTAAAGCTTCTCCACCACATGTTTGTCTGCATCATATCCTTCTAACAGATTCCATTTTTGTTCTACCTACATATGCTACTGGTGAGCGGATATAAGAGTCTCAGTAAACACTGGACACTGAAAATGACAGTGGTGCAGCACCTTTGTAGGATAGACTGCGCTTGATGGAAAGGCGTCATAGGATGTCAGATCGGTAAAGTGGCGCTCCAGTGTCTTTTGCGTGGCTGGGCAGTAGTGGACGCTGTGCATGACTTTAGGACGAACTAGCGAACCTGCAAATGCAAAAAGTAATTCCAATCAGAGAACAGCAGTAGCACTGAATAGTGGTATGACAACCTACGATATGCTCCACAGAACTTGCTTGCTTGGAAATTGAAACAGTGAACCAAATTTGTCAAGCGTATGCTTATACTTTAGGCTCACTTGTGCAGTCATAACCCGTTTGCTGAGAAGCACTAAGATGCCAAGTTAACCAGAAATGGTTAAACAGTGACCGAGAATATTCAACTTAGAACTTTATTTAATCCTTAAGTCTACCTGTCAAAGTGAGCAATTGTCGATACGTCACGAACTCGTGACAATGACACACTACGCTGCTGGATTGCAATGATGCTACCTAGGTGTAAGCCGTGAACACCAGCAGTTATCACAGGCGCATTCAAATGCATTGCGACCTTGAGTAGACAGCCAATCTATCTACTTTGACGTGGTATGAAGGAGCAAAATGTAATGTCTTTAAAAGGAGCCCATTGAGTCGAGCAATTAAGCTCGCCCACTTTTTCTGCATATGCAACTACTTCTGCGTTGTCATGCTTTTCTTTACCACATGAACACTATGAAAACGTTACAATTAAGCTATCAGTAACATACGGTGGGTAATGAAGCGTAGACGACTAGAATATGATGCACATCAAAGAGATCACTCACACTTCGTCACAATTCCTTCGACGCACACAACTCCACCGAGATAGGAAGCATGGAGTGTCCGAGGTGTAACGTGTTTAGATCCAAAGCTGGGAAAAGAGTAAGTTGACTGCTGTCAAGGCGAACTGAGTAATCTCAGAAATGGGAAAACTGAATGCTGAAAAAGGCTCCCACCTTCCTTCCAAGCCAACATAGTATTCATCTCGTTCTTTTGCCAGCAGTGGATCGACAGAGATGACCATTTCCTTGAGTGCACGCTGGAAGGCGATGATCTCTTCGCTCGTGTGAATGAGCAACCTGGGAGAGCAACATTGATAAGAATATTTTAACGACATAAAACACTTTCTGAATAGCAGATTCTGAATAAGCTTTTTACTGCATATTGTCTAAAAGTAACACTTTTCACATGCCTAGATGCCCTTTAATGAGATCAAAATATATCAAGTCCTCCTAATAATGAAACTTAACCACCATTTCCCACACTTTTAGCCACTATACAAAAGCCTGAAGATCAGGTCTCCAACAGAGCTTTTAAAGCACAATCCATATCACTTCAAACTACATCACCTTTATCCCAGTTTATCCAGTGACCTTGAAACTGCAGTAACATAACCAGTTTTTCAGCAAGTGATAACTTGATATACTGTGATTTTTGTTTTCTTCTCTTGTTGCTTGCACTTAATATGTATGCGTTTAGCTTTAAGCGCTAGCCCGACAGCATCACAAATGACTTCCGAAACTTCTGCATCGTTCTTAAAATTACGATTCAAGGTCTTAAGAGCACACAAGCCACGAAGTACGAAACCACCTCATGCGATGAATATTCTGCACAAATATGACAGTAGGCACTTTCGCAACACAGTGCTGGCATATGGTGCACTAAGTGCGCTGCTCGGGCGCATCTCCCGCGCTATTTGGCGCGTGGACATTTAAACGTTTAAAAGGACCTCGTACCCTTTAGCTCTGGCGGCATTCTTCTTACGAAGGTCGTTGATGTTGACGATGATCCTGCGTTCTTTCTTTGTGACCAAATCTTTGATTTTGTGGCTGTAAAATCCTTGATCGTCCTGCGATGAGAAGCAATGCCGCATATGAGATTGCGGACAATGGAGCTGCCGCCGCGCAACGCACGACTCCAAGGAGCAATATTCAAACTCACCTCATCATCTAAGAATTCGAGGTACTCCCGCTGGTACTCACGGATCCGCTGCTCAGCATCGGTATCGGCCATCTCGCGACTAGACGTCGAGTATCACTGGATTATCCCACCCCGTTTCTCACGACTCCGTTGGCTGCAGACACCTCACCTTGGCGCGCAGTTTTGGCGCCAAACTGAGGGTCACATGACTCAAAGCTTTTTAAACGATGGTGGCGCCCTCAGTTAATTTGTAATTTCGTCTGCACGGTGTGTGTGCGTGCGTGTGTGTGTGTGCTGCTCGGATTGGTGTCTACAGCCCTGTTATGAGCTCGGCTCCAGTCAAGCTGTACCTTCAGAAAGATAGAATTCTTGTCTGGAACGCAGATGGTAAGAACTGTTGAGGAAATAACTGCTTCCTAACTCCAGCTATCGGAAATAACTTAGCGTAACAGGCTGTTCGATCGCTGGCTTGTGTGTGAAGCATCCAAAACTTCTCTCTTGGTTCCCCTTGTGTGCATTTGAGCGGTGCCTATCTCCCGGAAACGCTTCTCTAAAGTTAAAGGCCCACTATTTGACTTTCAGATGTCAACAAGATTCGATGTCAGCATCGCATCGTCGGAATGCAGGTCGGCTGTTTTCCGCGCTGCCCATTTCAAAGCGTGCTGCTTCGGATTGCCAGTGCAGCTTGCCATGGAAGAGGCGCATTTGCTTATTTCCAAAGGTGCGTGGGTCTCCACAACTCGGCGCTCTTTGAAGCGCTGATCGCAGTCTTCTCTCGTTTAATCAAGCGCATGTACCTCACCTGATAACATTGTAGGTTTCTGTATTCTTGTGGAAAACGCGAAACTGAGCCAGCCGCCCACGGTCGCGACGAGGAGCACGTGTAGGTTTCTGTATTCTTGTGGAGAACGCGAAACTGAGCACGTGTTGACAAGTGCGCGGAGGATGTCTATCAAGAGCAGGCAAGTGTTTTTTTTTTTTTTTTTTACCTGACCGTCAGTTGGTATGTGCAGAGCCGAAGTAACTACGCGAGGCGTGTCAAAACAACGATTCGTACTCTGCAATTGTACGACA
The DNA here is from genome assembly GCF_013339725.1 of Rhipicephalus microplus. Lineage (NCBI taxonomy): Eukaryota > Metazoa > Arthropoda > Arachnida > Ixodida > Ixodidae > Rhipicephalus > Rhipicephalus microplus. Next base: position 87,799,189 of record NC_051169.1, on the reverse strand, counting down.
CTGTACGAAGCCCTTGGATAACTTTGACGGTGATAAGCATGCCCGTAGGTCTTCTTTCCTTGCGATCCTGTGAGGCGCTGCAACATGCAGCTCAGTTAATGCATGCACGGCAGCGTCTCGACCTATACTGATCGCGAAATTAACCGAAATAACGCGATGCATGCAGTCGATCATTGCCAAATCAATGGTCCTGTAATTACATGTGCACTCATATGCGTCTTTATACGAGGCCTTTAAATTCAAATTATTCCATGCCTAATATAAAACATTCTGCAGGAGTGAGACAAGAACACCCACGGAATTCTTAAGGCACGCATATAAACCAAAAATATTTGGTGATTGCAAATGCACGTGCACATAATTGCGTAGGTGTGCAACTAAACACTGACAGCGTTACTCTAACCGTTACTACCACTAGGTGCATCATAATTAGAAAATCACAGAGCTTGCCGTTCGGTTGTGTAAATGTACAGGCATTCAATTCAGCAAATATGTAACCTAGCGTGAACATTGTCTGTTATCTCAGGATATCAACTTTTTATTTACCAATAGTAATGCCACACCAAGCCGTTCTTTACTTTTGTATTCATACTGATGGGAATTAAATGGTACGAAGAACGGTATAAGAAAACAATAGACAGTCAGGCAGTGCATTACTTTTGTCAGTTTTCTGTTGTACACAAAATATGGTTGTGATAATCAATATATATATATATATGTGTGTGTGTATACACTCACTCTGCTAGTACGAAGTAAATGAGAAAGCAGGACGTACGTGGAAACACTTTTAATAATCACAAAAATGTTTTGGCCAGCCTTCGTCGGTGTCACACTAATGAATGCTGACCCACCAGCTGAAACATTTTGGATTATTAAAGGTGCTTCCACACGCATCATGTTTTCTATATATATATATATATATATATATATATATATATAGCATCGAACGCATAATTCGAAGGTCGTAGGTTCGATTCCTGCTCACAGTTGGTAATTTTTTCATCCACTTTTCTTTCTTCCTATTTACATTCCATTGGTTTTAATAACTTCCCCTGTACATTCCTTGGCATTACTGTCTGTTATATCTCATTAATATTGTGTTAAAACACGGAAAAACGAGCCCTTAGGGGCTCGTTTTTCCGTGTTTACACTTCTTTCCCTTATATATATATATATATATATATATATATATATATATATATATATATATATATATATTTGTGTACACACATACACACCAAACATTGAAATTAGATTAATTATGTTGCCTCTACTTGTGTATGCATTGCAGGCTGAAGCAGTCATGGCGCAACGAAAAGCCGAGATCGAGCAACAAGCAGATAATATTGTTGCTGGTCTTGTTAAAAAAAGGAGAGGACAGCAGGTCTCCAAGAAGGCAAGAAAGAAGCTCAAAAAGAGCAGCAGCACCGAGTTGAGCAAAGGTAATGCAAGCTCTTTTACCGAGCTCAGCGAGGTGCAACCAGAAGACATGGAGGCCCAGAGGGAAGCTGTTATTGCCAACGTGATGAAGAGCAAGGTGTCTATGCCATCACGAGACATCACACTGGCACCTGTCCTGTACGGTAAGTGTTGAGAAAATGATGGTCGAGCCTTGAAACACTCTTGCAAGACACGTCTTGTGGCTTTTATTTCCAGTCAATTTATAATGGACCGGCAACTGGCGTTTCGCTGTTGTGCTTGCGTTCTGTCGGGAAGAAATTTTCGGTGGCTCTCAGTATTAAGTTTAAAGGGACCCTGCAACACTTCTGTCAGTAATCCTCGAAAGGATTCATCATAAGAGCGTATTGCCTCACCAATTGACTGCTGCAATAATTTTAAGAATCCGTCAATTACGAGTGGTATTGCAGGAATTCGTTACACGGTTTAAGCCCTTTTTCTCTGCTTTCGTATCGGTGAGCACAATAAACGCTATGCAGATAGGAGAAAGATGAGAAAGCAAGACGGTGCGTCCCTTTGTCAGTATGCATTGTGGCAGTGAACATTTTCTTTCTGTTTTTTCTTCGAATGTGCAACTTACTTTCAGCGTTATTGCAAACACAGGTGGCGTCATCCTGTGACAGCCACAGTAACTATGCAGCTCGTGATGCTCGAATTGGCCAATGGCCAAAGACCTTGAGTTTACGGTGCAGTCATTTGAGCTTATAGCATCATTTGTCGAGTAAAGAGGGAGCGATTTCCAGCTGACTGAGAAATAATGGTAAATTCCAGGTTGCGTGCTGCGCCTTAATGTTTGGCTTGCCTGTTAGGGACCTCGTCTACCGATCAGCAGCACTTGTCAATCCATTCTGAAAAAAATGTTGCTCTTGTTAGCTCCGGCGGTACAGTCCCCAGCACCACCACATGGCGCTCGCTCGAAATGTGTGGCAACGTGCGTCTAATAGTAAAGCGGGCGACGTCCCAGGCATAGTTTTTTTTCTAAGAAGCATCACTCTGACACTTAGGACGTACTTGACTGTGCAATGTCAGGGTGAAGTTTGGTGATGTCAGGGTGAAGTTTGGCCCTGTAGGTACAGGTCGCCGACAGAACAAGCATCTGTTTCGAGCCCTGGCAAGCAAAAAGAGCCGCTTGACACATGGGCTCATGTGCTACCGAGAGTTGGTGCTGAATAAGTAGTGCCCACCTTGTCTGTTGCATTGCCTGCTATATGGGACAATGGAGCATACATATTCTTCGCATCAATTGAGCTACGCAAAGTAGCTTGCCTCGACATCAAGAAAAATGGCACGTCGGAAGCAGCGGGACCGTGGTGGTCTCCCTTATTTGAGAGGGTGTGTGTACCACTAAATTCAGTCGTTGAGAACAAGCTGAGTATCTGTTCTTAGGCGGCTTGCATCCACGCAGCCTGTCACAGACATGTAGCAAAAGATTGGGCATGTGTCACAGGTCGGTTGCTCTGAGCATGAAATTGTGTTATCGCAATCAGTTATATGCTTTTACTGCTTAACTCTCTGCATTCATTTATAAACGAAGTCAACGAGAAGGAGCCACATGCCGGCTAAGCTGTGTGTTCTATAGACTTCTTTTTATTGCACATATCAAAGAAACTTGCTTTGTGTACGAATGTGTTTTCTTTTGAACTAATACATGTATTTTTTCTTCTGACGAAGCGTACAGAGGAAGTTTTCGACGAGCAGCCAAATGATAGTAACACTTCCAAAAGAGCAGGCAAGCTTTTAACAATATGAATAGTCATTTAATACGACTGCAGTAAGTTTCAGTGATGCATAATTAGAAATAGAAAAATGCCAGGACAGAAACAGAAGCAAAAGAAAAGTTTAGGAGACCCTAAAGCTTAATCCTTAGAAGTTGAACAAGATAGTGACATCCCGTTCTTAGTGCGTACTTTAAACCCTTCGTGCATAAAACCTTTTTGAACTTGCTATGTGTCCATCGCATGGCCTTAAGGGAAGTAGGCGCAGTTGCGTGTGTGCCTTTTGTAGTTGGGGACCGGCTTCAAACCATGAAGCTTTTATGATAATCACATGTTCTGACGCCCACTGGAAACGGGCGCTTGTACCGACGTATTATTATTGCAATATCCAATGTAGCATATACAAACACACTTGTTCTAGGATGCATGTGTTTTTAAAGCACGAAAGCTTCTTTCACTTCATTCACAAGCAGACGCGTGGGCGTGTGGTAGAACATCCGCTTGCCACGCAAATGACCCAAATTCGATCTCCACTGACACCGCCAATGACCCTGGTTCGGTCCACACTCTGACACAGGATTTTTCTATTATTGATTTTATGCGCATCGTTCTCGATTTTTCGGTCACGCATAAGATCATAATTTTTCACTCACAACCAACGACATCGACGCCACAGCCAAAGTCGGGCTCTATAACGCTGTTCGCGTTAAAAACATGGCTCTCAAATTAAGTGGCATGCTCGACATCCAACGATATTACTAACGCACAGTCCTACTTGGTATGCAGCCTGCTGCATAATAATGCACGTGAACGTTGTTTTTTCAAAGAAGTGGACGAAATCAACCCCTTATTATTGCACACACTGAGAGAAAGTGATTAGCGTTTGAAAGTGTGGCACATAAAAAATAGCGCGAGCCATGTTCCTCGAGCACAAGCAAGGTTGCGCTGCACGTCGTCTGCTCAATGCCACGCGCCTCTTGTGGCATTGGCCGCACTTTGGGGACCGGTTTCAGCGTGAGTTTGTCACACCTCCCCATTCTAGCCACCCTAACTATGCCCCAAATATAAATATAGTGGTATAATAATAGTGGTATAATAGGGGATCAACTGCTACCATAGTGCTTCATAAAGAAAGCAACAGAACACCAATCAAGAAGGGTGTAAGGCAGGGGGACACAATCTCCCCAATGCTATTTACCGCGTGCTTACAGGAGGTTTTCAGAAGCCTAGAATGGGAACAGTTAGGGATAAGAGTTAATGGAGAGTACCCTAGTAACCTGCGCTTCGCCGATGACATTGCATTGCTGAGTAACTCAAGGGACGAATTGCAACTCATGATTACGGAGTTAGACAAGGAGAGCAGAAAGGTGGGTCTTAGAATGAATCTGCAGAAAACGAAAGTAATGTACAACAACCTCGGAAAAGAGCAGCGCTTCGAGATAGGTAATAGTGCACTTCAAGTTGTAAAAGACTATGGCAGGTAATAACTGCGGAGCCGAACCACGAGATTGAAGTGACTAGAAGAATAAGAATGGGGTGGAGCACATTTGGCAAGCACACTCAAATAGTGACAGGTAGATTGCCACTATCCCTCAAGAGGAAGGTATATAACAGCTGTATCTTGCCGGTACTTAGCTACGGAGCAGAAACCTGGAGACTTACAAAGAAGGTTCAGCTTAAACTGAGGACGACGCAGCAAGCAATGGAAAGAAAAATGGTAGGTGTAACCTTAAGAGACAAGAAGAGAGCAGAGTGGATTAGGGAACAAACGGGGGTTAAGGATATCATAGCTGAAATCAAGAAGAAGAAATGGGCTGGGCATGTAGCGCGTAGACAGGATAACCGTTGGTCGTTAAGGGTAACTGACTGGATTCCCAGAGAAGGCAAACGGGTTAGGGGGAGATAGAAGGTTAGGTGGGCAGATGAGATTAAGAAGTTTGCGGGTATAAATTGGCAGCAGCAGGCACAGGACCGGGTTAACTGGCGGAACATGGGAGAGGCCTTTGTCCTGCAGTGGACGTAGTCAGGCTGATCATGATGATAATAACGCATGTTATGTACTGTTCATTAAAGACAAGCCAAGCCTGTATTTGTTGCAGAATTAACAGGCTGAGCCATACAAATGGATTTCACTGGCATAGCCAGTGGTGACGGCATGGTAATCGCTCCCCCCCCTCCAAAAAATTAAAATTTTGCACATGTATGTAACCCAACACTTACACACTCACAGATAAGGTTTGGTTGACCGCCTTTCCCCTCTAAAAAATATTTCTGCCTATGCCCTTGAAAGACTTTCATAACTTTAATTTCCCTACGATTTGTATCAGCACAAATGAATGCTGCAAAGTTTTTCACAGAAGTGTGTGATGTTGCCGATCGTTGCCTTGGTTATCCTTTGTAAAACATGAGCAACATTTCGGTCTGTCATGTGAAAGCTGTGCATCTGTCATCTAAGCCAAGTTTAGGATCTTGGTGTCTCTACTCAACATTGCCAAATTTAAGTGTTGCTGTGAGCAGACTTTTCTGGACTTGTGCTGCTCCCTGAAACTCTGGGGCCCGGCGAATTTCTCGTTGATATCGTGTTTGCACCCGAGCACAGACACATGTATAGAATGCACTGCTAGTGCACATGTACATCTCATTAATGCTTAGCATTTCTTGCCTAGGTTTTTGTTTCTATCTCTTTTCTTTTTCATGATTGGTAAAGCTGTGTGAACTTTTTCACGTTTAAAAATGAACAAGCGATTCTGAGAAAATGCATTTCAGACATGGGGCCTCTTGCTCAGCATGTGAGCACCTTAACCATTAGGCTACATGGGCAACCATTGAAGGGAACGAGAAAGTAGTAGTTTGTATTCCACAATATTGTTGCTGCCAACATGTCTTTGTCACTACGGCAGAAAGAGGACAACTAAGTGGCCAAGGCAGTGTGGACACGCTGTTAGTGCTTGGGTCATTGAGATGTGCTGCAGTTTGCCTGGATTATGCATTTCCTTCTAGGGCTACCCTAATGTATTGCCACAATATGTACTAGCCACGTACAGGAAAAGTGGTTTGTTGCGAAAAAGAAAGGTAGCACAACCGTCTGCACCCTCTCAGGAAGCATGGTTCAGTGACAGAGGAAAGGAATAAAAAGTATAGACGGGAGATTTAAAGTAATGTACAGAGCATGTGTTGGCAGTGACCACCAAAGACAAAGTTACACCAACATTAAAATACTACAGTCAGTCCATCTTGGCTTTCTTTGCCCAGGAAAATAGGAACCTACACCTCTGTGTCAGAAGGTAGTTGGAACTTATTTCGAGTCCCCCACTATTGCATGCTTTGCAATTATATTGCGATATTTACATGCTGGACACCACAGTTTAATTTTTAGACAAAACCAGGATTTTATAACGATTCACAGTATATTTTTAGGGTTTGGATGCCTGCCTTTGAGTCCATTCCATGAGTGACAAGGTGTCTTCTTGGCCCACTTGTTGCACAGATCTACGTGGCATGCCTGGCACTCCTGAACCACAGCAGCTGAGGAGCACTGCCTTCAGCACATGAACTGATATCATGTTTAGTGATGCACGTAATGGCTTTGATCTTTTAAAAACGAAGATCTTAAACCTTGAGGTAATTCATTGAAGCTTATACATTGACAGCGACCTTTCCTGGAATAGTCATCTTACCTATGTTTGCAAAAGACTTCGCGCTGTGTCATGTCTATTATATAACATAAGACACTACATGCCGTTTTCAGTACGTAAGATGATAGCACACGCTTTAGGTTACAGTATACTGCGTTACTGGAGTAACCATTTACGGACACTGTGCCGTCCGTTGGCACAATAGAATAAACAGAATATTGCATTCGATTTTCAAAAATATATCTTACGATCTGAACATTAATTCTGAGAAAGACATTTTCGAAACGCTGTTTATGCCAAACTTCAATGATCTGTTAATTCAAACGGTTGTTTTAAAACATTTCTGGTCCAAAGAATTCCTGGTTCCGTATGTTACTTCTCGTTCTTTAAGGCCCAAAGTACGTTACTGGAGGCCGCGGTGTTCGACAAAGTATGGAACTAAGGATACGAGCCCATTATATACCAACCTATTTCAATGCACTTTCCCCCAGCATTTTTCGCACAAAAACAATATACAAATTAAAGAGACTGCTACGGCGTATCTGTCTACAATTGTAATGCATATAGTGTGTTAGTTCATATACACTCATTCGTAAGCATGATGCTGCACAATTATCCATTGTGTTACTTTGCTTAAGAAGCATTTGCTCTAATTCTTTCTTTTTTTCTTTACACCTTTTCACTTTCAATTGCTGTAAATATTGTATAATGCTTGTAACTATTGCTTATATGCTTTGTTGTTTCTAATCTTATATGCACGTCGTTTTTTGTCCTGTCATCCCTCTTAGGCCATAAGTTACAATCTTGTAACGCGTCCGTTTTTTTTTTGCTGTCTGCCAGGCTCTGCCACTCAAGCCACCAATTGGCTTTGGCAGGCCTAGTCACATGTACTGTTTTATTTGAAGAAAGAAAAGGTATTATTATTATTATTATTATTATTATTATTATTATTATTATTATTATTATTATTGAGTGTCTACAAAAAAGCCGTCTGCCGCGCCGACAGACGAAGACAGTGCATGCATCCGCTGCGTCGAGCTTGCCTACCGCATGAGCTCAGTGCATGCAACGAAAGGTCTACCGGGGATGCCACAGTCAGCTTGGCATGTTCGTCCTGGCAGTGGAGTTTGGACATTCAGGCTATGGCCCAACACTACGTCTACGCAAAGGAAAGATCTAGCAGCCCATAAAATCAACCAGCTTCACTGCTTTTAAGCTTTACACAGTTAGCCTAAACTTTCACCCCCCTTTTTTTTACAGAGTGCAGTACACATGTGCATAAAAAAGACATAGAGACCACTTGTCGGCATCCATCCCACCCAGAAAATAGGCCTATTCTTGCGTGTTCGAGAATGCGAGATGGTCGAAATTGATCAGGAGTCTCCCACGAGTGCTGTAGCGTGATACTAGCACACAATATCCCAGAATTAACATGTTCACCTTGGCAGTCGAATGTGGCCACTTCAAGAATACTGTCACTGTACTCGTGGAAGTGCATCTCCTCTTGTCTGGTCACTGCTGATACAACTGTCGCCCGTTTTCCATTTGTCCAGAGTGCCTGCGAACAAAGGCATCGAACTTGGTGCCTGTAGAGTTGAACTACCCGAGGACTGATGCGCACAAGGTGCGTTGCCGAGTGTTCAAGGATCTCTGGGAAAGGGGCTACTACATGACAGTCGGATCTAAGTTTGGAGGAGACTTCTTGTCTATTCGGGTGAGCCATTCCTACGAACCCTTATTACTCAACCTAGACACTACTCAGCACATGTGCTCATGCATAGACACTTTATCTTTCCTTCTTGTATTGGAAATCTAATAATTCTAATGGCTATAGTGTTGACAGAACCGTGAACAGCAGTAATGTGCTTAAATTCCTGTATATATTTCTTGTATAGATCACACAAGACACGCTACTGTTGGCTTTTCTCATGTTTGTACTATGCTTTGTAAATAAGCTCCTCACTTTTTGTATGTTGCTTACCCATGTGTGTTTTAGTTAATAACCATCATGGCTGATTCACTGAAGTTACGCTGGTGTTGACCATTATGGAATGGTAGTCGGGAATGTACTCTGAGGTTACTGTTCAAATGTCTTGTCCTTAGTGTGACCTTCAGTGCTGTTAAGTAGTCCGCCGTCGTGGAGCAGTAGTTACGGTGCTCTACTGCTGACCCAAAGGTCGCGAGTTCAATCCCTGCGCCGGCAATCGCATTTCATTGGAGGCGAAACGGTAGAGGCCCGTGTGCTGTGCGACATCAGTGCACGTTAAAAAACACCAGATGGTCGAAATATCCGGAGTCCTCCACTAAGGCATCTCTCATGATCATGTCGTCGTTTTGAGACGTAAAGGCACAGATGTTATTGTTGTTGTTAAGTATTCTAATTTCATTCCATTCGTGTATATTGTATTCCGCAATGAAACAAGCATTTTTGGGTCCGATTTGTGTGCATAATGAATGCCGTTGCTCCTTGCTAGTTAGATGTTGCACTAGTTCCAACTATAGTCTTAGGGCTCAAACCAGTCTGGCATGATTGGAGTATTTCACTTGGCTGTAGAGAGTCCATTCTTTCCATGGGGATTAAATTAAAAGAAAGTTTTGTTGTTACTCATTAGGGAGTTTATAGTGTGTAGTATATGTTCCTGTGCTTTATAGTCCCTTTACTAAGGACTCCTTTAGAAGCACAGGTTTGTGCATGACATAATGAAAAGTCCGACAAGCATTTAAGCCTTTCAATAGCTATGTCAAGTAAGGGATAATGTTAACTTGTTGTCTTTGGCTAAAAGATGCCAGAATTTCCAACGTGACAGTGTGAATGAGCCTTTGTTGCATAAGTTTTGGTGCTAGTGGTGTTCATTATGGATGCAAATAATACAAGTCGGGGAGACTCAAGCTGGTATCGAACCGAGGCGTTTAGCGTGGCAGGCAGGTGTTGTACCATAGACACACTTTAGTGCTAGAAAGTACTTCAGAAAAAGGTCGTATACAGGCGTCATGCAGGGCGTGTAGTCTCACTAATACATGTAATCACACCAGGTGAATTGCACAGTGAGTGGGTGATTTTGAGGCCCACCCATTACAAAGCACTGAGTCATAAGTGATCATCATTTTAAGCCACATCATCAACAAAGTGTGCAGCTGCATTGGTGTGCCTATTGCCTTGTGGATGTGTTGTGGGCAGTTCACTAAATGCATAAAATGATTAATAATGGCGTAATAGGCATATCGAAACTGCACTTGCAGTAGGCATTCTGGGAGGGTTTGCCGATGGCTAGTGTCATGTGAGCAGACATTCCTTTCTGCGTGGCACCGAGAAGCAAAGCATAGCACGTACATTGATTGCATGGTTAGTTTGTGTACTGAACCTTTTTTTTTTTGTCTTTCCATTTGTATCTTGCTTATCAAGTCTGTGTTTATGGTAAGAATGGCTATATCATTATGGTTAAATTACTTTATTTTGTTGTTGACGACATTTTTGTTGAATTTTTTGTGATAGAACTTGACCCAGTATTCTTCCATGGCCTTTAGATATGTGTTTCATATCATGTCGTTCTCACTTCACCTGGCTGCTCATGTTTTCTTGATCAGTAATTGTGTTGCCTTTGAAAAAAAAACATGAGTATAGTTAGGTGATCTTGTGGAACTAGATGGAAATAAAGTGACAGTATTGTGCATACATAAAATTGCTGATTTAGAGCTGTCTGCACTAGAACGAGCTTTTGGATGGAATGGTTCAGGACCATATAGTGTTCACTTTGCTCGCTGCTGTTTTCATCTCGCTGACAGGCATGATGAGCACGTCCTATTGTGTAGAAAATGGGAAAAATATCGCTCGACTCAGCAGTGAAGTTTTGATTAAGTACATATTTATTGTTGTACTGCTGTAAACATGATTTGGGCACTCACCAACATGTGAATCCCTGAAAAACGAAATACTCATGCCAACAAAGAAGTCTGGTGCGCCTGGCGAACGTCGGTAGCGAACATTCGCCTCCTCTCGACAGGGAAGAGGTTTTGAAAAGCACTCCCGCAGTAACTAAAGTTTTAGGGAGTGATACACAACACTTTTTTTGAACTCATGAGCAAACCCCAGAAGTTAAATATTGCTAGAAACTGAAGCGGATGGTTCTGCATTCTGCAAGTAGCGATGACCTGCAGCCCCAGGTTGAAACATGGTATGTGCCTTGCATGTTAAGGGAGTGATAACAGACACTGTTGAACTGCTGGACTTTAGTGCGCTGACACTCACCTGATCGTGTACGAAGAGTTCAGCGACGCTATCGTTGAGGGGGAGGGGGGGGGCAAAGGATAGCAGGGTGACGATGAGAGTGAGAAAAGCAACAAAATACATGCAATACAAGTAAGTTCATGTGCAGTTCTTTATTTTGACACAACTCGCACTTTTCTCAGTGAACGCGATAATGACCAAGCTTTGCAACGATTACTGAGCTGCTTGGCTTCAGCCATCATGTTCCTTCAAAGCAATGTGAAACAGTAAGAAAGATCAGCTACTTCTTTAAGTAAATTTTAGTTTTGCAAGGTAACTGGTGTGTGTGCTCTACAAAAAGAAAAATTTCTTTCCAGGCATAATTGAGGGGTTGGATTGTATAGCTATTCTAATTAACTATCGTGAAATGTGTGTCCATAATTGAAACATTGAGCAATGGCAGCTCCTGGTGTCCCCACACCTAAATCACGTTGCACAGCACTTAATATGCTGGAAAAAGCTACTTACATGCACACCAGCATAGGCCGAAAATTAGCGGTGTTGGCAGCAATCCGAGACTTGTTCAGACATTAGAATGGCAATGATGTATTCTGCTTTATGAACAATATGAAAACGGTTCATGCACTCTCTTGAATGGAATGGAGCTGCTTTCCCTCCCAAAATCAGTTAGTTGATGGTGAGCGAGTCGCAGGGCAGCTCATGCGACAACTGCGTCTGCAAGTCGCTCAGCTTCTTCTTGAGCACGCTCAGGCCGCTCAGCACGATGTTCTCGGGCTTCAGGGCGCCCGACGACTCGACGTTGAAGTAGAACTTGTTGGGCTTGCCCTCGCTCTGGAACTCGGCCTCGGCGCGGTCCTCGTCCAGCTCGGTGTACTCGCTCTTGGGCCACTCCTCGGGCCGCGGGTAGGTGGTGTGTCGGAACGCGTTGTCCGGGTCGTACTCGAACGCCACGCCGCACGTGGGGTTCCACTTGGCGTGCTCCTTGCCGAACCCTTTCTTGGCGTAGGCGCGGGCCTTGACCTCCTGACCTTTGCGCAGCTTGACGATGAGGATGTCCTCCGTCTCGCCGTACTCGTTGGTGTCGTCCTTGTGGCGCGACGTGACGGGCACGACGCGCGGGTCGCTCGACTTGAGGTCGGCCGTGGTCACGTGGCGCGTCTGCTCGTCCAGACACTTGACGTCGAGCGTGAACTCGACCGAGCACTCGGTGCAGAAGTCGGCGCACGTGCAGTCCCGCGAGTACTGCATCTTGTCGACGATCTCGTCGCTCGTGAGCGGGATCAGGCCGAGCCGGTGCGCTATGAACTCGTCGTGCAGCACGGTCGAGTTGGCCTCCAGCTGGACCCAGTCGATCGCCAGCGTCGGCGTCTCGGCGATGAAGACTCGACGCAGGCTGTTCGCCACGCTCAGGTCGGTGTCCTCGATGAAGAACTTGACGTTCTCGTCCGTCAGCTCGCTGATGTGCACCGACGGCTGGTTGGCGTACGGCATGGCGGTTTAAATGATCGACCTAGCTTAGTCTAATAGCGACGACGCGCTGAAGCACGACTACGGCGTCTAGAATACCGGCACGTCGCTATTTTGATGCGAAACGTTTCGATTACACTGCCGGTTGTCCTGTAACGAAGCGAAATCCCGCGAACCCTTGGGAGGACGCCGCTCGGAAGACTTTTTTTGCACTGCCTAAACGTTAAGCGAATCTGCAGGCGCTCGCGCTTTTCGAAGAGCAAACGCAGACACTCGCTACGCCGCTATGTTGACCAGCAAGCTGTTTGCTGATGATGATAACATTCGCGTGATGTTTTCGCAATGCTGCTTTTGGCTTTGCTGTCACTGACCCCTTGGAGTCGGCAAAAAGCAATGTTACTGTGAAATGAACTTGGCAGAGACTGCGGCGCACGAGCCACCCCCACGTAAAGTCCCTGAAAAATATTTTAGTTTATTTTTCAGGGACTTTTGCCCGCACGCAGAAACGGCTGCTGCGCCGCACGGAAGTGACGTCATGCATTTTTTTTTGGTTAGGCGCTTTGTTTGAATAGTCGGGAGTGCCTAGCGGTACGTCTAGACATAACGATAAAAGCCGTTAAAATTACGTCCAAACGAAAAAAGTGAACAAAAAATTTTAGTTAGGTTTACAGTGACAACAATACAAAATTGGCCTGTTTGCCATCTCAAACTGGTCGGCAGCTGTGGCGTACTTAGTTAAAGCAACACATCAGCTGGTGAGGTCGGTGGTTCAAGTCCCATTGCTGTTATCGATACTTTCTCTTTTTTTTTTGTTCATGCATGTATTGTTTTAACATTTGCGCCTCCTCATCAGCCCGACTTGCTGCTGGTGGTGGTCCCGTCCACTGGCCCTTTAATATTGGATCTTCGATGACTCTTGCAGGATTGACTATATTTATTATGATAAAGTTTTTTGCGAATTAGTGTTCTTAATCGGCGAGACGCAAAAAGACACAAAAAACTCGAATGCAGCTGGCTGAATTGGTTTCTTCGGCACAGGTATCAGGAATGTTGTTTTCCACGGTTTATCAAAGTTTTGATGACAGAAAGGTGCACTGCAATGTAGTCTCAGGCAACTTTTTTTATGTCGCTCAGTGTACCATCACCTGGCAAGGTAACCGGCAGGCCGCTTTTTTTAAAAATACTGACGTGTCACTGCAATGTTATAGGCGATCAGCACTTGATAAACGATGCCCAAGGGCAAGTGCCGACGGCGTTAGCCCATCTAACTACAAAACAGTTGTCCGCCTTGCTGAATAACACGCACGGCCTGTGACAGCACAGGAGCATTCACGTAGCAACGGATGAGAACGGCCGTACGTGTTTGCACTTGACAAAACAGCCGGCAATGCAGTAGCTCTGGCCTTCGGATATCACAGGCTTTGTAAGAACATTACAATAAAGTTGTTTCTATCCATCGTATGAACACTTCACCGATGCACTGGGGTTTCATGCATGTGCGTCCGGTCAGTCACACGTGAACTGTGCGAAAGCATTTATTTCATCGTTGACCTTGTCCTTCGCGACAAGCAAAACTCGGCAGCAAGAACACTTTCACCTTTGACAACACTACGCTTGGCATTGCAATCTAGAAAATGCAGTACGTCCAACAACTCTAATCCGCACTTCATACTGAGAAACTTTATGGCGCACACACTCAGATGAAGCTGCGGCGCAGTGAACGGCCGCGTTAGCTCCAACCACCAGGTGAAGCTGCGGCGCGGTGGACGGCCGCGCTAGCTCCAAGCATCCAGCAATCACATGAAGCAGCGACGACACTCCAGTCCTCCTTGGGAGTGGCCTAGGCCATGGCCACGATTTCATCGGAATTTTCACCACCTACACGCATCGCAGGTGGCTACCATCTCGCAGCCGCAGTGCCTATAGCGCCCCTGTATTTAAGATTTGTATTATGTACTTAAATAACAAACCTAGGCTAATTGACTCGTTAAACACCTGCTATGTAAAATTTTTATAGGTTTAATGCATTACACATGAATAATTTACACATTTAACTAGCTTTAGGTTATAAATTTTAAAGTGACGTCACTTTCGTGCGGCGCAGGAGCCACTTCTGTGTGGGGCTGGCTGCTGCACCGCGCGGCGAAGGAGACGCTGCCAATGAACTTGCGTTTACGCAGACTAAGCGTACTTAGGTGTAATTGGGATGCACAAAAAGGCTGATGAATTGGGAGTTTGGAGTGGTGGTCCCTAAAGAATTTGTATTTTAAGAAGTGAAACATGTATCTTGCATTTGCAATTATTAGACAATAAATATGCATAGACGAAGAAATTTCTTGTGTATCATCGTCTGAAAACAACTTTTATTTTGAAAGTGCGAACATGCAGACTCGCGATCTTACGCGTGTATCTTATCCCGCTCAACTGACCCTCTGTATGCCTTTCACATTTTGCCATTTGAAATTAAATAATAAAGAAATGTACAGCCTTTGGTGAAGTTCATTGTTGGAATTAAGAGAGGAAACAAAGAAACAAATGGAGCATGCTGGAAAGGCACATTCAGACTTTGTAACAGGGCACCTCAAGTTAGGTCAGCCAAGCACAGAACAGAGTGCATGTTAATACAAAAGGTGTACAAATTAATCTCGTTATCATGGTACACTCAAAACTGCTATATGGGACGCTATGACACCTATTTTTGCCTTGCTTGCAGGTGATCCGCTTCTGTTCCATGCTTTCGGTGTGGTGGTGTGTCTAGGCAGGGACCACAAAGTGGCCGGCCGCGACATCGTCATGTGGGGCCGCCTGGGGAACGCAGTGCATAAGACTATCATCCTGGCCACGCTTCGAGACAATCAAGTGCATTACATCTCGCTGCGCTGGAGTGGTGAATTGTGACCTACGGACTATACTTGCAGCTCATTGGTGGGAATGACATTGTCATTTTTTTTTTAATCATAAAGGTTTGTGATTCATACAGCTTATGGTTCGAGCTATAGGCACGAAGCTTTTGTTCTGGACTGCAGTTTAGGCTGATATGCATTGCTCTACAGTATGACTAAATTTAAGTCTGAGAAGGCCCCGCCTAGATTACTGAAGCTCAGCAACGGATGGTCTCTGCAAATAAATAAATAGTCCGGCTCACACACTCTGCAATATTCTTGAAAGGCAGGGTCACTCCCTGTCGAGTTCACGACGCCAGTTTCGAGTTCATGTCCATTGGTACAGGCTTGTGTGCATGTACCTTTGAGGAGGAAATACTGCACACTTCTAAAGTTGTATCTGACTATAGCAGTTCAAGCAGCAATGTGTGCATGAGTATAATTGAATGAGTCTCAGTTTATTTTGATAAGTTTACAGGGTGATACGCAAATGGAGTGTATCAATTTGTGTCTCTGTAATGTTTCTGCTTGCACAGCTAGGATGCTTCACATAAGGTCATAAGCTTCTGAACAACTCTTGTAAGGGTTTCAAGTGTTGGAGTTGAAAGAAACTTAAAAAAATAAAACTAAATGCAAGGAGCAACAACATACACAACGGCAGGTGCAAAATTAAAGAGAAACTCCGGTGCATTTTCGACCTTACTGAGATCATGCCGGTTTCAAATAGTATTGATAGTCCTGCAATAGCTTGAGTAGTTTATTTTGCCCAGAAACCCATGAATAATCTTAATTAAGCAGTGAAGGATGAGTCAAAATGGAAACCGAAGCAGGGAGCTGCTTAGTCCTCCATGGCGGGTACCGGATGACGTCAAGAAATCCGTTACACACCGCCACAGCTGGCCAGGGTGTAAACACAGCTCACGTGCCTCTTCTGACGTGTGCGAAAAGCATTAACTCGGTGATGTCATCTGCACCAGCTTGTCTGAACTTACCAGTGACAAGTTCTGTGATTATTAGAGCTACTATCTGAGCATAGAAGCATCTCCTTTTGATTTCAACCCACCGGCTCTTAATATGCATCTTATGAATCGATCTCCTCTTTGCTCAATATTGTGCATGCTTAGTGCGAGACCTGATGTCAAAGAAAACTAACACACTGGGTACAGCTGACAAAACTGAACTGTCCTCGCGGCGTTATGAAAAAAGCGCGAACTGCATCCATCCATCTGCTGCGCAAGGCAGGGCTTTGAAAAAGAGTAGGCATTCGCGTCACTAGCACAGCTTTCAGCCATTTAGGCATTTGTAAATAGCATGCGCTCTCGGCAGCAACTGTCAAGATCACTGCTTGCAGCTCGTGAATTTGTGACAAACACATCGTGCCACCGCAAATCCAGTCACTGAAAGGCAAGGTTGGCTCTGAGGCAAGGTGTAAGAGATAATGTTGCATCGATGAAATACAAACTGGAGGCCGCGCATGCCAAAATATGCACCTTGCTGAACCCTGACCTGCCACGCTTTATGTCGCAAGCACTTGTACAGCGATCTTATCTGTGTCATTTAAATCTTGTGTTGTCACTTGCTCATTCTTCTCAGGAAACTTGTAAGCTATGAGTACTCTTAAGTTGGGGACTTGGATTGATTTGACCTACCGTATTTACTCGCATTTAGGCGCAATTTTTCCCAGAATATGCGGTGACAAGTTTATGATAAAATTTCGCGTAATACTTTCAGATTACTTTTATTTACGACTGCCAGCATAGACCACTGATAACGTAAGTGGCCGAAGTCACAAAACCCGTACTGCATACGAAGCAACTTTCTGTATAGGATACACTAGCGCAAAACGTGTTGAGCATGCAGTCTCGCATGTCCTAGAACTGAGGCATGCAATGCGGTGTGCTTAGAAGCAATCAAATTTCCTGAAAGTTAACTAAAACATTGACAGAACCACGTTGCCGACAGAATGAACGCGGGGAAAGAGACCTACAAAAAGAAAGCGCCATCGCGGAAATTTTTCAATTGCGTTTGAGGCCACCTAGATTATGCGAATCGTCACGGCTGAAATGTTGTGCACTGAACGGTGGCGAATGTTCATTTCATGGCTTCACACCCTATATCATGAGACATTGCAATTGAACCTCGAACCACCATTCGAGTGTTCCAAGTGCCACCCATGTCATCTTTCCTTCAAGTAGAGCCACCGTAAAGAGCGACATTAATTCCACACCAAACCGCGACTTTGATTGGCCACAACCTCTACCAAAAAGCAACAATGCCGATTAGGCTTAGTCAACGGTTCGACATACGGTATTGTCCGTGGGAAGCTTGCATAAGACAACATGAAGATTGAAGTGTGGCGGTTTGTGCTAGTTGGTATGACATGACAGTAAACCGTCATGAAGCTTGAGCGTCGAAAAGATGGTACTCTAGCGCCAATCCAAGAGCAGTGCATGTGATGTGATGTTTAGGTTTGCGGTCGGGAAATCAATGGCGACAAAAGTCTGCCGACCTTCTGCAAGCCCGCGTAGTCGCAGCTAAAACGAAAGCTTGTGTAGAAAAGCTTAAAAGCTTCCAAGTTTACGGGCTAGGTAGCGAACACGATGACACTTTTTCTCACAGGAAACTCGAAGTGCCCTTGATGAAAACGCGATCACAGGTTCCAAACTGAACATGCGCAACCAGAGCCACGCCGGCGCAAAGATTACTCCAACGCCAGACCGCCCTTATTCCTCACTCGGCGAGACCGCGCGACGTTGCAACATTTTTTTTTTTTCCACTCCAGTTAAGAGGGCGCTGAATTGCAACCATGCAAATACGGTACAGAACTACTGATACTTCAGGGGTGCGCACCTATTATGCGAGTAAATACGGCATGTAAATACCGACACACACACACCTATTATGGAAACAGCCTCTCCCACATACAGTTTCAAGGCTCAGAAAAATATGAGAAAACTAACCTCACACTGACACAGGCTACACTGCATATCCTACTGAACTGTGAATGAGCGCGTAAGAACTAACAGTCGTACACACTCACCATTTCATTGAGGGTGCACCGATTGGTTGATTGATATGTGGGGCTTAACGTCCCAAAACCACCATATGATTATGAGACGCCGTAGTGTAGGGCTCCAGAAATTTCGACCACCTGGGGTTCTTTAACGTGCACCCAAGTATGAGCACACGGGCCTACAACATTACCGCCTCTATCGGAAATGCAGCCACCACAGCCGGGATTGGATCCCGTGACCTTCTGGTCAGCAGCCGAGTACCTTAGCCACTAGACCATCGCGGCGGGGCAGGGTGCACTGTATTCACAATTCTAACTTTGAGCATGCATAAAAAAAGACACGCGAGAAAGGGAAATTAAAGACACAGTTTAGATCAGTGTTGATACGAAAAAAATCTCATTTTACTTTGGCTTTGTGTTGTGACACTGTACATATCACATTGAGCACAATTGTCACATCAAGACAATCCTTGAAATTGTGCTACAGTAGCGGCATTTCTCCATGCAAGGGCAAGATAAATGCGGTAGAGTGGATACCTCCATGTACGTGGCACAATTCGTTGAGACACGTAGTGCCCTTCATACATGGTATTCACTTTTCATAAACACTTAAAATACTGAGAGTGAAACAATGAAACGAAAATGCATGGATGTTACAATATCACATGCTCTTAAGTTTGTACCAATTAGAGTTAAAGACAAAGAAAAAACAGAAGAGCGTCAGGGAATACTGGAAGTTTTTGAAAACAATTTCTAGTGTTTCAGCGAGTGGCAACATAATACTGATCGAGAGAGAAAAATACCAGTTTTGAGAGAGGCACTGCGATCCAATCATGTTCATAGAGGTACACAACTTTTAATTCTCCCACTGCAAAAGGGAGTAGGAAGAGTCACTTGGCACAGTTGGTCAGTCCTGAAGCCCCACCTCTCAAGTACACAGAGATCGCATCAGGTACAGTGTACAGTATATACACACCGGTTCCCATTCACTCTATGTACACTATGTACATGGGATGCTCGGGGCTGTACAGAAAGCTTCCCGACTGTTGAATGCGGTGATGAGATGTTTTGTACAGTGATGGCAGCTGGGCTTCACAGAAGCCATGCGAGTGAAGGCAGGAAGTGTTGCAGAGAGCCTGCCAGCACGCGAACTGCATAACGGAATGTGCAGACCTCCAGAGATGTTGGGAGGGTGGGCTCAGCAATTGTTTTTGAGAACGGTCGTTAACTTATGCCAAAGGCCACATACATCAGCCCATTGAGTGGCCAAGCTCGCAATGGGCAGACGAATGCAAGGCCTTGCGACCGCAGTTGGCGACGGTCCCCGCCTTACTGAATGCGAATGTAATAAGAGTTTTGGAAATGCCACTGCCAGGACTTATGGCAATGTGACTGGCGCAAGAATACAAATTTACCCACTACATAGCATGCAGTTTGGCGACGATGCAAAAGAATACTAGCAGACTCCCTGCACGTCACACATAAAGGCATTAAAATGAGGGCTCACTTTTGTCCACTCATCACCCGTAAAAGCATGTAAGAACAAAAATAGTCAACTGTATATAAAAAAATAAAACTTAAGACACTCAACCGGGAAGTTTGCCACATGCACCCGATCACGCACGAGTCACTGTGCAGCAACCCCGTTGAGTCTTTTGCAGCTGGCCCCACGTTGAAGACTGCACAGCGGGATGCAACCATGATTGCAGGTGTGCGCGTGGTCATAGGCGGCGCAGCTGACGCTTCGAGTGCTTGCTGCCGATGATGTTCTTTTTGGACCGGGAGGAGACTTGCCCGGAGATGGTGACGCACGGCTTGGGCAGGTGGTAGTCCCGGCGACATATGGGGCAGTACCGGTAGCCGCACTTGCAAGTGCCAGTCGTACCGTTGTCAGTCACCCGGCTCGGATACTGGCAGTTGGGACAGGGCCACAGCGATTCATCTGGCCGAATGTGCTTGGCCTCCTGAAATGGTTGAAGAGTTGTCAGTTTGATTTCCTGGACGCAGTCCTATTTTGTCCCGTTTCCCTGGTGGGGCTACCTTTATGGATCTGCTGTGCTCCCTTTGAAGAAGCCAATGCTTACCACATCGCATGAAATTGCAAAAACTGTACCACAGGTACGAGAATTTATCACGCACAGAGCAGCGTTTTCACTTCAAAGGCCGATGCTACAAGCCGCTCTATCAGCGTGACTTGTCGAGGGCTGCGTGCCCTTGTAGCTCATAGTCCCTATGCGTCGTCACGAGCACGGTTTTGTGCGCGGCAGTTGCAGCCAGCGGTAGTTTCATTTTCCAATCCACATGTGCTGGCTTCACATGTGCCTTCAAAACTAAGCCTTAGGAGAACACCACTGGATGCATGAGAGAGACATCCATTTACCGAAAGTCTGGTGAAGTCTTTTAAATGGAACTGCTGCTTCAATGGAATGGCTGTGCTCAGCAACAACTTTTCTTGACAGCACTATGGAAGTTACAGAACCGAAGTGCATTGCTACCACGCCAAGAAATTTTCTCATTTTACCTTGCCGAAATCAATGACGCTTTAACTATTACGAGGCTTAAACAGTTGTAGGAAGTCATGGGTAAAATAGAGTTATTGTTCACTTTTCTCTCCATGTCATGTATAGAAGTGGAAAGCTTTTGTCAGGACAACAGTTTTCTCGCAATATGGCAGTATGTCTTAAATGTTAACCGGACTATCGCAATGTTTCTCCCATTCACATTTTCGTGTATATAATTTTCTAAATGCATTAACGATGCGAGTGAGCAACACTGAAATCAGCTGCGAGCTGCTGTGCTACAAGCCTGGCAACACAAATGTGCAAAAGCCCTGTCTCCGTAGGCTTCGCTCCACGGAGAATGGTAAAGTTTCCGAATTACAGTACAAGGTGGAAGTGTCAAAGCGGGTGTGCAGATATGCATATGTTCCGAAATTTCGCATCATCAAAACAACTAGAAAAGTCTATTTGTCAAAAGAACTCTCGTACGTCTTCCTGGGACACACGTGAAGGGACGGGATGGCGCAGCAGACTCCTGCGATAGCGCGGGTCAAAGCTTCACTTGAGACCACCTGAAAACTGAATGCTAAAGTATATATCCATTGGATGCAGATTGATTACTAGATTATTTGAACAGGAACACCAATATCCCTTTAGCCTTTGTTTAACGTCTGTAGCAGATGAAGTTACAAGCATCGAATAGAGTATAAATAAACATGTTGATGCTCAACCATGGTACAAAGCCTCTATGCTAGTTGAAAAAGAGCAAGCACACACAGGTGTTCTCGCATATTGCAGGCTCTTCGGCTGATAGTCACTCACATCCCAGAGCTTCGCTGAACAACACCTGCCGAGGTGCCACAGCGTGTTATGTTTGACATAATGGCTGTGCATTGCTCACCTCTCTGAACAAGTCTAGCCTTGTCTTTGTTTCCTCGTTCTTTCCGGCTTGCTCGTTTGAATTTTGCTCTGTGTTGGCATTGTGATTCGCCAGGGGAGGAGCACTGGATGCCTCCCTCTTGGGTGGCCTGCGCTCGTGGATGTTTTCCTGCACAAGTGGAAGATGGTAGAATGTATACCACACAGCTGCACAACTGCAAGGAGAGATAACTTGAGGGATAGTGCATCAGCCACGAAATATCAGCTTAGAATATAATTAAATTCTGTTTCAATGCGAGTTTTGCGACACAGCACGCGAAACGCTCCTCTGGTTTCCTTGTAAACGAACAACCACCACTTACTTCTAGAGTTCGAGTTCGCTGCCGCGAGCACTCTCTTCTAGCAGACCTTTTCAACAGAAAGAGGGGCCAGGCTTGTGCGGGAGTACAAACGCCGATGTCCTTGCCTCTGCTGTGCATTTTCGGAGGGTCTTACATACTTACAATGTACTGGAGGGAGCCTTCATTGAAGAGAGCTGTCTCGCAGTGTTCACATGCACAGGTTTTTAGCAAGCACTTAGACAAATACATGTTTAACAAAAAACAGTGTGGGTACCGCCTCACCCTGCACTCTCCGTAACTGCGACTTGGCAGTATAAAACCCTTTGCGTCTAATGAACTGAGAAAACGAGCTTTCGAGCCGTAATAGGAGGGTCGTTAGCTACTTATTGCAATAGAAAGAGCAAGATGCAAAATTTTCATGTCTGTGCTCCTTCAACGGTCATAACGACTAGATATACTGCTACGCAACATGCTACAGCTAAACAAGGACGCAAATAGAAAGGCACCCAGAAAGCCGAACTTTTATGAAAACAAATAGAACTTTCTACTTGCCAGTCTTTTTGTTCGTCACTATCAGGTTAGGTAGCAAAAAAAAAAAAAAAAAAAAAAAACCTAGCCCAGCCGTCTACATGTAACTGTGTATACTGCAGCTGGATCTGCAAATGGAGAGACCCTTGCAAAGACTGTCCCCAATTCGAGAGTGAAATTTGTTATATTAGCCCTAATGTAGAGATGAATCGGAGTAAATATATAAATTAAATGCATTTGCGAGCTGATAAAACACTACAACTGCCTCTGCGTTGGATCGTTCTGTATGCCTATATGTGTGTGTGTATGCCGTATATATATAATTTTCTTTTGTCAGTAAACAAAACGTTGTGCCAGTCTATGTCGTTCCACCCAAAGAAAATGTACTGTGTTGACAATCCTAGAGGAGCACTAGTAGATGAATAGAATGAAGTATTAAGTGTACATAGTTGAAAGGTAAATCCAAAATTTACTGCATTGATTGCAATGTGTGCACTGCATATCGGTGCTGGTTACAGAAGTAGGCTTTACTGTTAGTCTACTAATCAGCCTAATATTGGTCAATTAACTAAGAAAGTCTTGAAAGACAACCCTCTTTGATAGGACTGTCTGCCATCCTTCATTGGTGTTTGTTAAGTATCCCAAAAGAAAGCGTACCGTTTGAAATGTCTAACCCTGCAGCGGTTTCTCTGGAAAGCGAGTAGAATATTTTAAAACAAATGTTTTCTTAATCTGCTTTCACTCTTCTTCCAATGGTGTGATGAATGTCATCAACAGTTTCGTGGGGTCGATGGCGATTGTAGCATCCGTGAAAGTCGAAAACTGAAAGCGTGAGCAGTTTTTGTAGGCTTCATAAAGTTTTGTTTTACAGTAAAACAAATACCGTAGTGGTTGTCTAAAGCACGCAAATTGTCATATACAGTATTATTACCCCAGTTTCTCTACCTCTGTTTAGTCAGCCTGAAAAAACACCGCAGTAGAACGGAAAGTTGGTGTGTTTTTGCAACACTGGCACGGCGTTGTTGCAAAACACATTGTAGCGATGCCACTTATGCCTGACGTGCTACTAAAATAAAGCAAACACGAGATGTGCTTCAGAAAACAACAGATGTCCTTGCTGCCTTTCAGTTATCTTTAGGCATTCCGTATTGCATACGCGATACGAGAGCCATCATGGATGCTTTAGTGAAGCGCAACACGAGGGAAAAATTTTCAATGCAGAGCCTCGGTTGTGCGTGAAGACTCGTGCAAAGTAACTAGACTACGTTGTATTCATGGGCATGGTTAAAAAATTCCCTGAAGTCAGTCGCGCCGCTTTTAGCTGAAAACATTTTCTTTTTGTTTGTTCTTATGAGCACTGCCAGAAGCAGTGCTCGCATTTTTCTTCGCTGCAGGCAGGCAAGCGAACACGCCGCCCGCAGCGCCTCCTGGCACCTCTCTGAACACGAGACAAAAAGCAGAAATTGCTCTCTGGAGCAACCTAAGCCTGCGTAAAATACAATTTCAAGTTATACATTTTTGTTTTTAATAAGCAATACGAGCTTACCTGCGAGGTTTTTTGTCCTGCCCGTAGATTGAGAACATCACTGTGGGGCGATGCTCGCGGTCATTCTTTGTAGATTTTCAACATCAAATTAATTTTTTTTTTTCTGGGACTAAGGCCTACTCGTTACTGCCAATATGATGAACAATCTCATTTGCGCCACAATTGAAAAAATTTTTCCAAGCGATAGACAGTCCCTTTAAGGTCTGTATCTATTGAACATTCATCTATTTAGAGATAGCATTGGCAGTTGTCTCTCTTTTGCAAACTCCACGCTTCCTACCCGATAAAGATCTTCTATTATTTACATTTTAAAATGAATCTTCTAGCATAGCTCCTCTGATAGCTGGCAGTGTAGTACTAAGTACATCTTTTTTTAAACTGTGCATGCAGAGCTTGAAGCGATTAGCAGTTGCCCGACGAGGCACAGTGCGGGAGCCAGCTTTTCCATCGGGACTGTAGAGTGCATAATATTAATATTTAATATAACTGTAAAGTCAAACGATTAAAAAAACAAGCCCTCGAGCTTACACTTATTTCCTTCAGTCCAGAGAATGGAGCATAGGCAAATCTATATGGTACCCATGATTTCCGTGCTGGTCGAAGTGTTACGAGTTGCAGCTCTCGCTTCAGATTAGTGCCAGATTTCTCTCTAGTGGTGAGGCTACGTGGCCGAGGCGACAAGTGACGGCGTCGGAACCTAGGCTCCGCTGACAATCCTCGTTCAACAAGTTGTGGTCGTTTCAGGCCCCCACCTTTCTATAAATCCATCTCGTTAGCACACAGGAAATGAAGTAGAATGAGCTGCTCGTTACTGACCCTGGATGACTCGAAGTGCTCCTTTCTCTCCTTGATGTACGTTTTGAAGCGATCCGACTGTTCTTGTATGGAGAGGCACAGCCTGCGCCACTCCGAGCTGACGTGACAGGCGCGCACCAGATCTGGTGTGGCCAGATAGCTCAGTATCCTGCATACGACCGGCCTGCAACTCTGGAGCTCCTTGAGGATGTTCACATGAGGACGACTCGGCATGGGCTCTGGAAGGCGCAGCAACTGTGCCACGGGGTCCCCGCTGCAAAGTCGAACGCGTGCATGAGAAGCCTTCTAGCAAAGTACAGACAAATATGGAATGCAGAGGGTGTGTCGCCAGGTCTGGGCATTTCAAACAAACAAGTGCAGCACTCAGTAGCAATGGTGTTGTCAAATTTATGAGATGCCCTTGTAGTCCTGAAATTCCCCAAACGTAAAACTGGGCGTTGCGCACTCTTATTTTTCACGGAAGCCACATTACCAAAGAGTGAAAGCTCACATGTAGGTACACCTATATAAGAAACGTTTGTTAAAACGTCCGCAGCTGGTTTTTAAAAGGAGATGGGGTTGCCACACTAGTGCAACATACTTCATCTTCTCCAGCAATTGTGTGAATGCACAAGAGCTAGCCCGCCTGTTGATGTTAGCCGAAGCAACTGAGGATAGTGTTTGCTCTGGCAACGAACATCGCTTCCCAAAACACTATAATGGGCAGTTCGATATCTTCCAACAAGTCCAATATCGAACTAATTTGAATGCATTTATTTTGGCGATACACTCTTCGAAGAGCACTTCATATATTCGAGTAATTAACGAAAATTTGCAGTGTGGCAAGAAGAGAGGCCCTTTGAAGAAGTTCGGACATGCTTTATGCGTGCCATAAGCTACCGAACATTATGGTGGCATCAGGGCATAAAAAAATTAGCCGACAGCTAGCAGCGAGGTTAAGTGTGATGGTTTCCGTAAAAAAAAAAAAAAGGCGAATCAAAGTGCTGTACATGTTTCTGCTAGTTACACTTGTGCTTGGAATTATGTAGGAGACTCAGCCGCTTGGCTGTATGTTAAAAAACTAATAAAAAGCAGTTATATGTTATCTGTAGAAGAGCAACTAGTCACAGGTAAATCGTTATTAGTAACTACAGTTGGGCACAACTTGAAAAGGCAGGAGAGAACCGCCCACATGACTGCACGGCAGCCGACTACCTGTGCGACAAAAGTAGTAGGTTCACTAAATATATATATATATATATATATATATATATATATATATATATATATATATATATATATATATATATATATATATATATATAAAAGGAGTGCTTACAAGACACGTATATTTATGCAGAAATGAGATTTCATATGCTTTATACCTTGATGACTGGCTTTTCCGGGTTCCCAATATGGGAATGTTTCAGCGTATGCCAATTTGAGAGAGCGAAATAGCTCTGTGCCGTGTACAATGCTTCATGTCGTCTGCTATGCTTCATGTCGTCTGGCGGCGGTATCAGTGGCCGTCAGATTCCCACCAAGAGTCTATACAGCGCGGACGTTGGAGCAGGCTTGCATGCGTCTGCCTTTGGTGTGTAAAAGTCACTGCCTTGTATAACTTTTACCAGGCTATTTAATGCCTCTGACTGGTCGGGAACCACAGAATGCAGTAAACAGCTGCTCATGGTTGCGTTAAAATGACCAGGAGCCATGTTGCTGCTCCTCTGCTTACCTGTATGGCACTACGTAAGAGGCACGACGACTCTCGTCTTCGCTTAGGAGGGCCAATGAGGGGCTAGAATTGGAGCTGGGGTTTGTCGAATAACCTTCGTAGTACCCGCTCTCCGGGGATTCCACGGAGATAGGAGTGGACTGGAGCACGCAGGGAGTCGCGTTCACCGTGAGGAAAGACGGTGTCCTTGCCGGTGTGCGTGCCATCTTTTTTCGAGACAAAAATGAAAGAAGCCAGTTGAGAAGATTAGAAACAAGGAGTGCAAGTTCAATGGAATTATTTTAAAAGTGAAATGCAAGAGAATGTTACGGTCAGTGATAGCCTTGTAGAGCAGTGGTAAATACATCAATCTTAACCTCCAGGACTCATCTTGCAGTGGCAACAAAAAGTTGCACACTGCCAAAAACTCCAAACGTGTGTCAACATGATTGTTCATGAGAATGCCAAGTTTGCGATCACACTCCACATTTATATGACAAGCATGAGATTAAGCGCTGGAGAGCGGCAACATGGATTCAAGCATCAGCAGGAGTGAGTGTAGGTGAATGAAGCTAACATAGTTATTTATGAACGCAACTCAGCGTTGGCGATATTGAGGAGATTCAACTATCTAAGCAACAAGTGTTGGCATGTTCAGTTCCGCTGATGCAAGTTTGTTACGAGCCCTGGCCAGTCTGAGTAACAATCTCAGCTTCCCACAAGAGCTGTCGATACCAGTCACTTGGGACGAGACTGAAACGAGACATTTTTCTGGACAGCAACTGACATGTGCACGTTTTATTGCCTTCTGCTGGAACCTGAAATGCAGCACTGGAAGATCCGCAGCAACATTTACATGTATTTAGTGTTGGGTCCCCTGTCCAAGCCAATTAAAATATGACACCGAGAGGTTTCAATGCATTTACGACTGAACGCGGAGTATGTTTTCAGATTATTACGAGTTTTTCAGCTCTTGTTGACGACTTGTATCTAGACATCTGGAGTTGATGCAAAAGTGGTAGACTGGCATGGCTGTGAGCATGAGCAGATGGCAAGCTTAGCGATGCGACAGTGGTAACTCAAATGCACGTTTGAACACTGTTGCTTGAGACGCAGACACACATTGACGTTAACATTGCAATGACACTCAAATTTGCAAGCTAAGGTGAACACTTTTTCTGCAGGGTAGTCAATCATGGAGAATTAGGGGTGAACTATTATATATGGATGTTAAGAAACAAGCTGTTTTCTGGAGTACAGCAATTGTATGCATGCTAACCAAATCACACACACACTTAGTCGAAAACGTGCGGCGCCATCCAGAGGAATCAGGCGCGCACTTAAATTTAAGATGCTTCAATGCATGGTGTAGTGCAGAAACTCCCCAATTATGAAATAATACCGCGTCCGTGCAACTTTGAAGTCTTAGCGGTGCAGATGGGATTAATTTTTTGTCATCGCACTGCCTCAACCGGCATTTTATCAGAAGACGTCTGTCGCCAGTAATAACAACGAAAAAAAAAAATTCCGCGGAACGGTGCACGAATGGATCTGCCAGACATAGCGCGCGATTTTTACACGCACGCCGTTCCCGCGAGGAAAAACATGCGATCTGTAAAAACTGCCCGCGGTCTGAACAAAGATAACGGCTTCCGATAGGCCGCGCCGATTACAACGAGCAACGTTTGGCAACGGTTGTAGCAAGCGTGCAAGCAAATGAGGCAGACGAAATCATGCCTAAAGAATGCATAATTTCCAGCGGTTTAAACGCACACGCACCAACTCATCAGACGTCAGTTGATACAACAAACCTGTTTTCGAATGCACGGGATCTTCAAATGGAAGCCAAACCGTCGAAGTGTCAAGTCGAAAGGGCGGCCACTCGGCGTACTCGAATGGGTTCGGGCCTCAACCGGTTGGACCAAAACTGAACATAGAAGTGTAGCTCGTGTTTTGCACGAGCCGGCAATAGCACGAGGTACTGTAGGCCTCGCGAAGTCTCCACTACCAGCGATCGTTCAGATTCATCGGCACACCACAACCACCTCCTCATGCATACTGCACGTTCGTCACGCGCTGCGACTGCCAGCTCATTTGGAACTCTCGCGGGGTTAAAAGATGAAAAAAAAAAAAAAACCGAATCGTCGGCATTCAGCCTTCGATATCCGTTAATGAGGCACCTTCGGACTCGCCGAACGATGTCTCCGATATCCCCTTGTTTCCCGCAAAAATATACGTCATGCCGGTAGCCCGCGCCAACCTAACGTCACACACAGGTGCACAGCGCGCTAACACCGGCCCGGCCTGGCGCCCTTTTTTTTGTTCCGCCACTCCTCCGTTAACGCAAATTCGGCTGTCGCTGCGAAAAATGTCGACGTTCATTCTCACCTTCGGAGCCGATGTCGAACGAGCGATGCAACACGATCCAAGCGACTAACAAGGCGAGTACGTTGAACACATCGCAACGGCTGTCATGTGTAAAATCTGGCCTACTGATTTCAAACACACGCGGGACATTTGATTTGAAACCAGCTGCGACCAATCGGCGTTGAGGGAGTACTAAAAAACCCGGCACAAAGCAAGTAAACGTTATTTTTGTTTAGTTAAATAAAATGCCTGATTTAAGTTTTCTTCAGGTAACGATTTCATATTTGATTGAAGTTAGTAAATACAATGTTATGTTTTACTACCCTTTTTTTCACAGCCAGAATTGTAATTACTGTGCCGTTTCGCTTTTTTGAGCGACAATATCCAACCAATATGGCGACCACCTAAAGTTGTGTTTGCGCACACCACAAGACATGACCTACTACACTCCTGACCTGTTCAGATAGCGGGGTTCCTATGGGAGCGCGTGTCCCCGCTCTCGTTCAATCGCTCGCCGTAGGTGGCGCTACCTATAACCTGTTCGTCTGCTTCTTTACGGTTGTTTTGTAGGCGCTGGTATAAGAATGCCTGCTTTCTGTGGTGAACTGTCGGCATATATGTGACTATTTCTTCCCATACATTGCTGGTCAAGTAAGCTGTTCAGTGCGCTTAAGAATTTATAGCACACTGGTTGACAAACGTGGAAACCCGTGGATTTACATGATTTTGGACAGCCTATGCGTTGTCGCGTGCATTTTATTGCAAAAAAAATTCTGAATGTCTTTTAGTATTATTATTTCTGGATATTTCTAAATTGTGGATCATAAATTCGCACTACGAGTGCTTTGTTGGTTAAAATTTGACTACAAAGAGTGAAGGTGACGTCAGCGAACAGGTGCTGCCTAGCGCCACGCCGCTCGTAGGTGACGGCCCTAGCGGCAGAAGGTATGAACTAGAACGTGGGCGCTGGAAGAGGTGCTCTCTGGGCAGGTCAGGAGTGTAGTAGGTCATGCCACAAGACCCCTGCACACACTGCAAACGGCCCTGAATCTTCGTCGCGTCGCTTGATTGCATTTGACCTCTTGTTTTCAACAAAACTGGTAAGTGTGGGGAATAGCCATCTTTTTCGTTTGTTCAGCAGATAAGAAGCGAGGCCACATTATTTGAAACCCGCATGACACCCGTCAGTGCACGTCGTTTCTTTCGTACGGCCCGTTATCGTACGCGTTTGGTTTACGTTCTTTTTGAACTGTTGACGTTTTCTAACATCTTACCAAGATGCCGCTGCTTGCTTATGCTGTACGTGCCTGCAATTGAGCGTAGTAGTGTCTTGTTTACGCGTTAAAAAGCCGAGCATGCAAACATGGACACATAAGAGGTCTTGTCCGTGCTCGTGTTGTGCTGTCTTCTAACTTAACTCTCTTATTCTAAAGCTCGTTTTCACGTTGACGGCAGCATCGATTGCTCTGTGAAGGGCTGTTGCATAAACGTACAACGCGAACGTTGTGTTTTTTGTCTGCCGTGTGCGCGTTAAGCATTCGTTGTAGACTTCTCTGACCGCACTCTCGATGTGGTAAGGGAACTTATCAGGGACCGCACGCAGAAAGTCCGAAATTGCGTGCGGCGATCGCGGCCCGCAAGCGCTGGTTTTGAAGCTACGGTGTCGCTGCGATCGTGTGTTGTGGTTTGCAGCAGGGTAGACGCTATTCTAACACTGAACACCGTAGAATTCATAGTGCGAATGGGCGACCGTAAGTGACCAAATTCCTGTCTCCTGCCTCTGCGGCGTGACGGGAGGTAGTTGGAAAGAGAAACTGGGGAAGCCTCGCGCCGTGGGGGAGTGCGAAGCGCTGTACGCTTTGAGAGCGCGGATTTCGCTCCAGACTTGACGGCGTCGGCACATTTCAAAGAGAGAGAAAGACAGTTAATGATGCTGAGCGCCGAGTTTGGTTGACCCAGCGACCGTTCCTCTCCAGCGGGGGGCGTTAGGTGTGCTCAACTCCTACCAGGAGTTGCGGGAGGCCCACCTTATGAATCAATATACGCGGCTCGTGCAGACCACGACCGGCTTTATAAATAGCGACCTGCGCACGCGCCCTTCTCCTACGGGGCTACGCGGTCCAAGAAAAGCCGCGATGTTGACGGCGCGTCTCACCAGGGGGCACTGGGTTTAATCCTCAACTTCGTGTCGGCTGCTACAGCTACTACGACAGCGGAACGCGCGAGATCGTGTAAACCCCGTGCCTTTGCAAACATCAGCTGTTTTGTTTTTTGTTCTGCCTACCATGACGTGAAACAAGGCAGTATATACCAACTTCCAACCAACCAACTTCGAGGAAACGTAGAAACGTCAGCACTCGTAACGGTGGCTTGTTGCACGGGCCCGCAACCTGGGCTAGCTTTTCCTGGCAGCCTAGACAACATTGTCAAAGAATGTTATGCAGTGCCATGCTGGTTCTGTCTAATGAGGTATATTTAGCTGGTCCGCGAGGTGCACTCCGAAGTGCAGGAAAACAAGTAGGCTAGGTCGGCTGTTACATTTTGTGCGCGTACGTACTTGTCACTTTATCCTTTCGAGAGTTCTTGCGCAACTTCACCTTCAATTGTGGCTTGTTTGATACGCAGGTCACACAGATTGGTGCAATGAGCTCGCTAACTTTTAAACTGTATTACGGTAGTTGTACCTGCATTGGCCGTCTCGTCAGATTTATCGCGTTTTATGCAGGTGACGGGAGCGCCAACAAATATTACACGCTTTTTTTTTTTCTGGGTTTTACGCGCTGTGCTTGCATTTGGGCTTCGAGGCGCACCGTAAGGACTACGGAATTAGTTCAAGGAAACTTGAACGTGTGACGAAATGAGGACACACCCAACTCATCTAATCCATGCATTCAAGCTTAGAGCAACAATAGATCACAACTTGCCAAATGTTTTATTCGTTAAATGACACACTGAATCACGAGCACATTTAGAGACAGTCTGGCCTTCAGAATTAGACCTTCAGCACCTTTCGCGAGGTGGGTTTCGTTTTGAGTGCCTTTTTCTTGGCGTTGGACACTGTGAGGCCATTGGCGGTGTTAGACAAAAATGGCCTCATGAATTTCTGCAGAATTACGCTGGCCAGCTTTGTTTTGTGTGGCACACTTTTGTCCTCGGCACAATCAAAAAGTGGGCTCTTCAGAAGTGAAGGTAACACGACGGCCGAGAACTTCTTGAGCGGCTGAGGTCCCTTTACAAGCACGGAATCCACTCGGGAGGCAGCTTGCTCCATGCGGTGGACAAATCCCACAAATGGTAAGGTGGGATAGGAGAGGCCTCCCCTGTCGATGCCAGCAATGAGGGCTGTGGTTGGGGAGCTGGAAGATGGAGCTTGTAGCTTCACCAGGCAGCCCTCGCATTCAATGTTATCCTGAATGGCCCGGACGAGGAAACCGGCTATCAGTGCCAACGTACTGGACCGCAGACTCTGCTGTGGAGGACCTACGAAAATTATGAAAAAGAACAAGGTGAATAAGTAGATTTAATAGCCTAAGGTGTCCGCCGTGGGGAGCAAGAAAGTGAAGTGGGTGCTCCCTCCAGCACAGCAGTTTAGAAAACAATTATATCACGGTGTCGCTTTGTTTTCTTGTGTTGTCTTTTTTCTATCTGTAACTGTTCACTTAATCTTATGTTTCAGTTCAAGCTGCGTAATGATTGTGCACATACATGGGTAGCGTTCCAGTGTAGCTAGGTGAGGCAGCAGGAGCTTCCGGATGTCCGTGCCAGTAGCAGCTTGCTTGACAGGCTCGACAGGCAAGGCTGGCACTTCACCCAATCAGATGTGACTTCATAAGATCCCTGCACTTACTCTACAACAGGCTGTATCTGCCCCCCTGACAAGCTTGAAAAAAACTTCGTGTTCGACTTGTGATTGTCTCCAACAAGACGAACCACTCGAAAGCCAGCATCTTCAACAGACTGCATCACATTAAGAGCAAGATGAATGTTCTTCAGCCACAGGTTCCGCACATCCGTGATCGGGAACTCGTGGAACGATATTCCTCGTGATGCGGCCGTGCGCCCGCTTGATTTGCAGAGCGGTACGCAGCAATAAACCATTGCGCAAGTTGCACCGTGTAACTACTTCGCCCAACTTCTTTCAACCATAGCTAATAGTTGAGGTAATACCAAGAGACGTGCATGCAAATGCACAAGCAAACGCGCCGATCACCCTCGCCCGGCAGCATACGCAGTCGCGAGGATGGGAGACGTGAGGATTAAAAGCAGCGCCACGGCTTGCAGCGGCGCTCACGGAAACTATAAATAACACACCAAGCAAAAAAAAATCACGGACACGGCGCTGGTGGCGGATGCGCAGGTCGCTATTTATAAAGCCGGTCGTGGTGCAGACGGCTCCCTGGCGCCGCCTGCTAAACCGCTTACATATACAGCACACTTGCACTGCAGAGGAGGCGGAGGGTATTCCGGAACTGTGGCGGCATATGCTCTCGGTCTCTCCACTCCCCAGTAACGTGGATAAGCACATGCACGAAAGCAGAAGACAGGCGCGGGCTCGGACGCTTGAGAGGCAACACGGCTCCCGACCTGGTGTATTCTACGTAGATATAGCAGGGCCTTCGCCCACGGGATTTTACACGGCCTGTGTAGTTCACCCGAAAAAGCATGTCAATGGGCTCTCGTTCCGAGCACAAAATCCAGAGCGCGCTGAGGAAGTCGCGATAGCGCTTGCTGCTGCGGACCCCAACTCGAAAGTTATCATCACGGACTCCCGGAAAGCATGTGCTCATTACTTGGTAGGAGAGATATCCCCCCTAGCCAGCCAAATTCTAAAAGGGGCTCTCGCTGATCCAGCCCCGAAACGCATCGTATGGGCTCCTGGCCATCAGGGCTTACGAGGTAATGAGGCCGCTGACGCGGCCGCACGAGCGCTTACCCACCGGGCTCCTCACCTTGGCTCTTATGACTCGGAGGCCAATACACCGCTGCTGCGGTTCAAAGAAATTCTGATCTATTATCGCGACACTCACCGCCTTTACCCGGCTCCTGCAAAGGGGCTGAGTAAGGCGGAAGAGCGAACTCTAAGGCGCCTGCAGACAGGTACTCTACTCTGTCCTGCAATCCTAAAACATTTCGATGCGAACACAGATGGGCGGTGCCCACACTGTGGGGAGACGTGTGAAATCTTCCACATGGTATGGGCATGTCCGAAAAATCCCCACCTACCACCTTCCCCTACCCCTTCCCGAGAGGCATGGGAGACTGCCCTCCTCAACTGCTCATCACTAGAGTCTCAACGAGCTCTGGTGAGACGGGCGCGAGTAGGGGCCTCGTCATGCGGTGTCCCGGACTAAGGACGCCGACCATGTAGCGGGGTCATGCTTTGGCCCCGTACCTCTCTCTTTTATAATAAATGTTTTTCATCATCATCTCCAGCGGGTGCTATTTCTTCGTTACGCGCTCATGCTGCGGCGTTCGCGTGGTTACCTTGCGTGCATGCGTCGCTGGCATTCTGCATAGAGGAGAGGAACTTTTGGAGAAGAAGTCAAAATGATTGATTGAATTGAAGCAAATTAATAAGTTGCCGACTGGTTACGGTTTATAATAGATGATATGTCAATGCTGTAGTTTTCACCCGTTAGAGAAAGGGACGCCTGGTCTTGTTTCTTCCGTTAAATTTCAAGAATATGTCATACTGATGCGTGCATTTCTGCACATTATATTGGTAAAAAAGCTTGGGAACGAGACACCAGCATGCGCAGTGGCGGCGTCCACGGTGCTGCCGACGCCTGATTTGCGAGTAGGTTCGATTATACAACGCTCCACATTTAATAAAGAGAGACAGCCCAATCTACAAGCTAAATCTGAAAGCCGCATTCTGTGCTCACGGGTTACACGCAAAAAGATGGGTTACTTTCTTGTTCCTTTCGTGGAACTGCCCCTGATTTAGATTGTAATGCTGTTAAGAGAATTATAAGAGGCTTACCGTAGCTGTGGCATTGCACGTACGCGTCCGCTTCAGCTACGGGAGGTGTGGGGTTCGATCCCCAGTGCCGGCCGGCCACCCACCGGTAGCTAAACAGGGTACAGGCGGGCTTCGAGGGGCTGTGACGCGTCGCCCCAGTGGTGAAGCTTACTCTGCCTGGATACTCCCAACACGCTGCGTAGGGACCCCGGTTATAAGAGGCTTGCTGACGTAATCACAGCTGCGATACGTAGTGTGATGTGGTTTTATTGCTTTTAAATGAAGCTTTTTCTGGTATCACTTGATCGGTCGTTGACTACTATCCAGTGTTGTCGGCATATGCACGGAGTGAATGATATGATGAGTAAGGCGAAGCCTCCTTCAGTCTGATGCGTGCTGTCGTGTGACAGGAGTCAACGGGTTGCATGGACGGACGCTTCACTGCACTAATCATTCTCTCCTGGCATATGCTGTAATTTTGATTATTTATCCCTCGCGTGCCGAACAACGTTTTGCTTGTTGTTGTCAAGTCCCACTGAACGTTCCTCATATTGTGGCAAGCACGGCTGGACGGCCGGAGTGTTAGCCTAAAAAGCAATAAAACCACGTCGTGATGCAGCTGTGATCACATTAGGGCATCTGCTAGAATTCTTGAAACAATGTTACAATGAAAAGCAGTGCTAGTTCAATGAGAGCAAGAAGAATCCATTCAATCGAGTGTAAAAAGTAATCCATGGACGTAGAAAGCTGCAGTCGTCTCACCTCGCTTGCGGATCGGGCTGCCATTTTTCTTTCTTCGCCGGTGCCCCCCTTCTATGCAGCCTGCGAACTTCGAAGTATAGTTTCGAGCACATGCGGATCTCTTGCAGAGGCATCAAAATTCTAACTGCTATAATATGGTCGGCGCCAATCTACAGCAAAATAAAAACCCCATTTCAAAATAAAATGCCCCAGCGTTGACTTTGCCTCTCGCACTCCTTGACCCGACATTTCCAAACGAACACAAAGCTATATAGAAGCGCAAAACCATTTTTTTCTCGCCACATAAAAGCTTCGCCAACAGCGCGGCAGCCTTTTTGACTGAAAGAAAGAGCGCCGCGGTATGGATAAAAGAGCGGGCCATGCCCACCTCTGGAAACATGCGCTCTCCATGCAATTGGGATGGCTGGAGAGAAACCTGCCGCGCGCCCGCAATCTCGGAGGCCATGGGTGGCTGGACAAGCGCTGCAAGATACTGTAGGCAGCCGTTGTAGAGAGCAGGTCACGCAATCGCATGTTCCTTTCATAAAGAACGACAGTGTACAATGAACTCCAATAGAATAGCCATAAGTCAAAGTAGTAATTGCGGCAGTTCCGCAAGCCTGTTAGTGAACAAATGATGCTGTTTTTCCGCAGGCATTTCTGCGGTATGCTCCATAGGGATAGACACGGCCCGCTCGGGCTCCTGTAGTTGTCACGCTAGTCTAATGTTACGATGTAATCACGACCGTGCAGAAAGTTGGATGCCCTGTGAACGATAGCTTGCTCAGTATGATTGATACCTGGTTGGTGTCACAGGCAAATACCATGGAAATGTTCACATATTTTAATGTGAAAATCCAAATTAATGGTCATCGGTATTGTTTAATGGCCAACACGCTAGCTGTGTGTGCTCTTTGCCTTATCTCATAGGGTTAGTAATTGCATTACTATCATTGGTATTGTTGAATCGCCAACAGTCACATTTTTATAGCATTAGCAGGGTGTCTACCAACCTGGAAAAGTTAGGGAATTCCTGAAAAACCTGGCCAGGTCATGGAAACTGACGACAGTCTATGCGTCTGTCACAAAAACAAGCATTACCATTGATCTAAGAAAAGTCACTCCTTTCGCTGACTATAATGAACAGCTAGAAGAGGTGGGAAAAAAGGCAGTGCATAACTGTCACTTCTCAGTGCAAACGCGAAAGGATACACCAACCAATAGAACACATTTACTGAGATTTCAGCACCTCATGCGGGAGCCTTGTTCAAAATAAAAGCAATAAGAAACGCACAGCGTATTTAGAGAGACACTAAAGAGTGAAGCTGTTTTTCATGTATTAGTTAAATACAATTTCACAATCCCTAAAACACCACTCTTGCCGCGACACAACGTTTGGTAAGTGAGAAAGCGTGCAAAAATAAAATGCTTGTGGAGACACCACCTTCAGATTCCTGTACCAAACGCCGTGATGTCATAAATTTGAAGGCGTCTACAGGGTCGTACATAACTTCTACGCAATAAAAATGAAGTACATTGTCATCTGTAGGTGCCATAGATCTAGCATACGAAGGTTCAGAAAATTTGCTCAAGCCAACGTCACGAAAATACAAAAAAAATACATTTTGAAATACTATATCATCACGTGCGGAGATTTCAGTGCAAAATTTTAAAATGAAACTTGAACCTTTGTTTTCTCCTTATGATAGTTAAAAATAAGGCATTAGAGTTTTCAGAGTGCAGTTTGTCAATCTAAACCAAGTCACTGTTTCTCTTTAGTGTCCCTTCAAGTAGCCTTAAGTACGTGACATAAGCCACGAGAGTAAATTGTCGGAAGCGTCCCATCACTCCTGTTCAGCATATGGCATTCGTTGTTTGATACCTATCTCGAGAATGAACCACTGCGTGCGACAGCTCTTGAACGAACGCCATGGGCGCGCGATAACGTAGCCACGAGCAAAACGTGGTGAAAATGGTATGCGAAGTGAGTGCATTCGACCTGCCCGTCAGGCAGGGTGGAAAAAGAAATTTTCTAGTGAAATCGACCTGTGCTACATCTATCCTTGTCTGCAGCAAGCATATAATTTTCAACGCTTGGTGGCGTTGACCTCAGTCCACGCGACCCGAGGCTACGCAATGGAGCAATCAAGTTAGAGGTACAGGGATTCCACGTGCAGGTGTGATGCTAGCTTCCTTTTTTTGCCGGAACATGTGCACTTGACCAGTCAATTTGATGGCTTGCAGATTCCAGATATTCAGCTAAGGGCATGCGAGGCCACGCATCCTTTTGTGAAACCTTGTTCATGTTGTATAACTCTTCCTGAAATCACCAGTTTCACTGTTCTACTGGTTGTCACAATCGTGGGAGCCTATACTGTAGACAAGACTGGGGACATTTCCGCTTGGCAACTTGTCGTTCACTGTACCATTTCTTAGCTTCCATATTGGTACATGAACTATTAAATGTCTGTTGCTTGTACATATCACACAGCATAACTGACTTTCGAACCACATTACTCATGTAAGTAAATTTGTGCATGTTTGTTTTGGCCTAGGCTTCGACTTGGCTTGATGGCCTTCTGGTTAGGCCAGAACTGCCATCAGCATTAGCGAGCTGGTGTATGCCGTGGCTTTAATATTACTATTTTTATTATTGGCAATGCAACGGAAAACGTCCTCAGCTAATGCACTTATTCCTGGTAGCTCGTATTTCAAGGTTAGCATAGGGTAACCTCAGCTAAATTTCTCATTTCAGTTTCTTGAGATTGTGTTCTTAAATCTGTGATTATTTTTTAGAATCACGTTCATATGAAAGAATGTGAACGAAAGTTACACGCTGGCATTCATGATTCATTTATAAAATCGAGGTAGCTGTTCCGACCTGACAGATTCCTTCTTGCCATCATATTTTTAAATGTCAGTTCCTTAAATGCCACCCTTAGTTTTCATTGCAGGCATCTGAGAACTTCCATCGTGCTTCAGGCATCAAAGTCAACAGAATTAAAACACCAACATGCATGTGCTCATCGTGCAAAAAAAATAAAAAGAAAATTTTGAAAAACGGCTCTCTTCTTGCGACATTGTTATAAGTCGTTGTCAAGGCAAGGGGCACAGAATACATCAGCAGTAATTATTTTTGGCTGAAAAGTATATTTTATTGGTGTGCAAATTAGGCAGAGATGCAAATCAGTAGTGAATACAGTAGCCCATGTCAATCCACATCCTGAGCGGCCTGGGCTGTGGCCATTATATTGAACTAGAATATACTCCAGTGGCGGAAACTGGCCGGGTTCTTGCGTCCTTTTACACGGATGCCGCAAGAGGGTGCCACTTCCACATTTCGTAGCAGTTTTGACTGTGTTGTCAAACTATTGCGGGCTCCTTCAAACTGTCAGCTGCGGCTAATTTTACCTCGTGAGTTTGCTTCCTGGTTCTTCCCAACATCAAACAGCCAGATTGCTCTCTGCTTAGCTCAGATGTTTTATTTTGACCTGATGTACTTTTTCATATTTTTATCGCACGTGCTTGGAACATTCTGAGCGCGTGCGGTGAATATGTTTACTCATTTTATATGAGCGCCTGATCTTTAAATTTATGTTGTTGTTTTTTCACACAAGGGTTTGTTTACTGCGCAGAGTTTTCCAAGCGGACAGGGGCGGTCACGGAATTTGCTTTTAATCATCATGGAAAACCGGGAAGAGTCGGGGAATGTGAAAAAAAAAAAAATCAAAATATAATAAACATTGATTAGTGATCACAATTTTGTGTGTTCCTTACTTTTGACATTTCTGTGCAGTGGAGGAACTCCGGCTGTTTGGGCCATGGAGGGTGCACCAAAAGATCCAGCTCAGCCTGTGAAGGTGCCAATGATCTACATATGTGGTGGTACGTGCAAAGGGGATGTAATCTGCGAACACGCGTGTAGTTTATGAAATGCTGATTGATGCTTTTCTTCATCGTGCGAACAAGCTGAGAGATGCAGCTGAAGCCGCGAAAGGCATTTCAGTAATTTTTATCTTTGCTCTGGAAAGGCTCTACAGATCAGCTTGTGGGACTGCATCTTGATTGTGCAAATTCTTTAGAAACCAAAAAGCCACTGTAGCTACTCAAATAGATGTAAAATACTTAAGCTGCTACATCTTCACATATTATTTTTAAGCGGCTCTGCAACGCATTCTCACGCGCTAAGAAAATGCCAATCGGTAGCAGAGGCTCCCGAGAGCACGCAAGCTGAGCGCTGCACGCAACTGGGAATTCGCAAGTGATTCTCAAATTCAGCTAGAAATTGTCCCTTCCTCTTCCTACAAATCATGCCCCATACCTTAGTGATTGCTCTATACACCCTGTTACGACCGCCATCGGTAGGCGCCATGCTGTCGCTGAGAAGCGTAGCCGGGCCGCGTTCCCACGCCTGGAACCCAGGTTTTCTTGGAACCAACGTCGAGAGCTGACGGAGGAGCGGCGCTCTTTTAACCCTCAAACAAGTAGCCGACTCGCCGAATGCTTATGCCCGCCAGGTATTGTCCCGGCTAGCCGGCGGATGAGACGTCATGTCGCCACAAAGCTGTACGCCGTTCCAGAGGGGAGAACAAAGACAGCGTATTTCCTTTGAAGAAACGGCGACCGCCGCCACAAAGTGCCCTGCTAATTGAGCGGACAGATTGGCGGACCGTTTGATGTCTGCTGTCCGAAGCTTGGAACCCCTCGACCAGCGACATACACGACGAGCAAGAGACTCTCTGGCGCCACCTTTAAGTGCAGTGATCTTGACTCGAAATTGGCTGTTCACGTGCGCCGTGCATGCTCGTACCCCTCACCTGTTGTGTGTGATTGGTGTTCCACTGAAGAAGGAGGAGCCCGACAGGGCTTATAACGGCGCCGCAGAGTGCAGGACGTCGCTCTGAACCAAGAAAAGGTTTAACCACCACGCTCGTGGTTTGTGAACTCTTAACCTCATGCTGTAAATATTTGTAAATAGTGCCATAAACCTT
Source organism: Rhipicephalus microplus (assembly GCF_013339725.1). Lineage (NCBI taxonomy): Eukaryota > Metazoa > Arthropoda > Arachnida > Ixodida > Ixodidae > Rhipicephalus > Rhipicephalus microplus. The sequence goes on along the minus strand of NC_051169.1, from coordinate 87,758,432 downwards.
GTTTGTTTTTCGTATCCCCATCTTGTAAGCGCTCGTTTCCTCAATCCGAAGCTACACCACGCTACCACAGCACCCCGGGATCACAACAACTGGTGATCAGCGGTGGGATACACCTTCCACCCCGAGTTACAACAACTGGTCGGCAGCGGGGGGATACGACTCAGCACCCCGAGCCACGACAACTGGTTGGCATCGGAGGGATTCGAAGCTACAAGTGACAACAACAGTCGGCCCAGGAGAAGCAGCTGGCTCGAGACATGGATCACGTATGGGTGAGTGCTTGGCTTTTCCTTTGAGTGAACCAGGTTCTAAAAGAGGGTAAATTTTAGATCTGGTAGTTAACTTTGCCGAAAGACTCAGTTTCGCCGTTTCGGAAAGTTATTTTTGGAAGTAGCGAGCACTCAGTACGATCATGGACTTACGGGAGCTGCAGAAGTCAGACTTGTTGCTGTTGTGTGAGGAATTGGGGATCGATACAAAGGGTTTGGCACGAAAACCCATAATCATTCAAGCGATTAATGATTTGGGGGCTGATGATGAGGAACTAAGTGAAGAATGGGACCTCATCATCGAAAGAAAACTAAGAGCAGCTCAGATGGAAGGAAAGAGTGGAGACGAGAAAGAAAGCCTCAAGAGAAAGTTTTTCAAACAAGACTATGAGTTGAGTATGAGGTTGGGACGCCAGCAAGGAGTACTCGAAAATGAGGCAGAGTTCGAGATGTCTAGGTACATGCAGCCATATGAGGTATCATGGGATATGGGCCTGTATCTTAGACTCTTTGAACGAAAGTGTAGTCAACTTAAGTGTGAGCGAGACACCTGGTCTCAGAAGCTACGCACGGTTCTGCCCTGCGAGGCAGCGGATGTTGTTGCGCGACTCAGTGAGCAGCACGCGAACAACTACGAAGTTGTGAAAGCAGAGCTAATCAGAAGATTTGGAACTTCTATTAGCAAAAAGAAAGAAAGACTCGCACCGGAGTCTGAAAGCGAGGCGCGTCGCAAAGCGCCAGAAATTGAGGCGCGTCATCAAGCGCAAGAAACAGTGATCGCGCCAGAAAATGGCCCGCAAATTCTCGAATGCATCCATGTAAATGATGTAGAGAACGAGGCCGTGGCCGGTCTGCAGGTGGGGACGATGTCGAAAGACGCTCCTTGCGTGGATGAAGAGGGTGCCAGCAGCCCTAATGGGCCCAGTAAGAGGCTGGAAACCTTCTTCGTGCCTCAGGGGGACCTTTCGTCATTGTCAAATTTAGGCATGGTTAGCGCAGTGGCTGATGAGGGCAAGAACGCCACGCTTCAGCAGTGCAGCGATACCACCGAGCAGGTTTGCAAACATCGCAGAAAAAGGAAGAAGCGAAAGCGTTCGGCACTGCCTAAGCATAGGACTAGTCCCACACCGCCCCGGGAAAGACGAAAGGGTAGGCCACTAATCCGTTTAAGGAAACGTCAATGGGGCTGTTCATGGAGGCACAAGCGGCGAGTCAGGTGTGGAGGGAGAAAGGGAGGTGCGTCACCCCAACGAAGCGCGTGGTTCAGCTCAACGACTTCGGAAAAGCGGCCTTGCCCGAAGGGTCAAAGTCGAAAGGGCAGAGTGGCTAAATACCGCGCAGGGTTGAATACAAAGAGAAAATGGCACAGGCTCCCTCCGAGCTACTGGCGTCACTTTCAAATTCCTACGGGGATTAAGCCGAAGTGTAGAATGAGGCGTGACGGCAGGACACAGCCTAACGTTCGTTTGTTTAGTAGCCTCAGACGTGCAGGAAAACCGCCGGGACCGCGACCCCATCGTGTACGATTAAAGGAACCACGAGAAAAGGGGGAACGGTCAGTTCGAGTAACTTTTGCACGGGCGTGTCAAATATTGTTACTCAGTGTTGCATTGGAAATGCAGATTTGAGCCTTTTAATTTTGTAAGTAATGTAAAGCGGTGTAAATTTTTGAAAGGGAAAACCGCAGAACTAAAGGCTGAAAATTGAAGTCCATTAATCATTTGTACGAATATACCGAGAAGGTAAAAACTAAGGAAAAATTGTTCTGTTTTTTTTTAGTGTTTCAAAGGTTTAGTTTAATATCGTATGCCTTTACTGTCATGTGGATGTGGCGTGAATTGGCATTTAAGGAAGAAGATGTTAACATAGACAAGATGATTTCGTAAAATGGTTAAGTTTGGCGCAACACAGTGCAGTTGTCGTTGCGCGTTATGAGAATTGAGAGCCATTGGTGCACAGTTTTAGCGAAACCCTATGCAATTATTGTGAGGTGCATTTGATGAGTATTGCACTTAGCATTATTTTTGTGTTGTACACGGTGTGTTGCAACGTAATGTAAGGATGAACGTTTAGACCATGTGTGAAGGCCTAAGCGTTTGTTAGTAGTGCCATGAATTTTGCAGCGCCGTAAGAATGAGAATAATTGAAAGCGCTCAGAAGAACTCAGTGTTTTGTTTTTTAATCAAAGGTGTGGCAAAGGCAGGTAACTAACCGAACTAACCTGCTAGAAGGCAGTGTTTGTTACTTTTTTTGTTGTTGCCTTCTTTGAAGAAGGATTGATCTAGTGATCATGAGCAGATTATCAAAGCTTTCTCCAACCGTTGAGGTAGCCGGTTAGGTCAAGGCTTAGGTTAAGCTTTCAGGAAAGCTAGATAGCTTACTGTATCAGTAGTAGACAATTATTGGTACACGTAAACAAAAACGGACATTAGGACAATCTTAGCGCTCGCTGAATCCGGAACCGAACCGATGCTCTCAGCGGGACAGAACCGATGAAAGCAGTCAGCGACGAAAAGAAGGAGACAGCCGTTTTATATCAGGACGACAATGGTATCAAGCAAAGCTGCGCGTTGCTTGCGCCAGAATTTGGGCTCTCGTGAGATAACCTACTGCGCTTCAGGAAATAAATGCGCTTGCCTTGTGTAGGCCATTGATCAGTTGCAGCGTTGTCTCGGAGGTGCTAAATTTAAAGTAGATGCAGACCATTGTCCCCTTGGCTGCAAACCATGACCTCGAAGAACAGTCGCCTTGTGAGGCGGAGCTTGATTCTTAAGAAAAAAAAATATCATTTTGACATTAGGAAAAAAAAAGGGCAATTTGAATGGAAACGCTGACGCGCTCAGCCGCTCTTTCTAAGCCATTCTGGGGTGCTCTTTACGTATCAAAATTGATATTTTAGTTTTTTTTTGTCGTGCATCTTATTATGAGAAGGTTTAAGATAGCACGTTTGATTTCTCAGCACAAGTGGATCCTGAGAGTTTTGAGTGTGAGCTTTTTGTTAAAGCTAGTAAAGAAAATTGGTTTGCCATCCCTCTTTTGGCTTGGTTGTTCGAAGGGGGCCGAGTGCTTACTTGTACATGTGGTCGAGTATCAGAGATGCTGTCAAAGATTCGGCGATCACTCGGACCATGCCACAAGTGAAGGCCAGTTCTTGGCATTCAACTACTGACCCTTTCGTCGTCCCTGCGAGCAGCAGTGTTGACCGCTGCCCTTCGTGACTCATCTGGCGAGGGGGAAGCTGTTACGACCGCCATCGGTAGGCGCCATGCTGTCGCTGAGAAGCGTAGCCGGGCCGCGTTCCCACGCCTGGAACCCAGGTTTTCTTGGAACCAACGTCGAGAGCTGACGGAGGAGCGGCGCTCTTTTAACCCTCAAACAAGTAGCCGACTCGCCGAATGCTTATGCCCGCCAGGTATTGTCCCGGCTAGCCGGCGGATGAGACGTCATGTCGCCACAAAGCTGTACGCCGTTCCAGAGGGGAGAACAAAGACAGCGTATTCCTTTGAAGAAACGGCGACCGCCGCCACAAAGTGCCCTGCTAATTGAGCGGACAGATTGGCGGACCGTTTGATGTCTGCTGTCCGAAGCTTGGAACCCCTCGACCAGCGACATACACGACGAGCAAGAGACTCTCTGGCGCCACCTTTAAGTGCAGTGATCTTGACTCGAAATTGGCTGTTCACGTGCGCCGTGCATGCTCGTACCCCTCACCTGTTGTGTGTGTGTGTGTGATTGGTGTTCCACTGAAGAAGGAGGAGCCCGACAGGGCTTATAACGGCGCCGCAGAGTGCAGGACGTCGCTCTGAACCAAGAAAAGGTTTAACCACCACGCTCGTGGTTTGTGAACTCTTAACCTCATGCTGTAAATATTTGTAAATAGTGCCATAAACCTTGTTTGTTTTTCGTATCCCCATCTTGTAAGCGCTCGTTTCCTCAATCCGAAAGCTACACCACGCTACCACAGCACCCCGGGATCACAACAACTGGTGATCAGCGGTGGGATACACCTTCCACCCCGAGTTACAACAACCCGAATCGGCAGTCATTGGCTGATTCAAGCATCATGAGTTGCGTAGTTACCGTGGCCGCTAGGTAAGCTCACCATCGAAGAACCTAACATCCTCAAGAATCTCGTGAAAAATTACGGCGAGGTGCTTTGGAACGGGAAAACAGAAGCTATGTTTGTACATATCAAACGAAGAAATCTGGGAGAAGCTTGCTGATGAGTTCAACAGACGTCGCGGTGAGTGTCTGTATAGATTGAAGCAACTGAAGAAGTGTTGAAACAATCTTAAACGTTCCCCCCTCCCCCAACAACACTATTAAGCCTCCCATTTTTTACGCGTGAGTTGTGTGGATGAAGTACAGGCAGGTTAGTGCAGCAGAAACGGCTGTAGTAGTAGCACGCAGCATAAAGTTGTCGAAGAAATCCAAAATCCAAGGGAAAACAATACCTACCCCCATCTCAATTTTCATTAGGACACGTGACCTCAGTTCACTTGCAGTGATGTTGTTCCAATGTGCTGCCAATAAAGTGTACTGAAAGCTCATACATTAGCAATGTTGCGCACCATTATTGCTTGGCCTGTCCAGCATATTGTTGACGCCACTGTCCTAGTAACTAACATGATGTCTGGCTTGTCAAAACAGGAGCGGAGACGCTATTGCTTCGAAGTGAGGCATGGGCTGCTGTTTCTTACGACATTCCCTGTTTACCGTCTCTTCCCATTCTGAAAAGGGTACTTGTGAAAGAACCACCATGGTGAAGCACGGTTGTTGCCGCTTAGGTTGTTTGGTGGGTGGCCTGACAAACTACAGGAGTGCAGCACGTAATTCCGACGAGGGGGATAAGTTGCGCAGCTTCATTGGCAATCATGAGCGTACCATGCATGCAGAAATAGGCAGCTTGCCAGCATACAAAAGCAAGAAGGGGGAAGCCTTTCGTACGGACATCGGACCTGCACAAGCAAGAAATACAGTGGCAGTAACACATTTCTTGTGGCCCCGTCATGTGGCTGTTGTCGTCCCATATGACAGGGCCACAAAAAATGTGTGCTGCTTGGAAACTATGCTGCAGCAGCACTTCAAATAATGGATGAGGTCAAGCTCTAATGCAAGATGCTAACCCTGCTACGTTTCTCCAAAATATTGGGAATACATACCATCCTTGCATTAAGGACCATACTACTGCATTTAGAAACAAAACTAACTATTCATTTCCTACTTGTCCTGCATTGAAAGAAGCATCGCGTGAGCTGCCAATTTGCAGTGTGCACAGAAATATGTGCCACGCCATGCGAGATCATGCTGCCACTGCTCATCGTTTGTGGGAACTATGGTGAAACGTTGCTGGCATTCACATTATGCAAAATTGATTCGGAAGCTGAACCTTCACATGTTAACGATTCAGTGCTTGCTGTGGCAAGGGCCTTTACTAAGCAGTGCAGCCATGGAACAAGAACTGTGTCTTCATCCCAGACATACTTTCTACTTCCACATGAGCATCAGGATTAACCTTTCATCGTTGAGCTCATTAGCAACAAATCCTGCATTCATCTTGATGGAGGAGGCTGGATTGATGGCAGCTGTGCGGGGTACAGCAGAATCTCTGTCATCCCGTGATAACTTTCACCATACTTGTCACATTCTGCACGCATTGCACGTTCATTCCCAGCCCGAAAGGCTTTGAAAGTTTTATTACGTTTTTTTTCTGACAAGTGGCCTGAGAGAAACACTTTAGTGTCGTATTCTCCTTAATTTTACTTTTCCTCTTTTGCTATATTTGTCTTCTCTCTCTCTTTGTAACATCTCTTTTCTGTCATCTTTTATTCCCCTTGCCCCGCTTCCCCAGCATAGAGTAGCCAGCCGGTCTGAGAACCGGCTAACCTCTCTATCCTTTTACTTATTTCTTTCCTCCCCTCTCATTGCATCATTTCGAAATGAAATCACTACTCCCCAGAACCACTGTGGCTAAAACTGTTGTAATTGTAAACACTACCTGCAAGGGCGATTATGCTGTGTTCTGATGCTGAATATTCGTAACTGGTGCAAATCTAAGAACATTAAAAAGAGGGGTGATGACACATGAGGTCTGTGGTAACTCTTCCATGCCTCTGCGCATGTTTGGAAGTTTACTTCTTTTTCAGCCCGCAGCGGCAATAAACAGTTCGTAGTTCGGCACTCATCTGTCTTTTTGCTCGCCTCTTTTTCATGTTCCCAGCTTTGCGTCAGTTAAGAAATGCTAAGCAAGCGAAGGCACCAACTCACCCAAAAACAAGTTCTATGTTCTGATGGCACATTGTCAAGGCGATACCACGTGTGGCAGTGAGTAATGTCACGCGTTGCATTAAGAAGTGCCTTTCAGCCATGTTTCTTTTTTTTCCTTGTAAGCATGTAGGGGGAAAACATTATATCATGTTGCCAGCCTCGGCAAGTAATCTCTTTGTGAAGACGTCCTAGTTTGCCATTTTCCTCGCAGTGCTGGCCCTACTTTTGACACGTACCCTGTTGGCTGAGAAGTATTGTCTAACTGCAATGGTGTAGCTTTGCCAGCATTGCAAGCTTGGTTTGGTGTAGCGCTCACACATTGAACTGGCGCTCTTTCTGCCTTTCTTGTCACCTCATTGCACTATTGTCTAACTTATCCCGACCATGTCATTAGGTTTTCCACGGATGACTGTGGTAGTGGGAGTTCACCTCTTTGTTTCTGTTTTTCTTTAGCAAAGATGCATTAATGAGCTTGATGCCTTTTGGTAAGCCAAAACAAGTATATTTTATTTCCGTTGAACCAAGTGATATTGTTCTAACACTTTTCAGTTGTCCAATCGCCAGAATACTTAGTGCCACCTGTGGATTGTCTTGGCTAACAGCGCAAGAAACACAGATAAAGGCTATAAGTGGACACGGCACAGTGCTTGTCGTGTCCACTTTTTGTCCTAGTCCCTGTTTTTCGTGCTGTTAGACAAGATGAATCTGCACCAGCTTGTTCAGTTTTCCATCTTGCTTATTTTATATTGTTCTATTCAAACCAACTCTTTGGATTCGGTGCAGAGTGCCACCAGGAAAACGAAATTCGTCCCAGAGATCCCATTCGTTGCAGGGAGTGTGGCTACAGGATCATGTACAAGAAACGTACCAAGCGTTGTATCCTTACCTGACTTGTTCATTATCGTTGCCTTTTTGTTGGACTCATATATTTAATTAGCTAATTGCTTGATTCACAATCGAGAGCAAGGGGCTGCAGTAACTGCAAGATCAAAGGTTTCGCAACCTTTCACAATTAACTGATAGTCTATTAATGTTGCTGTGTTAGAGTTGTCTTGTGCCACCTAATTCGTTAGGCCTAGTTAAGTGCATACATTTTACCAGCAATGTTTTCTTTTAATCCTGAAGGGTCTGTCTACCACTTGGAAAATTTCAAAGCTTTAAATGACCACTAAGGTATTTGTTTTATTATTAAACAAAACTTGATGGAGCCTGCAAAAATCGCACGCTGTTTCAGTTTTCGACTTTCACTGGTTGTACAATCTTCATCACCTCCACCGACTAGTGTATTGGCATTCATCCTATCAATGGAAGGAGACCGAACGAAAAATTCTGTTTTAAAAATTTCTACACACTTTTCAGAAAACTGCTGCAAGGTTTTACTTCTTATGGTATGCTTTTTGTTGTGACGCAAAACAGAAAAACAGTGTGGGACAGTGGACACTTCCTTGAAGCAAGCTTTTTAAAATTTGACTGTGGCTGATAGAACAGTTGTACTCCTTGTTACGTGTTGCTCAAAGGCGTAGGTTACTTGGACAAGAGATATGAATGCATAGTTAGCCAGGGTTATCACAAGTATTCGTATTATCTGAAATTCATTGCACCAGAAAAAAAAATTGTCATGTGACAAGAGAAAGCTGGCATACCACTTCGTTTATTTTTTTGTACTGCTGCAGCAATGTCATGAACAGCTTCCTATTTTTGTGAGCATTTCGGAGAGTTGACAGGTGTGCGTGTTCTCAACAATTTTGCATGTTCACGTCGCAAGGCCTAGCTCCTTCACCAAGACCATCCTCTTTCGTTTCTCGCACACCTTTCATAGGATATCTTAATGCGAGTACACGGTTTTCATTGTTCTGGCAGACACGTGTCAACACAGGAGTACAACAATGGCCGCAAGTGTCGACGGGCTATCGAAAATATTACATAAAAATGCGACACCAGCACCATCTGTACACGCCTTGCTCGTGAAGTCACTACAGTTCTTCTGTTGGAGTGGCGACCGTCTTAGGGTCTTGGGGGACTTCTAGTCGCCGCGCTCTGCACCGTACTGTCAGCGCATTTGTCTAATTGAAGTTTTTTGGGAGTTCTAGAGACTTTCATGAAGCAGTTCCGATCGCTTCAAGCGAACGGCCACTTAAGTTGTTGTATTGCAGTGACTTAATTGAATCGCTGGGCATTCGTCACGAAGAAAAGATGCGAATGTGCGATGGCATCGATCCAAACATGCTGTAACCAAACGACGACACGGCGACGGACATCAACACGCTGCTTGAAGCAATGTATATGGACATCACGAACTGCTTAGTGTACTCCTCAAGCTTGGCGACTCTTCAGGAAATGAAAGCCAAGTCCTTTGAGGCACACAATTACAGTATAATCACGATGATACGAATTCAAAAGGAGCCCGAAAAATATTCATATCATCCTGAATTCGTATCAACCAAAAACAAATTAAAGCTGATCATAAAGATGAACAAGAACTTCATTTGGGTCAACTACTTCTTGTTGAAAAAAATTTCATAATGCTCTTTCGAACTTTCCTACTTTCACCGCCCCTAAATAATGTGCTTTTTTTTCCTCAATCATGGTGCTGGCGCTTAAGGTGCGTTCACACTTGCCATTAAAGGGAGCGAAAGCGGCAAAAATTACTGGATATTCACTCGTTTCCCCCCTTTAAGCGGCCGGAAAAACGAGCCGCGATGGCGACACAGAAAAAAAAAAATTAGCCCTGAAAAATTCACACGGGAGAATTCAAGCGAAAATGCCAGAGCAGACGCAAAATCGCGTCTGCACGCATTGAATATGTTCAAATTCGTTCTGCCCTTCGTATACACGCCGCCGCCGCTTGAGAATTCGTTCTATCTGGCCCATTTCCTGAGCAATAAAATTAGTACCGAGTTCTAACTATGCATGCAAGTTTACACCTGTACAAAGGTTCTTTCGGGATACATGCCAGTAGAAACAACACGAGCGGATGCCCCAGCAGCGGTGACGAGGGATTCTGCTGGCAGTACAAAAGCGAGGCACGTTAGGGCATGCAGACTCGCTGCTGCTGTACCTGCCGATTCTGGTGTTCGCATCGATCGTAATCCAAACCAGGTCCTCGATGAATGCGTCTTTCTCAAGCCTGTAAACTTCGTTGTGCTGCTCGGATATTTTGCGATTGCGCCAACGCGAGCCGTCGTCGACGCCTTTGCCGCCATCTTGAATTCGCATCTCGTTGTTTACGTCACGTGGCTTGAAAGCTAGTGTAGTCGGTGTGGGGTTCTGTGGTGTAGCCAAAGTCGTGAGGCAAAAGGGTGATCTGCAACACGTGACGAAAAAATTGGTCTGATTTTTTCGTGTCGGCCTCGTGGCGTGGTTATCCGGCCATGTAGGCAGGAAGCAAGGGAAATTCCCATGAGTTTTGCCTTGGTCGGTCCCTTTGAGGTCAAGTGTGAACGGGCCTTCCTCCCATAGGCAAGCCGTGTTGCGCTGTTCGCGAGCAGTGGCCAATCACACGCTCGTATCATCCACGGCGGCTGGGGAAACCGTTCTTATAACACCGAATCACGGCTTATATAATATAATTTAGTCCATCCGAAGCAACGTTAAAATTCGTATAATCGCGAAATTCGCATTAACCGTAATCTTCTCATCGAGATTATACTGCATTTTACAAGCCTTGCAAACACGTTACTTCTGTTTGACAAGTGGAGCGGCCTACTTAAAGTAAACTAATGATGGTCACAAGCTTAGGAAATTTCTAGAAGGCTACAACCAGGCTTATTTTCGTCCATACGTCATCCATATTTTCGCGGGGGCTGGCCAGAATTGTTTTAGTTCGCGCGGCTATCATCTTCTCGCGGGAGCTGGCCTGCCACTGTGTTGCCGTTTTTTATGCCATTTGACTCGCGACTGCGGCCGCCATTGAATCAACCAACGTTCAGTAGGCACTGGGATTTTCTGTGGTGGTATTGCGCACGGTCGTCGTGCCATGTGGCATATCCAAGCAGAAGAGTCTGTGCACAATTGGGATTCGTCTTGTCTCACAGACGGCCTGCTCTCAAATGCAATTTGTTCCATTTTTTCGTGGTGTCCCCGCATTTTCGTTTATTAAAGGAAGGTTTTCGAGCTCACTTGATATAAAGTGGGCGCTGAAACTCGGGTGTAAGCACAGTTGATTCGGAGATCCGTGCGCCTGATATGTGCCAGTGACAAACTACGCCGCTTTGTGCTTAGTGTTCTTGCGCAGTCGCACTGAGGATGACCTTTGGCAGGTGGGAGAGGGTTGAGTTCAAAGACTCCCAACCATTCTTCCTTTTGCTGTAGTTGTAATGCTTGATCGCAGGAACGCTTTCATGCTTTCACTGCTGCAGCTCGTCCCCCAAGATGGCGAAATGGTATCCCAGAATTTCTGGTCGTGATATAGGAGCAAGATGTGTGTAATCTAATTGTCAAGGTGCATTAGGGCATCCAACATGCGTGCGCACAACTTCGGAGGATATGACACGTCGCTGATTATTCTGACAAACTGACAGCATGGCACACATGCCTACGCTTGGGTTCCCGTGCTAGCTCATGCTCGTTGCATCTTCCTCAACAATGCGAGCAGCACCATTCCGTATCTTTGCTGTAGCGTGCATGCATATCAAGGTGTTGCGCGATCAAAATCGTTCACAAAACCACTCACCATTGTAGTTCAAGCCAGTGGGCCTGGGCCGAGACTACAGAAAAATTCGTATAAGCTCTTATCGTACCACCTAGGTTTTACTGTATGTCACTGATTGCAATACTCCCATAGGAGTTTGCTAAGCCCATTTATTTGGCAAAAATTCTGTGGCTGCTGGAAATATTTTAGAGATATGCAGTCACATTACGTGGAAAAATGGATTTATGCTCCAACCAAGCACATTTTAAGGCTGCAGTCATTTTACTTCCGTCTTTGTTGGGTACTTATGTATGTGTAACCCTGTAAATATCAGCCGTTGCAACTTATGTTCATGATGGGAATGAGTTAGACTGTTTTGTCTGTATGTCTGTGTGTGATTGAGAGAGAGAGAAAAGTGGAGCCCTTATTTGCGAAGCATCATGCAAGTCGTAATATACGTATTTAGTGGAATGCCACTGCTACCTTCCTATAGCTTTTGACTGTTATTGCCTGAAATTGAAAGGCTGGACATGTGATCTTCATGCAAAATTTAAAGATTATTGAATGCATTCTGTAATGCACTATACCAGTGTCTTATATTCGTTGTGGACTTGTTTCCTTAACCTGCCTCACAGTGATTGTTTTTGATGCAAGATGAAGACAAGAAGATGGAGCTTGTGATGTACATAAATTTTGCATTCTCATTTTTATTCAATAAATAAATGAGTGACCCTGTAGGCTGTAACATTTTGTTGCTTCTTTTTTTTTCTTTCTGGCTGCAGGTTGTGTTTTGCTACTAGAGCAGCTTATACTCAGTTATTTCATAATGAGACACAGTCACATAAAACGTTAATTTTAGATGTGGGGAGCTTATAGTCACATGCCCATATAATATTTTATATGGCTACAACTCCAGAAGCTGTCATTATGTTTCCGCCCAAATTTCGTGGGCCAAAATATTGATTCCCAGCTGACTTTTTACTCAGTTTACAAGTAGACATGCTTGATTTGCCATGCACCTATGTGTATCACTGAGGGTATGCACTAGAGATTCTTTATGTGTGTTTTTGCGATTAGCACTGAACATGGTAATTCCGCAGACGAGTACATTTTTTTACTGTTGCTGAGTATGTCCAGGTAACTCATGCCCTGTTTTGATTTTCTCCTTTCTCATAACTAGAGAAGCACTCCTGAATTTTTAAGAATTGTGACAATGATCATTGCCCAAAAGGATAGTAGTATTTTCTTATTGTCAATCGTGTGTAGTTTGGCTCCACTGCTACACTTTCACTGGGCAACCATTGTGCTGACTTTAAAGGTTTTGAGACCAGTGCACCAAATTTTACACTGGCAGTCATCATGTAGCATTATATAAGCTCATTATCAGTTTGCCACAATTGACGGCAATACTGCAGGTTAATATTTATAAATTCTGATTAAGAAAGAAAAAACGCGAGGTCTGTGTGGAATTTGCAGCACAAGCACAGCGAAAGCTGGAAGAGTGCCTTTTCTAGAGCATTTTTTTTTGAAGGCATAATGAAGTTAACAATTTATGCGAGAGTGTAAGCTCAATGTATGAACGTCTAAAACGACATATTATCAACAGCAGTGCCTTATTTACTCAGGAACTAATGTAAATGCACGAGAGCACATGTGCCAAGAGTAGGACATTCTGATTCGCAAGATGATCTTGATGACGTCAGAGTTGCCGCCTACAATTACGTAATCTCTAGTAATTGAACTAGCTGCACCAAATAAAGAACCTTCCATGCAACAAGAGATGCAATAGAATGCTGCTTGTTTGTTTCTGTTTCATTCATTGAAAAAAGAAACTCTGGACGTTACTTTGGGGAATGGCACAAGTGGTTCAAAAGTTCAATTTTTCTCTGGTTAAACTGGAGAAGTCGTGCCATCTCAGAGGCCATGGCAAGAAGTTGTTCAATGGCCGTTGTTGCTGCCACTACTTTCCTTCTGCTGCTACTACTGTCGGCGGCCGCGCGGTAAAGACGGGCAACGTTGTGCATGACAGCGGTGATGTGAATGTTTCCACTTGAGGCGGGCAATTTGAAGTGTACTAGTGCGATGCAAAACTGTACAGTAAAACATGATTTTATTTCAAAATAAGCATTTCCTTGGCACAAAAGTAGCACAACGAGGATCCTGGACCGCTATTTCAGCAATCAACATCGACCTTTAGTCAACCTTTAATGTCCCTTTAAACATTCATGGGGAAACTAGCACAAGCACACCTGCGTGGCACCCACTATGCTATAAATCATAATTTTTGTGTAATAGAGAACTGTTCACAATACCACTATTCATTCTTCAGAGAAGCGTGGTGCCTGCTATGCACTTGTAAGGCTTTATGTGTCCTGTGTTGATGATGCGACTGATGATGACGAATTATGCCTAGCGCTAGTGTAATGGGCTGGACCATTTGATGACCCATTTGTTACACAGTTTGTATTGCAAAATGCCTGGTTGTTCCTTTGCTGTTTCAGAGCGCTTTATTATGTGTATTAAAGCGATTCCTTGTCCGACATGAAGCCTGTCTGGGGTCAATTTGCATAGCAGTTTCAAGCACCAGTGTAGCTCACTGATAAAATGCTGAGCTGCCACGCAGAGGGCCCATGTTTGAGTCACATTACATGTCCCGTTTTTTTTATTTGTTTAGTTTTTTTCCCTTTCACACCATAGTGGTTACCGACACCGACGGCGGCGTAAAGCTGCCGTGCTAAGAACGACCCTTGTGGTGTCGTAACCTTTCTCTGTAAAATATCCTTACCGTGTTCATCCACAGGTTGTCGATGAGGGACACTACAGAATGCAGGTTAGGGACAACCGCACCATGGTCGCTGTGATTGGCTGCTGACTCGAAGGTCACGAATTGAGTCCTAGCCATGGTTGCCGCATTTAGACGGAGTTAAAGTGGTTGAGGCCCATGTCCTGCGCGATATCATTGCAAATCAAAAAAACGCTAGATGGTTCAAATTTCCAAAAAACTTCACTACAGTGTGCTTCATAATCATATTGTGGTTTTGCCATGCAAAACCCCACATATACTTACCACTCTTATCATCCTTACCTCCCCCTCTTCTACTTAAAGTGTAAAAGGTATGCAAAGATGAGTCGTGCGGGTACCATTTCTTCTCACCTATAAAGCTTTGTTCGAACCAGAAATCTTGTACTGTTGAATGTTTTACATCATGCTGGTGCTTGCTACACATCAACTGGTCAAGACATGCTGTTTTCGTTGTCAAACCACTAATATATAAAAAGCTGCAACTGTGCGTCTGTCAAATTACATCTGAGCTTGGGAAGAAGCTGGTCCACAAAAGAGACCACTCAACATGGAATTTGTATATAGTAGCAACTTTAATGCAACTGAATCTTTTTTATTTTAAGGTAAGTGAGCGACGGAAAAGTAATGTGCAGAAGCCAAGAAGTTTAACTGGTCTACTAATATCCAGTCTGCTTCTCAGTGCCAGGAAAGTGGAGGCAGAGAAATCTGAACTTAAGTAGGTGGGTGGAGGGTTAAAAAAAAGCTAAATAACATGGAAGTGGAAATATAGGTAGAGAATCTGGTCTGTCTCCAAGTGTACTGGCTTGGAATGGAGCCTCGAAGGTCAACCATCAGATAGGTTTTTGCAAAAAAAAAAAAAAAGTGTTATATCCGGGGTGAAACGACGCTCATTCCACATAATGTATTTGCTTGTTTACAATCGTTGGTTCTAGTAACAAGCTCGGAGTTATTCATTGAAATTGATCTGCCAGTGGAGAAAGCGAAACGTTTGCTCACCTTAACGTAACATACCATCACGAGTATGCTGCGATTAATTGCTGGAAGAAGCCTTGACTGAACCGCACTCGAGCAGACGACAGTTCGGTAGTGCAGCAGCTCAGAAAATATATATTTCGTTTGATTTGTTGCGCCTTGAAACAATTCTGAGCATTAACTTTTTTTTGCCCCAACAACTCCGTGGAAGTTTTGATACGTTTGCGAACATAAAAAGGTGGTGTCTAAATTCGTCGCAAGCAAGGAGGTTCTATGAAACCTCTGGAGTGGCAGATCGGCCGCCGCCAACGGGAGCAAGTGAAGCTAGCGGCAGCCATATTGCTAGGAGAAAAACAAGGCAAAACCGCCATAGACCGCAATTGAATACGCGCGTTGCGCGCGTCGGTTTGCAGATCCATGATAAAAAAATGAGATGGAAACCACTTGTGGGTTACACCAGTGAATAAATGCCTCTTCTTGATTACGAAACAAATTATTTCATGCGCCCATTGTCATGCAGCTGCACGCTTTCAGACCAATCTGTTGTCGAGGGATGCTTCGCATATCGAGCTTGCTGGCGCACTATTGCGGTGCAAAAGGGTTGTAGTATACATTGGGTGTTTTAAGAAATGCGCCTGCAGATACTCAAGACCAAGGGTAACGCGACATTTGCTCGCCTCTTTCATATATCTGCTCGTGTGTGTGTCGGTAGATTACCAGAGAATATACATAAGGAAGTTGAAATAATTAAAGCTATTGTTAGAAAAAAGGGGTAATTAAGTAAACTGGGAGTCACCAGTAATTTTTCTAGAGTTATCGAATTCTAATCATTTTACAGGTGGAACCAAAACTGAAGCACCGATGTCTCGTGCGACCGACGAACTCCAGGAGACGTACCCCCAAATGAACCGTTTATAAGAACATTGCGGTGGCGTTAGTTATGCATAATATTTATCAACTTCCGTTGGCGAAGTGTGTTCTCATGGCAAGCGCAGCCTTCAGAGCCTAGAAACGAGGTAGCTCGATGTTTAATACAACGCCACTCACTCGTTTTGGCAACTTCGTTTATCGGCGTTTTGGTTTCGGTTTCGTCGGCAAGATAAAACAGATTTCAGAGGTGTCTCATCTTGTTTTAGACGCAATTGCTCATTTTTGTGACGCACTCTTCGAAGTGAGTATAACATAGGTGGTCACCGTCCGTGGCACTCCAACTATTTCTTCGAACAGCACGTTCGCAGGCAGAACGCAGCGCACCGTCTTTCGGAAACCTGTAACACGGATAATCACGGCATGGAATTCCTCTACGTTTGCGAATTCCTTGGTAAACATGCACCAAATTCAATATTCACTCGCCAAAAAAATATGCATGCACACTGCCAGCCTTGTCTTGTAAGACAACACCAGAAAACTTGGATTTCAAAGAGCATTCAGACGTCCTACTCGTTCCAATGTTTGATACGTGCAGCCATAGACCGCAAATGCTTCGTCCATAAACTTAAAACTCATAGACAACGTCGTGTCAGCGAGCATTTAAAGCTTCAAGTTACCTTTTATACAGCTATCCGCATGCATTACACGCATGTCCACCTTTGATATTGTTTATAATTTAACAGAATACGCGAAAAAACAGGCGATCGTCAGCGAACGAAGCGAGAACACTTACACATTAAAAGTGATCCCAGGAGTCCTCTTGATGCGCATTGTGCAGCCAATAGCGACGCACGAAGTCACCATGGCTAGAGTGTACTAGAAGTTTCATGGCCTTGTAAAATCTTTAACTGCTTTACAAAGCATGTCACAGTCTCCAAAGGCCACTGCGAGGGTGGAGCTACGAAGTGCACGTCGTCGTCTGCTTCAGAGTCTTTCCTTTTCCAATATGGCGGCGACCAGCGTCATCGGGGCGCACCTCCATTGCCATAGAGTACTATGTCCATTCCAGAACGGAAGCTTTCTGGAAGGTTTTGGGCAGGTTTCGGGCTAGCAGACGCCGAAAAGGTGCGATGCGCTTGGTGCCATCCTTTGTAAGGACTCGATGGATCGCAATGTGGGCGCTGAGGACTGCGCCTTCGCTTGTCATTATGCGTGGCGCTATCTTCTAAAGCCTGTTCCGCCTTGCGAGATGAGGCAATTACGAGTGGTGGCGAGTGTTTGAAGCTACTGTACATCGCTTTTGTTATGATTCCCGTGAAGCTTTCTCCTGTGAACAACGCGGTGAACTGTTGCCTGTCGACTGCGTCGTGCACATGCCTTAAATGTTATGTACGTACTACACGTTCGTGCGCACGCATGGAGACAACTTTGGAGTTATTTTTTTCTTCTTAGTAGTCGTTTGTGGAGCTGTGCCTGCTTTCTGTGCACTTAGCGAAGACGATTGTGATCGAACTAGCTCGCTCCGTCGTATGTTTGCGTACGTGAACCTCTTGGAACGTCTGTCCTGACAACTCAATTGATCTTCGATGGTGATAAAAGGCCCTAGATCGCGACTGTTGGGGATGCTCGCTGTTCGCGAACGGCGTGCGAAACCGTTTATATCTATGAGCCTGTATATGTGGTATGATATTATATGATACGGCGCGAGAGAAAAAAAAACGGAGAATGGATTCAGAAATGTGTACATCCTATCGTGGCCCATTTCATTGTTGGCTTTGTCTTTTTTCACCTCTTCGTAATAATGCCGCGCAGTATGTTATATGACCTAGTGGGTCAAATCATAGCTGATATACATGACATTCGTTAAGTGCCACCTAGGACTGGAAAACAGGCCAAGGCAAGTTCTAAAATGGGTCGAGAACGTGTAATGCAAATGTTTATTTTATATACGACGCGCACTCGTGGTACCGATACCTGCGCATATTATAAACTTTAGACAAAAACGTAAGTTGGTCAACGTGTGTTTGCGACGTATAATACGCGATAGCTGAGCAGGTATATATCCTCGAGTTCTTTTGCGGACACGATCACTTTCGCGTGACTTCACGTCATGTTGTGCAGTGACTGATACATGTACTAAAAGAGACGTGAGCTTGTCAAGCCTTCACCGTCGCGGCAGCTCACCTTGCATCGTTCTCAAGGCAGCGTGTGCCAGCTGGCTGTCTCGTTCGCGGACGCGGCGAGTGATCGTGCGAGCTTACGAAGTCGTACCCCGAATGCGTACGCTCGAGGATATTATTTCAGCTTTTTGGCGAGCTTAGCTACGTATTTCCAAGCGGACAATGCAGAAAAAAAACCAACATATGTGTGGCGCATTGTTTTGTTTGCTGCCACGACAGTAGAGTTTGTTTACGTTTACGCTGGCTGTCCCAGCGTCCAATTTGCGATCTTCGGGCAGCTTCGGGTTCCTCACACACGTGACCACGACGCTGTTTCCTGTTCAAACCGGAACTAGCTGACTAACCCTCTGGCTGCCATAGAGCTGCCAGAGGCCTACAAATCGAAAGTATAGAACCTCCTTGATCACAAACAAAACTTGATTACCGGCCAGTGATAGCGAAGGCTACGTTCAGTTTACGGCAAGAGTGGACTTTTCGTTGCGCGCAAGAGTGTGAAAGCCACAGAGCCCAAGACTAAATGCGTATGCCTTCTGCTAGCAAGCATGACGAGCGTTGCACTTTGGAACATAGTTTAGTCTAGTACACCATACATGGCTTGAACGTACGTCACATCCGGTAACGACAGGACCGAGAACCGCCATGTATGATGTTTGTCAACATAAGAAAATGGCAGTATATATGTGTTCTGCGACATAAGCAGCTGCCTAGAAGCGTAGTCGGGAACTTTGTCAACGCCTTATAGATTGTCCGGTTATGAAGCTTTTTGTTCAGCCTCTTGCGAAGAACGTAGCAAAGTAATTGTTTACATTCGCACAGACTTATCTTTCGCACCCAATAAGTTCAAATGACGACAATCAGTACGTGTGTCTTCGTGTGAAGAAGAATGCAGTTTCGTTCACGCTTATTGGTGGATATATATCTCCGTCATCGCGATTTGACTGCGACAGATTAAAAGACATCCTAATGAAAACCGATGGGCCTTGGATCATAACCGGTGACTTCAACGCCCATCACATGCTTTGGGGGAGCACTAGGATGAATGCCAGGGGCCGGAACATTGTTACATTCGCTTCCGATTACGACCTTTCCATCATGAACGATGGTACCCCCACATATCTGCGGGGTCTCACGTATGGCAGTTGCCTTGACCTGACATTGGTGTCACGGTGCTTCTCTCACAAAGTTAAGTGGTTTTGCGATATTGAGACTCATGGGAGTGATCACATACCCACCTACGTGACGATCGATGGTATCGTAAAAAATTTCTCTTCCGGTGTTGCAATTGGCACTGACTGGTCGATGTTTGCATCGCGTGTTGAGAACGCTTGCCAAGATGGCCTCGCCTGCAGCCTGGAAAATACCATAGTGGAAGCTATGCAAGCGTCCAAATGTAAATTACCATTTTCGTCTAAAGTTACACAGTTTGACATCGAACTGGAAAAATTACGAGCTATGCGAAGGCGTGCAGAACGACGATACAGACGCACAAGATCAATTTACGATCTGAGGGAAGCAAGGCGGCTCCAGAAAAAGATTCAACGACGCATTTACAAACTGGAGAGCGAACGCTGGAAAGCATTCTGCGAATCTCTAGACCCTCATAAACCGCTGTCATATATCTGGAGAACAGTTCGTGGTCTTCGCTCCTCTCCACAACAACGGCACCCTTTTAAAGCTTTGGCACTCCATCAGGGAAAAACAGAACTCGAGGTGGCTGAAGAATTTTGCACGAGAGTTGCCGGGAATATTGTGAACGAGAGCATCGACGCCGTGATCGTTCCTGAGACGCGATTACCAGAAATGGACATTCCGTTCACCATGGAAGAACTGGAAGGTGCGTTAGTCGCTTCTAAGCGCATGTCATCGCCAGGTCCTGATGGTATTACTTATAGTGCGTTGGGACACCTTGGACAAAAAGCTAGAAAAGAACTTTTAACATGCTTCAACAACTCCTGGCTCAGCGGCAGTGTTCCCCGAGAATGGAAAATCAGTCGATTAATACCACTTTTGAAATCGGGAAAATCACCATTGGACTTGACAGCGTATCGCCCTATTGCCCTCGCAAGCTGCCTCGGAAAAGTGATGGAAAGGATGGTTCTATTTCGTCTCGAGTGGTACTTGGAACGATACACCAAATACCCTTCTTGCATGGCAGGCTTTCGTCGGGGCCGCTCCTCCATTGACTGTGTCCTTGATTTGTCGACATTTGTTCAACAAGAAAAAAGTCGCAAGCGCATATCAGCGGCACTCTTTCTTGACGTGAAGGGTGCATATGATAATGTAGCTCACGATGCCATCCTCACTTCTCTCGCAGCGATGGGCGTTGGTGGACGAATGTTTCAATGGATAAAAGATTATATAACTGGCAGAGGTTTCTTTGTACAAACATATGAGGGTACAACTGCCCAACATTACACCTACTGCGGAGTACCTCAGGGAGGTGTTTTAAGCCCCACATTGTTCAATGTGGCCCTCATTGGTCTGGTGAAGGTTCTGCCAAAGTCGGTGTGCCTATCCATATACGCCGATGATATTTGCCTCTGGAGTGCTGCAGTTACTCGCCCTCAGGTGCGTGCACGAATACAGCGGGCAGCAACACTCACAACAGCCTACCTTCAGAAACAAGGCCTAAATATATCAACTGTGAAGTGCGCGTTGATGGCGTTTACACGCAAACCAATGACGCCATACCCTGTTTACATCAATGGGTAGAGTGTCAAATATGCACGGACGCATCGTTTCCTGGGCATAATAATCGACAGAAGTCTTTCGTGGAGCCAACATTGTGCATACTTGAAGAAGAGACTGCTATCTGTTGTGCATATCATGAAATTCTTGTGCGGTAAAGCATGGGGAACTTCTGTGGCCTCCATGCTACAGCTGTACAGGGCCCTATTTCTGGGTCTATTGCGCTACAGCTTGCCGGTACTGACTAACACTTGCAAATCGAATACTCATTCATTGGAGAGTTTGCAGGGTCAGGCACTGCGTATCTGCCTAGGACTGCCCCGATGCGCTTCTACTTATGCCACAATCATGCTTGCCAAAGACCATCCGGTCAGGACATATATAGCTGTGGATTGCCTCAGAGCGCACATTCGACATGCTAGCCGTGTCCCCGACCACCACTTGGCCCTTCTACCTTCCGGAAGACCACGTGCTACGTTTTCAGACGTCATAGCCAAGCACCTAAACAGCATTCCATCAGGATATACGCCAGCTGCGAGAACGGCATGCCCTTTGTGGTGCCTCGACCAGCCGCAAGTACGTCTAGAAATTCCGGGAATCAAAAAGAAAAGCAGTCACTCCAGAGTAGCATTGAAGCAAGCAACACTGCTATTATTACATGAGTTGTACTTAGACCGAACGCAGATATACACTGATGGGTCCGTCTCATCCAGCAGCTCATCAAGTGCCGCTGTAATTCCGGCTGCAGAAATGACAATCAAATTTAAGTTGTCACATATGACTACATCTACGGCATCAGAGCTTGCTGCTATAAGGGCTGCTTTACAATATCTCGTTCAAGAACGTCCAGGAAAATGGGTCATATTCTGTGATTCGAAGGCAGCGCTTCAGAGTTTGCAGTCTGCCATGCGTAGGAGGAGCCATGACCAACTGGTACAAGAAATAAGACATTGCCATCATGAAGCTCTAGCACGAGGGCATGATATTATATATCAATGGCTGCCTGGACATATCGGTATTACCGAAAATGAACTAGCCGATGATGCAGCCCGCTCAGCCCATGAAGAAACCCGTGTAGTCCCGATTCCTCTATCAAGGAATGATGCAGCAAGACAACTTTACCTGCTGGCTCGAGATCTCACACGCACGTTCTGGTCGTCTACCAGCTTCCAAAGGTGTCAATTTTATGAACTGGATCCTTCGCTAAAGCTAAAGCTACCATCACAACTTTCCCGCTCCGATGCGACACTGTTATGCCGCCTTTGGTTGGGTGTTGCATTCACAAAGGTGTACTCCTTTCGCATTGGTATGGCAGACACTCCTACATGCGACTACTGCGGAGATGAAGAAACCACCGAACACGTCCTCTGCAGCTGCGCTTGCTACGACACAGAGCGATGCCAGCTACGGATGGTTTTGAATCGACTTGACCCCGGACCATTTTGTGTGCGGAAGATACTAGGACCTTGGGCATCTGCCTCAGTTGCGCAGAAAGCAACTAAAGCACTGCTTCTTTACCTTAAGTCAACAAACCTGAGCGACCGCCTGTGAACTGTGTGTGCTCACCGAGTGTGCTCGTGATTGTGTGTACCTTCTCATCTTTGTGCAACCTCTTTTCTCCCCTTTATCCCTTCCCCAGTGCAGGGTAGCAAACCGGATGTGCGTCTGGTTAACCTCCCTGCCTTTCCTTGTATCTTTATCTCTCTCTCTCTCTTGCAGCAGCGAAATCTGGTCTCCCGTCGCACAACCGGCTTCACTACAGGCCGTTTTTGGATGCACACGGAATAGTAACGGCCACGGTGGTCTAAAAGGTTAAGGCACGCGGCTGCTGACCCGCAGGTCGCGGGATCGAATCCCGGCCACGGCGGCCACATTTTCTATGGAGGCGAAAATGAGTGTGGCCCGTGTGCTTAGATTTAGGTGCGCGTTAAAGAAACACAGGTGGTCGAAATTTACGCAGCCCTCCACTACGGCGTCTCTCATAATCATATAGTGGTTCTGGTACGTTAAACCCCAATCCGTTACTGCAGTCATCACTTCATCACTAGGTAAGGGTATTTTCGAGTTCTGTCCAAGTTTATCGCGTTTACTCACGTGATCGCGTTGCTTTCTCCGGAATGTCACCTACATTCACAGCGATGTACAGCCGACATTTTCCACTTGAGTAGTCGCGTCCGAAGTAAACAGTGCAACATATGTGAACGTGTCTAACCTGCTAATTTAATGGACGACGCTAACCGCGAAGAGCGCCAAGCCTACTAGTTGCTGCGCTACGGCCGTAATGACCCGACTACTGCCACAGCATCAGCGCGATTTTATTACTCTAAAAAGTGACAGACGAACACGCTGGATGCAGTCGCAGCGGGCACGCCTTCCACGGAATCGGGAACATCGCTCGATCTGCCTGCCGTAGACGCAGAACCAGAGCGTGATGAATCCTCAGCAGTAGTTCCCACGGAACCGTAACTCACGAGAAAAAAACTACTGAAACGAGCACCAACTGCGGTGACGTCTGAACATGGACGTAGGCAGGAGCGTGCAAAAGGGGCATTAGCACCTTCCAAACAATACAGTTTTCCCCAGCACGGTGCATTCGTGCTGGGGAACTCCGTCGAACTTCAACCGGGAAAGAGCGTTAACTATCCTCGATTAGAACGATGACACGCTGTGATGGAAGCTGCTGGGCTCTTCACCCATCCACTGCATGGTGAAGTAGTTTTGGCCGTCCCGCAACTTGCAGACCTTCATTTGCGTGACGCGACTTGTCGAAAGCACCACTAGTTGACGATGTCGCCGTGTGTCACGGAAAACAGTAGATTGGTGTAGCATCCTTACCGATGCACAACTCATACTGGTCGATATGCCATCGGACATTTCAATTTTCGCTCGGTGACACACAAGTCGGTCCCACAAGCTCTTCGAAGTACGACCGGCAAGTCGCTTGCACGTTTCATTTCACCATATCACACGAATGACGTCGACAAGATCCCAACCGGCGGTAAGCAGCACGTGCAGCCGGACTCAATGTTGACAAACATGGCGGTCGCTCATTTTTCTTACCGGAAATGACCTCACGTGGATACATGTATACTTTGGTATCCCGAAGTTCGTAATATGTCCGTATTCGACAACTACAAATGATATGACAGGCCAGGGGGAGCATCCATTCTTTCCCATATCTTTATGGCATTGAAAATGGTTACGCACTTTTATGATACCCCAAGATAAACGCAATGTCTTGCGCAAGCAGCAGTGGCTGTACAACATAGGCCGAAAAAACTTCATTCCGACAAAGAACAGTGTACTTTGCGAGGTAAGGCGCCTTTCTTATTGCTCGTATCAGAGCGTCACCGAATACTGCATTTCAAATATTGCTTCGGCCTGCTCATGAACTTACGTGCTTTTAGAGGCGAAGCTTCTTACGCCGTGGGTCGTTTGTCCCGTGTCGTCGTAGTGGCCATTTGCATTGCATTGGATGTCAATAAAAACGGGGTCACAGAATATCCACGGAGTGAATGATGATGAGTGGGACGAAGCGTCCATACGTCCGTCCGCACGCTTCGCCCCACTCGTCATCATGCACCTCGCGTATATGCTGGGATTTTTTTCTCTGCTATTCGTGCGTTACTTTGAAGTGGAGTTGTCATTAATATGCTAAATTCCTTTGTTAGGAACAAGAAGAAACTTGAATCGTTTAATGGTTTTAGACAAAATTATGTCAAGAAAAGTTCTCTTAAATGTGCCTTGTTGCGTTGATCAACGCCAGCCATTGCTATAGGAATACCCGCAGCAAACATTCTTGGCACCCATATTTGCACGAACTAATGCTTACAAATACAGTTATTTTCCCAGAGCAGTTGATGAATGCAATTCGCTGCCACACGAGATTTTCTTTTTTTGGCTGATAATTTTGCTATGTCGCTGGAACGTTATCTACTTGGTGATTAGAATGTTCAAATGTGTTATAAATTTTGTTGCTGTCTCATAGACATATGACCTCTGTTAGCATATGGATATTTTTTTTCTGCTGTTACGAATAACATGATGTTTCTTAAGCCCCTTCTGCTTGGACCAATATGCTGGTCTTCAGCATGAATAAATAAATAAAATAAATAAAAATATTGAGCTTCTACTTTTTCACCTCGCATGCACCTCGGCAATCGTCGAAAATGCACAACTGTAGTCTGCTTTCGCTGCGAACAATTACGTGGGATGACACAGCTTCTCGATCACGCTTTTTGTGACTGTTAGGAATCGTTTACGAGAACGCTTGGTGGAGAAAACAAATGAATGGATGAATAGAGATGGCACTAATTGACGCTCTTTTCTATAAGGCTATTTATTTTGTTATTTCTTTTTTTGGAGAAGGGAATTAACACAAAAAATCATGAAATAGATGCGGTCCATCGAAAGAAATAAAGTAATACAGAGGGGCAACAAAAAAAAAAGCTATAGCATGGTGATAGCAAGTTAGCCATATTCTGGGATATCGTGGCCGCATCGTTTTTGTCCCGCCTGCATTAGCATGCCTTCTATTCACCAATAAAAAAACGATATTATCTTTTGTACCAGTGTCACATGGGTACATCTGACCACGATCAGTCAGTCCGGATAGGATGTTTTGGTCGCTATGGTCGCGCATATTATGATGACAATCTTGGTGCAGAGTTTCTCCTCTCACAAGTAACCCGATCGCTAGTTTCTTTGAGAAAATCGGAAAAACACAGTTTTAATAAGTAATTTTCATGTTTCTGTTATTGTGGTAGACAAGTCACTTTTGGCGGCACTTAATCGTATTGACATTGCTCAAAGGCCTTTTTCAGCTTGGAGACCACTACGCAAAGCAACTTTCTCACCGAAAAGATGAACACATGAATAAACGATCCTCCATCCACGAAGTCGTTGTAATATGTGACGCTGTAAGTACCTGTGTCATATAGTGGCGCACAAGCACGAAAAAAATCCGAACACAGACGGACATGCCACAAGCAGAACTACATCAGGTGCAAACGTACAGCATGTCATCATACGGCAGAAAAACATCCGCATCGTGGAACTCCCCATAAAAACTTCTATTTATTTAGCATGCCCCACTTATACGACCTTTGGGAGAAGGTAATCCTTCAATAAACGGTGGCTTCAGTGTTCCTAATTTTATTATCACCATTAAAGAAAATTCAGCACTACTGTGGCGCGGAAGCTGCCGCAAATAAACCGCCTTCGTTAAATTCTGCGGCGCGCCCACGGGAGCGTCGGCCAAAAATGGCGCCGTGCGCCACGCGTACGGCAAGCGGGCGAGGATAATCGAGGAGGAAACGTGCACATGGAGGAGAGTGTCGTTACTCTTCCAAGATCAAGGAGTTTTAGGTTAAACTGGACAGGTCGTACCATCTAGCGGTGTCCGGTTTAACCAAGCACGTCTGTCATTTCGAAGGACATGGCAGGGAATTATTCAATGGCTGCTGTTGCTGCTATGGGTCCCGCTAGTTTCATTCTGTTGCTATAGTGTCGGTGGTCACGCAGTAATAACGGGCAACGTTGTTCACAGTAACAGTGACGTTACAGCGTACGCGTAGTAACGTTACACGTTCTTCATGAGGCGGGTAATTTGAAGTGTGCTAACCCCATGCGCACCACTGAAACGTGATTTTATTTCGAAATAAGCACTTCCTTGGCACAGAAACGTAACACTAGGAGTTGGCTGGATCGCTATTTCAACAATCAACGTGGATTTAATAGGTGCCTTTAGTGTTCCTTCAGTAGTGAGGGAGTTCGCTGTGATGACCCCCCCCCCCCCCCCCCCTGAATTCGAACCCTCATCACGTCTGTGACATTCACGTGTTGGACGGCAGCCTTTTGATTTTTATTGAAGATAACGCTGCTCTGTGTGTTTTTTCTCTCTTTTTCTTTATTTGGTGACGCCTTACATACTTGACACAGCGTTTCGGTAGCGAGAATACTGTGGTGAGCTGGCCGCTATTGTGCGGTGCCTAACGAAAAGCTCTAATGGCTGCAAGATTGAGTCGAGAATAAAGTGTAGCTTACGGTCCATGGCGACATTGGTATGGCTAATGCGCAGAAGTCATTCTCGGTGGACTGCAGCTGAATCAAACTACGCTAGTCTATTTGTATTTTTCTACGGTTGTCCGCAAAAGCGTGGCGGTATCGTTACAAGCGTGATTGTACGCTAAGGAGAATCACGCGCATGCACACAAGTGCCTGATTCATTTCCACGGGGTTATCATTCCGTATCAGGGAGTGATAAAAAATGCATGCGCATATCATCGTAGCTTGTCTCTCATGACAATGGTGTTTCCCACCGTGCTCGTGACTAAGGCTGATGACATTTCAGGCTTTCTGTGACCTTACAATAGTTCTAAACTTCTTTACACGCGTCATAGAAAGCACGTGACCTGTCTGCTATTCGACCTATCGGTACTTTAGGCTATTCACAGACTTGTTCGTATCGCTCACTCTTCGTTTACGTGCTGCGAACTTTCAGTCTGTGGAAATCTTGTTTCGCTAGTCACAGGGTACGGCTGCGCTTTCGTTGGCCAGCCCCTTGGTCTTCCAGCTGGCTGAGTAATTTGCGCAAGCTCTGCAAAGCCACCTTCGACGCCTTTGCGCAAAATGAAGAGCTTCCTGTTGTTTGCCCTGTTCTTCAGTTCTGCGTTCGCAGTGCCTGCCTTCCTGCCACCCAACGAAGTCGACGACGCCTTCGTAGAAGGCTCCAAAGCGTTCGCTCTTCTCCTGCCCGCCGTCGCGTTGCCATACAGCGTCGCGTTGATCGCCGTCTTGGTTCCACTGGCCAAGGCCTTCGTCTTGGGAGCCATGAACGTGTTCAAACTTCCTTTCGAAGTGCTGGTGCTCGGCTACCTCCTCCTGTACGTCGCCATGTTCACGTTCCCGCAGCTGGCGCCTCTACTCAAGCTGACCTCTGTTTTGGCGGCAAGGTCCGAATCTGCAAGGGCGACCCGAGCAGCTGGAGAGCCGCAATTCCATGCCGTGGACGCCGTGATGGACTGGGCGCGGGATTACGTACCGAAGTGGTGGATGGCAGCCGCCGAGGCCACTGAGGCTCCAGTCATGACTTCTGAGCCGACGACAGCCGCGACTGCTGAGCCGACGACGAGTACGACGAAGTCGCCGTCGGGAATGCGGAAAGTTTCGCCACCGACGTCCAGAGCACCCGCGCCTGTCAGGTCAGCGAAACGCCCAGGGTCCACAAAGGCGCCAAGTACGTCTTCCAGGTGTTCTTCCTTCCGAGTGTGCGAGGCAACTGCGAGACTGGTGAAGGATTATCCTGTGAGCGCCATGTTCATAGGCTATATAAGGTGAGTTTACGTCATCCTTCAAGACAGACGTAAATTGTGTAGTGTAACATGAAGCGCCGATAAGCGGTGTGCATTCACTCAAGGGATACCATTTAAATCTAGTAGTTCGACCTTACTTTGGTTCGTATACCTATAATTAGCGTATTCAGCTGCACACCATACGCGAGTCCTTTAGTTCACCCCATTCGAATGTGTTCCTTTCTTTTGTCAGCGTTTCTTCGGAGTTAACTGTAGACTATTTCATTGTAAAGGTATAGCTTTCCTCTTGCACAGTTTGCCCAACCAATAGCGGCCACAATCAATCGGTGTAAGCAGTGAAGCGCAATTTGCTTGCGCTATGGCGCGAAAATGTATACACTCAGCTCTAGCCACAGACACTCATAGCAAACAGGCACCAGCACGAGGTACTAGGACCTCGTATCAACTTCAAGCTGGGCAGGTTCCGTAATTACTTGGGTGAATACGTGGCGCGGTGTGGAGACGCGCACTTGCGGATTAAGAGAAGGGCCTTGCCACAAAACATGGTCGCCAACTACGGTGCTGTTCGCAATCGGGAAGCTGGTCAGTCGTGTCAAAATTGTAGGCGATGCGAAAAACGTTTCACGGGATTTCAGGGCCTGTCGACTACACCGCCATTTAAAATTTCCTAATGCGGTTTAGTGTACTTCATATGGTAACGTGCGACCGTATCGGTTCCGCAATGTATGATAAACCACGACGGCGTATAGCCATCAACCGAACACGATTACACGCACGTTCTACGCCAGTCGGGCACGCGAAGATACCAATGATAGATAATTGTAGCTGGCGACAATTTGTTTATTACTTTGGTTTTGTCTTGTTAAAATGACGCCGCGCAACTTGACATTCGCAATTATTAAAAAGCACAGCTCCAGCGAAAGTTAAAGCATATTTGCGTTTAACCCCCGTGTGCGTACTGAGACCAGACGACCCTGTGCAAGCTTACACCGAACATTGGAAAGAAAGCAGTTTCAAAGAACACTGCTTTTTGGAAGGGTATAAAGCGGTACATTTCACGAACACTGGACACCATTAAAGGCTTGAAACTTCTTCAACGACAACAGAAAAATTGTAGGGAGCGAAGTAACGTTAGCAGACGTAATATTACCGTTGTCAAATGCTCACAGTCGTACGTGGCATTACGCTGTCAATAGCGCAACGAGTGGGTGGTTGAAAGGTGACCACCCATTATGAATGACTCAGCCATAATACATCATCAGCCTCAGCATAACCATGTCGCAGCTATACCTCAGCTTCAGCATAACCATGTCGCAGCTATACCTGGGTGCGTAGTGCCATTTCAAAGTAGGCAATCCACCGTAAGTGTGAGCCGAAATATGTTGCTCTATAGGCTTACATGGTTTAATTTTTGTCGACACAACCTCATCAATCGGTGAAAGCCCACGGGACTGCTTTATGCCTTCCCATAGCAGAGTACCACGTATACTCTTAAGTTGTTAGTCACTTCTTCTGAACACATGGTCTTACAGACATACCTAGCAAAATGACGGCGTTGTGAGTACTTTTCAACTGTACCTGCACTAGGCCCTCAACTTTGCAACGGGCTCTAATGAGCTTACTGTAGGGACGGGTTTGAGTGGCCGCCATATTGGCCTGTTAACTTTTGTGTTTTCTAACAACTAAACGAACAGTAACAATACTGATTGTTGGCCTAGTTGGTATAGTTGGTACTTGCTTACTGTCATGATTTGGCCGCAAATAATACACACACAAAGTAAAGAAACACTTGTGCTTGTCGTTGAGTGTTTCTTTACTTTGTGTGTGTATTATTTGCGGCCAAATCATGTCGGCAAACGAACAGTGTTACGGTTGACGCATATGTCTGAATTGGCGCATATATGTCTGAACATGCACGATGTTTCATGGCTCTGATAATTGACGTCACGGTATACGAAAAAAAAAATGGCTTGACAGCCCAAAATGGAGGCGCCCGAATGTATTACGGAATATATTGTAGAGGTGGGTGTCGTCTAAGACCGCTCCTCCAGCGTCTGCTGTGACTGTACGGCCTGCTCCGAGCAAATCTATTCTTTTTTTTTTTTTCAAGTTCATTGTTTGTTTCTTTTTCTTGCAGCCATTTCGTCAAAGGGATCAAATTCGAGCGTGCCGTCCGTGAAGGAATGGCCGGCGTGGACTGCAGTTCAATCTACCCGCACTGTACGCGATGATGAGCACCCTCTCGTCGGCCGAGACGTGTGAAACGACTATCGTATAGTGTCGCTGAAAACGGTGATGAAGCTATAGCTCCAGACAACTGATAACGTGCGACCGCTGCGGCATATTTTAGTAAAAACGAGCGCAAGTTTTATGCGCGTACAGCTAATCAAACTTATCCAAAGGAACGCACAGAAATAGATACGTATTTGTAGTTTTTCAAACAGCGCAGAAACGGGAAGCGAGACCAGGCTACACAACGCAAGGGCTGACCCCAAGCAGGGACTTAATTGTGCAAACAAGAAATGTGCAATCAGGCAAAGGGAGGACACGTGATAAACATGATAAAATGAATGACTAGTGGTTACAGGCTTTTGAAGTGTTAACCTTACAGATATGCGATTGCCTTGTCAAGTATAACCGATGGGTGGTGAACTGACGCTTGATAATGGTGAATGCGTCAGTGATCTCGTGCGTGCGCTGATTTGAAAGATTTCTGATGACGGCGACGCGATTAGATTTTGGTATGCGATAACGAGACCTACACTGTAGCGCCAAGATCGGTTGTCTGTTGGAAGTCGACGCCTTTATTTTGTGGTCCATTCTTGGGCTTTCGTCTCTGCGCTGTTTGAAAAACTGTGTACCGTTTTAACACCATTTTGTAGATACTTATTCACTTAGCGGATGCCGTCGCTTGCAAAGTGAATTCGAGAACATCGTTCAAAGATTTCAAGCGTGACGATAAAACACATTCAGCTCTTTCCTTATTTCAAACTTCATTTTCAGCAGCTTTTTTTTTTTATCTACGGAGAGAAATATTTACTCCACGAAGTTGTTTTAAAGCGACATTAATTTGAGCTGTACTGCTGGAGCTATCTCGGTCTGCTGGCCGAAAACTCCACTGTGTGCCAAGCGTCTCCTTCACTGAACTGTACACCTGCTTCATTGGCGACAGCCTGCCTATATTCCTGCGTCGTCAACGTCGTTTGCAAGATGCCGTCACCGACAGACCTGGTTTCAATGCAGCAGCACCTATAGCAACGGTGCTGCATAACGAGAGATCAGTCAACTGTGCATCGTGCAAACACTTCATTGTATTAACTGCATTTTATAATAAATAAACGCGAAATCATGACATCAACAAGCATTGGAGATGACGTCTGCCTGTTTTTTATCCCCACCTAGCATGACGCGTTCGAGATACACGAACGATTTCGGAGAAGTAAGCTAATACGTGAAGGACGCTTGAGCATTCGCCTTAGAGTAGAATGGGATAGCGTAATCGGAACCCACGTGCATCGCCTTCAAGCGTTCCGCATGGAAAGGAACTTTTGTGCGCGTAAGATTGGCCGTCTCAAACAATCCTAGAATGCCTGTTGCAAGCAGTCATTCACGACCCAGTATGTCGTATTTCTTCTTAATGCGAATTGGCAGCACCCAGTATACGCTTTCTCAAAGCGCCACGGCAACTGCTCAGCTGCATACTTCGTAATAAATGGGTCGCTTTAAACTAACCACTCGTTGCGAAATCCAGATATTTTTACGCCCGATGCGGTTCTACGATTCTGCCGCGCAGTATTACATGCGTACAGGAAACTTCTCCCGCTGCATGAAATTCAAATTGTGTGTTTTTTTAACGAAGCGATTGAATTGCACCGGCGTATCTCTGTCGTAAAACCCTGCTTGTCACGCACAAGCCATAGGCTCAATTTTCGCTAGGGCCGAATGTTTCTTAATATACTTATTTGCATAGATATCTCGAACTCTCGCTCATGAACAACGTTGATGTTTCTCTTACAGCCTATGACTCTGCCACTAACGCCGACATCGTAATCGAAATGACCTGGCGAGTGTGCTTGTGTTCGTTATCCTAGGCGCTGTCATTAACAAAAAAAAAAAAAAAACGCTCGGGCATCAACGCCCAACTGTTACACCGCGTTCCATCGACGTGTCCACTACGGCAGTGTTCTCTCCTATAGTGTCTTGTGATGATCCACCTTACCATAATATTTGACATTTGAGCATCAGCGGATTCTGACAAGTGACTCCGCAATCGCGACAAGGTTTCAAGTACTGTGCATAACATAACACAAAAATTTCAGATGTCCGCGTACGCCCGTAGTGTTTTATTTTATTATTTCATGTTGTGGGAGCCCTGAAACTCTTTTTGAGCATGATCAGAAAATGCTGTCGACCGGTAGTCGAGGTTAATGCTAGCATGGGGAACTAGTCATTTAGAGCAGCAAGCAGCATGGAATTTACAATCAAATATATAGTAAGCTAACAATGTCGCCCCTCTCTTGTATCGACAAATGAATAATGTGAACTGACAGACAAGTTTTTACTACTGTTGTGCTTAACAAAGAAAACGAAACAAGCCCTTAGACCTGCCCTTATCTCGGTCATTTGACAAAGGATGCCATCTACACAAAATCAACCGCGCGTCACGTACTTAAAAGCGTATGAACACAGCCATCGGCTGATGGAACACCACGAGCATGGCCTCCGAGATTAGCCGGCGGCGCCCAGTTACTACGGTCGTCCGGGGTGCCTCGATGTGTGCGGCCGTGCCATTTGGCGCGTCACCCAGCAGAGAAGCGTAATTTTGTCGCCTCCTGAAAACGCCGCGAGATGGCGATCTTTCACCATGAGTCAAGCGGCGCCCGTCTGGCTGCCAAGCATGTGATTTCAGTCGTTTCAGTGACAACATCAACTGTGCTGACATGTAGTTACATATTTCAGACGTGCTATAACCACGCAGTTAACGTGCATCGCCTTGCTTCAGATACAAAGAAAGTACTTAAAAAAGTTACTCCTTACTTTTTCATGCAACTTTAATGGACCTTTAAAAGCCAATTTGGGCAAACGGAGGCTGCTAGCGTGGAATATATAATCTAGGTTGCAACCTGCCAAACGGCGTTTTCCAAGCTGTAGCGAAATATCACAATATGCGTCGGTATGATTTTTAAGGTCGTTTACACTCGACTACGAAAGTACTGTGGCAGTTACATTATAGTATAGCTCTCTTTGGCTCAAACACAAGTGCTAGTATATGCTACCGCGCTAAAAAAAAACATAGCTTGTTTCTCGGAAACGAAGCGAAATTCTTGCAGTGAAAGTTTTATGCTATATTGGCCAACTTTTCTAATATTATTTCGCGTGCATAACACAAGGGTATACCGTTCTTTGTTGGCTCATCTCTTTCTTTTTTTTTGTCTTGTCAGCCGAAGGTTCATGTACATATATTTAGACGCACGTGGATAACTTCTCCGGATCTCTGCCCCTCTTTTCCCATCTTATCTTTTCCTTCTTTTTTTTTCTCGCGGCTGAATTTACACGGAGGCAACAGCTGAGGCTTGTGTATAGCTACGTTTTGACGCACGTTGAAGGACACTGAGCGGTATTATTTCGTGTGTCGCCACAGTTTGATGGAGGCTGCATGCTTTTATTCTCTCTCTTCTTTTGTGGGAGGCTAAAATGCTGAAAATCAAGGCTCTTGCTCCAGTATTTGTAAATGAGGTGTCATGTATCATCAAGAGATTTGGTCTGCCCCTCTCCCCCATCCCGGCTGTAGCTTTGGTGCATAAAACTCCTTTCTTGCTTGTCCAGCATCTCAACAAAAAGGGGTTACTACATGTTCAACTAAATTCTATACAAAGAGTCAAAAACCTTATGTCTTGCAGGCACAGCTGTACCTAGAACCTCGTCGCCTCATATCTTCCTTCGTCCTATGTTGAAGGGCCAAAGTAAATGTCAGATGCAATGATACACAAGAAAACTGGCAGAAATATTTGACCTCAATATAAAAAAAATCGGAATTTCATATTTAAAACACTGCTACGATAATGACAGAAGGAAAATAGACCACTGTGCGAAGCTGGTAACAAATATGCGGCGGCTGCATTTCCGATGGAGGCGGAAATGTTGTAGGCCCGTGTGCTCAGATTCGGGTGCACGTTAAAGAACCCCAGGTGGTCAAAATTTCCGGAGCCTTCCACTACGGCGTCTCTCATAATCATATCGTGGTTTTGGGACGTTAAACCCCCCAAATCATCTGGTAACAAATATGGCGTTGCTTTTTTTAACAATGCACAAGAACACAGATAAAGAAAATACTGATGTAAATAATGATTGTAGCAAATCGGGCATCAGAGACGGTTTGTAGCGAACAACACCGACAGAATAGACACGAACTCTGGATAATTTCTCACAAAAAAGGAAAAAAAAATCGGTAGATCCCACGTACATGGGAGTCGACGTTATGCGAAGCCTACGCAGGGAAGGTGACCGTGTTGCATTTTTTATTGAGCGACATGTCATCAAATTACGCTATATATATGTACAAACGTTGCACACACAGACATATGTTGAAGAGTTGCAGATGTTTATATGACCAGTTGTTTGCACTTGCGCAACGATGCCAACTGGGACATGCGTATTAGCAACACCAGAAGCTGATATGATGCGCGGATGCTCACAAGGATGGTAGCCCTGGACACTGCTACATGGACAAAACTTCAGCGCATGGCAACTAACCACAATTGACGTTAACAGGACGTGACGGCTGTATAAAAAGAGTACAAATGTAATATTTATAAAAAACACCAGGCCGGCGCGGAAGGCGCAGCACAGTCACAGCAAAAGCTGGAAGAGCGGCCTTTCACAGCCTTTTAAAACACTCATTTGTTAACTACTGCAAGCAAACTTGCTTGATACCCCCTAGGGCATTAATAATAATTTTTTTGGGTAGTAGGCTGGCATTCGCCATGTTATTTTATTGTCATTCTTCTGAGAAGTGTGGTATCCGCTAAACACTTGCAAGGAATCTCGTGCCAATTGTTCATGCAGTGGCTGACGACGATGAGGAATTATGACTGAAGTGGATATGCTAAACACTTGCCCTCTAAATATTTGATTGGTTTATTAGAACAACACCTGTCTCAATTAGGTACTAATACAGTAATTGCAACGGATGCATCTATGAGTGGCGAGAAGGCAGGTGTGGGTATTTTTTCTCTCTCATTATTCTGGTCATTTTCATTACGCCTCCCAGATTATACACCAATATTTGAAGCGGAATTAATGGCCGTTATACTAGCTATTCGTAAACTTCCTGCGACTCATTCGACAGCTGTGATAGTGATTGACTCGTATTCCGTGTGTTCATTCTTATCATCGTCGTCGACATCAGCAGTACTAGAGACTTTTAAATCATTAATACCAGCAAACATTCGTCTATTGCGAATGATATGGGTGCCAGGCCATCGTAGTATATTTATAAACGAGATGGCTGACAAACTTGCGCGAACATCTCTTGATCTTCCGATTGTGCCAATCATGCCCCCTACAGCTTATGTAACAGCAGCGAGGTTTAGAAAACTTTCCCTTCTTGAAGACTCATCAAAAACCATGATACCGAATCCAGATTTCTCGCACCTGCACTTCATATGGAATAATAAATGGAGTCCCACGCGTAA
Organism: Rhipicephalus microplus; assembly: GCF_013339725.1. Lineage (NCBI taxonomy): Eukaryota > Metazoa > Arthropoda > Arachnida > Ixodida > Ixodidae > Rhipicephalus > Rhipicephalus microplus. The sequence continues at coordinate 87,722,746 of NC_051169.1, read as the reverse complement.
ATTGGAAGTCTTGGTAACAAAATTACGTTGCCGTGTACCACCTATTAATTTCCACTTAAACAGGTCTGGTCTGGTGCCGGCCCCTCTGTGCGCAAGCTGTAACGAACCTGAACATATCGACCATTCTTTTATCACATGTCACCGATTCAAAAATCAAAGAAAAAACTGCTTCGAAATTTTATTCAGAAAATTAGGAATATCACTTAATACTCCCAATATTTTGTCTTTTGGGGCCACTTCATTGGGACACAGCGACAGGAACATCTGTGGGGCTCTCTGCGAATTCATATATAACACAAGAAGATTACCTTGCTGAGTCAGCGATCAGCTCTCGAATTTTACTAGTCACACTACCACTTATTATTTAGCTGATACACTGCAATGATTCAACTTTCAGGAGAATTTCATATAACGATTCCACCACAGATATTCAACAAATTCTATTATTTATCCCCCCCCCTTTTTTTCTTTTTTTTTCTGACATTGCGCCAAATTAATTTCACAGTCAAAACACAGTAGGATGCCGCCAGGGGGCCAGAGGGTGCGGACGCGTTTCACGTCGGTTCCGCGGATGTTTTATGTTTGTGGCAGAAATTCAGATCTTCGATCAACGGCATTCTACTCAGCAGTTTCTGGAAGGTCAGCGAATCCTGCCTATATCAAGTTTTTCGGAGGTGAGCCGCTTTTCTGGACACTGTAGCTCATTTATTGCGGTGCCACACTGGCACACGAACTAAGCCTAACGCAGCACCGGTAGACGCCGTCGCTCGCGCTGCAGACGCGGCCGGCGTCTATGCCGAACCCAGCGAGCAGTGCGACGCCCCTTTGCTACTCGCTTAACGGCTTTATCCTCGACTGCAATGGAAGTTGTTCACGTAGACGGTGAAGAAATATCGCCGACAGATGTCCGCAAGGAGAATGGCTGGCTCGAGGTTCGGGCCAAATACAAGGAACGCAAGGCGCGCGTCGCGGGCACTGACCCTGCTGCGCAGACCGCTGACGCGCTCAACGATGATGAAGCGTTTGTCAAAAGAGCAGCCAGAAACGTGCGACGACTCAGCATGGCGACCAAAAAACCGAATCTGCCGGTGGACGACATCAAGGTCATCGTACGCCCTAGAGATGGCTTCAGCACCAGGACACATCGTGCTGCTCGGATCGGCGACAGCATACGTGCCGCTGCCGGACTGAACCAAGAGGAAACCAGAGGCGATATCTTTCGCGTAAACGAAAGACAGAATATTGTAGTAGTGAGTACTCCATCGGAAGAGAGAGCCAGAAGATATTGTGAAATCTCCAAGCTAACCATGGGAGACAAAGATTACGCAGCGAGGGCATATGCAGCCGCGCCGGAAAATACAACCAAGGGCATCATCCGTGGGATTCCCGACGAAGATTCTCCTGAGGATATTGAGAGACACCTCGTCAACGAGCACAACCCTTCGTTATTGCACGCGAAGAGGATGGGAAGCACGGCACACGCTATCGTCGTATTCGAAGGAAGTGTAGTGCCGCGCTACATATACTACAACGGAACGGAGCACCGTTGCGTGCTCTACAAGAAACAGTACGAGACGTGCTACGCTTGCGGCCGACTTGGACATCGATCCGACGTTTGCCCCAACCCAGAGAGTAGAAGATGCAGAGGCTGTGGCTGTGATGATCCACCGCAAGACCACTGCTGTGAGCCCAGATGTCGACTTTGCGGCAAGGACCACCCTACCGGAGACAGGAAATGCCAAGCCAAGTACAGAACTCCTTACATAGTGAAGAAACGCCAGTGGGAAAGAAGGCAACGTGAGGAGGACGCAGACAAGAGCTATAGGGTGTACGGCGAAAGTGGACACGCCTGTTCGGCGCTGCGTGGGGAGAGACGAGGCCGATCCGCCTCGCGTTCTCGCTCCCGCTCCCGGTCCCGGTCTCACTCCCGCTCTCGGTCGGGGAACGCCGAGCGCCAACGAGCCAAGGACAGACCTAAGTCCCAGGGCACGTCTCCCGCCAGTACCGACACTACAGCGACGCGAGCTGCCGGACCCGGTGGTAACGACAGTCTACCCAAAGCCTCCAAGGTGAGCTGGGCGGCAGCCGCCTCCGGCGAGCGTGCGCGGTCTGGCACTGCCTTTTCTAACAGTGAAGGTCAACACGACATGATCATGCAAATTCAAAACGACTCGAGCAATTGGAGAGAGATAACATTAGATACAAAAACGTAATTGAGGAACTCAGGGAGGAAAATGCTAGTCTAAAAAATGAGGTAGCTAAAAAGGGCGGAACGATCCGATTGCAGGACAATCCAGGGGAGGTACTATCTAAGGATGAAACGGTGCCGACCCCCTCGAAACGCAGGGCAGTTGAAGTGGACCCGGCGCAAGCCGAAATTCAAACACATAAAACAGAGGAAAGGGATAGGAAACGGCACGATGTCGAAGACGACATAAGCATAGTCAGGAAAGAAATAGAGGATGAAAAGAACACGCGTAAAGCAGAAATGGAACGAATGCTTAGCCAGCTTACAGGCGCGATGCAGCAGATAACAACTACAATGCAGCAAATACAGCAACAACTCGCCACCCTGCAGATGAGGGTTGAAAACAACGAGCGAAGGTTACCAGCTAGCAGCTGCGGGCCCCTCAAACAGACTGGGAAACCGTACCACAGACCAGTGGACACAGAGACTAGGGAGAACACTGGCAAATATTAAATTTTACTATCATCATGGCTACTCACAATACTAAAAATTACGTAATTTGGCAATGGAATTGTAGAGGATACGCTAGAAAGCGGGGACATCTTCAACAGTACCTGATTAACAAGGAGAAGCCAGATGTGATACTTCTACAGGAAACTAACGTTAAAGCTAAGTTATCCGGTTACAGGTCATTTCAGGATAGCGCTCCTCGAGACAAACCGGCCGTCGCGACGCTAGTCAAACGTAACCTAACCGTAACGCAGCATGAGATAAAGGTAAACGCGATACCGCACCTGTTGGTGGAGATAGTACCTCCAAAGAATCGAGACAATAGTCTTTTCATTCTTAATGTGTATAGTAGCCCTCGACTTAAGCACCGCTTCCGCGCGCTACTCAAGAAGGCGGCCGGCATCGCGGGGACCCGAGCGCTCCTCGTAGCGGGAGACTTTAACGCTCATCATTCCGCATGGGGCTACAAATACGAAAACCTGAAAGGCAAAAACCTATGGGAGGATGCTCTACTGGAGGGTCTCACTCTCATTACCGACCCCTCCGCGCCTACGCGACAAGGAAATAGTGTTTGTGCTGATACGTCACCAGATCTCGCGTTCGTTAAAAACATAACAAACGTATGCTGGACGAATACACAGGAGGATTTGGGCAGTGATCACACTATTGTAGAAATTCGTGCCAATGCGGGGCCGTGCAAAAAGAAAAGCAAGCTACTAAAACTTGTAGAGTGGGACAAGTTTAGGCAAAACAGGGAAATAGGATTGACTCCTCGGAAAATATCGAAGATATAGAAAAGTGGACATCAATGCTGAGGCAAGATGTCGCGGCAGCAACGCATGAGGTCCCTCCTGAAGCAAACCTCCAGGTCCTAGATAGTAAGCTTCTGCATATGTGGGAGGCTAAACGTAGCCTACAAGCCCGGTGGAAAGTACAACGACACAATAGGACTTTACGTAGGCGAATAGCTAAACTGAATAGAGACATCGAGGAATACGCTTTACAGCTTTGCAAGTCACAGTGGGAAGAGACGTGTAATAGCATGGATAGTCGGGTAGGGTTCACCAAGGCGTGGAATCTCCTCAGGTTCCTGCTGGATCCAGAGGAGACTAAAACAGCATATAGGCAAAATGTCAACAAGATAATCAACGTCTACAAAGGCACCCACGCAGAACTCTTGCATGAACTCAGGATGAGATACACTAATCCGACTAGACCCGTGCTCCACTCTGAATACAAAGGCACTGCGAACGAGTGCTTGGACAGACCTTTCAGCATTGCTGAAGTACGCGCGGTGCTGCACAGGCTCAACACGAAATCATCGCCCGGACCAGACGGGGTTACGAACAAAACGCTTCGGAATCTAGATGACACATCGATAGAGCACCTCACGGTTTTCCTTAACGAATGCTGGGAAAAGGGACGTATTCCCCGACAGTGGAAAACCGCCCGCATCGTTATGATACCCAAACCAGGAAAGCGCATACAGCTGGAAATCTAAGGCCGATATCGCTGACGTCCTGCGTTGGTAAGGTCATGGAGCACGTGGTCCTCGCGAGACTAACAAACTTTCTCGAGGACCACGATCTGATTCCTCACACCATGCTGGGCTTCAGGAAGAGCCTCTCCACGCAGGACGCCATGCTACAACTCAAGCACCAGGTAATAGACAGCATGACCACTTCTACCAAAGCAATCTTAGGCCTAGATTTAAAGAAGGCGTTTGATAATGTCAAGCACTCGACTATACTACCCGAATAATAGAACTAGGACTCGGTAAAAGGACGTACGACTACGTCCGTGATTTTCTAACGGACAGGACAGCGAGGATCACATTGGGAGAATTAGAGTCAGGAGAGATAGAGATGGGCAGCGCCGGCACTCCTCAGGGTTCGGTGATTTCGCCCTTGCTCTTTAACCTCGCACTCATAGGGTTACCAGCTAAATTAGAAGAGATTGACGGGCTCTCCCACAGTCTGTACGCAGGACGACATTACTCTGTGGGTAACTCGGGGATGTGACGGCCAAATAGAACAGACGCTACAGCGAGCCATCGATACGGTTCAAAGATTCCTAGAGGACACGGGCCTCACCTGCTCGGCTGAGAAATCGGAGCTACTGGTTTACAGACCTACGCGCAGAGGTCGAAAGCCCAAATACAGCGAACAAAGCGCAAATCACGCAGAGGAAGCGATACAGCTAACGACCTCGGAAGGCCACGTCATTCCCAAAGTAGACGTTATACGCGTGTTAGGCTTGTATATTGCAGCCAATGGCCACAATGGCGAAACTGTTCGCAGGTTGGAACACGCGGTAAATCAGACAATCCGACTTCTAAAACGAATTACGAACCGACATAGTGGTATGAAAGAAGGGAACACTATTAGACTTGTGCAAGCCTTTGTCCTCAGTAGAATCACGTACGTTGCCTCTTACTTGAATTGGCACGTCGCCGAGAAGATAAAATTAGATTGCTTAATCAGGAAAGTGTATAAGCAAGCTTTATGCTTACCCATGAACACAAGCACAGTGAAATTATTAGAACTAGGCTTGCACAACACGCTTGACGAATTAATAGAAGCGCACAACGTAGCACAGTATGAACGACTTTCTAAGACTAAAACGGGCAGGTACATCCTCGAAAAACTGGGAATCCACTATCACACGCAGCAAGGCGAAAAAGCCGACATAACCGTGATGGTAGGGAAAAGATAGTGATTCCGCCGTTGCCCAAAAATATGCACCCGGAACATCACACCGGCCGAAGAAACCAGAGAGCGCAGGACTTGCAGAGAAAATTCGGAAATTGCAAGGAAGCGGTATTCGTGGACGCGGCCAGATACGCGCGAAGGTGTGGTTACGTGGCCGCGGTGGTCGACGGTAAAGGGACATGCATGACGAGCGTTACGGTGCAAACGCCACTGACCGAGACGGCCGAGGAGGTGGCCATAGCACTCGCGGTGGCGACCACTGAGGCCGAAGTAGTAATTAGTGACTCGCAAGCAGCGATACGCAACTATGCGAACGGTCGTGTCTCCCGAGAGGCGCTGCGAATCCTAATGACTAACGAAGACAAAATTCGGGAAAAAAATGACACTTTCGTCATATGGACCCCCGCTCACACACAAACCCCGCTGGCCGGCAACGAGGCGGCGCACGCGGCGGCTCGAGCACTCACGAACCGAGCCGTTGCGAACGCCGACGCCGCCTCGGACGAAGTTCCACGCGGGGGGGAGTGGGAGTGGGGGGACCGCATGACTAGTTACCACGAAATAACGCAGCACTATAAGCTAGAAAGGCGAAAGTACCCTCCGCCACACAACAGGTTAAATAAAAAACAGGCAGTTGCGTGGCGACAACTGCAAACATATACTTATCCGAATCCAGTTCTCTTTAGTCTCTGTTACCCTGATCTGTATTTAACAGAAAAATGCAAGGTTTGCGATGAAAGGGCGACACTTTCACATATACTATGGGAATGCTCGAGTTTAGATGAAAGCAACGATGAAAACCACGAAGAGGCAGTTTCGGACCGCAGGACACGCTGGGAGGGGGCTCTGCTCAGCTCCTCATTCGAACAACAACTGTGGGCCGTCCAGCGAGCCGAGGAAGCCGCCCGAGCCCAAGGGCTCGTGGCCGACGCCTAGGCCCGCCCCAAATCAACTTCGCTGGACTTCATAAATAAAGTTATTCTTCTTCTTCTTCAAAACACAGTAATCATATTCCCCTAATCTAGAAAATCTATAGGTATTTACTTGCATTAACCACCGGCTTCTTGGCCAATCCCCCTTAGTGGGTGAGAGCCACAAAAGAAAGGAACAAGCAAGCAAGCAAGCAATGCACCAAAGTTGAAAAGGGGAACACGAACAAGCTTTTGTAATGGGTTGGAGAATTGGACGGCCCACTTGTTATACGCTATTCGCATTGTGCGCGACTGGTTGTTCTTTCGATGTTTTAAAACGCTTTATAAGTCGTATTAACGGCATTGTTTTCCCGACATCAAACCTGCCTAAGGCAAGTTTGCCAACAAGTCGCAACCAACGGCGTAGCTAATTGGTAGAATACTGGGCAGGCACCCAGCGGACGCGTGTTCGAGCCCCACTGTGTCGTTGGTGCGAGGTCTTTAGGGGCGAAGCTTCTTAAAGTGGCACCCGTTCGTCCCTCGTCGTAGTACGTAACATCTCTTATGCTTTGACCTGCAAGGTGGTGTCGGTGGGAGATTTCTCCTGTGCGTTTTTGAACAATAAAAAATTCGCAGCGTGCGCGTTAACTAAAAGCCGAATTCTCCTGTCTCCTATTCCCCATTAGCAGCCATTGGCTTGTACATTGAGCACTATCTGACAAGAAAGGGTTGCTGCGTTATACTCGCTGGGCGTAACCTTCTTGGTTTTAGAAAGGTTTAGCGAGCGTTGGGCCGCAGAGCCATGAATACAGTGAACTAGTATATAACATGAACTCGAGGTGGTTAAAGGTGGGAAGTAGACACGAAGCGCAAGCCGTAAGAAAGTGTGCTTGTGCCACCTCTCGTTTAGTCCTTGGAATGTCCGCTGGATGGTGATGCTTCTGTATGCGGAATATTTATTTATTTATTTATTTGTAGATACTGCAATCCCACATGAGGGATTATAGCAGGGTGGGAAGTACAATCATAAATATTCCTAGGTGAACAAGAACAAAAATACGGAAGCAAAGTACAGTTCTCGGAATTACAAAAGAAAGGGAAAAACTGATATACAAAATTCACGAATACATGATCAACCATGGCGACAAAATACAATTCAAAATATACAGGATAATAAATATTCCAGAAACAGAGTCACATACGCAAGGATTGGAAAAAACACGGGTGATAATTCTACACAATTTCAAATATATACACATATATACATACATATTCATACACACATATGCACACATATATATTATGCAGTTAAACACAAGGCAAACTTTTCAAGTGATGGCTGTAAAACAACGTCATTAGTTAGGTTGTTCCATTCACCGACTGTTCTCGGGAAAAATGAATACGTGAAGCAGTTATTGCGTGTTTGAAAGGGCGTAATGGAGAGGTTATGGCGATGCCTTGTCGGATACCCAGAGGAGAAAGACAATAATTTGCTAGTGTCTATCTTATAGTGCTTCTTAATTAGTTGATATAAAAATTTGAGACGAGAAATTCGGTTTCTTTCAGTTATGGGTGGAAGATCAGCTCTCGCTAGCAGTGCACTAACAGATGTGCGACCATAACTGTTGTATATAAAACGGGCTGCCTTTCTTTGTATTTTTTCAATCTTCTTTTTATTAGTCAACGTAAAAGGATCCCATATAACGACTGCATAATCTAAAATGGGTAGAACTGTTGATTTGTACGCCAGCAAGCGCACAGTGGGAGTGGAGTGCTTGAGAACTCTCCTAAGAAATGAAAGTCTTGTGTTAGCACAAGCTGCAACATAATCGATATGTTTATTCCACGTCAAGTTGTTTGTAATGTAAACCCCTAGATACTTGTATAGTACTGCACCTCAGCAAGGTATATATTGTTACAGCAATATTGGAACAAGAGGGGCTCTTTTTTGTGTGAAATGCGCATAAATACGGTTTCTTCAAAGTTTATGGGCATCTGCCAACTGTCGCACCAAGATTTAACTTTTTGAAATGCGGCATTTAACTTTATTTGGTCATTAGAATTTTTTACCTCGGAGTAAATAACGCAGTCGTCTGCATAGAGTTTTATGTTAACGGGTATGTCATTCACAATGTCATTGATATATAAAAGAAAAAGAAGCGGTCCAAGTACCGAACCCTGGGGGACGCCAGATTCCACAGAAACCCTCTCAGAGCATTTATCTTTAAATACAACATATTGCTGCCGGCTATGAAGGTAAGATAAAATCCATTTAGTTAACTGCTTGTTTTTGAGTATGTTGTCTAGTTTGAAAATTAATTTTATGTGAGAAACCTTATCAAACGCCTTTGAAAAATCCATAAAAATTGCGTCAGTCTGCTCACCATTACTAATTGTCAATGCAAAATCGTAAACGGTCTGAACTAATTGGGTACAAGTAGAGTAGCCTCTTCTGAATCCATGTTGAGACTCGGATAGGGCATTATGAGCAGTTAGAAATTCCGAAATATGATTATGAACTATATGCTCGAGCAACTTACAAACTGTTGACAATAGTGATATTGGCCTATAATTACTAATTTCATCTTTCTTACCCTTTTTATGAAGTGGTTTCACTTTGGCTGTCCTCCAATCGATTGGCAGCTGTCCTTCTTTCAACGATTTTGTAAAAAGAATGCAAAGATATTTGGCGACCCATTCAGCGTACCTTTTGAGAAAGGCATTGGGTATTTCGTCAGCACCACCAGATTTTTTTACATCAAGTTTCAAGAGCATGTTGAAAATTCCCTTTTCACTTACGGTAATGTCAGGCATCGGCGGTAATGGTGACACAAAATTAGGCAGTTTGCCATCATCATTAGTAAAGCAGGACTGAAACTGCCTATTGAATGCATTTGCAATTTTTGTGGCATCAGTAATTTGGACACCATTAATGGTAAAAGCATCCACATCAGTATAAGATGGGGAAATTGCTTGCCAAAACTTCTGCGGCGAACTAGTAATGAAACTAGGTAATGAAACTGAAAAATATTTGTCTTTGTCAGCTGCAACTTGTGTTTTAACTTTGTGAGACAAATCTGAAATTTTGGATTCCAGGTTTACGCAGTCGCCTACAGATCGACGTTTTTTCTTTAACCTCTTTAATTTTCTCTGCAAATGTATAGTAGAACGACTTATCCAGGCATTCACACGTTTGTTTTTCTTGCGTATCAATGGCACAAATTGTTCAATACATTCATGTACAAGTTTCGTAAAAGAAGCCCAAAGATTGTGAACATTTGCATCACTGCGAGAGAAATTATCTAGATGAAACGAAAGCACGTCTATTATAGCTTCGTCATCGGCTCTGGAAAAGTTTCGAAAATACGAAGCTTCGTTAGCTTTGTCGACTTTAACATTGCTGAGGCTAAGGAAGACGGCCTGATGATCGGAAATTCCTGGCATGATTTGAGATGTGGCGTTCTCGAAAATGCTACCGCTTACGAAGAAAAGATCTAGTAGAGTCTTACTGCTATCTTGAATTCTTGTGAAGCCTTCAACAACTTGAGTAAGGTCAAAGGCAAAAGCAATATCAAGCGTTGCCTCTCCTACCTTGTCATTACGAATTTTGGGGGACATTGTTAGCCAGTCAACATCAGGCAAATTGAAATCACCAGATAGGATTATCCGATCATCAGGTTTGACATGGTCACATAAATACTCCTTCAACACATCCATGGTAGAAGCATCAGAGTTAGGGGGTCTGTACATGGCACCAACAATATACCTAAGGCCGCCACTATAGGCTTTGCAGAATAAACACTCAATGTAGGCAACTTCAGGCATCAAGAATACGTTAAGCGCACTTTTGTAGATTATACAAACTCCACCACCCCTACTACCACGGTCTTTCCTGTAAACTCGGTATCCTGATGGAACGAATTCACTATCGTATATATCATCACTGAGCCATGTCTCAGTCAGTATAACAATATCAGGATCGTTAGCAATAATTAGCCCCTCAAGCTCTGTGCTTTTATTGACTACGCTCCTACAATTGATGTTAAGAAGTTTCAAGAATCGATTATCATTTTGCCTTTGTCAAACCCGCCTATCACTTTTCAACTGAAAGCGGCATTTCTTGTCACTGTCCCAACCGTACATAACGCCGTTTACACTTAGCTTATCATAGATAAGCTTTACCTTAGCCCCTTTTTCCTTTTCGTCTTGAGCAGTTTTCCAAAGCATCCTTCGCTGCTCACGGACATGATGCGAAAAATCTTCCGCAATAGACAATGAAGTGCCTTTAAGTTTATGCGAAACTTTTAAAATTGACAGCTTTTCTTTATAATCCAGACACTTTATTACAATTGGACGATTTTTATTTTCCATACTGCGGCCTAACCTATGAATTCGCTCAATGCTGACCGCTTTAAGTCCCAGTTTTTCTTCTACAATGTCCTTATTAAATTTCTTTTCCAATTCTTCATGTGTCTCATTCTTGGGTTCATAAAGACCATAGATGATTAGGTTATTTCGGCGACTCCTATTTTCTAAATCATCTACTTTGTCCCTAAGCGCCACGAAGTTTCTATCAAGGTGGGACATTTGGTCTTCTAAGTCTTTAATCTTATCGCCCAATGTGGCAAAACTAGACAGCTGTTTCTCCATTGCCTCCATTCTGTCGCTTACTGATGACAATATCTTTTCTATCTTCTCATGAGAAGATTGCATAGATGCCATGGTTTCCATTATTTTTTGTTGTCCAGCCAGTAACTCACGCAACGTATCACTTTGGGAGGGACCGGGGTTTGTTTCAATGTCGCCACAAAGTAATAAACTTTTTGCTAGGGTGAAAATATAAGTAACAACATTTAGTACAAAGTGTGGGCAAGGCAGCAGCAACAAATAAGGGTTGTCACTACGAAAACAATGCGATGGCCGGTTATCACCAACCTGAAGAACGAAGCAGAAGGGATTACTGAGCATCCCGCCGGTAGTGCTGCTGCCTGGCCCACTGGGGTGGCTCGCCGGTTCACGCCCTTTTGTAGCTTCCAAGATGGACACGTGATGTGACGTCACCGAAGATGGTCGCAATGGCCATCCTGCGGTGTGAGGACTTTTGATGCTGCTGATACCGTAGTCGGCAAGCGGCGATGGCTCCGGTCCATATCTGCGTAGCAGTTCGGCTTGCTTGATTCCAGGGAGGCAGCCGCGCTGTGATAGCCGAATTTCTTGAAGCACAGCCAAAACCTGAAGAACGAAGCAGAAGGGATTACTGAGCATCCCGCCGGTAGTGCTGCTGCCTGGCCCACTGGGGTGGCTCGCCGGTTCACGTCCTTTTGTAGCTTCCAAGATGGACACGTGATGTGACGTCACCGAAGATGGTCGCAATGGCCATCCTGCGGTGTGAGGACTTTTGATGCTGCTGATACCGTAGTCGGCAAGCGGCGATGGCTCCGGTCCATATCTGCGTAGCAGTTCGGCTTGCTTGATTCCAGGGAGGCAGCCGCGCTGTGATAGCCGAATTTCTTGAAGCACAGCCAAAACCTGAAGAACGAAGCAGAAGGGATTACTGAGCATCCCGCCGGTAGTGCTGCTGCCTGGCCCACTCATATGATGAATATATGATGAAAAGATGCGAGATGGGGGTATTTCGAGTGTTGAATAGATGAACGAACGGACACACAGACAGATGCATGGACGGACGCATGGATGGCTGCACGGACGGATGGATGGCTGCACGGACGGATGGATGCAGGGACGGACGCACGGATGGACGTGTGGACGCACGAACAGATGCACGCACGGGCGGGTGGATGGATGCATGGACGGTCACACAGACGGACGCATGGACGGACGGAAGCAAGAATGAATGAACGGACGGATGCTTCGCTCCACTCTCCATCATTCACCCCGTAGATATGCTGCCATTTTTTTATTACGATAGCAGTTATATGGACATTCTCAGCTGGATTTCACCGCCGGCGTTAGAATCGATGGGATGTACCGTATATGTATACGTATCCATATTGTCACGCACCAAGAGCTGTAGAGACAAGACAGGAACAGCGGTGCAGAAAGACACGAGCGTGTATCTTCAAACGAAGCGCTAACACACACTTCTTCGTTCTCTTTGCCCTTTTCGGATGGCTAGAGCTTGCCGGCTCACAACTCTAGGTGACATTATTCCCCCTCCCATTAGAGCATCGACGCGATGCTCATACACAAGGGGGCAGCAGGGCCCATTAAGAAAAAAAAAGGGGGGGGGGAGAAACGATACTTATAATGCACAGGGAATATGCAGGTGCAAAAAAAAAATGTTGTCTGTGGATGGTCATAAAAAAAAACATTAACACAGTTCGTTGGAGACCCAACGGACACTGTAAAAAAAAAAGAAAATGTTTGCTGCCCGGGCACAATAAGGCGAGTATCACCGCGTAAAATAAGGTTTTAGGCGGACGACATGCACAATCTTTGTTCGTGGTGAGTGGCGCTGGGTCGTTGCCGAGCCTCCGTCTGGAATAACTTCATAGTCGACCTCGTTCATCCACCGTGATACTTTGTAGGGTCCGAAGTACTTGCTCAAGAGTTTCTCACTGAGATCTCGCCGTCTAACAGGACTCCAAACCCACACTTGGTCGCCAGGTTGATAGGTGACTTGTCGATGGTGGATATTGTACCTTCGGGCGTCTTCACATTGCTGCGATCTTATGTGCACGTGAGCTAGTTGACGTGCTTCCTCTGCACGCTGAATGTAATCCTCGACATCAGGAGTTAGCAGCTCGTGCTGGTCGATGTCATAACGAATCATGGCGTCTAGAATGGTTTGCACGTCTCGCCCGTAAACGAAGCGGAAGGGTGCGAACATTGTCGTTTCCTAGGTTGCGGTGTTGTTCGCAAACGTTACGTACGGCAGAATCTCGTCCCACGTTTTATGCTGCACATCCACGTACATAGAATTCTGTCAAACTGTTACTCTAGGGGTGGTATGTGGTTGTCTTACGGTGGTTCGTGTAACTGAGCTTGAAGATGTTGTCCACAGTTTTGCCGTGAACGCTGTCCCTCGGTCAGTGATGATGAATGACGGGGCGCCGTGACGAAGCATAATGTGGTGCATGAAAAACTGGGCGACTTCAGATGCTGTACCGCGCGGCAGTGGCTTCGTCTAAGCGTAACGCGTCAAGTAATCAGTTGTGATGATGATCTACTTGTTTCCGGAGTGAGACAAAGGAAACGGTCCAAGGAGGTCCATCCCAACCTGGTCAAACGGCGTATACGCGGTGGGTCGATGGGTTGTAGGAGGCCTGCAGGCTTTACAGGTGGTGACTTGCGACGCTAACGTTCGTGGCATCCTTTCACGTAGCTGCGAGTTTTGGCCAGAAATATAGCTGTCGTATCCGGTCAAACGTCCGTGAGTACCTAAGATGACCGTATGTCGGCTCATCGTGGCAGGCTAATAGGATGTCATAACGAATGTCTTAAGGAACGGCTAGAGGACAAGATCTGCTAGCGACACCGGTGTTTTTCTTGTATAATATGCCGTGTCGTAAGCAAAATGACGGCAACGTACGGGAAAGCGGACGAGGAACAGACGTGGTGCTGCCTTCTAAACGATCCATGATGAGCCTTAACTCGGGGTCCGATCGCTGCCTACTGGGGAGGTCCGCTCCACTGAGAGTCCCCAGGAAGGCACTGTCGTCTTCTACAGCTGTATGGTCGGATTCCAGAGGTGCTAGTGATAGGGTGTCGGCGTCTTCATGCTTTCTACCCGACTTGTATACGATGGTGTGATCGAACTCCTGAAGTCGCAGACTCCAATGTGCTAATCACCCAGAGGGGTCTCGAAGGTTAGCCAACCAACATAAAGTGGGGTGATCAGTCACAAATTTAAATGGGCGCCCATAGAGATAAAGCCTGAACTTTGTAACTGCCCATATTACCGCAAGACATTCCTTCTCTGACGTTGAATAGTTGGTTTCGGCACGTGATAGAGTGCGGCTCGCGTAGGCAATCACATGTTCGGTCCCGTCTTGTGTTTGCACCAAGATAGCTCCAAGACGAATGTTGCTTGTGTCTGTGCGCGCCTCTGTGTCAGCGTCCTCATCGAAATGACCAAGTACAGGTGGGGAATACAATTGATGTCGCAGTTCTGCAAAGGCAGTCGCTTGTTTGTCAGTACACAGAAACAGGGTGTCGTCACGCGTCTGATGAGAAGCTCCACAATCTTAGAGAAGTTTCAATAAAGCGGCGATAGTATGCGCAGAGCCCCAGAAATTGTCGCAGACTTTTCTTGTCTGTCGGAGATAGAAAAGTTGCCACAGCGGCAATCTTCTCGGGATCGGGCCAAACGCCTGCAGCGCTCTCAACGTGACCCAGGAACTTCAGTTCTTTGTAGCCGAAATGACACTTCTCAGGCTTGAGGGTAAGGTCAGTGGATCGTATAGCTTCAAGAACACCCCGAAGGCAACGAAGGTGCTCATCAAACGTTCTTGAAAAGACAACGACATCATCGAGATAGACGAGGCAACTTTTCCACTTGAGGTCAGTGAGAACGGTATCCATCATTCGTTGGAATGTGGCTGGAGCGTAACAGAGGCCGAATGGGAGCACTCGGAATTCATACAAACCGTCAGGAGTTACAAAAGTCGTTTTTTTCGCGGTCACTTTCATCGACTTCAATTTGCCAATAACCACTTTTGAGGTCGATTGAGGAAAAGTACTTTGCTCGCCTCAGCCTGTCAAGAGAATCGTCCACTCGAGGCAACGGGTACACGTCTTTCTTTGTGACGTTATTCAGCTTCCTATGATCGACACAAAAGCGAAGTGTACCATACTTCTTCTTTACAAGAACCACTGTCGATGACCATGGACTACTTGGTTGCTGTATTACACCGTCTTGAAGCATTTCCTTCCCTTGCTTTGGAATCGCGCATCGTTCGGTTGGTGAAATGCGGTAAGGCTGTTGCCGTATAGGGTGCGCGTCGCCGTAGGTGATAATACAGTGTTTGGTAATCTATTTCTGACGGATTCTCAATGAACGTGCAAAACAGGCGTGGAATTCAATCAACAGATTGTTAAGCCTTCGTTTGTTTTCGTCAAAAAACGTTGGATTTAAGTCGACGCCCCGGAGAGGTGCTTCGGCATTATCGGTTGCCTCGGAAGCAAAACACTCAGTCACATTGGTTACTGGAAAGGCATAGGCGATGACAGTATCAGGGAAAAGGTGTCGGCACTCGTAGCTGAAGTTTGTAACAGGAACCTCACAGTGGCCAGCCGAGAGGTCTACTAGGCTTCGTGCAACGCAGACACGAGAAAAGAGTAGGGATCGATTGCTCTCCGCCACCATTTCACCGTGTGCTAATTTGTTACACGCCACTTGAACCCATAACACTTGAGCGCGGTGGTATCGTCACAGCATCGTGAATTACACGCAGGCATACTAGATCGTAGCTGGGATTATGCCGAGTGGCGTGACGATGTTCCCGCCAGCAGTACGAATTGGCCTGGGGTTCTAAGTCATCGTCACTTTCTTCAGGGGAGCAGCCTAGTTAATTTCCTCCTCCTCGACTAGCTTCAACACTAGCTAAGGAGGGAAGATGTTTGAGGAGGAATAAATTAACTGGCGCAGTCGACGTGGAGTGGAGAGCCCGCAGCGAGGAAGGCGCTGAAGTCCGGGAAGCCGAGAAGACGCTCACCGCTTCGGGACCTGCTGTTGCGCTGCGAGAAGCAGCATTGAAATTCGGTACGAGCCTGCCGGTCAACATTGGAGCCTGGAGTTCGGCAGCGCAAGAGCACTGCGCGTCACTGAACGAGAGCAGAGCCAAAGGTCGTCGTTGAGCGACGGACCTACCGGGGAGGTGCTGCAGGGTGCTGCTTCAGGAGCAGAGCAGCAGGGCAGTCGATGTGACAGACTGAGTCAGCGACAGAGGTGATCGGGCGGAGACATGCTGCATTAGAATTGGTCGTCGCAGCTAGCGTTGGCGACGAGGCGGACGCAGTTCCAACTGTCGAGTGCATCGGGCGACGCGTCACTGTAAGGTGAGACCTGCTTTGTGCTCTCTCGGGGTCCCCCAAATTTGTTTTTACTGAATGCACTTGCGTTCAGGCACTCTCTGGGAGATGGCGGACTCAGATAGAGATGTGATAGAAGGGGACGCCGTTAGTGAATCGGATCGCACCATAGAACTGAAGCTTGAAATTGAAGCGCTGAAGCTCAAGCTTCAGCTAGAAAAGATGAGATCGTCGCGCGCCTTATCGGAGGAACCGGAAAACCGGAACCAGCAATGCAGTATCGGACGGTACGTGAAGGAGCTAAAGGCAGTCCTTGCACCTATGCCCACTGATGAGCCTATGATTCCCGCCTCGTTCAAAAGCGTGGACGCTCTTTTTGCGGCATTGAACATACCTGCGGATACTCAGGGCACGATTCTATTGCCATTTCTAAGTGACAAGATGCGAACATTCGTTGCCAATCAATCTGAAGCGGGGGTGATGGCGTACTCAGATTTAAAATCAAGAGTTCTAAAGGAGCTGCGGAGTACTCCGAGTGAGTACCGCCGAATGTTCTTGGAAATAAAAAGAGGGGCACACGACTCTTGGAGCCAAGTGATGGCGCGCCTGGAGACCATGTTCTCCTACTATCTTAAAAGTAGAGAGGTGCAGTCGTTCGAGAGCCTTCAGGAGCTGCTGATAGCTGACAGGCTAAAACAGTTAATGCCAGATAATCTCCGCACGCTGGTAACTCAGCAGGAAGTAAAGGGTTGGTTGAGGCCCAGGGATATTACGGAAGTAGCCGCCAATTTCGAATAAAGCCTCGGCAGCGGCAGGCAGGGCAGCTACCGCAATGCAGAGCCAGGAAATTTGAATTATAGGCCCCCAGCCAAAAGTGATAATTTCCCCCCTAATTCCGTGGTGTGTTTTGGCTGCGGAAAACGGGGCCACATTATGAGAGATCGTGAGTCTTCACGTGGCACTACTGCTAAGAAAACAGAGGTTTCACGCGTAACCCCCTGAAGTGAGACGTATGTCGAGAGCTCGGCTGCACCGTTGGCGCACACTGCTTTGATTAACAATTCACTGATAGGGGACACGAGGATTGAGATTTTCGTGGGAGACAAACCCTGTTTAGCGCGCATTGATTCAGGTGCGGATATAACAGTAATACGAGCGAATGAAGTATCCGCTGAGATTTTGTGCGAGAGCAGTGGCACCATAAAGATAACAGGTGCTTTTGGACAGGGGGTTACAGCACGCCTAATGTACGTGCCTCTCGGTCTCCCACACTCATCAGATAGTGCTATGCAGCGTGTGTCATTGCTTTGTGCAGTAACTGATAAGTTAAGCACCAGTGCATCTGTACTACTTACTCCGGAGGATTATGAGTGCCTTCGTTACTGTCGCCAGGAGTTAATGGGTGATCTACAGGAGTATGAGGCGATGAGCAAGGCAGCACTGGAAGCTGTTACGGAGTGCTGTTTGCCACTTAGAAAGCCAAAGCAGGCGTCGCCATGTTCCAACCCTAGCTCTAGTGCCGTGCAGCGCACAGCGGAAAAACTACCTATCTGCGGACAGGAGGCCAACACTGAGGTTGAGGGGAACTCCTCGTTAGAAGAGAAAGCAGATGAGGGGAGGGACGCAAGTGGATTGGAGCTGCAGGCCATTAATTGCACGTCAAATGTAGAGCAAGGGCAATCGGAAAATCAGAATTCTGTGGTGCTAGATAAGACGGCGGAAAGCGAGCGGCTTGATCCGATCACTGAGAACTCTTTCGCTCAAAAGCAAAAATGCGATGAATCGCTGGCCGATGCTTGGCGGCAAGCGAGAAATGGGTCACACAGTATGGTAATCGATGGTCAGTTGCTTTATCACAAAGAGCAGTTGGATGGGAGACAATGTCTTCAATTAGTGGTACCAAAGTCGCGCCGAATGGAGGTATTAGAGTTAGCACACGACAGTCCTTGCGGTGGTCACTTTTCGGAAAAGAAAACAAAAAAGCGCATTAAGGCGTCGTTTTACTGGCCATCAATGGGATCAGATGTGAAGCACTACTGTCAGAGCTGCCACGGGTGCCAGGTGCATGCGCGGAAACTTAAAACCGACCGAGTACCAATAACACCACTGAACAGACCGCAAACACCTTTTGAGGTAATCTATATCGACTGCATAGGTCCTCTGGAGCCACCTTCTTCACGAGGTCATAAATATGCATTAAGCGTTGTTGATCTCTGTACACGATGGGCAGAGGTAATTCCACTGCGAGTATTGACAGCTAAGGCAACGTGGCAGGCGCTAATCGAGGTATTTAGTCGCTGCGGAACGCCTGAGCTCATATGCAGCGACCAGGGGACACATTTTACTGCCAGACTAACCGCAGAACTGATGGAGAGGTTGGGAGTGAAAATGAGGTTCGCGACGCCCGACCACCCGCAAAGTAATGGTATCGTAGAGCGTTGGAACGGTACTTTCAAGGGGATGCTGCGGCACGTGATTGACACTCACGGTAGAGATTGGGACCGATTCGTGCCTTGCTTGCTGTGGGCATACCGCGAGGTGGCGCACGAGATTACAGGGAAGTCACCATTCGAACTTATGTATGGGCGCACGCCACGTGGACCCCTGAGCATTCTCCGCAAATCGTGGACGGGCGAGTGGACCCCTCCGATCGGACTAAGCAAACCGGCCGCTGTATATCTGAAAGAGCTCAAACAACAGATGAGTGAGGCCGCGAAAGTAGTGGATGAGCGCAGTGGTGAAATCCAGAAACTCTATGCACAGAGGTATAACCTTCGCTCTTCACAGAAGGACTTTTTGGTAGGGGATCAGGCCCTCGTCATGCAGAGTGAGGGCGGCAGCAAACTACAGCCGAAGTGGCTAGGACCCATGGTTGTAAAAGAGAGAACTCGGGCAGACAGTTACGTTATAGTGGACGCAGCAGGGGCCGAGAGGTTAGTCCATGCTAATAAGCTCCGTCAATATTACGCGCGCGCCAATAACGTTGCCGTGGTATTCGAGGCCAACGCCGAGTTCGGAAACATCGAGATGGCACCACAGGCTATCAGCTCTTGCGAACAAATTTGCGTGACCTCACTGGCAAATGACCTGAGTTCGGGACAAAGCGAAGAACTCAATGCAATTCTTAAGGAATGCAGAGAGGTTATGTCGGAACGGCCTGGCCGAAGTAGACTGGGCGAGCACAAAATCATATTATCACCCGGCACTAAGCAAACACGACCATATATGTACAAAGTACCAATGGCTTTAAGAGCGGAGGTTCGGGCTTGGACTCGGGCAGTCGCCTGAGGCTGCAATAAAGCGTCTCTCCACCAGACTACGGCTCTTCTTTGGCGCTGCCACCGTGCACACGAGTCATCGAGGGGACCCATTCCGAACCTGAAACATCTTCCCTCCTTAGCTAGTGTTGAAGCTAGTCGAGGAGGAGGAAATTAACTAGCCTGTTTTTCACTTTTTATAAAGAAATTCCGTACCCGTGTAAACTGAAGCACAGACTTTGCGACCGTCGAGCAGCACTGGAATGTCTAATGAAATCTTTGCGGAACCAGCTGGTGTCGTCGTCGTCGGGAAATCGTCAGTTTGCGGAAGCGTCGGTAGGAGGCTTTGAGCTTGTCCAGCATGAGCGGCCTCGCCCCCGAAGGTCGCTGTGGTTAGTTTTCCCGCGGCGTGACTGGGTGACCGACCCTGCGCCACGCTCGAATAGGTACGGCGATTAGGAGAAAATCGCCGCGGTGACAGGGAGCGTGACTGGTGCAAGGATGACGAAGCTCCGCGCTGCTGAGCCACATACTTTTCAATTTCAGGGGGCCGCTGACCGAATCTGGGTGGCGGTGAGTTCGTCGAAAATCCGCGTCCAAGTTGTTGGTGAGAACACTGTCGGTACAGATGCCCAGCTTCGCCACAATGGAAGCAGAGAGGACGTAGATATGGCGCACCCACCGAGAAGCTGATCTTTAACCCCGCACATGAGGTACCGTACCTTCTTTTCTTGTGGCATGCCGGGGTCAGCTCGGTGGAAAAGACGCGTCATGTCCTCGACATACATCACAACCCCTTCGTTCGGCATTTGCATGCGGGACTGCAGATCGCGCTCTGCTCTCTCCCGATGGCCAGGGTTGGCATATGTCCCAAGAAGTCGGCGTTTGAAGTCTTCCCATGATTTAAGAATACCTGCCCGGTTCTCATACCATACAGGTGCGCCGTCCAAAAGACTGAAATAGACGTGCCGCAGTTTGTCTGCGTCGCCCCACTGGTTGTGCACGGCAACGAACTCGTAATGAACAAGCCAATCTTCGACATCCTCAAGTGCAGAGCCATGAAATGGATTTGGCGTTCGCGGTGTGAGTAAGGTGCAATGAAGCGGCGTTGTGCCGTTCGGACCGATATGGTTGGTGTCGGTAGGGCTGGTGGAAGGTACCATGTTGTTTGCGAGCAGTCCAAACTCAGGGAATTTCCCCTCGAATTCTTCTGCTGGCGCGGTGCAAAGGAGTGACTACCAGTACGACGCTTGAGTTTTTGCTATGTGCGGTACGGTGCATAGATTGTCCAGCACCTTCAGCAGTTTGTCGCGCACCAAGAGCCGTAGAAACAAGACAGGAACAGCGTGGCAGAAACACACGAGCGTGTACTTCAAACGAAGCGCTAACACACACTTCTTCTTCGTTATCTTTGCCCTTTTCAGTTGACTAGGGCTTGCCGGCTAGCAACTCTAGGTGGCAATATATACAAAAACGCAAGAAATAAAAAATCTAGGAAAATTTGGCTCCGTATCTGCATGTTAATCTGCAAATGTCGTCGAAAGACGATAGTCTTGCGTGTGGAGAGAATGAACAAAACATTTGTTTGATGTTCTGCGCAAGAAATCGGTGAATGGTATTCTGGAGGCACTGCGTTAGATTGCCTTGGGCGTGCAGTGGAGGTGAACGTCCGCATTAAATCACGTCACACGTGAGACATGAGCGCTATCTGGCAGTTTTCTTGGAAAACGAAGCGCGTGGCTCTGAGACGGGCGAGGGGAAAAGGTGTAGAAGGCAAGGTGACGGGTAGGTGCCACCACCGTGTCGTCTTAACAAAGCGTTGGAAACATTCGCCTTTCCGTGCAAGCGTTGCATCATCAGCGCAGCGTGATAAGCGCTACATTCCTTAGTTACTTATGTATGCCTTTTCTAGTAGAAGACGCACATACAGAATATATACGTGTGTTTAAGGTGCCTCAGATATGCGTAATAATTGCTTTTTAATTGAGAATCGCACTAGTATGAATGCTAAATCTTGAGCAACATTGGTGGGCGCTGCGGATGGAGTCGGTCGTTTGGAGTATCGGCTGGTCCGTTCAGAGTACCCGGTACCGTTAAGCGTGGACAAACAGACAAGTGTGCCGACAGACAGACAGACAGACAGACAGACCGAAATTTTTGACGTCAAAGGTCCCCGAGAAAGACTATCGTCTTTAAAGTACTATCGTCTTTCTTGGGGACCTATCGTCTTAAAAAAAAAAAAAAACTACAGCGCGCGAAATCGAACGTGGGACCTCCCCGTCGTGAATGCGAGGCGTTAACCCCTGAACCACCGAGATTTTTTTTTCTTTATTGCCTTCTTGACTACAGGTCAAGCTAATATGACAATCACTATCACACTTGTTTCATGCGTGACAACGCGTCAAACAAAGATATTACATCTTCCTTACAGTCGGTAGTCTTATACACATCTCGCACTTTCATAACAGCTTCTACGAAACACTCATTAACGGATAGAACTCTCACATCACAGTGTCTGTACGATAGCATACTACGCCAAACCGAATGAAGACCAAGTACAAATATAACATCTAAATTTTGCACAGAACTATCACAAGGCAAAAAACGAATTCCATATGAAGTAAGAGGTAAATCTTTTTTTAAAGTCCTCTGTAAAATGTCCCAAAAGAAAATAGCGTTCTTACAATCAATAAACACATGTTCAATGGTCTCAGGTTTGTTACACAGGAGACAGCTGCTTCCCCATGGTACATACATCCCTCTCTCTTCAAGCCACGTTTTTACTGGCAAGGTTCCCGTATGAAGTTTAAAAAAGAAGGTTTTCACATTGGGTGGTATACACATGTTTTTCACTCGCTTTAGCACGTCATGACCATATGATTTTTCATACCTTGAACGGTACAGGGGCACAGGAAAAACATTCTGTATTAGGTCTTTCATAAGGTGCTTTCTTTTCACATTAGTTAGGTAATCTATCGAAAACCTCGCCCTTAAGAAACGATATGAGAACACAACTTCGCGCAAGAACGGTGACAAGGTGTGTCGTTCTCGCCTGTCTGAAGATACAAAGAAGTCAGGCATGTGGTGTAACAGCGTTGTTTGAAATAAAGAACGTAAAAAAGAGTCTCTCTGGTCTCTAATGAGCAGGAAACGTGATATTACTTGGTTAAGAAACAGATGGCACAGAGACAGCCCTCCTTGCTTAACTCGCCGAAACAAGTTCGTTCTAGATGTTCTCTCCCACGTAGAGCTCCAGATGAACGTTGCGAATATCCTGTGGACTTTGTGAATGGTTTTACGCTTACAGCTAAGTACTTGCAAAAGGTACATAATTTTAGCAGCCAGAAACACGTTGCATACAGCTGACCGAGAGAAAATTGATAAGCCACGACCGCCCCATCCTTCGGCGGTCGCGCGCAGTTCTTCAGCCTTTTCAAGCCAAAATGCTTCACTGTCTTGATACCTGTCCAATGGTACCCCTAGGTAACGACTAGGCGTCGTGAGCCACTGAATATTTCCAAAGGAACTGGGCGTAAGGTCCCAATTACCATGCCATAAACCAATGCTTTTTTCTTTGTTCATTAAACTTCCACTCGTGTCACAAAACCTTTGAGTGATTTTTAATAACGAAGTGACACTCTCTCTATCAACTGCAAAAAAGGCAATATCGTCGGCGTATGCCAAAACACGCACTTCACATGACTGCAACCTGAAACCATTAATCCCTGCATGGTGAATCACTTTCTGACACAATGGTTCCAAAAATAGAGCGAAGAGCAAAGGACTTAAAGGACACCCCTGGCGCACGGAGGAAAGTACTTGTATGCGCTGTGAGAGTTCTCTATTTACAATTAAAATTGTGGTTGAATTTTTGTATGCCAATTTAATACCTTTACATATGATCGCACCAAGACCAACGTACTCAGCTAGCATGAAGAGTATATTGTGTGGAACCATGTCGAAAGCCTTGGCTAGATCAATTTGCAACATAGCTACTTTTAGAAGCGCAGCGTCACAATACTCCAGAATGCTCCTGGCAACATGAATATTCGTGAATATGCTCCTACGCTTGATGCCGCAAGTCTGATGTGACCCGACCAACTTGTATATAACTCCTTGCAACCTCCTAGCCAGAACTTTCATAAACACCTTATAATCTACGTTTGTTAGCGTGATTGGCCTGTATCCTGTCACTTTGCGTAAAACATGTTGCTCTTTCCCTTTAGGAATCAGCACGATGTGTGCTCGATTAAACGATGGAGGCACAGTTCCGCGATCTAAAGACTCTGAAAAAACCTCATGCAATGCGGCGGCCATATCCTCCTTGAACGCCTTGTAAAAGGCGGCATTAATGCCATCTGGACCAGGTGATTTGCCCATGCCGAGATCATCGATAGCCTTCTCAATTTCCCCTATACTAATAGACATTTCCAATAAATTTGTGTCCTCAGCATTAAGTGTCGGCATTTCTATCAAGAACTCATCTACAAAACCCGGCTCCTTTGGTTCGCGATAAGCAAACAAGTCCTGATAATAGTTTTCAAAAGCTTTCATAATATCTTTATGTTCTTTCAATATTTTACCATTCCATTCTATCTCTAGTATGTCGTGAGCTCGAGCATATGCCTTTTCATCTGACAAGGCTCGCTTTGTCGGGGCTTCACCCACGAGGTATCTCTCAGCTCTTGCTCGTATAATTGCACCTTTATATTTATCTTCTTCAAGACATTCAATTTTGTTTTTGACAACCTGCAGTTGATGTGTGAATAAGCCCGGGTTTTCTGCTTCAATATTCACCAAATCATTTAGCTCTGCCCTTAGCTCACGTCCCTCTTTTCGAGCTTGACACTGCATGTAGCAACCATACTCTATTGCATTCATTTTTATCTTTTGCTTAAATAATTCCCATTTTTCCGTGGCACTCCTTTGTGCGTTTTTGAAAAAATTCTCGATTTCCTTTTTTGTCTTATCTACAAACCCTTCGTGCGTAATTATCTTAGTATTCAGTTTCCATGTTTCCCATACAACCTTCTTTTTGCACTTTCTACCTATCTCAAACAAAACTAAGCAATGATCACTGAAGGAAACAGCATAAACGTCATAGTTCTGACATAAAGGTACTATCTCAGAACAAACATATGCTCGATCTAGTCGTGCGTGACTCGAACCTTGAAAATGTGTGAAGCGCTGGCGACTGCCGCCCATCGCAAACAGAGCTAAGTCATGTAAAAAGTACTTATTAAGGCTGTCTCTAAGCAAACCAACGCTTTCATCACCTAATTTAGCAGTATACGTGCAATCTTCTTGGGTCAAAACACAATTGAAGTCACCCAACAGAATCACACATTTCTGACATTCAAAGTACGCTTGCATTTCCCGAAAAAACAAACATCTGTCTCTCGAATTTGTAGGTGCGTATACACAGATAACTCTAAATTTAGTGTTCCCGTAACAAAAGTCACACAAAACAAAACGCCCATGTAGGCAACTTTTGACCTCTTCCACTACAATATACCAAGAGAGTTCTTGACAAAAATAATACATCCGGCTGATGCTCCCACTGCATAGCTCACACACGCATTGTACCGCAATGAAAATTCTGCTACCAAGCCATCAGTCGCGTCCTCAGTACTAACTTTAGTCTCCTGGACCGCGAGCAAGTCAAGGTCTTTTTCTTGCATCAAGCGTTTCAACTGGTACTGTTTGCGACGCGTTCCTAGACCACGTACATTCAGCGTACCAATGCGTAAAGGCGCAGTCATGCTAGCCATGTTGATGACAAAGATGGAAACTACAATGCTGCGCTTACCGTGTCTCGTATACCGTGCAGTGCGAAAACCGGGGTCTTACGCGTCTAGATCCTGTCCCCGAACCGGCGACGATGACGCCGACCGGGTTTCGAGGGCATATTTTTTACTCTTAGCGCCCATGACGCGATGCCACAGATGGTCCGGGCGTTTCAGGTTGCGTTCCGTGCTCTCCACTCGGTAACGCTTGCCGCGTCCCGTGGTCGCTTCCGGAGACTTTGTGCTGGCTTCTGGCGTAGCGATCTCGCCACTGGTACCCATATCTTCCTCCATCGATTCTTGAATGTCCTGCTAGCCGCCTGTTGCGGCCAACTCCTCGGATTCTTTCGTTGAGTCTTTGCCATCTTGCGTTGTCGCGTCGGCTGTCTCTTCTCCAGTTGCCTGAACCGCGGCGTCGGGTCCCACGGCGTTGCTGCCAGGGGCCAACTTCTCAGCCTCTTCGGCGTCCATTAGATTATCTTGGGCGTCGTCTGTTGGCAGCACGGTCTTCGTAACTCTGGCATAACTCCTGACGCAATCTTGACTTTCATGACCAAACGCTCGGCATACACCACAGCGGGGAGTCTGGCAGTCTCGTCGTATATGTCCTTGCATGTGACACCTTAGGCAAAGCGGTGCCCGACCCGGGGCCACAAGAAGGACGGTGCCCCCTCCAATCTTAAAAAGGTGCGGCAAGTCTTCTAGCACCACACCTTCCTTCAGTTTCAGTCGCACCACCCTCGTCGTCGATATCGCGTGTTCAAAGCCCGCGACGGTCCAGTTGTCGTTGGAAACCTCCAGAACTTCACCAAACTCACCTAACGCTTGTCGAATGCTCTCATTCGAGACCGCAAAGTCAACCCAGTGGATTTTCACGGTTACATCATGTTGGATAGGGTCGATGATAGTGCAGAAGCCACCCTTGACTCGGAGTCCACCTGTTTTGAGTAATGCATCTTTGTCATCCTTGCTTCGCATCTTCGCCAGCCAGATGTGATTCATCTGGAAGGCTCCAATGCCAGTGATCGCCTTGATGAGTCCCACTTCTTCCAACGGGGCCCGAAAGTCTTCCAACCGGTATGGTCTTTTTTCCAAATCCCCGTGCAGAAACACACACTCTTCCATACTGTCACCCGACGGCAATGTAGGCAACAAAAACCGGTAATCCGATGGAGCAGAAGGGAACCTAACACCGCGGCCAGCAACGGCCGCCGAAGCACCTCGCACGGAGCGAGCCATCACACGTCCGTCTCCCACCGAAGCCGAACGCGGAGTGCCACTGAACCACCGAGAGGTACCTCCTTCAACGTTCAAATGGGAAGCTAATCATGTCTACAATTTACCGCTGTTGGCGGGCATCTGGGGGGGGGGGGGGGGCTATCGTGTTTTCAGCATTATCTGCAAGATGGCGCAATGAGCACGCGGCGGCTAAGGTCCCTAGATGAAACAAAGGTAGCGACACCCTCCCTTTTCCTCCTCGCTTATTTGCCTGAAGCGCCCCCAAGAAGGGTCAAAGCGTGCATAAAAAAGCGAACGTTTGTGTTCAGTTACTACGGCGGATAGAAACAATTATACCAAATGAGAAGTAAATGAGACCTAGGATAAAAGGCTACTTAGTTGAAAATAAGCGGTACAACATAAGAAGAAGCGTGATGTGTGTTACCCAACTGGCAACGTTGTGCAAGTTCTATATTTCACACCATTAGCCATGGTGTCTCGCATCGTACGTCGTAGTTCGTCCAGTTCTCCGAATGTGTTTTGCTCGTGCATGTGATGTGGCACAGTTAACGTTCTTTTTGCTGGATCCTGTATCCCTGACTTACCACAGGGCAGCACTTTGTTGTGACGTTGTGACGAGTGATCATAGCCGCTTGTGAGCACACAGGGAAAAACCGCGGCCAGTCTGGAACGAACGCTTGACTAGCAGCACTGCGATTACAGCTTTTTCTGAAAAAATACGTCCACTTTCGCAATCAGGATGCCAGGTAATCGTGGTGCATGTTATATTATCTGGGTGACTATGAAAGAGACTGCGGCACCACAATGCGGGTGCACGCAACTTAACGACAAGTTAGGGTTCTACGAGTGGGGTGTCCCGGCACTACAGCGTGCGCGTACAGAGACGTTTGTGAGTGACGCCAACAGACACGCACGTTGTACCCTTTGTGACTCATCGCCGCATTCACTGTCCCGAAGTGATGAACTTTGCGACGATGTCGTCGCCCCACCATCAGCGGCAAGTAGCAGAAATGTGCTGGAATACTGAACGATGGGCATTAGAAAAGCGTGATAGTGAGCGCGGCTTTTCCAGCAAACTCGCTGTAGCACTGGTCTTCCCGCATGTTAACCAAATGCTGGCGCACCACTAGCGCTTCTCTGTTGTGCACGGGATTGTGCCGTTTGTAACCGTCATTGTTAACTCGCTCGACAGAGTGGCTACATTCCCGCACACCCGAATACTTTACAGAGTGCACCCGAGCCAGTACGGGCTGTAATTTCAGTCAGAAGCACCGACCAGCACTTCGCCCTCACCTCACCTCCAGCATGCACCCCCACCCTATGCCACCCCTTAGAAAGCGATGGAAGGATCTTGCCAAGGTTCCTTGTTTTAACTAGGGACCTTAGATCTTGCTGCCCTGCCCGCAGTGGAACAATAATATTTAGAATTCCAGTGTAATTTCTTGAGCACTTATTACCATTTAGTGAATATAATCTTAGAGACAGCCCCATAGCTAAACCTTTTTCCACAAAGGTATATGCCCACTTTTTTGGTTAATACTTTAAGCAGCTGTGCAGTGTTCAGCTGTTTCCCGTGATATTCAAAGTACAATGTAGCTGTGGTAACATGTGGGGCTAATTTCAAAGCAAACCAAAAGCTTGACAAGTAGTTGAGCAACCCCCGAATAACAATAAAGTAAAAAATGTTACTGTAACGTTAACAGACAGCTAGAGATGACAGACGAAGTGTCGAATGCTGCTGTTCTGGTGGAAATTGTGAAAAAAAACTGCAGATGGGTACGGCTAAGGCGCCCAGATAAAACAAAGTTGCTTAAATAGGAACCTTAGGCGACACATGTAACTGGTAGGGATGATAACTGATACACATACACAAATATAGAATGAGCGGTTATGAAATTATTAAACGTGGAAGTGCACGCTCAATTGAGGGGACGCAAGCAGCGTCAACACAAGAACGCTGGAAGGGGCGTTCGTTCTGCAAAGGACAAAAATAGTGCGCTGATGCATCAATAGATGCACTGAGCTACGTACAACGGCACTATTTCAACATCCTATGTAAATCAGGACACTGGAATGTTAAAGGAACAATGAGGCACAATGTTGACTACAAATATTTATTCTTGTTACTTCGTTACAATCTCTGGCAACATTTTCATAGCAGGCACCTATGAATAAACAAGCATGTCCTGGGCTGTTGCAAAGGCACGCAAACCACACCAAGACATTTCATTTGTCAGTAAACAATAAAACTATGAAGAAAATTGCAGCATGTGACATTCAATGCAGAACATTGCTTGACCATTGTCTGAACAACAGGTACCAGAGGAAGACTCACCGTTACATTTTTTTTCAACATGAACATGCGTGCTTTGAAACATACAATGAATGGCCTAGCAACACACTGTACTGACAATTTGCACAGACACGAATGCCTTAATGGCATGAACAAAGGTGAACATGCAAACCAATTTCCACTGCAGCTTGTTGTCATATACATGAGGTGTATAACAGCAAGATTCACTGAGTAACTTTCGGATCAATATTTATGTGTTTTCAAATATACAGGTGATGACACAGTAGAGCATTGCACTAACCATTTCCGCAGACTTCCATACAAATGTCAGCATGTGATCATGAAAGTTAAACAATGCACACTACATCCACAGACGTGTTACAATACAGTTTGTGATGTCACATGACGTACTAGTGAAAGGCGCATTCAATAATTCTTGCAAAAATGACCTGTGTGATTTGAGATGTCTAGTAAAACACTGGAGTAACAATTTCCACAAACTTATACACGAATGTCTGCATGGCAGGAACACTTCAACGGTGTATGTAAACTGCAGATAAGTTGTTGCCACGTTGTGCGTATGCCTAGAGGACAGTATGGTGAAGTGACGTTTGGAAAAAAACTGATATTTCCAAAGTGACGGGAAGTTGCATTGTAACAGTTAGCTACCGTTTCCACTAGCTATACAAGTGCCCTGTGGCATAAACGTAGCAGTACAGTTTATATATCCACACATTACCGCAAAACCTTGGTCGTACGTTACATAACAGATAAGAGACAGGCATGTTCATCATTGCTTGGAGGAGTAACTAGACTGTTTGAACAAGTATTCAATGGACACTTTGCACTTACGATTTGCACAAGTGATGGTAATGCCTTCATGGTGCAAATGAAATGAAACATTACCTTGTGTAAAGAGATGTTCCTAAGGTGCCTCTCGTTCATTTGTCGTGCGAGCTTATAGGAAGGTAAATTGGGCATTGTGTGTATATGTGTGTTTTGAAGAGGATGCAATGAGTACATGAAAACATTGCACGAAAAATTTTCGCATTGTACATGACTGCATCCATGGCAGAAGATGGAAAGGTACAGGTTATTTCTATCGTGCTCATCTATGTGACTTGCTGTCACGTTACATTGTAAACTACAGAAGGATACCTTAAGAGTTGTCCCGTGCCGGAAGCATGTTCTAAAACGATGAAAAATACAGCAATCACATACCAAAACAGGTTGTGCTTTGGTCCTTATACTTGCGCTTACTTGAATGGCATGGTACACGTGGGATAGTGCTGTGAACCTAGGCAGCACAAAATTTTATAAGGAATGTAAATCTAGTCAGGATGTTGTCAACAAGTTGACAATGGCAGCATTAAGGAACTCGGACAGTATGGCTCTTGGTACTTCAGTTTCTCAAGCACGCACGACGTGCAAGATGGGAAGATTTTGACAAGGCTATTGAAGGTGCGCAGGCAGCTAGATAGAATAAAAATGCGTTCTCCAAGGAGCTCTCCTGGCACGCACGCCACATTGGCTACAAGGGCGCTTTCTACACTGCCATTTTTTAAGGAAGGTTGGCCACTGCAGCTCTCATTCCTACACTTTTACTTCCACATTTATTGTCGATTTGCACGCTTAGAGCCAATGTCTCTTTCCTTACTTGTATGTGCATCCTTGCGGAGAAGAACACGGAAAGAATAGCCTCCAATACATTATGACAGTGTGGAAACAAGGTATTACACGATATCGCACTTTTAACAGCAATTTTGGTGGCTGATACAGGAACATGATTATGGATATGCTGCTCTTTATTTTTTTGAAAGTGAGACTCCGCTACCTTTAGAACTTCTACAACTGCTTCAGAAGCTACACACAACGCTAACTTTTCTTTGTACGATTTCAGCTGTGTGAGTCGCGGAACGTCTTTGTTCCCTGTCATGGCACTTACACAAGCATCACAGTCTTTTACTAACTTCTTAGCACTGTGAACAACATACCCTGCGAAGTACAAAAATGACTCGTGCTCCAACATATTCATGTCATGAATGTCAGCAGGAAATCTGTTTGTATGGTGCTGTCTTCATTGTCTGAGCTCAAACCAGCAAGTAAAAAGCCACCGTCCTTAGTGTAGCTGCCATCAGCACTAGCGTGTAGAAACTGTGCTAGCGTTGCGGAACGCAACGCGCACTTAAATTCATATAACCTGGGAATCGGATGCTTAGCTCTAAGAGTAGAGAAGAAATTTTCCAGCGCATCTTGACAAAATCTGCTAAGGAACTGAAAGCGGAATTTGCAAAATGATAGGAAATACTCCTGCAGCTCAAGTACAGAGAGCGTACTGAGAATAGCCCCTGTCTGCACAGGCTTCCATGGGGCATTTTTGACGGTGCCGATAGAGAGCCCTTCAAAAAGTACAACAAAATTCTTGAGAAAGTCAATACTTGCCTGCCTCTCTGTCTCAATAACTTTACTCAAGGCAAGTTTGGTTGTTCGTGATGTCATGATGCGGAACCACTTGGCCACAGTTTCAATAAACCAAGCAGTGGCAAGCGCGGACTTCTCTAGCATGCCCTTCTCAACAAGGATGCGCAGTGCAGCCCCAGTATCCACATTGAAAAGACTGTAAGCAGGGCCCACCTTCATTTTTTCGTAATGACCAGGGTCAACACAAGTTTGTTTTAGGTGCGGAGCCAATTTGAAGTCTCCTTTACTGTCAATTTCAATGAGTTTTTTTATTGGTTCAATGAGAACCGCATTTGTGGAGAGACCAGCTTTTACAACAATGTCATCAGGAAGATACAAAGTTTGGCCCCTGGTGAGGTGATTGCGCAGATTTTTCAACAGGTGAGGGGCATCTGCTATAAACCATAGCTTCCGATTCGAATCGCAGGGGTGTGTAGCACTGCAATTTGGCCGACTGTGCTTGCCGACTCTGACAAGAAATAACCTCCATAGAGCCTGATTGCCACCACCCATATCTGAAACAACAGCATCTATTTTAAGGCCAATGTCTTCACATGCTCTTATCATTTTCAAGAGTTCTTGCTTGACAGAGAGTGCATGAAAACAATTTCCAGTCAAATGGTACCCAATGACCTGCTTCCACCTGGTAGTAACACCACCCAGCATAAATACGAGGCCATGGGTAGCCAAGGTGTCTGCAGGGAGGCTGCCATCTGCCAAGGGAATCGTAGGTCTGCCCAGTACTGCGTCAGCCGAAGGATCATATATGAGGCTTGGGGTGATCTGCATCTCATCCATCATGAGGCACGCATGGCGCTCGTACTCTGTCATGCAGTTGACCTGCGCATGATTGGAAGATACGAATAACTAACATGAAAGGTTAGGCAGGAAATAAAAGAAGTGTTAGTGTTTAAGTACATTACGTCGCACAAGTAGGCTGCAATAAGGTGCCATAACGTAAACAGCCCCACAGTCAAAGGTAATCATTCCGTTAACGTTAAGGTCACCTCCATAGAAGCACTGCCCAACCAAGCATCCATTTGAATGAGGTCGACCAATGTAATGAAATAACGGCTTATCATGACACAAACACATGAGCCGTCGAAAGATACCACTGAGAGCTTGCAATGCGCAAAAGCGTCGTCAGGAATATGCATGTTCAGTCAATCAGTGATGATTCGTGGTTTTGGCGCAGCGCACCGATTCGGTACGCTTGTCACAACCAGAACGTGCAATGAACACTTACGTTATTTTATATAACAACACACTTTATCTGGCCAATATCTCGCGCTACCTTACACTATAAACTATAAGCTTCCTATCACAAAACTCTCTTGCATCCTGTCATGATCAGGCAACTATCAAATGGATGTTTGATGGCTTAGATTGTATTGTAGTGTCCTGCAAGGCCTAGGTTGTTATTAGATGGGTTGCAGCT
Source organism: Rhipicephalus microplus (assembly GCF_013339725.1). Classification (NCBI taxonomy): domain Eukaryota; kingdom Metazoa; phylum Arthropoda; class Arachnida; order Ixodida; family Ixodidae; genus Rhipicephalus; species Rhipicephalus microplus. Next base: position 87,689,960 of record NC_051169.1, on the reverse strand, counting down.
AAAATGACAACTCTATGCTATCTAACTTCCATTCAGGCAACCATGAAGTGCTAACCATTTTTCGACAACACCGTGATTGTATTATGAGGCATGCCAGCATAAGTACAGAAAATACAAACAAAAATTTAAAATATCGGAACTTCCATAGTGCTGCAAAATGGACAAATTCGTTATGATTACCTTAACAGCGAGAGAGTCCATAATGTCCACCAGCAGCCCTGGACGAAACTTGCAGTGCCCGATGTGACGTTGAAGTGTACGCTGTGAAGGCAATGGCTGGCCGAGCTCCTTGACCATATCATAGCCCCTCTAGCCGCAGGATAGGCGAATCTTCAGTGCTTTGGTCAATGTTTCCTTGGACCACACTGTGCCTCTTGGTGAACGATGCAAGCTGGTGAACTGGTCTTCATTTATGTACGAAGACAGGTGAAGCATAAGTTTCTTGTGCTCCCGCTCTTTCACCCTCGCCTTAGCCTTCGCAATAGTCAGCTGTCGTTCCAGAGCGTTTATTCTGGCCAACAGAGCTGCATGTGAGGCTGTACCTGCAAGTAAAGGATGTATACTTAAATAAAAAACAATGACATCTGGGTTATTCTACGTGAAACGTCCAAGTCATTTCAGCTACCATCTCAAATGTATTTAAAAAATAGTACAGATCTGTTGAACTGAAAACAGTCTGCTGCTAGATTCTCTTGGAGGAAATCTCTTTTTTTTATCGCGTGGGAATCCTTCCGAATTTAGGAGAGTATCGTCGGAGTGTTGTTTACGAAAATAATTTATGGCGAGAGTATTGCATCTCGTTGCAATACCAAGTTTAGTCTACATATTAAGGAAAGGCGTTTGTGTAAAGCAGGGGTCTCAAACTCACCTCAGCCAGCGAGCTGAAGACACTACATTGAGTACTGCAAGGGCAGGCGCAGTGTGAACTAGTGGGCGAGGGGATCGGTGGGTGCGTTTGAACAATATGACAGCTATAGTTGCCTTTTGAAAGAGCGGTTTCCCCATATCACATATGTGTCTAATTTACGAAGGGTATTTAGAGTCAGGGTTCGAGAAATAACGATACCTATCTTCGTAATGACTGAAATCGACGCCAATTCTTGAATGAAGAGTTTTCGTTCCACGACCATGTTTCAACGTGTGATGGCCTAATGGACTGCGTCACGAAAAGAATGCTTGAGGCCGGCCATGTCTGTGGAGCTCATGATTACACCTATTAAGAAAATGAAAAAAAAAAAGAAATACGGGACGAAGACAGTCCTCTGCAGGCTGCAGTCAGCTTGTTTCAGACCCATGGAGCGAGTTCGCAGCTTAACAATACATATTATTGCTTTTTTAACACGAAAGAGTTATATACTGGGGTCCACCAAGCCAAGTTCAAGCAAAAGTTCAACATCGCTGCAGCGAAATTCAAGCACCCTTAGAGCAAATGCTGTGTCTTTATACAGCAATAAATAAGCATGGCGCCGATCAGCTTAGCTGTGTATCGACATTGCGTAGATTAGTGCAAGCTTCGAGCCGTTTTTTAAAAAAAGCTCTTCCATTCAGTTCCACGCCGTCATGGAATTCGTGAAGCGTGTATACATCTGTAGCTTCATATGGACAGTGATAGCTAAAACAATCACGGCAATGAATAAATTTATTTTCGCAACGAAACGTAAACAAATTCCCTGCGCATAAACTGCAGCGTTACGAGTTTCAAGTAATTGGAAGCTTCAAAATACCTGACGCTTCACCTAAGCACATGCAGTGTGAATGCGCTTCCTTAAATAGCACTGCAAGTGCATCACATGGTATCATAAATGCGAGTAAGTTGCATAACTTAGGTCTGCTTCAAAAGACAACGGTGCGTCAGCTTAGCTGTACAGTGAAATTACAATAAAGTACTAGCAGCCGATACAGTTTAAGCAGGTCTACCTTTTTCAGTATTCTTTGTTTACAACCATTATGTGTGTAGCAACGAACTCCAAGTGGCCCAGCTGTGCATGCGCACAATCACTGCAGTGTTTTTTTCTTTTTCGTTGTGGAACTACGCAAGCCAATTTCATGGTCATGAGGAGATACTTCCACTAGGATGATGCATTTACGAACATACAAAATAAAGTGCTAATAAAAAAACTTAAAACCGTGTAGTGCGAGTACACAACTCTTTTTTTATGCAGCAAGTTGAGTTGGTTTCTATAGCCCCGTAGTAAAATTGTGCAATAGTGGGACTAAACTTCAAAAATTGTTTTCTCCACTAAAAGAAAAAAAAATTGTTACGTGCATGATGCAATAAACATACACCTGCTTACTTAGTATACTGCACGCAGAACTCTGTTGCACAATGTCCAGAGTACCTTGGCCAACCACTTCTGCTTCAATTGAAAGGTGGGGCGTATCCTCTGGGGACATTTCTACAAGATAGAAGCCACCCATCTCGGTTAATTACAAGCATTACTTCCACGTCTACATCATGAATGTCACCGCAATCGTACCTTGAGTATCACTCTCATGAGATCCGTGAAAGTAGCAATGGTCATGTCCTATTGAGCTGCTGTCAATGCTCATGCCATTTCCTGAAAATGTCGTTCATAAATGAGCAGACACTATAAAATCAAACGAGACAAGGGTAGTACAATTGATTGAAATGCCGTTTTATTCAACCATTCTAGCAGCTGCTTTCACTTAAACCGCTCCAAAGAAGTCGACGCTTTGTTAACAAACTTTGAAGTCTCCTTATACGCCAACCTAGCAAATTCACTGCACTCATTGTATTAGTGTTTCAATGTTTATTGTCACAGAGTTCCTCAACTCCGGCATCTGAACACAAATCTAGCGTGTATGCCACACTGATGGGATGCCTGATGAATACGTGAGACACAACATTGCTTCGAGTCTTACGCGTATGCTTTCATGTACACGTAATCACAATCAATGGACACATTCCTTTTTACTGTGTGCACGTAACATTTGTCGCTACAAATATCGAAAAGGGCGCATCGATTGCACAAACCAGAGGCCATGTTCAGCTGTGCAAATTAAGGCAGGGCAGTTGAAGTTCATGCAACAGTGCACGTAATATTGCTGCAAGATTTAAACATGCACAAAAGGAAAACAAAATGCATTGGATTTTGTTGCATGGCCTCCAACTGCTACCACGTGGATTGCATGCAACAATGCGTACATGTGTTTTATTTGTGCACCAAAATGCATTTCTAACTTGGTGAAATGAAGCGCTATAAACGGACCAACAAAAAGAGAGACACAGAGGAGAAATGACTGCATTTTCAACTGCTTGCAGTAGCAAGGAGCGCACAACCCTTAAATGCTGTTTGCTGCCAAGCGGCTGTCATTTTGAAACTCCGAATCCGTAATGCGTCATTTCAGCAATGGTGGCTTCAGCTTAAGACAATCAGTTTTCGATTAGGGGACGTCCGAAGCACTCAATTACTCGATGGCCCCAACGGGCAATGCACAAAACAACCAACACGGAGGGCCAGGTGCCCCAAGCACCGCAGTGGTCTCAGCGGCTCACAAAGCTTCGATGCGGTCGCTAACCCCTGTCGTCACTTACACATGACAACATTAACGCAACTGATCATGCGGTGTGCTTCATACGTGCGTACATCTTTAATGAGTCCCTTTGCTGCAGCCCCAGAAAGTTATATTGTAAAATTATGCGTAACGCATAAAGCATGCGACTTTTCCCTCATTAATGCATGCGAGTCCGTAAGAAATACACCAGGTTATTTCGAACAAAGTGATTAGCTCTTGCAAGTGATTCCTTGTAACGTATTGATGACATAAATAACGTTAAAACTGAATTTTCTCTCTCTCCGTACATGTTGATTTTTTTCACAGTCTATCGATTTCTTGCGAATGCAGAATGTTCTTTAATTCAAACGTGAAGACAAAACGTTCCTGTGCCGGCGTTACCACTCACAAATAAAGTGGGGGTAGGGGGGGGGGGGTTGGGATGGTATGCTGGCAGTGCAAACTAGCAATCTTGCAGCATCGCGTGAAAGCGAGATCAGCTGTGATGCATTTTTACTCCACTGCGCCTTTCAGTGTAGTCATCCCGTGCTTACCGCAGGAACCAAATATCGGTCGCGTACAGCCCGACAATCTCTTTCAGTAGCTATGTTCAAGTTGCTATGTTTGTTTGTCTACCTAAAAACTAAACGTGTAATGCTCCTACAAGATATCGAGCAGTGCGATTATTCAGATAATGCAGCACGAGTAATACAAACAGCGCAATGACATACCTGAAAGCAGAGGTCTTTTCGTGCGCCTTCGCTGCCGGGAAGGCTTAAAAAGCGTTGGCACAGCGTCGCGTCTGAGCTTCTTTACGCCGCGTTCAAGAGCAAGTGGCTCAAACTGGTCTGGCGTGAAATGCTCCTGAAAGTGCAGTCATTTAAGCTGTATTAAACCGTACATGCATACGCACAAATATTTGTAACGAAGGTCACGTACTAGACGCGCGTTAGACGCGCGTTGTGTAGCGTTTCAACAAAAGCCGATAAATCAACTCACCTCGCAAAGCCGCGTCGACGGCGTTGCACGGAAGTCCTCGCGTGAAATGTTTTGTAGCCACACTTCATGGCGTGCACTATTCCGGATGCCACGAGGTATGTTGTAGAGCGAGAAACCATCTTCTGTTTTGTTGCTGCAGCCTACAGCACAATAACCCGGCATTGTTCAAAAATTGGCAAGTACTTAACGTACTCAAGATCCACTGCGAAGCTATGCTTGGCCGAGTGACTTCGCGCCAAATGGAACGCTCCTCTTCTACAGCTGATGTCTTGGATACGATAAGGTCCCTAGTCTAGGGACCTTAGGATACGATCTCGTCTTTCGTCGCGGCAAGAATCCAACTGGAACCATATGCACATGCGCACTCGTTTTGAACCTTTTGCTTCATAATAAATATCACCACCATCCACTAATACCGTCACGTGCAACGAATTCACCTATCACGGACCTTGGATGGCAGAGAAAAAGAGGAGTAATCGAGAGAGTGAGGAGGACGGCTCGAGAACAATGAGTGACGCTACCTTGTTTCATCTAGGGACCTTAGCGGCGGCTAGGGAGCCTACATGAACGGCCGTGTTTAGGGTGATGTCAGCCTTTGACCCACTACATGCCGCCGCCCGCCAAAACACAATGTTGCCAGACAGCAACGCCGCGCTGTCGCCCCATCTTGGTGCCCGCACTGCGTCTACGCCCGGTTGCGTTTAGTTCTCAATAATACGGCGTCGAACGTTGCGGTAGCGTGTTAAACGCTGCCGGTGAAGCCTTAGAATGCCTGGATGCTGCGTACCGCTCTGCACTAACCACAACAGAAAGGGGGTGCGAATGTTCCGCTTCCCAGCGAGCCCTGGCCGACGACAACTATGGCTGGCTCAAGTGAAGCGAGACGGCTGGGAGCCCACCAGTGCGTCTCGTATTTGCTCTGTGAGTACTGCGTATTTCGTTCACAGTTTTTTTCTGAGTGGCTATGAAAGAGGAAAAGGAAGAGAAAAGCGCTGTCCCGTTACTGCCTCTCATAACGAGGGCACCTCCACAGGTAAGCGCAGGGAAGGGGGGGATGGGAATTAAAGAGACAGAAGAGAAGAGGTAAGAATAGAGTGGTGAAAAGCATTCGATCACTCGTCCCGCGCACGCGTGCATGAAACAAACGCGAAAGCGCGACATACAGAAAGGCCCGCGGAGAAGCCGGGGGTGAGGAGATGCGCCCGACAAGGGTAAGTAATAGAGGAAAAAAAATAAATAAATAAAAAGAAACTACTAGACCAGTGGAAAGAATGTAGGGCGCTCCCGAACTGATAGTGAAGGGGAGAGAGTGTCTGCTGCAACAGGTGAGAAAAAAAAAGAAGAGAAGAGAAAAAAAAACCAGGAGAGGAAAAAAAAAGGAGTGGTCAGGCAGCACCGAGCAGCCCATGTAAACACGTACACGTGGAGATCGGAGCAAGGAAAAAAAAAAGAAAAAAGGTGTGGTGCGCAGCGCGATGTAGCAGTAGGAAAAAAAAAGGAGAGCGGAGTAAGCCTACGCGCAAATAAAGTATGCCAGACGCAACCGTCTGGGACTTACCACCAAGAAGGCCAGCGGCACAGTGATGTGCACGATTTATAACGGACCGGAGGCGGATTCTCGATAACCGGGTGTGTCCTCCAGGTTGATTCCAAACTGTTGGGCACAAGCCTCGAAGGTGAAGAGGGCCCAAGAAGCCAGATTTCGATCATAGCCAAGTGGTAGGGCCCTGAGCGCCCTTCCAAGTGCCTTAGCGAGGGCGATCAGGTGGTCGTTCCTTTTTTGGTTCTCAGGTTGCTGCGAGGTTGCAGCAGCGGGCTCCATCGTTGCGCTTGTGTTGACGGTGACGGGAACCGGCGGTTGCAAAAAAGCGCGCGGTGTCTGCGTCACTGTCGAGCGCTTTTGGACGACAGTTGGGGCCGGCTGAGCTGTGGCCGGCTGAGCTGTGGCCGAGAGCGGGGCAGTCGTCGTTGTTGTTGGGACGACGGGCGCACTCGTTGCAGGACAAGGGGCGGCATCCGAGGTGGTGTCGGAGGTACCGACGAGCGCATCCCGGAAGGAGCGACCCTTGATGATGGAGGGGTTGCTGCCAGGGGTCCTGGCGTGCTGCAAGGGCTTGGCGGCGAGGTCACCGCGCCGTCAGTTGAGGCCATGATGACCGCAGCCTTGCGATGAACTTGCAGGCTGGACAGCGGGGCTCGGTTTGCAGGGTGTTTCCCGCCGCAGTTTAAGCAACGGGGGTGTGCTGCACACGACTCTGGGGCGGTGCTTGAGGCCGCAGCGCAGGCACCGTTCGTCCGATAGCAGGTGGCGGTTGCGTGCCCGAAGCGGCCGCACGGGAGCATTGCAGAGGCCGGGGCTGTCGGGGCCGAACTGGGCGCCTTTGCTTGTAGAGCAGGGATACCCGGGTGGACAGTAGTCCCAGCGAAAGTAAGAAGGTTGAGGCAGTTGCCTCTGCGTACACCGGACCAGTGGGCCGGGTGAGGCAAGGTTGTCGGCGAGGTGCCGAAGGGGTCGTTGGGGTCCCACTCCAAACCCCATGCACGCAGGTGGTTGGGTCGAGTTGTTTGGCTCGAACTTTCGTTGCACAAATCGTTCCGACTCGAGTAGGGCAGTCAGATCGTTTGGGAAGGCTTGTCCCAAAGCAACAAGGTTTCGCCGGAAATTCACCCGCACTCGCTTGGTGGCTGGAAATCCCGAAAGGAAGGCGGCGCTCGCATCCTCGAGCAGCCGGAAGTTGCCTTCTTCCCGACATGCCGAAAGATGAGGTGGCAGCACTCCATCGGGAAGGTCGTCACAGGTGAGGACCGTCAGAACGCGTGGGACGTGCTTGGGACCACGCCGCGCTCGCTGAGGCCAGACGGCACGTTTTGGCTCTGCGGCCGGAGTGGTTGAAGAGATGAGGAAGGTGTTGCACCAGGGGGTACCCTCGCAGATAGCCACGCCGTTGCAGGAGACACAGGTCCCGTATTCGCCTTCTCCCTTTGCTCAGATAGCCACGGCCGTGGCAGGAGACGAGCAAGGTCCGGTATTCGCCTTCCCTTTGCTCGAAGCCGCGGAGACAGCAGCAGTTTGATGGTTGCTGGCTTTCTGCGGCAGGGGTATTTTAGAGCTGGCTGGCTTGGCTGGGGCCTGCTGCTGCTGCTGAGTTGGCACCGAGGATGATGCCGAGGCTGCCGGAACGGCATCCTGCTGCGTAGGTTTTTTTCTGGTGCCTCGCCGAGGTGCCATAGGTAGCCCTTAAAAGGGCTGCGCGCGAGGAGCGCGGAGCGAAGTTCGGGGTGAGGACGGGAGCGCAAATAAACACGTCCTCCTTGCTTGAAATCTCATCGGCCGTCACTGTTTTTTTTCCTGCGGCACACGTATATGTGTTTCGCGGTGTTCGCGAATGAGTAGATAACCGAAGTTGTCGTCGCTGCGTCCACGCATTGCGAGTAGGAAGCCCACAAACGGGACGCGTCCGCGCGTTCGTACGGAGACGCGCTCGCTAGTCTGAGCTGTTGCTACGCTTGCGTTCGTGTCAGCGTAACCTCAATATTATGTCGCAAGTGTTTGTGTGTGGGCTGCGAATTTTTTCGTGCGCTCACTTTGAGAACTGGGTCGCTTACACGACCCTGAGAACCGCCGCTGTCAAAAGCCCAGGTGTTGTGTGTTGTTACAAGGGCGGCTGGCTCCAAAATGGCGGCGCACAGAAAACTATGCTGAATTTGGTGGAAGCTGGCAACAGCGTGCCCCGTTGCCCGCTGGTTTTGGCTGAGTTTCTTGAAGGCACTTATTAAGATGTCTCCACCCTAAACACGGCCGTTCATGTAGGCTCCCTAGCGGTGGCTCTCAACGCAGAGACGAGGGGAGTGGACGATCTCTCGTGCGCCATAACTCATGGTGGAAAGGATCATACGTTTTGGCTGGCGTTCGGCTTGACTGGAATGATTATGTTGTAGTTACGGAGTGCACAAAGGACACTGCAATCGTTGCACAGCCTCCGTTTGCGAAACTGAGAGCGCACTTTTCAGACACAGCGAAGTAACAGCTTAGACGCTTATTGGCGTTCATCTGTGTAGCTGTGAGTACTTCTCGTGCGTCATTTGTGCGTGAGCAACGCAGGGCGCGTTTCTATTTGCTCCCCACTCTGCACATGACCTTCCGATTTGTTGCTATCGCGTTCATTGCTTCGCCTTTGCGGCAGAGCTCTGTGACTTTTTTTCTAATTTCGCGTTATGTGGTTACGGACACCGGTGGTGGTGGCGGCGGACAACTGCGCGTGACCCGAGTTGTGATCGCATAACAGCTTTCGCTGTAAAATAGACGTCTACCGCGGTACGTCACAGCGTGATGTCACCGGTACACGTGCAAGGCGGTGGTTGGCAAAACACTCTCGCCGGTGACCGAGTGGGGTACAGTCGCTGGGTGCGTGGATCAATTTTTTTTTCTTTTCGAAAGCTTAAGCTTCACCTCACAGTGGCAATATTAGCTGTGGTATGTGTCAGAGAACATCTAGGTGTGTGATAAAGTACGTGATGAAATATTCGCCACGCTGGCTGGCTGTTTATCTCGGAGAAGTGAACACACGTAGCGGCCTGTGCGAAGAACGGTGACATCGTCTTCGAAAATTTTCAGTGTTGAGCTGCACCCTCGTTATAATTTTCAGTGTTGACTGTGGCGTGTAGTGTGCGTTGAAAGGCATCGACAATATTGGTTCACCTTTACGGACGGTGAAACTGGGAATATTGTGCGTGGTGTGTGCAGTGTGAATAACGCGATGCGTCCTGTTTGCGAAAACACTTCGTTGTGGGCCGGCTTCAGTAACCGGTTGTCTACGGAACTTCATAACTTCATGATCTGACATTGTAGTCAAGGTAAGAATAAATATGACGTGATCATCTGCGAGTGGGTACATCTCAGCGTATGCGCGGCGTGCAGAAAAATAAAAGTGCATGACCTCCAGGTGATATATACGACTACGCATGGGCTATAAGCATGTTGTAGCGTTGCCGAATCTTCATATATGCTTCACCACGGCTATAACTCGTATTATCGAATACCTGATACGTGTTAATGGAAACAGCGAAGATTTTCGTTTCTTATATGCTTTGTACTTTTACGGCTCGATTCCGTTGAAGTGACAATTTGCATTAGAAGTGTGTATCAGGCCTAAAGGAGGAATATAGGTACGAAAACACGTTATAGGTGTCAAAAGCAGCAAGGTAACTGTGCCAGATAATATTATATATTGTGATGTAACGGTGAAGGCAACATTTATTAGGCCCAGAAGGCACGATGAAGCGACCACGCCCAAGGCACAGAACTCAGACAAGCCAAGTCCCCACAGCAGATGAAGATGACAACCACTCATGATGATGAATATGTGTAAAGAAAATAGATGTGCTTAATGAATGCCTACAATATTATTAAGATGTCGGTTTTCACACCACATAAATTTTTACTGGGTTTTTGAGAAATGTAGCGGCAGAACTTCGCTTTGTTTTTCACTAGGATATCTTAACCTCAGCCTAACTCACGACAAGAAGTGTTTATTTTTTTTATTCATCTCCGATCAGACTTTTGGGCAATGAGTGAGAATATTATCCGTGACTTAGTGCACAGCAGCTCAAAACCATGCTGCCACCAAAGCTGTACCTCGTTTAAAACTACATTGCACATGCCACGATGGAAAATGAATAAATTTAAATTCATGCCATGCAAATATTTCTCAAAGTGCCAGTAACCGTGTGCATTCAAAACGTTCGCTTTCGAAAAAAGATCAGATTTTTTTTTATGGCTGCCATCTACGTGAGTGAATCCTACTGCGTGTTAGTCGCGTCTCTCAGTACTCTAAACAAAGTTTCTCCATCCATCCATCCAACTACGACGAGCAAATTTCCACACTATGAGCAGTGACCCTTCCGCGACCCCCTTCTTTTAAAAGCTGTGACTTTAGAACATAGCAATGCAGAATTTCTGTCGAATGATTGCAGACACGCTGCTCTGCTATGCATAAAGGTGCCGCCGGAGGAACTTTCTTGCCAACCAGCACCTGCTCCGAGAGAGGGTGTAGGGGGTGGGGTGCCTGCAGTGACGTCACACTGTTTACAAACAAAGAGGGGTCCATTGGGTAGGCAGCACAGCAACCACTATTGTCGTTTCACGAAGATTAGCGTCTATTTGAAAAACAGTTCCGAAACCTGGCGTAGCTCTGCGGTAAAATGCTTCATTACCACGCAGAATGCTTGGGTTTGATTGCAGCTGGGACCCTGACATTTATTCTTTGCATTCATCGGGTCGACGCTACCCATGTCGGGTATTTCATTACGCTCGCGCATTGAAATTGCCGATGTGTGTTCTCGATGTTTCTGGGTAGATACAAAGTGTCAATCACCTGTGGCACACACCAGCATACCAGTGGCATATACCCCCCCCCCCCCCCCCCCACCCTGGGTATGTGCCACTGTCTGGCGGGAAGTGTTTGACGACTTACGTGATGGTATTGTGACATTGCTCATGTCTTGACCAGCGCGTCATATTTTTCAAACCATCTTGCCCTCCCATGCTAGTTTTGGTTCACGCCAAGTTAAGGGGGTGACCACAAAAGTACCCAAGCGTAAGCGGCTATATAGATAGACACGATCACAGTCGCCTAAGTTCGCTGAGAAATGCTTCGCATTAGAAAAAAAGAAAGAGAATGAAAGAAACAGCCACAGTACAACGTGCAAACTCGGTGACCTATCAGCTTTCGTGTCTATTCCGTGTGTGTCTTTTGCGACAAACCTTCCCCGAGAGAAAATTACCAGCGCGTTGCAAAACGTAACGCGTGGCATCAGTGAACGGTCTAGTGGTGATGTGCCTCTCCCCTCAGTCCTATGTATGCGTCAGAATGGAAGAGGCGGAAGCCCAATCGCACCAGCAAGCGACATTTTGCGTTTAGTCGGCAGACGTATGCTGTCGTTTTCTATTACGCGTCGCCCGGAGGCTGCGACTGCCAAGCTTTCGCCAAAAAATTTCTTCATGTCATGACGTCTGCGTAGGCACGTGCATGGTCTGCCTCCCCTCCCCCACCTCTTAAAGGGAACCCTGAGCTTTCAGAGGAGGAGCCGGACAAAGGTGCCTCACAGCGCCGCCCTCTCTATTATGTCAATGTATTGGGCTGACTTTGTACCCTCTTCCTCGAGTCGCAGCGCCCTCACTCCCTATTTTGTCGACATATAGGGCTGACATTAAGCCCCCCCCCCCCCCCTTTTTACGTGGCTGAGACCCCCACGCCCGTACGCACGCCTATGTCTTTGTTAGCTCCCCCGTGTAGTTTTCAGCCCGGTCCTATTGAAGGAAAGGAGACGAGAAAAAAAATATCTGCAACTTTTCTATGAAATCTGAAAGGCTTTGCAGCAATTGATTCTTCAGATACGGAAGCCCAGTATGACATGGAAGGCACTCGGATACGGAAGGCATTAAATTGCCTGGAAAATTGTTTCGAGGCCCAGACAAATATTTAAAATACATAATTACGTCTGGTCCTTTTTTCTTTCTATCATTGACATTGTCGTACTTTGTCGTCGTGAAGACCAAACTTGAAGTGCGGAGATCTGCTTACATGCATAATAAAACATGATTCTGTCTTTTCAATGACTTTCGCTGGCTATGGTTTGCATCTGTGAAAAACAAATGTGAGCCCCTGCGTTGATGCTGTGTACGAGAAGCTGGAAGGTCCTTCTTCCATCAGAAAATTCTTAGCGAACTCTAGCTCATGGGTCTCTCCTCCTACGTTGGAACAAGGTAGGTGGGACTGGCGGTCGCGTACAATTCTGAAGTGGTGCACGCATGCAAATAATGGGGCTGAGTCCTAGGTTTCTGACGGGAGCCCGTCTGGACGGGTAGGAAGTTCATGAAATGTAAGAAAAAAAAAAAAGAGACCAATCATTAAAACCAATACGAGAAAGACGCCGTGGCTGACCTTACGGGAGCATTAGACAGTTATATTTAACTGTGAGTGTGATAGCGGGAGTTAAGGGAATCGCGTTACCGTGCCGCATACGATCGTTGCGGACAGCGCCTAATAGTTTAACGGTATAGCGTTTACGTGGTATGCGTGCCCCAGCTGGGACGGTGGCACCAGCTAGATGAGGGTGAGTAAGTGAAAAAGCAGTGAAAAGGAAAATAAAATGAGAATGTTTGCCTGTACGTGTCACCACGCGAAGCAATGCTACAGGTTCTTTTAGTAATAATAGAGGTAAATAACAATGAACCAAGCACCAAACGCGAAAATGGTTATGTTGTCGATTTGTTTGCAACGATCTTCTCGTTAGGTCTATAGACGTTAGAAATGGGAAGCTATATACAAAAATTACGCTAACTTATCCGTAATACTCGGTCATCGAAGCTAACTGAATAAAAGGGAAGTCATCTTAAGCAGTCGTTAGCTGCGAACGAAGTGAATCTTTCAACAACTACGCCAAAATCAATTCGCTGCATGCTTGCGAAACCACCGCCACGTTTTACGTACAGTACGTACACCACTGTAGCCAACGCCACATAGACTACTAGTAGTCTAGGTGGCGTTGCACTAGCACGGCAACGTTAAATCAGAAAAATGGCGTGTGTATACGGTGAGCGTTACGAGTATGGTATTGAGCGGTACGGTACTTCGATCCCGCTATTGCGCTACGCCTGCTATAACGCTAAGCCCATTAAGCTATAACTGCCTATTTTTAACAACGGAGAGTTAACCCAGCTTCCTATTGTGGAGCCGAAACGTTTTTGTTTTTCGCTTTCGTTGTTGATATCTCTCTTTTACTTTTCATGACGTTAATATCATTAAGCTAAATCTTAGTAAGCATGTAAAGAACTCTTGCTTGGCCTTGTTTGATACATTAATTAATTTTAAATAATTAATGTATGCATTTATTCTGTACTGCAGAACATGTAATGGAGGGTGACAGAAATCCAGGGGCAGGGATGTAAAGTAGCAAGAAGTCAGGTTGGCAATCCTGCACCGGGGCAATGGACAAGGAAGCACGCACGCACGCACGCACGCACGCACGCACGCACGCACACACACACACACACACACACACACACACACACACACACACACACACACACCACACACACACACACACACACACACACACACACACACACACACACACACACACACACACACACACACACACACACACACACACACACACACACACACACACACACACACACAAACACACACACACACACACACACCTCTGTTTTGTGAAGTGATGTACGAAATATCATTTGCTCGTTTTCAGATTGCGTCGTTTTTACGGTTTTACTAGGTCACTCTAGTTTTACCAAATTCAACACTTCCTATCTTGAATTTATCGGCGGGGGTCACCCTTGCTCCCCGATAAAACAAATTTGATGCGAACGCCTCGATGGATGGATGGATGGATGGATGCTTTAAGCACGCCCTTATTAATGAACAGTAAAAGGAGAAAGAAAAAAAATTTAGAAATGTTGCCTAAGCTTTTGTTTACTTCAATCAAAGCATTCTTTACGGAGGAAAAAAAAAGCATAAATACACAGCCCAACTTTCTGCGCCTTGCGACAGAGTGTCATCATTTTTGCAACTATTTATTTAGGTCTCTTTTCCACCACGAATTCGCAAAGCATGCCGTATACAGACGTCTATCGCGTACCTGCTTACATTTTCGTCGTTTGCCCGAATACCCGAGGCTTCATGTACGGTAGTGCTCCTACGTACATGCGAGTGGATATATCCGCATTCAATGAAAACATGCTCCGCTGTTTTCTTCGATGCGTGCACGTTTCCCTCTTCTCCAATAGAGAACATGAGAATCGAGAAGCAGTGAAGTGCGGAACCACAGATACTCTCAGGTAGCGAAATATTCCGGTGTCGGCTTCGTTGGTTGCGAGTGAAAAATTAGTGTTGCGTGAAAGCAGCTGCACCAAGTTAAAATGTGATCACTGGCCTGTACATGAAGGCTTCCTGTAGATATTGAGGGTCAAAGCGGTAAAAAAGGTAGCAACTGCAAGCAAATAGGTAGTAACTGCAGCGGTTACTACCTTTCTTCGACCGTTACTACCCGTTTGCTACCTGTTTACTACCTGCGTTAGTAAACAGTTACTACCTGCAAGCGTTACTAACTTTTTGCGACATCTTTACTAACTACGTTAGTAAAGAGTTAGTAAATGAAATTACAGAGGTAGTAACTGCAGCCGTTACTACCCTTCTTGCCCCGTTACTTCCTCTTTGCTGCCCGGCTTTTGACTATCTATTCCAATATAATGTGTGAATGCAATTCTGATGATTTATGAGAGGAATCGTCTAGACGTATAATCATTACACGGAAAAATGACGCAGAAGGCATCCATAGATCAAGAAAATACATTTTGTTTATATTACGTAACCGAGATATGTAAACATCATTCTGATATTGTCGAAACGAAGAAGTACACGTTAATGAACCATAAGCAAGTGCTACACGTGTCGTAATAGACAATCACAACAAACTTAGTAAATTACAGCACATATCAACAAGACCGGCAAATCAAAATAACCAGACAGTCACAATTAGCCTCAAGGACAGTCACAGTTAATCCACTGCAGCGTGTCTCAAAATATTATCATTGTTTTGGCGCGTCAAACCCCCAAAACGATCATTTCCTTTTAAATGCAGATATATTAGTCGTGTGAAGCATTCAAATGCACTGAGAATTTGTTCGGTACATTGCTCCGGACACTGTACATAATGCATTTTCGTGGCTCTTTTATAATAAATTAATATGAGATATTATTTTTTATAAGTAAGGCAGATTAAAAGTCTTGTGCTACGTCACCAAACATACGTAACCAGGTAGTATAATATAGTGCTATAGGTTTACATTTCTTAAAATTCATCCTGAAACGCAAGTGCTCCCCTGTAACAGACATGCCCCTGCAAAGTAGGGGCTATATATACCCCACGCTTACTTCTTAGTCCATGTATACGTAAAGAATAGTGAACTTCTTTGGTCTATGCATTCTTCGCATTCATGGCTCACCCCGCTTCTTACCCAAACTTGTCTAGTTGTAAGGCATTGATTAGCCGACATTAGCAGTGGAAAAATAATATGCCAAAGTGAATGAACTACGTAGTATTGGTTACTACTTTTTTCTTGAAACCTTTAAAAGTTACTACCAATGGGTGGTAACGGCTAGGGTAGTAACAGTTACTAACGGCTGGTAGTAACAGCAGAGTTAGTAACTGTTACCACCCTCGCCGTTACTAACTGCGCTTACTACCAGCCGAAACATGATTGCCACCATGAACGGAGATAGGTGCGCCGTTGTGGTACCGTGTGCTTGCAGTTATATAAGCTCTGTTGGAAGACGAAGTACGTAATCGACAAACAAAACCTAACAAAACGGGTGGGTCTGGAATGTCATTTTTATGAAAAAAAAAACCTAAGGCGCAAAGACGACGGGGACGAACTGGAGAAACGATCATATAGACACCGCCGTGCCCGTATAGTCTTTGCGCCTTGTATGTTTTCCCCCCCTTAAACATGAACCAGCAAGAAGCCCTGCTGGTATGTCAGTTGGAAATCTCAGGGACAGTGTCCTATTAGACTCGAGTGCAGCAGTACAAACATTTACAGCCTGTACACTTTTGAATAAAGATTTGACCTAGGCCCGTGTACATCGCCGCGACGGGGGCGGGCTGAGTTGAGTGGCGGGTTCAGCTTACCTTGACGCGCCCGAGTTTATATGAACTCGCACGGACGAGTTGAGGTGAGCGGTGATCGCAGCGACGCTTTGCGTCAAGGCGAGCCGAAAGCCCGTCTTCCGGTACCGGTTTTCGCTCCTCCAAGCCTGCGCTCTCGCCGCTGTGGGCTGCGGTTGTTTACGCAGTTGTCGCTTCGCCACCGCGATGGCTGTCTTGGTATTTTTTCTCAGTTTGCACCAGCTGTACTTTATGGTTGTATTGGTGTCTTGGCTAACACTGCACAACGCGATGGCAGCAGTGGTTCTGTTGCGGCACAGCGCTCGCCGCAGGCGTATCCGCAGCCTGACGCACCGTCCCCTGTTCACCCCTGGCTGGTCTCTCCAGGAATTCGCCGTGATTCATGGTTTGTAACGCCTTTCATTTGTGTACCTGATGCTGTGGAAAATCCTTTGAAGCCCTACACGTGAGTCATTTTTTGCAATAGTTGTGGCTTGTCGCTAATACGAATTAAGCGGCGCCCTTAACCTCGTTGAAAATTTTAAATTGAAAACAATAAGCAGTTTTTTAAATGAAAATGACTAAAGACCCTCATCAATTGTTGGAACAAAGTGTACAGTTCCACCACAGTTAGGTGCACCGTGTTCCTCTTGCCTCATACGCTCACCTGTTTGGCTAATCTGATTTCTGTGGCTTTTGGACTGGACAGTGAGATCCTTACACGATAAATTTTTAATCTGAGGGCTTGTAATTTCAATTGGAATGCAATATACATTTTTGAGTAAAATTTCTATCGGCTTACGTAAAAATTCATACGGCCGCATACCATTTTGCCGTAATTTTACACCTCTATTTCTATTGTGCCTCGTTTATGCTCAAAAATGAAAGTAATTTGCTATTTTTTTATATTTCCTTGCAGGATTGGAGCAAATCACTGAGTTTTTTCTCGTTGACTAAAGCTAGCAACGTCGTTATTTCATCATCTGTCCACATGGTGCGTGGAGCCCGCGAGGATGTCATCGTGCCTAGCGCGCGCGTACCGGCCGACAGAGAAAGAGCAACGTCGGAGTGATGGGGAAGCGGAGACCGCGACGGGCGGGAGAGGTCACGAGCCGTCAACTCAGCGCGACCGGTTATACATGCCCTTTCTGAGCGCGGCGAGTTCGGTGAACCTATATACCCCCTGTCTCCGGGTCGACGGGACTCGCCGCGACGACTCTCCGCCCCGACGCGTCCGCTTATACATGGGGAGGGCGAGTCCAGAAAACCTGTTTATTTCGACTCAACGCGCCCTCGTCGGGTCAATGTAAACGGGCCTCATAAAATGATACCATGACGTCATCGCGAGCCGTAACAATGTGCCGTACCTTTTCAATAATGTCGGTAGAATCGCGTGCGTGCGTGCCACGTCTTCCAACGGAAGGCGAGATAACACGGTCTTAAGAACCAGATTGCTCGTGTAAAGGTGAGCGGGTGTAGCCAGTGACGAACCTCCTTGGTTCACCCTCCTTGTGTATCTTTGTTGGACCGTAAAGCGCAGGAATTGAACCAGTGAGACACAGAAATTGAACCAGTGAGACACAGTGAGACACAGAAACAGGCGCAGAAATTAAGAAATAAACCACGTAGCACGCACCATGCTCACAAGCTTACAACCTCAGACGCTACAGTGAGATTGTGTGTTCATGAGGAACCTACAGCCTGCTGCGATCCAAGAATTGAATGAACGCTTCGCCTATGACTGTCGCTGCCCCACCCAAACGAAGCTGTGTGTTTAGAATAAATCGTACAATATTTAGGGTACTCCACTATGGCAGAGCAAAAAGCCGTTCCACAGACAATAAATGCATGCCAAGATTTCACTTTTGCGGAGATGGTTCATCGAATAGCATGTGCGTATTTTCGTAACGTGAGGCAGCTTGCACTATAGTTGTAGGCGATCTTCTCACGCAGACATGGTTGCCGGTTATCGGTCGCAAAACGTGAAATTCCAGGCACATTTCAGCAAACATTCCTGCATGACTTCTCGGAAAAACAACACATTCGGTGACGATGAACCTTGACTAATATGAACAGTATTTACATAGTAGTAAAAAGTACCGATATTTACCAAAGAAAATATTGACACACCTCGATGGGCGCATGAAGAGGAAGAGGTGAAAGCGGTCTGGCTCACGAGCAGCTCGGTCGCCGGTTTCTGGCTCTGAGCTGTACCGATCTCAACCATTTCCTGTAAATAAACGCGTTCCTTCGTCACAGTTGTGGTGGAAGGTGCTGGGTAAGCCAGCTACTGTCAAGCGAGACCGGAGAGCAGCCGTCTACTAACGACGGAACCGCAAGAGCACGAGCTTCGCCGCAGCCGTCGACTAGCGGGCTTGCCACCACTACCTCGAGATATGAACTTGGACGGAGACATCCAGCAGCCGGTCGCGAGGGCGCCGTCTTTCCACTACCGAGAGCCACGCACATTTACAGGAAAACCTGGCGATGACGTTGAAGAATGGCTCAGCCACTATCAACGGGTGAGCCGAGCCAATGGCTGGAATGCGGCCAGCCAGTTGTCCCACGTGGGTCTATTTCTCGATGGCAGTGCTTTAGTGTGGTTCGAGAATCACGAAGACACCTTGACAACATGGGACCAGTTTATGGAGGAGATCAAGAAGTGCTTTGGCGACCCTGCGACGAAGAAGAAACGTGCAGAGCAAATGTTGTCGCAGAGAGCTCAAGCTTGTGGTGAGACATGCAGAACCTACATTGAGGAGGTACTGAAACTGTGCAAATGTGTGGACACCAACATGACGGAAGAGGACAAGGTGGGCCACATTCTCAAAGGAATTGCGGAAGACGTCTACCACTTCCTTATCGGCAAGGAGAGTCTTGAGTCTGTGGCCGATGTGATTGGGCACTGCCGAACGTTTGAGGCCCTGAAGACTCGCCGCATCACTACGAAGTTCGGACGCCTTGCCAATGTTACGACCGTCGCCACTGTCGATGTGTGCCAAGACTCCGTGCCTACCGACCTTTCGTCAACGATTCGCCTCATTGTACGTGAGGAACTTCGTCGTCACCTTTACGCGCCCTTGAACGCCCGAGAACCACCGTGCGATACACCGTCCACAAGTATCAATGCTACGAGTTTCGAGGAGCGCAGCTATTCCAACCGCGGCCCTCAGCTAAGGGCTCCACCACCGGCGTCTTCTTATGTAGAGCCGCCTTATGCTCCCCACAGTCGTTACGGCTACAACAGCCATCCACCTCCTTTTGCGTCTCAGTGGGAACAGAGCGCCGCGTACCCTCAACATCCAGCGACGTTCCCTATGCCCCGTGAACGGCCCGTCTGCTACCAGTGCGGTGTTCGTGGACATATCGCCCGATTTTGCCCAATGCGACGTAATCCACGTTCGACATTCCCTCAGAGATCCGCGACGTTTGCACAACGAAGCCAACGGCCTGACTACACCTACTGGCCCCCCAACTCAACTGATGCGCGGCACGCCTACACAGCCGATCAACCGGAATGATTCGCCCGGGTTCGTGCGCAGCTTAACGCCGCCCACCACGCGTCCACCTCGGTCACCATCTCCACGGTGCCGGTCCCGGATTTCGTCTCCACCACCGGGAAGCTAGCCAGCGCGGCCGACGGAGGTGAGGTCGCTGGACGTACCGATTTTCATCAAAGAATGCCTCCACCAGTTTTCTATGCTTCAGAATAAGGTTCAGGTACTTGTTGACGACGTTCCCACGATGGCATTGATAGACACTGGCGCGAGTGTTTCAGTGATGAGTTTAGTTTTTAAGCAACGACTGGGCCGCAAGGTTATGTTTCACTGGGACAAACCTGCCACTTTTCGGGCAGTGAGTGGCGCATTCTTGCGTCCTGTCGGCGTCTGCACTGTGTCTTTTAGTGTTGCCGGTAAAACGCTCAAGGCGGAATTCACAGTACTGGCTCAATCAACGCATGACGTTATATATACTTGGCATAGATTTTTTGCGAGAGTGTCGCGCGACCGTGGATTGTGGAGCAGGTGAGGTTCTGTTGTCTACTCTCGCCCAGCAGCCTGATTGTGAGAAAGGTAACCTCACTGTAGCTAAAGATGTACTTCTGCCAGCGTGGTCCACGGCCAGCGTACAAGTGACCACTTCGGAAACCAACTCGAGTTTGAATCCACGTGACATAGTGATTGAGCCGTTGCCTGTAGCTTGTCTCAAGAAAAACATCTTTGTACCACGATGCATTGTATCTCTCGCAGACGAGACGGCTCAGTTATGGGTGATAAACAGCTCACCCGAGTCGGTTGTACTACCGGCTGGTATGCGCCTTGCCCTGTTCGAAAAGCAGAGCAGCACCTGCATTGGAGCTTTAAGCGATCTTGAAAGGGCGGGTCCGGAAACTTCTGGTATGGAAGCTGAATTTTCAAAAATGGTTAGCAAGTCCATTTCCTCACAGAAGCGCAAAGACCTGGTTGCACTGCTGGCGAGACATGCTAAAGTATTTGATTTTGCACGGAAGGTGCCTAGGGCTCAGATACCGACCACGCGCGCTCGTCACAAGATCGATACTGGCTCTGCTCATCCTCTCCGACAAAAGCCCTATCGCGTGTCCGTGTCCGAACGCAAAGTTATTGCTGAACAAGTTGGCGAGATGCTAGCCACTGGTGTAATTCAAGAATCGTCAAGTCCGTGGGCTGCACCTGTTATTTTGGTAAAGAAAAAAGACGGGTCCTGGAGGTTCTGTGTTGATTATCGGCGTCTCAATTCTATAACCAAGAAGGACGTGTACCCCCTCCCCCGCATTGATGACGTAATTGACTGCCTTCATTCAGCTTCCTACTTTTCTTCGGTAGACTTGCGATCCGGGTATTGGCAGATTCCCATGGATCCAGTTGATAAAGAGAAGACGGCTTTTGTAACGCCAGACGGTCTATTTGAATTTAATGTTATGCCGTTCGGCTTGTGTAATGCTCCGGCAACATTTGAACGCTATATGGATACCGTCTTGAGAGGCCTTAAATGGGAAATTTGTTTATGTTACCTGGACGATGTGGTTATTTTTGGACGAACTTTTGAAGAACATAATCATCGCCTTGACGTTGTTCTAACATGTTTGGAGAAAGCCGCCTTGACACTGAACTCAAAAAAATGTCGTTTCGGTGAACGGCAAACACTGGTTTTAGGACACCTTGTGGACAAAGCTGGTGTTAGACCGGACCCGCAGAAAGTGGACGCCGTCAGCAAGTTTAAGCAGCCACAGTCTATCCGCGAGCTACGAAGCTTTCTGGGCCTATGCTCTTATTTTCGCCGCTTTGTACCTAATTTTGCTGAAAAGGCCCAGCCACTGACTGACTTGCTGCGCAAGGACGCCCCTTTCCACTGGACACCAAATTGTGAGTCAGCGTTTAAGCAACTAAAGTTCGCTCTCACTTCCGGGCCAATACTATGCCACTTCGATCCCTCTGCTTCCACGGAAATCCACACCGATGCCAGTGGAGTTGGTCTCGGCGCGGTGCTTATTCAACGACACAACAATGCTGAACACGTCGTCGCCTATGCAAGCCGGTCCCTGAGCAAGGCAGAGCGTAATTATACGGTTACCGAATTGGAGTGCCTCGCCGTCGTTTTCGCCGTACACAAGTTTCGCCCCTACATCTACGGTCGTCGTTTCTCAGTCATCACCGATCATCACTCTCTTTGCTGGTTGGTGAGCCTACGTGATCCATCTGGTCGACTTGCGCGATGGGCCATACGGTTACAAGAATTTGACTTCACGGTCCGCTACAAGAGCGGTAATCGCCACGCAGACGCTGACTGCCTGTCACGGCTTCCTCTACCAACGACCGAGTGTGAAGCTGATAATTTTGACGATTTTATCACAGCTATTGACTCTCATTTTCCTGACATCGCGGCTTTCCGGACAGCACAGCACGAGGATCATTGCTTAGATCACCTGTTTGCCTCCGCGAATGACCCGGCCAGTTCAAGCTCTTTTGTAGTCCATGACGCCGTCCTTTACAAGAAGAATTATTCTGGCCAAGGCGCCCGTCTGCTTCTGGTAGTTCCACGCACTCTACGTCCCCAAATTTTTCGGTTCTGCCATGACAACGCAACCAGTGGGCACATGGGCTTCGCCAGAACGTTTCATCGCATCCAGCAAAGGTTTTACTGGCCCAAGATGCGACGCGACACAGAAAAATACGTAGCCGGTTGCGAACAATGTCAACGTCACAAGCGTCCCACGACTACATCACCCGGACTTCTCCATCCCGTACCACCTCCTAGCTCTCCCTTCGAGATTGTTGGTGTCGACCTTCTAGGTCCGTTTCCGCGTTCAGCCAGTGCCAATCGATGGGTCATCGTGTGCGTCGACCACCTGACGCGCTACGCAGAAACTGCGGCTATACCTACTGCAACAGCCTTTCACGTGTCGCAGTTTATGCTTCGGCATATCATTCTCCGTCATGGCCCTCCACGAGTCGTCATTAGCGACCGGGGACGTCAGTTCGTCGCTGACGTCGTTGAAGAGATCCTACGCCTGTCTGCCAGCCAATTCCGCCACGCAACCCCGTATCACCCCCAGACGAATGGCCTCGTAGAGCGGACCAACAGGACGCTAACGAACATGTTGTCAATTTATGTTGATGCCAAGCACAAAAACTGGGACGAAGTACTGCCCTATATCACATACGCCTACAACACCGCGAAACACGAGACAACAGGGTACGCGCCCTTTTTCCTGCTCTACGCCCGCTCCCCTCGCAGTTGCCTCGACACCATTCTGCCTTTTACGTTAGATGTGGAAACATCGGTTGCCGAGTCACTATGCCGCGCTGAAGAAGCCCGTCGCGTCGCACGCCTTCGAACCATTGCATCTCAACAGCGCTCCAAGACCCGGTACGACGCCCACCATCACTCCGTTGCCTACACAAAGGGTGACCTGGTGTGGTTGTGGACACCTGTCCGCAAACGTGGTTTATGCCAAAAGTTTCTGGCCCACTACTCCGGACCATTTGTAGTCATTGACCGTCTCAGTGACGTCACATACGTCATCTCCGGCGTCACAAGCAATGGTCGGCGCTCTACCAAGACACAGCTGACACACGTCGCGCGCCTCAAGCCATATCACCACCAACCTTCCTATTGACTCGCCCAGTGGGCGTCGTCTGCGAACGGGGGAAATGACACACCTCGATGGGCGCATGAAGAGGAAGAGGTGAAAGCGGTCTGGCTCACGAGCAGCTCGGTCGCCGGTTTCTGGCTCTGAGCTGTACCGATCTCAACCATTTCCTGTAAATAAACGCGTTCCTTCGTCACAATATTTAGAACACGGCTCTCATGCACATAGCTCTGGGGGCGAAGCTTGTGTAGATATACATTTCACACATGAGGTCCAACGCTGTGGAGGCTAGCGAGACTTTTTGCAATGAATACTACGACAATGTTTCCATCTGAGGAACTTATTTTCCATTTTGGGCTTAGTAATAAATGAAAACACTTTGTCCACAAGAGATAAAACAGAGTTTTAGAATAGCGGTGTGGTCACTGCCACTGCGCACGTGTCGTAACGTGTGTCGCCGTCCGCATGCAGAATATCCGAAATAGCGTGCGGTGATCGCGGCCCGCGAAGTGCTGTGTGTAGCTTCCGTGCATTTGGGTTTGCGGTCGGGCCTAAAGTCTCTAGACCTTTCTTTAGGGAGAGTAAACGCTTTTCTAAAGCTCATATAGCGCCCGATATGCCCGCAACGCCGCAAATGGTATTCTAAAACTCCCTAAGGCACCCCGTTATACGGTTCACATATAGCCTCTGTTTTCATTTCTTGATATTTTATTTGCAGCCTTTCGGGATAGTACACGTGCGCACTCGTGCTCTTTTCGCACGAGCGCTTCCAAGCATGAAAGCTAAGCGCGAGACACGCGCCATTGCTTCCACAGCGTCGCACCTGATTGATGAAATTGAGTACACGAATCCGAAGCTCAAATTTGCGGAGCGACGATAACGCCACGCCTGGCCCTGGCGGCGAGTTCCCGAAAACTTTAGGAGAGACGCGGGAGAGGTCGCAGGTCAGCAGTTATGCCAACCTTAGAAACTTATCCCTAGATCTAGAGATTTTCAGCCTTCTTTAGTGATTTGGTGTCTTTTGTGTGGAATCTAGGGATTTTTGTAAGGCTCTGGAAATTTTATTTGTTTATTAATTTACAGAATACTGTCAATCTCCCATGGAGATTATTACAAGAGTGAGCATCACTGTGACAACGTCTGACGTTTGAAACGAAAAAAAAATCAGAATAATAAAGAACATATAATCGCTGAACACAGCAGTACGGCGTAAAACAATCATACATAGTCATTTGTACCATAACCAAGTACAAAGTACTCCGATGGTACACCGACAAAAAAACAGGGATTGAGAAGAAACGAAGCCTAGAAAGAAGAAAAACACAGATCGGTATTATTATCAAATAACCGTATAAACAATAAATATATGCAGACAAGGGCTTTGGTATGACAAATGTGACATTACGTGGCTTAATTAAAGGCATTACTAAGTGATCACGCTCTTTCAACTAGAAAGAATGTAAAAATGAATGGGACATGGAAAGGCTGTAAAAATTGATTAGAATATTTCTTTTTTTCTGTTTAAGAGTGTCGTGGTTTGAAGGGAATATCTGTTTTGTAACGCGAGATTCATATAGAATCAATACTAGGGAAAATCACTCTTGAGTGATAAGAGCTAAGCACGCGCATATCATGAGCTCCATAAGTGATTGCTGCACTCTGAATGATAGATAAATTTTGTCTTGCAGAGCACATGAACAAGTGTCAAGATTACACACACCACGCGCCTTCGCCGACCAATGTCTCCATGTGAAATAACCAGAAACATTAACAAGAACAGAGCGAAAGTAGGACTCAAGATTTGGTAAGGTGGTATACGGACCATACGGGTTCAATATTGTGGAAACGGTCTACTGAAAAAAAAAAAAGACAAGTCTGTTCGGGTGTTTTAGTTTTTCTGCCGTGCCCTTTGCATGAGAGCGGGAAAGTGACGAATAGATTTGGGCAAACCGGGAGCTGATCGAAAGTACAGGGGAGATGCGCAGCTCTCAGGTAGTAATTGCGTGCCCACTTACATCTACTGAAAATATTGCAACAGTGACTGCAAATGTGGAAAATTAATACAGCACCAACTTGGCGCGGTAAAACGAGACGCTCGCCGCTTTGCGAAGTTGGCTTTCCGCGGTGGAAGAAGCGGCTCGACGGAAGCATCGGCGAGGTCCGAAGTATTGTGTTGTGGGCTGCCACAACAATGCAGATAACACCAAGGGACGTTCTCCACGTGTAAAGCTGTATCAGTTTCCCCACAAGTCAGAGCCGGTGAACACAGCCGCGTTCGCGAAAGATAAAGCAAGCATAACACGAAAGCCAAAAAAAAAAAAAAGTTGAGCACTTCAATTTGACTCGCTGTGGTTAAACTTCAGCTTGCTGCTTCGTGGGGACGTTAGCGGGTCATGTTCCTGCGGCACGGAGGACATTACTCTAAATCTTCTCGCACATTTTAATGCCATGACCGTATAATTTCAGCTTTTATTTATTTGTTAGCACGCCGCAAACGTTTGCACATGACAGTACACGGCTGCCACTGCTAGACACCACATCAAAACAGCAATTATAATATTTCTATAAACGTCAACATAGCACATTGATAGAGTACGCGGCTTCATGTCGGCAGAATGAGACTTACCTCGAGGCATAGGTCGTACATTGTATTATCACGGAGGACCTGATAAATGCATTTCGCAGTGACTGGGTTGTCCTCGTATTCTGTCGTCTGCTCCACATCATAAACTTGACTAACGAGCTCCTTTTGTTAGATTCGCTTCTCAGAAGTGCTTGAACAGATCTTTATGAAGCTGCACGGCAGGCGGTACATTGCGAGGTGACTCAAACGCAGCGCGCTCTCTTTGCATGAGCACGTAAGTGAGCGGCAGAGCGTTGGCGGGAAGGGAAAACGTGCAATATACATACCCGATTTCTACTTTTCCACCAAAGATGGCGCTGCCTGTCACGAGTCGCAGCGCCACCATGCGTTGCTTTGGCTTCCTATAGGTAGGGGCCGACTAATACATACCTATTATACGATACCAAGGAAATACCTATTGGCCTTTCGTGGAGTGTTCATTGGAAGCGATGATGCCGCATTCGCGAGATACCAAGAGGCGATTTCCTTTCTAAGAATCGTAATGACTCTGCCGGATATAGACATTTTTTTTCTCCAATTCCACTTTCCTACAAAGGCATGCGCTAAATGAATGAGAATTCAGTTTAAAGTGTCATGCGTTAAAACATGTTTTATTGCCGCGTATTCACATGGACAATATGATTGTAGCTCTTGGGATAAAAATGGGCGGTTATAAATAAAACGTTCGATACATGTAGCGCGTCACCGGTTGTCTCAATTTTCTGTACGAATTTCCAGTACGTACAGCAACTCTACACAGTTCATCACACGTACTTTTATAGCCTATTTCCATCGCATCTATTATTGTCTATCACACGTATGATAACGTACACTGAGGATAGGTTGAAGTACAGTTGAGGCCGGCCATCCCTTCGCGGACGGCGCGTTCATACTTGAGGCCCTTCAGGTAATCACTGCAAAAAGAAAAAAAGAACAAAAACGTTGCGAATAATAAAGGAAAGCTCACATAGCGTGTAAGGAGAATGCGATCCCTGCTGAATTTCAAAAAAAAAAAAACGATGCGAGAGTTCTCAAAAGAGAGTAAGATAGCACGTTCTGTACAAAAACGGAGGTTGCTGCCGCAGGGCTTCTTGAGGTGCTCAGCGAGCGCGTTTGCGTCAACCTCGGTGTGCCACGTCATCTGCAACAGCAGCAGTGTTGAAGCATGGCCTCCTCGATTAGCTCCATCAACAGCACGTCATGTGTTAGTCACGGAGGCCACGGTTGAATATACGAGAGATGCTTGTTCACGTGGTGCTCGAATGTTTGTCGGTATACTCATAGATATCACAATCCAGCTACATAAAGTTCAGCTTCAATGCTTACTCGAACCTTCGTCCCAGAAATGGTGTAGCAGTTCGGATCAGTGAATGCAGCATGGCTTGGCAAAAAAAAATAATGCATATGATGTTTTCCACGCCCACAATTTCGGCGCGCTTGTGCGCCGGCATTGTGGGCGTGTAAGGCTAAACAAAGCAGGGTTATTAGTAAAGCAGTGAAGTGTAAAACGAGGGATTCTAGCAAGAAAACAGTAACATGCCGGACACTTGGAATGGCACTCTACAGCAATTTCGTGTGCACCGCCGATCGGCCCTTAATCAAAATTATAATTTGAAGTAGCCGTGAAAGATAGTCTAACTCACCTTAGGTACCTCATTAGCATGACGCTCATCGGATAATCCCTAACCAGCCTGGAAACAGAGTCGCATACTTGGAACGAAGAGCACTTCGAAGACTTATTCGGCTTCTGGGTTGAAGCCGGGCCCTTCATTGACGTGGCAGCCACAGGAGCTTCCAAGGTCAGTCCGGAAACGTCCGGCTCCTCGGTCGTTGAAAATCCCGACGTACTGACGGTGGGCTCAGTTGTCGCTCCAGTAGTAGTCGTCAACGCGCTTTCCATCGTGGTCGCCTCAGAAGTCGTCGCAACTGGAGTCGTCGCGGACATAATGGATGCCACCCACGATGCGGGTACGAAATTTCGTGCCCACTTCATGACGGCCTCTCTTGCGGGAAAGTCCGTCGGCAGGTCGCCCGCTCCAGCGGCTCTTGCGGACTCGGACCTGGCCGTGAAGACTGAGGTCACCTTAAGTAGAGACTCCAGCTGCGGGAAAGTGAACAGGGCGACGTAGAGGAGGAGATAGAGGGCCACTAGCACTTCGAAGGGCAGATTCAACACGTTCATGGCTCCCAGGACAAAGGCCTTGGCCAGGGGCACCAGTACGGCGATCAAGGCTACGGCGTAAGGCAACGCGACGGCGGGCAGGAGTAGAGAGAACGCTTTGGAGCCTTCGACAATGGCATCATCTACGTCGTTAGGAGACCGCAAGGTTGGGTCTGCGGACGTAGTAGCGAAAAACAGGGCAAGCAACAGGAAGCTCTTCATCTTGCTCAAAAAGATCGTGGTCACTTCAGAACTTGGGCAAACAAAGAAGGTTGTCAGCAGAATGTTGGCCGCACCTTCTGGAAAGCGGGGGCGAAATTGAGACGCTGGCGGCACGTGGAAAAGAAGAGCCGACAACGCGAGCAACACCGTGAATGAAACGGTCTAGCCTCGGAAGGGGGTGGTAACCAAACAGGTCACGGGTTGGTCAGGCACACGAAAAAATATTTCGAATGATTTCAAGCCTGTCGAAGTGCTGACAGTTATCCGTTATGGTCGAGGGAGTGGCGGGAGATGTTTAAGAGGCTAGATACGATAGTAGCGCATGTGTTTCGTTTATCTTCTATGCATATAGCCACAACGCACGCGTCAAATCAGCTGATAAACTTTGGCCGGAAAGGCTTGCTGCTAGCATCTCGATCGCGCGTCGTTGACTACAGTTACTACGTCGTCACACGTGGAAGCGTTAACGCAAGGGAACTTGCAGATAAGGCGCTTTTAGTCGCCCTGCTGCGCGGAGAAATGCAATAAATTGTCCCACAGTGCCTTCACATTATGCGCTTGTCTTGCGAAGGCGCTGTTAGCTTTCGCTTCGTTGGGATTTTAACAGTTAAGCTGTTTTAACAAATCATGACTGTGAGTCGATCGCATAAAACGATCATCGCGATAAACGGATATGTGACACGTAAATTGGCCGAATCTCACTACTCGCCACTTGTCCATTAAAAACGAAGAAGGCTACAGATAGCCGAACACTGCGAAGCGACGATGGGGAACCTCGAGTGCGCACGGCGAGAGAATACCGGGTAACGGGAGAGACAACGACGGATACGAGAAGATACCGAGGCGATAAAGGCCTACGTCAACGCTCGTATACGAGAGGTGAGATCACTTGGTTTCCCCGCTAGTTTCTGTTTCTGGAGTTTCGACAACTGTGACTTGTCTGCAGCTTTAACTCGAACCTCTTTTCGGGGTGAATTAACGGGAAAATAATCTAGCATCACGTATACGCTAAGGCCCAGAAATAACCTAGAAACAAGCAGATTTGCCTTCAAAGTCACCCAGTCTTGCGCGATTCGGTGCTAGCATCGCCATTTTTTTTGTTTAGTTTTGTGCTGCTTACTTTTGAGAGGCTGAGACAACGTAGGCCTCAAGCAGTTCGCAATAAATAATAATGTTGATAACAATAATATGTTAATAATATAAATATCTGCGTATGTAATGTGAAATAAGTCACGCAGTATACATCATGCATAAGACGGCTAGAAGGAGAAAGCTAGCATCCAACGTTTGATAGCGCTAATTAGTTAAAATTCACTTGGAAGTGCATTTGAGCGGAAATGAGGAAAAAAAAATCAGAGTTCACTCAGGCTCTTGGACTCGCTCAGACTCAATCACCAAAATATTGCTCAGTTGGACCCATTCAGACTCACGGCTGTGTCAGAGTCTGAGTGATTCAACTCACGAATCCGTTAGCATGCCGTTAGCACGTTTTGTCTAAGGTGTCGGTGTTTTTTTAAAACCAATATATCTCGCATAATCGATGCTCGGCTTGGCGCTTTTGATCTTGTATCCTTGAATACGTGCTATCAGTGGTCGCAATCCACTGAGGCCAGTTTTACTGAAAGTCATGACTCACATGTCATGTTTTTAACAGCACCTTTCCGTGAAAAAATGTATATATGGGGGAAAGCTCGGAAGGGTCATGCCTCCTTCGCCCTCCGCATTTCGCACGTCTCTTCAATTGCTATGGAGCTGGCGTATGAACGCTACTGCGTTGATGTGTGAGTAGACATGATTAGTATAAATGTGAGCCGACGTAAGGCTCATCGTACTACTGCAGCTGAGTAGGTAGGACGAGAGATCGGCAAAACAATGTGGAGTTTACTTCGACTCACTGATTAAATGAATCCTCGCTCTGAGTGCTCTATTGGACCCACACTCAGTGCCAGATTAACAGTGTGGAGGCCCCGGTTAAAAAAAATAATAAGGGCAGCCCCTCGCTCCGCCCCTTTTCTTTCCTGCTTTGTCATCTGGTCATGCTTGACACTTTACGTTTTTTGAGATTTAGCTGCAAAGAAAACAATCCATATTTATTCTATAAATAAGCCTCTCCGGAGTGTTTAATGTCACCTGGGCATCTTCTTTCTTGCAGTGTTGTGTGCACACTGATGTGCACACACGAAATTTCTTTAAACATAGAATGCTTCCTAAGAGCCGCGCTGTCTAAAGGATCGTTGAGCGTGGCAGCGATGTCATGTGATCGCGAAAAAGCTGCACGCATCCGGTCGGCTCGGAGAAGCATCATGCTCATCTGAGAAGCCCGTGCTTGCATGTGCTATGCATGGCATCGCGTGAAAAAAAAGTTCGGAAGTGATGGTCGGTTGAACATCCCCCCCAAAACACTCAAGCAATTGCGCTTAGGGTCTGCTGGCGGCCAGATAGTGGGTATATGTTGTTGGTGTTTCCTGTACACAACCTTTACCAAGTGATGGTCTCTTTAATTTCCCTATATTTGGTCATTCCAGCGACGCAGGCAGCGCCATGTAGCCGTGCACCGAAGCTGTCACACGGTGATAAAACAGCGACGTAGTTAGGTCTCTCATTCATAAACCAATGAACGCGTCTTTACGCTCCACGACGCTCGCGTAAACGCTCGCGATATCACCACCTCGTCCGCCATTTCGACCTTCTGCTGCACCGCCTATATTCGCTGGAATGGTTGAATAATTACCAAGCAGGAATTAAGACAGAATGAGAATGCCAGGAGCGAACAATGAAACCATTACTTCTTCGGAGTCCTTGCATAATCACAAAGTTCCGTACCATACAAATATTTCATGATTTGTGTGCTTTGTTTACACTATAATTAAAGCATACTATAGCATACCTATGCGTCAGCTTCATGCCAGTTATTTTCATTTCACGCATTAAACAATATTTCAAACAGGAACCACACACTTCGCGCCTTCACATTGCGTGTTAGACCGTAGCTGCTAAACTCGGGCTGCTCTATGTGTCCATCCGCTGGGCCAGCTCTTTCCCTCCACACGATGCATGATTTGGGCGAGTGAAAGGTTTTTACCACAGACTGCAGAACTGTGAGCTGACTACAACACCTTGCACGTTATGCAACGAAAAACGTCTTAGAAGCTTGTATATTGATTGCTGAACTAGATAATCTGTTTCTATCGGGGCAATCAACAGGAGAGTTGAACTTTCTCGAACAAAACAAACAAGTCGGGCACTCTTTCCTGGCCCTTGGGAGGCCCCCTAAAATCAGAGGGCCCGGTTTATTTGAACCATTTGAACGCTGGATAATCCGCCTCTGCCCACACTAACCATTGGCGTACGTGGGGGGAGGGGGAGAGTGGCGCCCCCTGATCATTTTGTTTTATAAGAGAAGGGGCGCATAGCCAGGTCCATACATTAACAAAAGCGGAGCGCTCCGACCCGGGGAGGGATGAAGAGGTCAATAGAGTGACAACTAAGCGAGGAGACTGCTGGGAAAGCCCTCCCCCCCCCCCCACCACCAAAAAAAAAAATTGGCCTTGCATGTTACACTGCAAATGTCGTCGAAAGACGATAGTCATGCGTCTGCAAAGAGTGAACAAAACGTTTATTTGATGTTCTGCGCAAGAAAATCGGTGAATGGTGTTCTGGAGGCGCCGGGTGAGTGCCTCGAGCTGCAGAGAGTGGAGGCGAACAAGCGCATCAAGTCACGTCACACGTGAGACATGAGCGCTATCTGGCAGTTATCTTGGAAAACGAAGCGCGCCCGCCCTGCGCATCTGTCTCGGAGGTGATAAGGTGTAGAAGGCAAGGCGACAGCTAGGTGCCAACACCGTGTAGTCTTAGCAAAGCGTTGGAAGCACTTTCCTTTTCGTGCAAGCGTTGCCTGGTCAGCGCAACGTGATAAACGCTACAGTCCTTATATTTACGTATGTATGCTTTTTCTAGTAAGAGCCACTCGTACAGAATATCGATGTGTTGTTATGGTGCCTCAGATATGCGCAATAATTGCTTTTTAATTGACAATCAGACAAGTATGAACGCTGAACCTTGAGCAATATTGGTGGGCGCTGCGGATGGGGTCGGTTGTTCGAATTGTCGTTTGGACACTTTGGTGCCGTTCAAGGTACCGTTAAAGGCGGACAACCAGACAAATGTAGGAACAGACAGACAGAAAAAAAAAATTTGCGTCGAAGGGGGATAAACAAGAGGGAAGGCAGGGAGGTTAACCAGGCACATGCCCGGTTTGCTACCCTACGTTTGGGGAATAGGAAGGGAGCATAAAGATGAGAGAAAGAGAAGAGAATGAGAGAGAGAGAGAAAAAAAAGGAGGATTGTCAGTCAATCGGCTGACGCGTATGCAGCGGTGGCACTACACAAAAGTTAGAGGTGGTCACACAGGCCTGTAGTCCTCAAAAAGCACAAAACAGCTTTGACTGCTTTTTGAGCCGACGAAAGGCGATGACGGTGTTCCAGTAGCATCTGCACAGAGAGTGGCCGATCGTCCAATTGTCGCAATGCGTCCGAAAGCTTCTGTCTTTAACAGCTTCAGAGGCAAACCGAGGGCAATGGCATATCAGATGGTCGATGTCTTCTTTGGTGCAGCAGACGTCGCATTCCGCATTGTCGGTCAATCCGATGAGCGTTCTATATGCTTTTGTGAAGGCAACCCCCAACCAAAGGCGACAAAGAAGTGAAGCTTCACGTCGACGAAGTCCGGATGGAGGTCGAAGTTCCAGTCGAGGGTTTATTTGGTATAGTCTCGTATGTCTTATGCCGGGAGTGTTCCACTCCTGCAGACTCAGACTACGTACCAGGTGACGAAGTTGCTTTGCAGCGTCAGTCCTTGACAAAGGAATCGGAAGGTTGTGTTCTTCTTGGTGTGATGTGCGAGCCGCATTGTCTGCGGAATCATTGCCACTGATCCCACAATGGCCAGGAAGCCACTGAAACTTGACCTCGTGGCCTGTTTCTGTGACGTGGTGAACAAGCTTGACAACTTCGTAAGTTAATTCTTCATGGCAACCTCGTCGAAGGACTGGCTGCATGCTCTGTAGGGCTGGTTTTGAGTCGGAAAACACAGCCCATTCACTCGGTCTTTGGGATTTGATGTACTCTAGGGCACCACGCAAAGCCGCAAGTTCTGCCACTGTAGACGTAGTGACATGTGACAGTTTGATTCGCAGAGTGATTCCTCTAGCTGGAATCACCACCGCACCACCAGAACCAGACGCTGTGGTTGAACCATCGGGTATATGTGCACGTGGTTGTACATTTCGTGCAGGTGGCTCAAGCTCAATTGTTTTAGAGACGATGAAGGCAAATTTGATTTTTTCTGTATTCCTGGAATTGAAACACGTACTTGTGGAAGTGTAAGGCACCACGGAGGATACAACAGTTTCTCAGCAGGCGTAAAACTTGACGTAAACGACGCACGATGAGCACAGACAATTGCACTAAATTTCGTGCGGGGCCTCTCAGTAGCGAGGGTTGCCAAGTGGTGGGAAGGATTCCTAGCATGTTACCTGAGGTACGTACGCATTGTTTCAATGGTGATGTGCGTCATGATTGAGTAGTCCTGTGCAATGACAATTGTTTCAGCTGTCGATGCGCAGCGGGGTAAACCAAGGCATATCCTAAGCGCTTG
This sequence comes from Rhipicephalus microplus, assembly GCF_013339725.1. NCBI lineage: Eukaryota > Metazoa > Arthropoda > Arachnida > Ixodida > Ixodidae > Rhipicephalus > Rhipicephalus microplus. Next base: position 87,655,981 of record NC_051169.1, on the reverse strand, counting down.
GGCTTGAATATTTTGGATTGTGTGCCGGTTAGTTTTGCACGTGTTAGATAAAACAGGTAGGCTATACCGCAGGAATCCAGTAAATAATACCTTGTACAGCTGTAACATAGACTCGACAGACATTCCCCAACTTTTCCCAGCAAGAAACCTGAATAAGTGACAAATGGCAGTCAGCCGCTTTTTCACGTATTTTACGTGGGGTGTCGAAGACAGGTTTCAGTCGATTACGACTCCCAAGAACCTGTGACTCCGGCTGCATGACACCAACTGCCCGTTAATTGATATGCCGTAAGCGGACATTGGTTTTCTGGTGAAAGCCACGACTGCACACTTCTCACTTGCGATTTCAAGCCCTTGTTTGCGTAAGTGGTACGATGTCACTGATGCTGCCTTCTGAAGTCGAGCGCGAAGTTGAAGTCGAGTCACTCCTGATGTCCACACACAGATGTCATCAGCATAAATGGAAAGTCGTACACTGCTTGGTTGCTTGCCAACTAGTTCAATGAGTGTTAGGTTGAACAGCGTCGGGCTTAGCACTCCGCCTTGCGGGACTCCTCGGCTGCCGTAATACTCGGGTGTCGGGCCATTCGCTGTCTGCACGTGAATTGATCTATTCTGTAGGTAGCTCTGAACCCACGTATATATCCTGCCACCGAGTCTCACTCCTTCTAGTGTGCTGAGAATGGCTTCGTGGGTGACATTGTCGTATGCCCCTTTAACGTCAAGAAACAGAGGAGCAGATAACCGTTTGCAGGCCTTCTGAAGTTCTACATATGTCACCAAGTCAACTACATTGTCAATTGACGAGCGGCCTCGTCGGAACCCGGACATGGCATCTAGATATATTTCGTAGAACTCTAACTACCATTCTAGACGCGTTAAATCATCCTTTCCATAACTTTTCCCACACAGCTCGCGAGGGCAATCGGGCGGCCCAAGGGTGACTTGCCGGCTTTGAGAAGTGGAATCAGGCGACTTGACTTCCATTCCTGTGGAACCATGCCAGTTTGCCAGGAGTCGTTGTACAGCTGCAAGAGTGCCTGCCGAGCTTGATCTCCTAGGTGACACAGAGCACGGTAAGTGATGCCGTCAGGTCCTGGCCCTGAAGAACGTCTACACAAAGCAAGCGCAGCCTTTAGTTCGTCTATTGAAAACGAAATCTCCATTCGGGGATCACGTGAGGATACAGAAAAGTCGGGCGTCTTTGTCCCAGTTGAATTTGAGCCGCAGGCAATCCTTCGACAGAAAGAATCTGCGACATCACTCTCTTCGCAGCGTAAGTGAAGTGCCAGAGATTTTAATGGGTAGCGCTGAGTAATAGTGTACGAAGACCCCGGACAGTTCTCCAGATTAGTGACAGAGACTTTCTGGGATCCAAAGAATCACAAAAAGATACCCATCGTTGCTTGTCCAACTTGTCCATGTGACGCTGTATTTTCTTTTGTGTGCGTCTGGCCACTCTCAGATCATCAAGTGACCTCGTGCGTCTATAATGTCGTTCTGCACGACGACGAATCGCTCGGAGTTTCTCGAGATCAATGTCCATATCAGTGCGAGATGAGCTCACCGGAAGCGAACGCGTCGTTGACTGTAGGGCACTCTTTATTGCGTCCTCTAGGTTGAAAGGTGAGGCGCCAACATAGTCTTCCATGATTAACTTGTATTTTTGCCAATCGGTGCACTGGACGGCTCTGGAAGACTTGAGACTTGGAAAGCCGTCAATCTTTAGGTATGTTGGAATGTGGTCACTACCCCTTGTTTCCAAATCCGAAAACCAGTGCACTCTGCGTGTGAACGAGCGTGAGACGAAAGTGAGGTTCAGGCAACTGCAATAGGCCGATCCGTGCAGATAAGTAGGGCTGCCATCATTCACGAGGATAAGTTCACATTCAGAAGCGAAAGACACTAACTGTCTACCTCTAGTGTTGACCCTGGAGCTTCCCCATAAGTAGTGGTGGGCATTGAAGCCACCAGTTATCACCCATGGCTGGAAAGTTGAATTCAAAATTCCGCGCAAGCGCTCACGGTCTAGACGACTTGGTGGATGTAAGTAGGCTCCGATGATGGTGAATGTGGTCTTCTTGTTTTTTTACTGTTAGGCAAACGTACTGGTTTTCTTCGTCAGGGGGTACAAGGTGATGAACATAAGTTAAGTCGTGCCGTATGAACACAACGACCTTGCTGCGCTCTCCGTGGGTAGAAGACATAAAGCACTCATATCCAGACAGTCTCATCTGAGCTGACAGGTTCGGTTCACAAATCACAATTATGGAGAACTGGCTCGTGAATACATATTGCCGGAACTCGGACATACGCGCCCTAAGTCCTCTGGCATTCCACTGAAGGACAGATGCGTTCTTGACCTCCTCTCGAAAGGATAACATGTTGCGGGCCATCGTTTTACCTTAGAGCTGCAAGCACCGGACTCAAAGTGTCCACCACTTGGAGTGCGCTCTGCGCTGATGGGGTGTTCATGTTGCTTAGGAGCATGAGCATTGCGCTCATAAGGGTCTGCAACATGTTGATGACCTGGCGATCCTCAGTTGTCTTTTCATCAGTGGTTCGTGATGACATCGAGGTTGGCGGGGATTTATGCACCTCTGAAACAGGCTGTGTTCGTGAAAGTGATGGCCACTCTTCACGAGGTGGAAGTCTTGACCCTGATTCTGTTTTCGGTGTATCCGTCTTCACAGAGCTTGACGATGGGGGCCAGTTCTTCTTGCTTGAGATGACGTGTCTCTATCGGCAGATGTTACGTTTCGTGATAATCTTCTGTGGTGGCAACGACGTCGCCTGACAGTAGCAGCGGCTTCCCTGTGCGTTGAATTGTCGCGCACCATGCGTTTCAGCACCGCGCGTTCATTTCTCACTCGTGGGCAATCTTTAGAAGACGCTTTATGAGCGCCGTGGCAATTGGAGCATTTGAACGCAGTTGCGTGGCAGGTGTCTTCTGAATGAGGTTCGGCACATCGCGGGCACACGACATTGCTGGTACATACTCCTTTGACATGTCCCATCTTGAAGCATCTGAAGCATTGTAGGGGTTTCAGTATGTATGGACGGACCTGATGGCGAACGTGGCCAACTTTGACGTGTGGGGGAACACTGTCTTCCTCAAAAACGATCTTCAGGCAACGTGACTGACCAAGCCTTGGGATGTGCTTGATGAGGATGTCGTCTGTAGTTGGCTTTATCAAGATTGGGAAATAGTCAGCGGGAATGGAAATGTCCACGTCATAAATGACGCCAACACTGCCCTTACAGTCAGTGGGGATCACTGATTTAACTGTGACTCTGTCGATTTCCGAGATGTTCTGTAGGCTTTGCAGCGCACTACGGTGTAGAACATCAACTGCTAGAACATTCTTCCGTGAGTTGATCCTGACGTCTTTAATCTCAGTTGGAGTGAGTCCTTCGAGGTATGCAGAGAGGACTTGCCTGTTAAGCCGCCGTAGGTTGGCTGATGGGTCCACAGCCATGAAGAGTATAGTGTGTGGCCAACGCTGCGCGGTAGCCTGCACGGTGGATATACTCGTCGTCGATGATGTTCGTAGCAGTCTTCTTTTTGCATTGCTGCTCATGACGACTGTGTAGTCATCATCCGATGACTCGAAACCGTCGGAATAGAGCTCCGTTGCCTCGCTGTCTGTGCCACTTGAGGTGGTCCCACGTTTCCTAGCCGCTGCCAGACGTAGCGGTTGTCCACCTCGAAAATCCTGAGAGGCTTCTTCATCCATTCTCGCAAGGAGGGAGCGGCAGCTCCCAGAATTTGCGGTAAAACAAATAGAAAATTTGAGACAAGGGTACAAGCGTTCTATCTTTGCGTCGAAGGTCCCAAAGAAAGGCTATCGTCTTCAAAAGAAGAAACTCTGCTAAGTCCGTGCATGCACTCACCAACGTTTTCACAAGAGTACTTCGGTCTCTGACAATACTCACCAAGACTCACTAAATTTTTTCTCAATCGCACTCAATCTCGACAAAATAGTACCCCTTCGAACTCAGACTCACGGCTCGATCCGAGCTTGAGTCGCCGAACTATGCAGGCGAGTAGTACGCGTACTGTACAACAACGAAGACGACGAGAAGAACAGCTAGACCTCACAGGTTCCTTTTAGCCAGCCATGAAACTGCACCGCGCAGTTGAGGAAAGAGTTTCTTTTGGTCACACTACCTCACCCTTAGCCCCATAACTTTAGCAGAGGTAGCGTCACATTTTTACCATGTCGCCGGTAAGTAAAGAGAGGCGTCCTAGCCCGGGGCTTACCTTCCCGTACCTGTTGGTGGAGCGAAGCTCCGTGGTCACGCTCATGGCATTCTAGTGGAGACAAGCCATGCGTTGCTTGCTTGACTGTTTGTTTTCTGCGTTTTTTAAAATTGTAAAATGCATTTCAGGAACACTTCAAGGGGATATTTTCCGCGTCCGTTGCCGTTATCCGAATGATGTGCAGTGTAGGTCACGTGTTATTGCTTCCGCACAGAAAATTCTCATGTTGACCAGAATTTAGATCATGATGACGATGATATTTGTATTCTTTCTCTGTGTCGGGGAGAGGGGCACCTTGTAGAGTTCTCACCGGACCCAAAAAAGTAGATAAAGTCGTGCGAAATCACGACAGGCACATGGAAATTGCAATTGCTCAGTGTCTCACCGACCATCACTTCCGAACCCTTGATTTCGTTATTGATGTGGCTAAGTGTGGGGGGAGGCACATATTGACATTGGTATCGTTGCTGCCGCTTCCACTTGGTGCTTCGCAGCCTTCCATGAAGCTATGGTCGCTATAACAAAGCCAAGTACCTCAGGTAGTGTGGCGCCATCTGGCTACCGATGACACAGGCCCTCGAGCACAATGTACTCAATGTCTTGATTATACTTCCCTTATGCCCTGCACTGCACTGTACAGTTAGCCAAGGGCGGGTCGAAGTGGCGTTCACACATTTTAGTGCGGAGCACTCCAGAACGGGCCTCAAACCAAGGGGCACAGATTCATTGATTTATATGTGTTGTTTAACGTCCAAAAACACCATATGATCATGAGAGACGCCGTAGTGCAGGGCTCCGGAAATTTCGACCACCTGGGGTTCTTTAACATGCACCCAAATCTGAGCACATGGGCCTACAACATTGCCACCTCCATCGGAAATGCAGCCGCCGCAGCCGGGATTCGATCCCACGACCTGAACCGAGGGGCACTGTTGTCATGCAGTCGCTCTACAGAAATGGTGGTCTTGTGGGTTCTGCATAGGGCCAAGCTAGGATTTTTTTTCCTCAATAGCAGCCTGCTCCTTCGACGCCTCTGCTTCCGTCTCTGCTTGCTGGTAACTGCTGTGAGTTCGTACACCTTCTGCCCAGTTTGTCTCACTGTCCTCCTATACTGGATCAGTAAAAAAAAAAAAAAAAAAAAACTTTCTGCACAGGTTGCAGAGGACGCCTGCTACATGGTGGGCTCATACCTTCTGTATATCTAAATACATGCCGGTCTCAGTGCTTACTGTTTATATGCACGTGAAGACATAAAAAGGCAAGAAAAAATAAATCATATCTGAAGAAACATTCCAGTATAAAAAATAGACTACCCTTCCTATACATCTGAGACCCGAAATTGTGGTAAACCTTTGCTTGCGTGGCAACAAATGAGCAGTTTTCTTGAATATTTAAAATCACTCATTAGACACCACGCGTATCTTATCTGTGATATTCAAATGGCCTGGAACAAAAATAGCTTTCTAGCGTGATACTATAAGTAAAAAAAAGAAAAAAACCAGCAGCCTAACCATGGAGTTGATGATGATGATGAGTGGGGTGAGGCTTCAGAGGGCTTTATCGGTGTACCGTGAATCATCTGTCCATCCGTCCGCACCTGCTGAGTAAGTCATCGAACTAGGTGACCCACGTACGAGCTGGGGGGACAGACCCACGACTTTAAAAGCTACGCTCGTAAAAAGAACAAAAACAATGTTTCAATCTTTTTTTTTTTTGCCGCGAACCAGAAGTCGATTTCCATAAACAGTTGTCCACGTCATACACGAATTCTTATTTGCTACTCTTCATTCAGTTATGGCAGGTCGTAGTTTTCACCGCGAAGAGGTGGCGCCAGGTACAGAAGTTTCTGAACACCGGGAATTTTTCACCCTGGCACAAACGGCGTAAGAAACTTGTAAGGATGATGTCAGCACTCAGGCGTGAACACCAGTGTTTTATTTTTTTCGTTTTTTAGTGAATGAATAAATAAAGAACATGTTCGTTGAAAGAAAGATATTACATCTACTGTAGAAGGGCATCTGATTATGTCGTTCTGGCTTGTACTCATGACGCCTTTGATGAAAATTTGAGATCTTCTTTACTCGACCGCCAGAGTTCTGAAGACCGTTTAAGGACAAAAGGCGACCGCGGGGTAACTGGTCGTTTACAGAGTCCGTCACAGGCTTTCATGCCATTGCAGGCAATGCCTGTGGCGGATGATGAAAAGTTTTTTTTTTCAATAAATGACGATATAGAAAAACTAAGAAAGCGCGAAAGCGACGTTTGAGCAAGGTCTCAGAAGTGGCACAACGGCAAGTTTCCGTAGCTTCAGTGCCATACCTAGAGCTATTACTCAAGTCCTGAGGAGGGCTCAGAAATGTGTGTTAAAAACAGTTTGGGCTGGCCATGGCACACGCAGTGATTATCTGCACCTTGCGCGAAAACTCTGAAAAGAATGGGGAAATCTTTTTTTATGAAAATATGTAATTTCTCTTTTGACCCGTTGTTTCTTTAAAATGGCGAAGTGCTAAGATGTTTCATCTATTTTATTTTTGGATGTTCCGCCTCCGCATCTTTTTTTTTTTTGACGCAACTGTTTCTCAAACTTCCTTTCTTTGTTCGATCAATTGTCGTGCGCTGAAGTAAAGGCAACTTCTCAAGGCTGGATAATATTTTATGCTCCTTTTTTAAAAGATGCCCCCAGTGTTAAGTTTTCAGCTTGTTGATGTCCCTCGCCCATTCTCTTTTTTCGGCTTCAAATTTCCAGCTTCAATTTTTTCAGTAAGCGAAGAAATGAAAATTTTCAACCAGCTGGACGTAGCACACATTGATGAAACGGCTTCGCTGTTGGCTTACAAAGAATCCTTTGTTTCGCCAAATATTTTAGCTGGTTGAATGAAGTGGGATTAGCATGAATTGTGTTGAATGAAGGGGCAGGAGTCGTCATGAAGAGTGGTGGTGGTCTTGTATAGTGAGTGCCACGTACCCGTTGCCGATCGACAACGGCCCCTCTCTGGGCATCGGAGCTTCGACAAAGACCACCTTCGCTGGGCATACAAATAAGTCCTTCGATCGAACATTGAAACTATGCAATGCCGTATTTTTAGTCATATTAAAGAGGCCGCGTTGCATTTCCCACCGTGAATTTTTTTACATTTCTTGAATTGCATGTATTTTTTAAATGTTTATATTAGCTGAGCAAACGTATACATTTTTGAGTGAATACAGATATTTATTGAGATAGCAATTATACATGCACTTGAGAGGAATTTCAGCAGTTGCTGCCAGCACCGCTGTGGCATTCCGTGTGAAATCTAAGGCGATAACATCACCCCTTACATCATATTGTCGCGCGCGTTGTTTATTTTCGCTTTCATTTTATTTGGTTTTCGACCACAAAGCCTGTAAGGAATGCTCAGCGCGAACTGCGCCTCATTGTTCAAGAAGGTTCACGATAATTGTCGATCGTGTTGTCAAGACATCGCGCAAGACGTGAACACTCGAGATTATTCAGAGCTTGCGCTAAGACCAGTGATAAGGCTGGAATATTCAATGGCGCATGTATAAATGCCGACGCGCTTCACCGCTTGTCAGTTGATTGACGGCCGTAGCTCTCTTCGCCGCTATACGTGACGGTGTTTACAGTGCTGAAATTACTTTTCGTTTAGGGGCCACATGTTCGGCCCGATAAGCAGTAATATTTTCAACATAGCGGTTCACGTCTTCGTTAAGGTCACAACCTACGTGAGAATGTGATCCACAAGTGAGCGAAAGCTTTCGAGAGCTGCCGAAGATCAGCACACATGGTGAATTCCACAGGGAGACCCGCATCGGCCTTAGAAATTCTGGAAGCAAGATCTGCCAGTGGAATGCTCCATGCGCGATGTCGCTAATGCATGCGTCACGTATACCGGCTCCGGAACTTCTTCGGGTGCGTGCAGGGAACATTTATTTGGCTATCATTTCGTATAGAATATGTGTACAGTTCGTAGAAGATGTGTCATCGTCATTGCTACTATATACTGTACAATTGGTGCTCTCGCTCTCATTCAGAGCAAGAGGCACACCGGCAGCTCGTCCAGCAGTGTCGAATGACGCCACTCGAGGAGCCCCGCCACGGTGGTCTAATGGTTAAGGTACTCGGCTGCTGGCCAGCAGGTAGCGGGATCGAATCCCGGCGGCGGTGGCTGTATTTTCGATGGAGGCGAAAATGCAGCCTGTGTGCTCAGATTTGGGTGCACGTTAAAGAACCCCAGTTGGTCTAAATTTCCGGAGCCCTCCACTATGGCATCTCTCATAATCATGTGGTGGTTTTGGGATGTTAAATCATATCAATCAATCAATCAATCAATCAATCAATCAATCAATCAATCAATCAATCAATCAATCAATCAATCAATCCACTTAAGGAATGTCGACAAGTGAACAGGGTGATAAAACACCCGAAAAATACGACCATGTTAGCTGACTGCACCGCGTAGCGACAGTTCCGGAGAAATCGGCCTCCAATTATGCGCATTTTTTACGACGGAATGATTAGGCCATAAGGGCGATGGCCAACAAGTTTCTAATATGAACCGTTGCCCGCATTATTAATAATGCAATGAAATATGACTAAATAAGGCAATGAAATATGACTTACAGATTAATGTTTTCAATGTCACCTCGGCTACGGAAAAGTATTTTCGTTTCGATGTCTAGAGTTCGTGTGCGAAGACAGCAGTTGCCTGAGCTCCGTAGCTTTGAAAACAAAAAGGTGTGCTCTCTAAAGGATACACACCCTATATGTAGCTTCAGTTGGTTATACTATACCGCAAGAAAACATAAAACTAAGTCAATAAGGTTAACGGAGGGTGGAAATTATGTTATAGATTTAGGTAATAGTGACTTGGAAGCCGCGGACAGACAAATAAATAGAGCAGAGTAACTGGCGCTACTGTGGCTTTCCTAATAATAATCTTTGGGGTTAAACGTTCCGAAATCGAGATATGATTAGGAGAGGCGCCGTAGTGAAGGGCTAAGGAAATTTCAACCATCTGGTGTTCCGTAACTTGCACTGTCATCGAACAATACATGGACGTCTATCATTTCACCTCCATCGAAACGCGACCGCCATGACCGGAATCGAACCCGCGACCTTTCGGTTAGCAGCCCCGAGCCCCGTAGCCACTGATCCACCATGACGGGCACTTTGGCTTTACTAAACGGCCGACACCGTGGCTCAGAAACAATTCGCACAAACCATTATAAGAACGGAAGCACAGGCCTCTTTCGAGGAGGCCTGCTCGGGTGGGCCAGGGTACACTCCGCCGAACACATGACTGAAAGCACTGGAAAGAAACCACTGACTGTGTGCCTAATTTAAGAAATCCAAATACAGAGAACCCCAAATTGTCACCATCTGCGTGGCGTGAAGAATATCGAACAACCGCAGTGTCCCGAGTCATCGTTGTGAGCACTCCATTAGGAACATTTGCGTCGCCAGTGCTCTCCGAGCAATGCCGCAAGCTATGCTGTTCTTAACGCGGCCGTCATTTCGGTGCCCGGCTGTTTACTCCGGGCCCATCCCGGAACTCCGAGCACGCTTTAGGGGTGCCGCACTTTTGGAAAGTGCGGGCGACGTCTGCGGCGCGCAGTTGCGTGCATGAGTTCTCGATGAAAAGCGTGCGCGCGTACGAAGTATACACGACTGCACGTGCCCACACAGCAGTGGCGAGGGCTGATAACTGAAGTTTGTTCAGTTTACACTGAGAAGCCACACGCGATTGTGTTCCGGAAGGTTTCCCGTGGTATAACCTCTCCCGTACACAACACCGGGAGACCTTAAAAAAGTGACTATTCTGCCGAGAAAGTGTATACCGATAGAACATGCCATACTCAGTACATCAAGGAAAAAATATGGTAAGGTGTATAAAAATGTGAAGAATCATCATTATCATCACTGTTAGCTTATGCTCTACTACAGGATGAATGCTTTTTCCAATGACCCCCCACTTAACCTATTATTTGTGAGCTAATTTCATTTCATCCCTGCGAATTTCTTAATACCATCACTCCATCTAAATATTTGCCATTAATGCTATCGAAGAAAAGGCAAAATCTAGCTATAGTAATGGCCCACGAAAATTTTGGTGGTAACTGATAGCATCAATCATGTGTACATCGCTACCCCCCAAAACCGCTAATTTGTACAGAAGGATATGAAGCTTATAATCGACAGGTCATACATCACTTATGCTTTGATAAACCATGAATACGAGCAAGCGCAGCTGCATTCTATTTTTCTGGAATACTGCAGTCTCACGCTGTGTATGCTTTCTGCAGAATCAAGTTTGTAAGATTACCTGAAAATAGCAGCAATGCTACTTCGAATGTGGACACCGTGGTTGTGACCGGCATTGTAAGGAAACCTAACTTAATCCAACATAACCTGAAGTATGCCAACTAAAAGTTGGGTTATAGGCAGCCTAAAATAGCCCCTACCTAAAATTATCCTCACCTAAGGTTAGATCAGGTTAACTTACAACACAATTCAAAGGCAAGTTTGGAAGAAATCGTGAAGAAAACGCACGTTTAAATGTTGAGTGAGTGTGTTTTTTAAAATAAATAAGCCACATTTAGGTACGACTGTGGCTCTATAGCGATGAACAAACGCGACCACTCCAATACGCGCCAACGCCTTTTTCGCAATGCGCAGAATTGTAGAGACGTGCATTCCACGTAGCTTGCGCCCCTGGGAGCGCGTTGAAAGGAAGCTATTTTGACTTACCTCTCCCTGTAGTTCCGACCTCAACGTGGGACCTGGCGGAGCCATTACCCACACGCCTCGCGTGGTCATCATCATTATCGCCGCGGGAGGGCGCAGCGCGCGCGATGCACTTCTCCGTTCTGTACCGCGTTCCAGACCAACTCGAAAAGACGCTCCGCGGTTGCCGGGAAAATTTTCCTGTATGCGTTCTCTTCAGAGACACACTCCTGCTATTGATTTATAGCTCGAGTGTTATAGGCTTCATTCGCTAGCAGAACTCGCAGTGATTTGTGTACCCGCTGGAGAATATAATGATGATATCTGAGCTTTAACATCCCAAAACCATGTTATAAGTATGAGTTACGCCATAATGTGGAGGGCTCCGAAAATTTTGCCCACCTGGCGTTCTTCAACGTGCACTAACATCGCACACTACACGGGCCTCTACCATTTCGCCTCAATTGAAATCGAACCCATGACCTTTGGCTGACCAGCCAAGCGCATAAAGCACTGCTTTACCACGGTGGACCCGTCAAAAATATATTTGGCAGAAAAGTTCACAGTTTTAATGTCAGCAACGCCACATTGCAGCGGGTTTCCGTATCCTAACGAACTCAACAGCGGAACTTCCGGTCACCGTCTTGTGTGGGAGAATGACACGGCAAGAGCAGAAACGTCACGTATGACATCATTGGTAGACCGGCACGTCACCGTCGACTCTGGCTCTGGCAGTATAGTGACACGAGCAAAAGAGTGAGAACCGCGAAACGGTGTGACTCGGGTTACGTGCCACCCAGTTACGCGGACCAACGACGGACACAGGCAACCCCAGGCGGGACTTTCCCTTCCATCCGAATTTCGGCAGCGCGTGTCTTCACACGTGACGTTTGAGCCACGTCACGTGACTTCCCCGCATGGGAAGACGACGGGAAGTTTCATTACTGCGCTCCTTAGCATGCAAACTACAAACTTTTTAATGCGTAACCAAGATTTTACAAAACGTAAGACTGGTCGGCCGAGTTGTGTTCATATTACGTGGAATCGCGCCACACTGCGTAACTCCTCTGTAAAAAAAAAAAGAAAAAAAAAAACCTCTAAGGACACGATGAGAGTCGATATTGCAAAGAATAAGTGGCCAACAACGCAAGACTGAAATACAAAAGAAGCGGGGAGGGGAAACTTTCGTCTTGCCATCATCCTGTCCCTCGCGCTCTCATATCTTTACTCAAGGTAACAGTAGGCCCCGCCGCGGTGGTCTAGTGGCTAAGGTACTCGGCTGCTGACCCGCAGGTTGCGGGATTGAATTGCGGCTGCGGCAGCTGCATTCCCGATGGAGGCGGAAATGTTGTAGGCCCGTGTGCTCAGATTTGGGCGCACGCTAAAGAACCCCAGGTGGTCGAAATTTCCGGAGCCCCCCACTACGGCATCTCTCATAATCATATGGCGGTTTTGGGACGTTAAACCCCAAAAATCAAGGTAACAGTAGTTTTACCTGCCGGACACTTTAAGAGCGCGGGCTGTCGTATGGTCGCATCACTTTGGAAAATATAAAAAGAGAGAAAGCAAGCGTGAAAGAGAAAAGAAGAGCAAAATTCGAAAAAAAGGGAAAAGAAACACGAATAAAGAGAAATAGAGAAAAAAATGGCCCCGTATCTGCATGTAATCTGCAAATGTCGTCGAAAGACGATAGTCTTGTGTGTGAAGAGATTGAACAAAACATTTATTTGATGTTCTGCGCAAGAAAATCGGTGAATGGTATTCCGGAGGCGCTGCGTTAAAGTGCCTCGAGCGTGCAGCGGAGGTGAACGAGCGCATCAAGTCACGCCACACGGGAGACGTGAGCGCCATCTGGCAGTTTCTTTTGGAAAACAAAGCGCGTGGCCGTGCGCGCCCGCCTCATAGGTGATAAGGTGTAGAACGCGAGGCGACGGGTAGGTGCCACCACCATCTCATCTTAGCAAAGCGTTGGAAACACTTTCCGTTCCGTGCAAGCGTTGCATGGTAAGCGCAGCGTGATAAGCGCTACGGTCCTTAAAATTATTTATGTATGCGTTTTCTAGTAAGAGATGCATGTGTAGAATATATGCGGGTTGTTATGGTGCCCCAGACATCTGCAATAATTGATTTTTAATTGACAATTGCACAAGAATAAACGCTCAACCTTGAGCAACATTGGTGGTCGCTGCGGATGGGGTCGGCCATTTCAAGTACCCGATGCCGGTACGAGTGGACAGACAGACAGACAGACCAAAATATTTGCGGCGAAGGTCCCCAAAAAACACTATCGTCTTTTCCTTTTTCTCTGTTTAGCTCTCAAGACTGATTTTTTTCATCCGATTGTTTTATTGTGAATATATTTTTCTTTGTGTTTGTTATAAGTCAAAACGGCCAATAAAGAAAACAAAACCCAGCGTGGCTCTGTAGTAGTATACTGGACTGCCACGCAGAGGGCCTGGGTTCAAATCTCGTTCCAGCCTCGGTATTATTTTCTCCTTTTCATCTATTTTTTTTTTCATGTCCATCGGTTACATCGCCAACGGCGACGCCGCTCAACGCAGGAACGGTTGGTTGGTTGGTTGCGAAACTTTATTGAGGTCCTGCAAGGCGCGCGTCAGCGCGCAGCGGGCGTCTCCCACGTCGGGACCGTTAGGCCAAGCCTATCGGCCGCTCCGCGGGCCTGCTGGACGGCCCAAAGTTGGTCGGCCAGGAGGGAGCTGCGAAGGGCCGCCTCCCACCTGACCGATGTAGTGTTGGGGTTAGTGTACATTGCCTTGCACTCCCAGAGCATGTGCGCCAGCGTGGATACATCCCCACATTCGGGGCAAGCGTCATTGGGGAACACGTCAGGATAAATAGCGTGAAGGGATCTCAGATTAGGGTACGTGTCGGTCTGCAGTAGTCTGAGCGTAAGGGCTTGTGGCCTATTAAGATTTGGATGAGGGAGTGGATATAGTCTCCGCGCGAGGTAAAAATATTTTGTTATTTCGTTGTACGTGGCAGGCGCGTCCCTGTTTTCCGCAACCCCGTTGGCCCCGAATCGTCGCCCGGAACCCGCGCGGTCGGTAAGTGCGCGCGCGGCCTCGTGGGCAGACTCGTTGAGGTTGGGGGGAGCGCCTTGGACCTGTCCAACATGTGCAGGAAACCAAATCAGTACGTGGTGCTTGATGCCGTCGCGGCCACCACTTTGGAGCACGCACAGGGCTTTCTTGGAGATTACACCGCGCTCGAAAGCGCGAATAGCTGACCTAGAGTCACTATAGATGACCTCCCTCTCACCTTCCAGGATGGCCAGGGCGATGGCCACTTGCTCGGCAACCGCCGGATCGTCAGTGTGAACCGATGCGCAGTTGGTAACGCAGGAACGGGCTCCAAAAAATTTCGGATGGTGAGGGGGTTCACGGGCCCGGAGTGCCACACGCTGGCTACGCCCCTGGTTTGTTCTAAATTGAAAAAAAAAAAACAGTTCAGACAGCAATTTCGCAATTCATTCGATGTTTCATTGCCTCTCATTTGTGGAGTAAAATATTTTTGCAGCAGAGGCTTGCGTTTAGCGCACAAAAGAAGAACAACCGAATAAACACTTCAAGCAAAAAAAAAAAGCATGCAAACGAAGGTGCAGCTATAACAAGAGCACATTTTAATCACTCATTCTCGAACGCCGCGTGCTCGGCAAGCACCGTCACCTTCGATTTCGGCACTACAATTCATGGATCTTTGGATGAACCAGAAGCTTGATAGCGTCTGCGATTAAAATTTGGACTGAAATTGTTGCCGTGTCCACAAGTTATAGAAACCGCGATTAAAAAATAAAAGCGCGAGATCCAAAAGCGATCTGTTTCAACAAGTCACGGCAAAAAAAAAAAAAAAAAAAAACATTGCTTCCCGACATTCTTAATTCACACTGGCCCAACAATCATAGCTGGCAAATGGAGATGCAATTACATGTGCACGTAGCAGAATGAAGACAGTGGAATTTAAACGCACGGTGCTAAATAACGGCCGATTAGCTGCGCGACAAGCAGGCGACTACACGGCGAGCGGACGTGTAAGCGGGTGTCAGCGCCCCCTAGAGTTCTCTTTTCGATGCATCGCGGAGCGGCCTCAGAGCCGGCGGCGCGGTCTGCACACTTCCCCTATTCTAGACACTGTAGCTTTACTAAACGGCTGACACCGTGGCTCAGAAACAATTCGCACAAACCATTATAAGAACGGAAGCACAGGCCTCTTTCGAGGAAGGCCTGCTCGGGTGGGCCAGGGTACACTCCGCCGAACACATGACTGAAAGCACTGGAGAGAAACCACTGACTGTGTTCCAAAGAAATCCAAATACAGAGAACCCCAAATTGTCGCCAGCTGCGTAGCGTGAAGAATATCGAAGAACCGCAGTGTACCGAGTCATCGTTCTGAGCACTCCATTAGGAACATTTGCGTCGCCAGTGCTCTGCGCGCAATGCCGCAAGCTATGCTGTTCTTCGCGCGGCCGTCATTTCGGTGCCCGGCTGTTTACTCCGGGCCCATCCCGGAACTCCGAGCACGCTTTAGGGGTGCCGCACTTTTGGAAAGTGCGTGCGACGTCTGCAGCGCGCAGTTGCGTGCATGAGTGCTGGGTGAAAAGCGTGCAAGCGTACGACCTACACGACTGCACGTGCTCCCACGGCGGTGGCGAGGGCTGATAACTGAAGGTTGTTCAGTTTACACTGAGAAGCCATACATCTCACACGATTGTGTTCCGGAAGGTTTCCCGTGGTATAACCTTCCTCGTACGCAACACCGGGGAACCTTAAAAGTGACTATTCTGCGGAGAAAGTGTACCAATAGAACATGTCATACTCAGTACACCAAGGAAAAAAAAATGTGGTAAGGTGTATAAAAACGTGAGTAATCATCATTATCATCGCTGTTAGCTTATGTTCTACTACAGGATGAATGCTTTTCTCAATGACCTTCCATTTAACCTATTATTTGCGAGCTGATTTCATTTCATCCCTGCGAATTTTTTAATATCGTCTTTCCATATAAGTATTTGCCATTAAGGCTATCAAACAAAAGGCAAAGTCAAGCCACGGCCCACGAAAATTTCGGTGGTAACTGATAGCATCAATCGGGTGTATAGGGCTACCTCCCCAAAACCGCTAATTTGTACAGAAGGATATGAAGCTTATTATCGACAGGTCATACATCACTTATGCTTTGATATACCATGAATACGAGCAACCGCAGCTACATTCTGTTTCTTGTGGAATACTGCAGTATCACGCTGCAGGCTTTCTGCAGAATTAAGTTTGTAAGATTACCTGAAAATACCAGTAATGCTACTTCAGATGCGGGCACCGTGGTTGTGAGCGGCATTGTAAGGAAACCTAACTTAATCCAACATAACCTGAAGTATGCCAACTAAAAGTTGGGTTATAGGCAGCCTAAAATAGCCCCTACCTAAAATTATCCTCACCTAAGGTTAGATCAGGTTAACTTACAACACAATTCAAAGGCAAGTTTGGAAGAAATCGTGAAGAAAACGCACGTTTAAATGTTGAGTGAGTGTGTTTTTTAAATAAATAAGCCACATTTAGGTACGACTGTGGCTCTATAGCGCTGAACAAACGCGAGCACTTCGACACGCCAACGCCTTTTTCGCAATGCGCAGAATGGTAGAGACATGCATTCCACGTAGCTTGCGCCCCCCTGGGAGCGCGTTGAAAGGAAGCTATTTCGACTTACCTCCCCCTATAGTTCCGACCTCAACGTGGGACCTGGCGGAGCCATTACCCACACGCCTCGCGTGGTCATCATCATTATCGCCGCTGGAGGGCGCAGCGCGCGCGATGCACTTCTCCGTTCTGTACCGCGTTCCAGACCAACTCGAAAAGACGCTCCGCGGTTGCCGGGAAAATTTTCCTGTATGCGTTTCTCTTCAGAGACGCACTCCTGCTATTGATATATAGCTCGAGTGTTATAGGCTTCATTCGCTAGTAGAACTCGCAGTGATTTGTGTACCCACTTGGAGAATATAATGATGATATCTGAGCTTTAACGTCCAAGACCACGTTATAATTATGAGGTTACGCCATAAGGTGGATGGGCTTCCGAAAATTTTGCCCACCTGGCGTTCTTCAACGTGCACTAACATCGCACACTACACGGGCCTCTACCATTTCGCCTCAATTGAAATCGAACCCATGACCTTTGGCTGACCAGCCAAGCGCATAAAGCACTGCTTTACCACGGTGGACCCGTGAAAAATATATTTCGCAGAAAGGTTCACAGTTTTAATGTCAGCAACGCCACATTGCAGCGGGTTTCCGTATCCTAACGAACTCAACAGCGGAACTTCCGGTCACCGTCTTGTGTGGGAGAATGACACGGCAAGAGCAGAAACGTCACGTATGACATCATTGGTAGACCGGCACGTCACCGTCGACTCTGGCTCTGGCAGTATAGTGACACGAGCAAAAGAGTGAGAACCGCGAAACGGTGTGACTCGGGTTACGTGCCACCCAGTTACGCGGACCAACGACGGACACAGGCAACCCCAGGCGGGACTTTCCCTTCCATCCGAATTTCGGCAGCGCGTGTCTTCACACGTGACGTTTGAGCCACGTCACGTGACTTCCCCGCATGGGAAGACGACGGGAAGTTTCATTACTGCGCTCCTTAGCATGCAAACTACAAACTTTTTAATGCGTAACCAAGATTTTACAAAACGTAAGACTGGTCGGCCGAGTTGTGTTCATATTACGTGGAATCGCGCCACACTGCGTAACTCCTCTGTAAAAAAAAAAGAAAAAAAACCTCTAAGGACACGATGAGAGTCGATATTGCAAAGAATAAGTGGCCAACAACGCAAGACTGAAATACAAAAGAAGCGGGGAGGGGAAACTTTCGTCTTGCCATCATCCTGTCCCTCGCGCTCTCATATCTTTACTCAAGGTAACAGTAGGCCCCGCCGCGGTGGTCTAGTGGCTAAGGTACTCGGCTGCTGACCCGCAGGTTGCGGGATTGAATTGCGGCTGCGGCAGCTGCATTCCGATGGAGGCGGAAATGTTGTAGGCCCGTGTGCTCAGATTTGGGCGCACGCTAAAGAACCCCATACCTAAAATTATCCTCACCCAAGGTTAGGTGAGGTTAACTTACACCACGGATCAAAGGCAAGTTTGGAGGAAGTTGTGAAGAAAACGCACGTTTAAATGTTGAGCGAGTGTGTTTTTTTTTAAATAAATAAGCCACATTTAGGTACGAGTGCGGCTCTATAGCGCTGAACAAACGCGAGCACTTCGACACGCCAACGCCTTTTTCGCAATGCGCAGAATTGTAGAGACATGCATTCCACGTAGCTTGCGCCCCCTGGGAGCGCGTTGAAAGGAAGCTATTTCGACTTACCTCCCCCTATAGTTCCGACCTCAACGTGGGACCTGGCGGAGCCATTACCCACACGCCTCGCGTGGTCATCATCATTATCGCCGCTGGAGGGCGCAGCGCGCGCGATGCACTTCTCCGTTCTGTACCGCGTTCCAGACCAACTCGAAAAGACGCTCCGCGGTTGCCGGGAAAATTTTCCTGTATGCGTTCTCTTCAGAGACGCACTCCTGCTATTGATATATAGCTCGAGTGTTATAGGCTTCATTCGCTAGTAGAACTCGCAGTGATTTGTGTACCCACTGGAGAATATAATGATGATATCTGAGCTTTAACGTCCCAAAACCACGTTATAATTATGAGTTACGCCATAATGTGGAGGGCTCCGAAAATTTTGCCCATCTGGCGTTCTTCAACGTGCACTAACATCGCACACTACACGGGCCTCTACCATTTCGCCTCCATCGGAATCGAACCCAGGACCTTTGGGTCACCAGCCGGGCGCATAAAGCACTGCTTTACCACGGTGGACCCGTGAAAAATATATTTCGCAGAAAGGTTCACAGTTTTAATGTCAGCAACGCCGCATTGCAGCGGGTTTCCGTATCCTAACGAACTCAACAGCGGAACTTCCGTTCACCGTCTTGTGCGGGAGAATGACGTGGCCAGAGCAGAAACGTCACGTATGACATCATTGGTAGAGCGGCACGTCACCGTCGACTCTGGTTCTGGCAGTATAGTGACGCGAGCAAAAGAGTGAGAGCCGTGAAGCGGTACGACTCGGGTTACGTGCCACCCAGTTACGTGGACCAACGACGGACAAGGGCAACATGGTGGTTGGTCCTTGCGCAACCCCAGACAGGACTTTCCCTTTTATCCGAATTTCGGCAGCGCGTGACTTCATACGTGACGTTTGAGGCAATTTACGTGGCTTCCCCGCATGGGAAGACGACGGGAAGTTTCGTTACTGTGCTCCTTAGCATGCGTCCTACGAACTTTTTTATTCTTTATTCTTTATTCAAAGGTTACCCCGCATCGCCCAAAGGCATTACAGCAGGGGGGTTACAGAAACGAAATAAAGAATTCTTCATTCTTACAGCACACTTGCATGGCGGACAAGATTATGCATACCCAAGATTTTACAGAACGTACGACTGGGCGGCCGAGTCGTGTTTATTCTAAGTGGAATTGCGCCGCACTGCGTAATTCTTCAGTAAAAAAAAAAAAAAAAAACTCTAAGGACACGTTGACAACCGATATTGCAAAGAATGAGTGGTCCAACAACGCGAGACTGAAATATGAAAGAGGGGAAGAGGTGGCACTCTTTCGTCTTGCCGTCATCCTTTCCCTCGCGCTCTTATATATTACTCAAGGTAAGAGTAGTTTTACCTGCCAGACATTTTAGGAGCACAGGCTGGCGTATGGTCGCATCGTTTTTGAAAATAGAAAAAAGAGAGAAGCAAGCATGAAAGAGAAAATAAGAGCAAAGTTAAAAAAAAAGGAAAAACAGACATAGAGAGAGAGAGAGAGAGAGAGAGATAGATAGATAGATAGAGAGAGAGAGAGAGAGAGAGAGAGAGAGAGAGAGAGAGAGAGAGAGAGAGAGAGAGAGAGAGAGAGAGAGAGAGAGAGAGAGAGAGAGAGAGAGAGAGAGAGAGAGAGAGAGTCCTCACCGCAGCACGCACGCACGGTCGCTTGCAAGACTGTCGGCCTTAGTTGACCACCGGCTGCTCCAGCAGCGGGCAACCCTTGTCTGCCGACCTGTCCAGACACCCCACTAGTTCTCGGTCAAATCCTTAATGTTATTCTCTTCTTCCTTGCGTGCGTTTGAGTATTTTCCCGAATGCGAGAATTTTCCCGAATGATTCTTCCCCGACAAAGAATACTCGCCGAAGCGTTGCCTCCTGCTATAATTTATCTGGTCATCGATTATTCATCATACCTGCCTTGGCGCGCCTTGCCGTGCACCCCGACGACTACACATTCAGAGTTCGTCTATGCGACGGCGCACAGACTAAACGTGCTAACGGTTAAAATAGTTAGCTTCTTTCTCAACCGTTTCTTTAGTTTGCTGTATACACATGCACAGCTTTCTGGCGTATCGCTGTGTATGCTTGTCAACCTGCACAGCAGTGTCAGGTAACAGCAATACCGCAATATCAAGATCGACCTGACAAAACAGAACAAAATGTATATGGGATATAAACAAAATTAAGGAATGTGGGGTGTGCGAACGTGAACGCAAAAAAAAAAATAACCCAGATAACTACCGTCAGACTTTTCGTACTGTATAAACATTCTTCCGCTCTTACATACAGAGCCGGAATGGCCCGTGGGACTTCGAGCAGCGTCGCTACAGCCAGGCTCCCCTAAATGCTCGTAAACAAAATAATGTTATCAGAATGAGAGTAGAGTTTCTGCTTATTTCATGAAAGTGCCAGAGCAGGTCGCGTCACGAGCACGGGGAAGTTTAGAGGAGGCGGGCGCAGGACGAAGAAGGGGAGGGGGGGGGGGGCTTGGTGGCGAGCTATAGCGTCGAGACGAAATCATTCGAGGAGACGCAGGGGACCACGAAAGACAAGCGAGATTCCGGTGAAAACCAAGAATAATAAAAACGGAGTAGTTCTGTTTACGAAACCGAATCGTCCTTATACTGCTGTCGAAAGCTGGATGGTCCCCGCCCCGCCGCAACGACAATGGATCCCAGCGGACTCTCCGGCACTCCTGCGGAGCGTGGCGGTAAATGAGGCGCGTTGCAGTTTCTTAACATGAACGGCGCTCGGTGGAGCCGCCGTGTTTGTTGTCTATTCGACGTCTTGTCTTTTACTTAGTGCACTCATGTGGCGAGGCCCCTTTGTTGTGGAAGTGAAGACACAGTAAAAACAAAAGGCCTTTATAGGTCACCTATGTGACCTACAAAGGCGGTGTGGGTGCAGAGAAATTCCTTTGATGTCCTCATTATCCCCGTGAATGAAAAACATTACATTCTTCGATTGCCATTAAGAATGAAATAAAAGGCATTTAAGGCCTTTCACCTACGCGGGCTTTGTAGGTCCCATAGGTGGGCAAAATAAATCGAGCTCACCCAGGCACATTTGAAAACTAGAAATGTTTTTTCGCGTAGAACTCACTCGGACTCGGACTCGCCATAATTTTTCCGGCTCATACGCACGTAGTCTCTACAGAACTGTCCTCGATCGAACCTCACGATTTATTTTTGAAAATAAATCATGATGTTCGAAAGAAAATTGCCACGTATGTGTTAGCAACGAAACATGAAACAATCAACGAGCTAAAGAGAATTCCGTACGAAGCGCTATCTGCGTACTGGAGTATAGCTTCAAAAAATAGTGGCATGTGGTTGAACTGGTAGCTTGTAACAGTAATAACTTTGAAAGTTGAACAATATTTATCAAAAGTGGTCCATCTGACGAAAGCAAACTATATCTATAATTTCAGGTAGCGTGTGCTAGTATCACCAAATAGAAAATTATGGTCTGACAGGATCGACCATTCCTGAAGGACACTTTGCGACAGGGTTGAGAAGGTTGCCGCGCTTCGTTAGCGCAGCCATTTTTGACCTTTTCAAATTTCTTTGATGATTTGAGGTTTTGACGTGCCAAAATCACGATGTAATTATGAGGCGGGCTGTAGTGGAAAAGGCTCCGAAAATTTCAGCAAGACACAGCACTCCATCGAAATACGACCACGGCGGCCTGAATCGAACTACTCAATTTTAGGGCTAGCAGCTGAGCACCGTAACCTTGATGCAATATACACCACAGCAGACTACAACCGAACCTCTCGCTGAGATTTCCACTCACGTACGTGTGAACTTCATTACTGGGATCAGTTCCCTCTACGGGTGCTGGACTGAATATGCAGCCGTTTAGTATAGTGCTGCCGAGTTGGACGCGTGTAAGCGAAGCAGTACGAAATTGTGGCCCCCTTTTTTTCTTTCACTCGAGACAGATGCGCCGAACTTCGGCGCCACTGTTGAAGCCGTGAGGCGTATAGCTTACTTCCAGCGATAACAACAAAGTTGTACTATGGCACGTCGCTCACGTCCTGCTTTTTACGGGACGCCAACGAGGGACTCCCAGATATGTCAAAAGTGCTAATCTTCACTTGGAGGTCTCTAAGGGTCGAGTGAGAAGCCATAAGCGTGTTCACTCGCCTCCATTCTCAACACACACAGACATTATAAAAAGAATAAGTATGGGTTATTACGTAAAACACTCTCCGACCGTGTGGCTAATGCACTTTGCGTCTTCAATAACTCCCTTATACGGGAGCTGTCAGACGCTGTCAGCGCGTGTCACCGTCGCCAGCCGTTTGACGCCGCAGTGCTGTAGTGCACTCACGATGCTTTCGTCGGCGCAGTCTAAGGGACTGTGGGCGTTTGTGTTATGATTCCAATGTTGATCATATACTTTGTCGTACAAGAACGCGTTTTTCGCTTAGCAAGTGCCTTTGACAATTTGTGCAATGCTGAAATATCACGGAGGAGTGTGCCGATTGTTTCATTTGTGTGGGACGTTTCGTTGGATACGAATTATTCGGGGGCCTACCACTCGCTTTTCTGCAAAGGTATATTACGCTTTTTTTCACCGAAAACTTCAGACCGAAATCTGTTGCCGTATTTCCCCATCATTATCTGCACTGTCTAATGTTCACTATAAAGTCTGCATGTTAACTAATTTAGCCATTGCCGGCTAGAGTCAATCTAAATCTAATGACTCAATGCTAATGTTGATATGCGCAGACTTCGAATGTTTATGTGCCTGGTTGTACACATTCTACTGTGAATTCATATTGAGTGATCTGTGATCAACTGTGATCACATAATATTCTGTGTGGTTTTACGTCCTAAAACACAGATGTGTTTACGAGAGACGCCGCAGTGGAAGGCGCCGGAAATATTGAAAATCTGGTGTTCTTTAACGCACACTAAGATCGCACAGTAGACGGTCCTCTACCATTTCGCCTCAATCGAAATGCGGCTGGTATCGAACCCGCAACCTTCTGGTATGCAGCCGAGCACCACAGCCCCTGCTCCAGCGTAGTGGACCTTGTTGAACTATAGAGAAACTGCGCAATGCTTAACTGCATAGATCAGCATAGCGCATAAATTAACAACCCATATTCGAAAGGCTTTGTCGGAAGCCGAATAAAATTCAGTGAGGCAGTTGATAGTCGCTAGGGAAACATTGCGAAAAAGTGGAAACATGAATGAAACGAATGATGGAAAAAAAAATCCGTTGAAATGAAATAGGGATGTGAAATATAAGGAACAGAGTTTGGATCCGTCGTCCGGGATTCCACTGGCTTTAGTTGCCATCCTGACTCTTCCCACGAGAGCTCGCCAATCCTCGAGGGCCGAGCTGGACAGGGCGGCCTCCTATTCATTGCACGTTGGCGGCTCTAAGCGTCACAGCAGTCGCATGGAAAGTCCATACCATATGGCATAAATCTTATTTCCGCTCTATAGCATCTGCATTCGGCTGAAAAGCACAGCGGCTCGATGGCATGTAGGCTGGTATATCGGATGACATGCTTTGCTGTCTCCGTAAATGATATTCTTCTGCTTTCCCTAATTTCTTGGCCCTGGCTCGGGTATTTCCGTCGCGATGAGCGCAAGAGATGTGATACGTCTGCATAGGCTAGCGGGGAAACCACCGCACAGTCCCCCCTTTTCTTGGCTTAACTTCCAAGAAAAAGTAAACCTGCCATTCGAAGTATACCCACTTTTGATGCGAGTTAATGCTCTATTGTGAGCACTTTATACATCCGGGTTAATTCAGTAAAAGTGTAAGTGTAATGTAATGTAATTAAACTGAATAAAAGATACAAAATGAAGGTAGTACAGGCTTACGCGCCTACATCCAGCCATGATGACGCTTCAGTTGAAAGCTTCTATGAAGACGTGGAATCGGCAATGAGTAAGGTGAAAACACAGTATACTATAGTAATGGGCGACTTTAATGCAAAGGTAGGGAAGAAGCAGGC
The DNA here is from genome assembly GCF_013339725.1 of Rhipicephalus microplus. Lineage (NCBI taxonomy): Eukaryota > Metazoa > Arthropoda > Arachnida > Ixodida > Ixodidae > Rhipicephalus > Rhipicephalus microplus. Next base: position 87,631,628 of record NC_051169.1, on the reverse strand, counting down.
TGGAGACCAGGCAGTAGGAGATTATGGCATCGGCACTAGAAACGCCAGAGGAGAGCTACTAGTAGAATTCGCAGAACGCAATAGTCTGCGTATTTTGAATACCTTCTACCGAAAACGAGAAAACAGCAAGTGGACATGGAGGAGCCCTAATGGCGTAAATAAGAACGAAATACACTTTATAATGACTGCACACCCAGGAGTCGTGCAGGATGTGGAAGTGGTTGGCAAGGTAAGATGCAGTGACCATAGAATGGTATGGTTTCGAATTCACCTAGACTTGAAGAAGGAACGACAGAAACTGATATGCAAGAAGCCAATCAATGAGCTAGCACTGAGAGGGAAAGTACAGGAATTCAGAGTGTCACTGCAGAACAGGTACTCTGCTCTTAGCGAGGAAACCAACCTTAGCGTAGATACAATGAATGATAATCTGATGAGTATCATAACGGAGTGTGCAGTGGAAGTTGGAGGCAGGGTAGCTAGACAGGACACCGGCAAGCTTTCCCAGGAAACGAAGAACCTAATTAAGAAGCGTCAAATCATGAAAGTGTCAAGTACAACAGACAAAATAGAACTGGCAGAGCTTTCGAAGTTGATTAATAGACGTAAAGTATGCGATGTAAGAAGGTATAACATGGAGAGAATTGAGCACGCTCTGAAAAACGGAGGAAGCGTCAAAGCAGTGAAGAGGAAACTTGGGATAGGCAAAAGGCGGATGTATGCACTAAGGGACAAAGAAGGCAAAATAACTACCAATATGGATAGGATAGTTAAAATAGCGGAGGAGTTTTACAGAGATCTGTACAGTAGCCGAGACAACCACGACCTTAATACTATAAGAACTAGCAGTAACCCAGACGACACCCCACCGGTAATGATAGAAGAAGTCAGAAAAGCTTTGGATAGCATGCACAGAGGCAAAGCTGCTGGTGAGGATCGGGTAACATCAGATCTGCTGAAAGATGGGGGACAGATTGTGTTAGAAAAACTAGCCACTCTATTTACGAGGTGTCTCCTGACGGGAAAAGTACCAGAGTCTTGGAAGAACGCTAACATCATCTTACTACATAAGAAAGGAGATGACAAGGACTTGAAGAATTACAGGCCGATCAGCTTGCTCTCTGTAGTATACAAGCTATTTACAAAGGTAATTGCTAGCAGAGTAAAGAAAACATTAGAATTCAATCAACCAAAGGAACAAGCAGGATTTAGAACAGGCTACTCAACAATTGACCACATTCATACTATCAATCAGGTAATAGAGAAATGCTCAGAGTATAACCAACCACTATACATAGCCTTCATAGATTACGAGAAGGCGTTTGATTCAGTAGAAATTTCAGCCGTCATGCAGACACTGCGGAATCAGGGCGTAGATGAAATATATATAAACATTCTGGAAGAAATCTACAGGGGATCAACTGCTACCATAGTGCTTCATAAAGAAAGCAACAGAATACCAATAAAGAAGGGTGTAAGGCAGGGGGACACAATCTCCCCAATGCTATTCACTGCGTGCTTACAGGACGTTTTCAGAAGCCTAGAATGGGAACAGTTAGGGATAAGAGTTAATGGAGAGTACCTCAGTAACCTGCGCTTCGCCGATGACATTGCATTGCTGAGTAACTCAGCGGACGAATTGCAACTCATGATTACGGGGTTAGACAAGGAGAGGAGAAAGGTGGGTCTTAAAATTAATCTGCAGAAAACGAAAGTAATGTACAACAACCTCGGAAAGGAGCAGTGCTTTGCGATAGGTAATAGTGCACTTGAAGTTGTAAAAGACTATGTCTACTTAGGACAGGTAATAACCGCAGAGCCTAACCACGAGATTGAAGTAACTAGAAGAATAAGAATGGCGTGGAGCACATTCGGCAGGCACTCTCAAATTATGACAAGTAGATTGCCACTGTCCCTCAAGAGGAAGGTATATAACAGCTGTATCTTGCCGGTACTTAGCTACGGAGCAGAAACCTGGAGACTCACAAAGAGGGTTCAACTTAAATTGAGGACGACGCAGCAAGCAATGGAAAGAAAAATGGTAGGTGTAACCTTAAGAGACAAGAAGAGAGCAGAGTGGATTAGGGGACAAACGGGAGTTAAGGATATCATAGCTGCAATAAAGAAGAGGAAATGGACATGTGCCGGGCATGTAGCACGTAGACAGGATAACCGCTGGTCATTAAGGGTCACCAACTGGATTCCCAGAGAAGGGAAGTGGGGTAGGGGGAGACAGGAGGTTAGGTGGGCAGATGGGATTAAGAAGTTTGCGGGTATAAATTGGCAACAGCAAGCACAGGACCGGGTTAACTGGCGGAACATGGGAGAGGCCTTTGTCCTGCAGTGGACGTGGAAAGGCTGATGATGATGATGATGATGATGATGATTATGATGATGAATGTACTGATTCTAGTGTCTGCAAAACTTTAAATCGCCATCGGGGGGTGTGCTCATTTTTCACAGAGGGCTACCGAAGGCTTTTGTTTGAAATTTTAGTAGTTAGTTCACAGAATATCGCTCACGGTCTTGTTAGAGTGCGGTACTACAAACATTGATTTTGCAAAGTGACCCTGTTTTACCCCTTGATACACTTACTTTCTGCCGGAATTACTGTAATGTTATCGTGATCAGTAGAATGTTTTTGTTTTTTACTTTCATAGTTGGACATTGCGATTGGCAGCTTGTGTACTTCATCTGACTGGGCTACGAACTTTGTGTTACAATATACTCGGCATGCTATTGCAAACATTTCAGAGATGTATTGACACGATTCAATGGTAATTGTTCTTCTGTTGTACACCTCGGTGGATCAGTGGCTAAGCTGCTCGGCTGCTGGACCGAAGGTCGCAGGTTCGAACCCAGACGCGGCGGTCGCATTTCGGTTGAGGTGATACGGTAGAGGCCCGTGGACAGTGCGACGTCAGTGCGCCTTAAAGAACACAAGATGGTCGAAGTTCCTGCATTCTTCCACTATGGCGTCTCTCATAATCATATATGCTGGTTTCGGGACGTAAAACCCTTCATAGTATTGTTGATCTTTTGCTGCTATCCTGTGGTCTCACATGAGTCAGGGGATGATCGCTTACTTGTCAGGCTTTCCGAGAGTTGCACTTTGCTCAACAGTAAGAAACAAAGAAGTACATTTGAATAAGAAAATGACATTACATTTTTCGTTTCACGTTTACACCAGCGCATCGCGTTTACATTCACACACACCTGTACCGTTACACAACTTTCGCCTAATCTGGTTTTCTATGCTATGAATCTGGGGATGGAGCATATTCGGCAGGTATTCTCAAGTCAAGAACATGAGTTTACCACTCATGATTTCTCAAGATGAACGTATACAACTACGGCATCTTTGCGGTACTTACCTACGGAGCAGAGACGTGGATGCTTACAAAAAGGGCTAAATTCAAATAAAGGACGTCGCAGTGAGCAGCGGAAACGAAAATATTTGGTGTAACCTTGAGAGATAGTAGCACAGCTGCGTGGATCAGGGAACAAATGGGGGTTAAGGATATTGTTGTCGAAATCAAGAAGGAATGGACATGGGCCGGGCACGTAGCGCGTAGGCATGGATAACCGCTGCTCATTAAGGATAGATAACTGACCGGATTCCAAGAAAAGGTGAACGCGTGACGGTGAGACAGAAAGTTAGGTAGGTAGATGTGATTAAGGGTTTGCGGCTATGACGTAGCAAGCACAGGACCAGGTTGAGTGACGGAACATTATAGAGCCCTTTGCCCTGCAGTGGGCGCTGTCAGCCAACGATGACGACGACGACGATAATGATGATGATGATGGGAGGGAGGCGGACATGCATAGAAAGTGTGGGGAATTTTTTTTATAATTCTTGAATTTATTTTTCCTCCTTATTTATGTTTCTATCCTATCTACCTCTCTATACTTGTTTACTATTTCCCCTTTCCCCCACCAGGCGTGTAGGGTAGCCCCGGCGTGGTGGTCTGGTGGTTAAGGTACTCGGCTGCTGACCCGCAGTACGCGGGTTCGAATCCTGGCTGCGGCGGCTGCATTTCCGATGGAGGCGGAAATGTTGTAGGCCCGTGTGCTCAGATTTGAGTGCACGTTAAAGAACCCCAGGTGGTTGAAATTTCCGGAGCCCTCCACTACGGCGTCTCTCATAATCATATGGTGGTTTTGGGACGTTAAACCCCACAGATCAGGCGTGTAGGGTAGACAACCAAACCCAAGCTCAGTCAGCCTCTCTTCGCTTGTGCCCTTTCTTTCTCGCTATCTTCACTGTCTCATTTCCTTTACTCTGTTCTCTCTCTCTTTAAAGAGAAATCGAGAGCACGCGCCCACACTGCAGGCACGTCGTTCGCAGCGCACAATGACAATTGCCCCGAATCGTTCATGCAGGCTTGCTGTTCCTATTAACTGGTGAAGTGTCATTCTCTTTACGTGATGCTAACGAGAGCACGGGAGATCGAATATGCTCGCATGAGGCACTCAATAAATATTCACCCAGACGTTCTCAGTCGATTGACGTACTCGGCTGCTATCAGCCAAGGAAGTGCAGGCAGAGTGCTTGAATATGAGACAGATGCGTTTGCCGCTGTTGTTGCGAGGCTGTTGAGAGTCGACACTTTTGATAAATTTTCACAACTATATACCCGCTTGAGCAATGACAACCTGACATATCACGGATCTTTCTTGTTTTCAGTTATTCAAAGCAGAAGTATAAAAGGGACATGACAGTTGAGAGAGAGAGATATGGTATGAAGAAAGAAAGAGAGGTTAACCGGAAAGCAAGTATCTGGCTTGCTACCCTGCACTGGGGAAGGGAGAATGGGAGACAGAAAAGTATTGATTTGTGGGGTTTAACGTCCCAAAACCACCATATGATTATGAAAGATGCCGTCGTGGAGGACTCCGGAAATTTTGACCACTGTGGGTTCTTTAACGTGCACCCAAACCTGAGTACACGGGCCTAAGACATTTCCGCCTCCATCGGAAATGCAGCAGCCACAGCCGGGATTTGATACTGTGATGCCGGATTTGAGCCGAGTACCTTAGCCACTTAACCACCATGGTGGAGTGGAGACAGAAAAGTAAGAAAAACGGAATAAGAGAGAGAGAAAGAGGGGATAGCTGAGGGGATGCCGCCACAAAGTTTACACTTCTAAAAAACCTTAAATGCAAGCTTAACAGAAGATATCAAAAGTAACTATGCAGAATTGAACACAATAACACAACAAATGTATCTACATACGGCTCCAACATAAAAAGAATAGGTGAAGAGATTTGAACGACAACGACAATAACAATAACAACGACGACAACGAAAACGACAACAAGAACAACAACAACAACAATAGCAACATTGTAACTGTCAGCTGTGTGGTGACGCTGTTGATGCAGTAAATGTGTTCAGCCACATGAGAATTAGTGATGTCAGTGCCAAAATTATGTGCGTTGACGATAACCGGACTACTTCATTCTGCCCTTGGCGTTATTGACGAGTGTCTCATGGAGTCCACAGATTGTTTCCTATGCAAACTAGGACAGTTATTGACGTTGGATAGTGTTGAACGGACTTTTCTTATCGAAATTGCCTACGTATCTGCGTTCTTCGCTGCAAATGTCGTTGAAAGATGACCGTTTTTTTGCAGGCCAAGCGGCCATTTATGTGTTTGCGTTGCCTCAGACCATAGCCTCCTCTATAACTTTGTGCCCGAGCGGTCGGTCCCTCAGCGCCGTCCCCCGAGCTATTATGGGATGCGAGCGCTCCTGGCGGAGCGCCGAGGCGCAAAACGAGAGAATGGATGGCAGCTATGGAGAAAAAACCGGCTTTGAGTAACTACCGAAAGGGCAAAAATGAAATAAGGAGGGAGGCATTTTACGATAATTCAAGGGGAAGCGCTTTACTGTTTGAAGCGAGATCGGGTTGCCTTAGAACGCGTAGTTATAAAGCAAGATTCAGTAAAGAAGAAGAACAATGCACATGCTGCGGGAAAGATAAGGAAACGGCGGAGCATGTTCTGATTGAATGTGGAGATATCCACCCAGGTGTACTCCTGTATCCGTCAACTGAGCTCGTAATGGTTCTAAATTCTCTAAAGAATTACGCGGAAGTTTTCCTCGCAAGAGCGAGAAAGATGAATCAGCCACTGAATGCTGCCGTTGACAACGCCGCGCAAATACTACAGAAACGTGACAAACTCAAGTGCTCGACCCCGGGACATCATAAAAAACTTTTGGAGGTTGTGCTCGTGAAGTTTCTCCGCCCACTTTTTCTGAACTTCGCGACGAGTGTGACTGACAAACACGACTTGGCAAAAGATTTTCATGTCAAACCATTGTCTCGAAAAGTGCTCAAGCTTTGAGCGCGAAATCAAATAACAAAGCTCACATTGCATTCTGCATACAGTGCTTGTGTTAAAAATTTGGTGTGTGCGCACTTCTTAACGTATACGCATAATCCAATGTAATGTAGACGGTTTCTAGACCGTCATAAACGCAAGCGTGCATAGGCCGCGTCGTCTGCTGTTATTATGGGATCGGTGCGGCATCTGGCGGCGAGCGCCAAAACTATAAGGGACGGATGGCGCGTATGTATTTAGCGCTAATGCGCGGGCACAAAAAAATATAGGAGGCTATGCTCAGACAGCACCTCCTCTATGTTTAATCGGCCAAATCTGGCTGGCATTGAAAACTAGAGGAGTTGCTGCGTGAGATATGGACGCCATCTGGCGGTAATGTGGGGAAACATGAGCTTGTGCAGAACCTAGCGCTACTGGCAGCTGGCAGCACCATATCGTCGGCAGAGCGTTTTTTCATGGATAGCGCCGAATTTTCAGCGCAGTGTAAGAAACAATAGTGTCTTTAGAATTGCGTATCTATGTAATTTCTAGTAAAGTAGCACACCACATAAAGCTTACGTGTTGAGGTTGCGCCTGAGATGTGCGTTGTGTTTGCTTTTTCACCGACAATGTTCACAAGTATGAATGCAGCCACCAGTTCAAGATGGCTGGGCGTTCATCAAGTGCTTAAACTTTGGCTGAGTGGCTGAATCGTGTGATTGATAGACAGATAGCTGTGCCAAATGGTTCCTAAGAAACGCGCAGTGACGTCATATCAAGGCGCAGCTTTTTCGTAACACTACGCGGTGCAACAAAAATCTTAGACAGCTTCGCTGCTAAAATAAATCAAGGAGCGGTTGTAATAACAGCAGCTTGTCGGAGTTGCATCACGGGTAATCGCGCATTTTATCTACAGAAACCGACTGAACACACCCCACTCTGCGCCCGGTGTTAGTGGCACGTTCAGCCCGTCCCTGTGCGATAAAAAACGCGATTACCCAAGAGGGGTTTGTTGACATTTCTTGGGTACGGCTATCTCCTTTCTCGTGGTTTTTAGAGTGAAAAGATTGAGAAAGAAAAATAACACACATACATATACCTATACAGTCCGGCACTTCGCGAATCGCAAAGAACTCGTTTTAACACATCATACATAAAAGCACGGTGCACAATTTCGGCGTAGTTCTCTCATGACGTCGGGCACACTTGAACTGCATATTTTATTATTCCGCTTAAATGCCTGCCGTGTTGCTTTCCTTCGCAAACCGCTCTACCCCAGTGTGCACGTGCGTGCGTGTGTATTCGTACACCACTGTCTGGGCATTCGGGATAGCATGGCTTTGTGCGTCGTGAACGCTAATGTCGCTTCCGTCGTCGTATACGAACGCTCCGGCGCGTCGGTCGGTGGAGAATGCGCCGTCAAGTGATGCGTGGCTACCCTATTTCCTGGTATGTCGGCTGCAGTCCCACTAATGTACGTATCCTCCGTTGGCGCTGAATGACTGCAAATGCTCTGCATTAGTTTGGTTCCGCGCCCTAGCGAATAGTGCAACGCGAACCAGCCCGTTCAAATGCCGTCCGCAACCACATCAGTTTATATTCTCGTAATCGCCAGTGAGACGACGCCCTCTATAAGAGTACATCGAAGCAAAAGAAAAATAAAATAAAAGAAAGACCTTCGAACCTAAAGCAAGACTCTCGTTCGGCAAAGCAATCGCTGGTGCGTCTCACCACAGCTCTGAGAAAAAAAAAAAGAAATGAGAGATGCCGTTCTAACATATACGTTGCTTGTAGCAGATAATTCCGTTTTTTTTTTTTTCAAATCTCACACGCATTCTTTTAGCATGACTTCTACGACAGAATATTCACATTTAATGAAGTTTAACGCATTTAATCGATTTAGCACCTTTATGAGCGCTGAATGGTGTGGTGCATATACTGATGGTGACTCCATGATTGACACATTGACTTAATTCCTTCGTAGGTATCCGTGTTCTTTAGCGTGACATAGCTACACCAAAGGCACATACTTCTTTGAGGGAGCAAAACGGAACGCGCTTTTTACCGCGATAGCGTTAAAGAGCTCATTTCGCGGAAATTCCGGCGTTGATGTTGGCATCGTTAGTTGTGAGCGAAAAACCACCATCTTGTCCGTTACTCAAAACTCTTGAAAGATGCAAATAAAATAGTTATTTATGCTTCTGAGTGAAGATCGAACACGCGTCGTTTGCGTGGTAAGCAAGCTTATACCGCTTAGCCAGGTATCTGCTTAGCAAAACAGTGAAAATAACTTCTTCTACTTTGAAATGCATCGAAAATAACATTCATGTTTTACGAACACATGCACCCTGTACACGGCTTTTATAATATAACATGCAATATCGCAGTAATATTGTGTGGTACATGCGTACATTGCATGGCGGGTGTCACAAAAAGCCGGCCAGCCATTAAGAAAACGACATACACTACTGAATTCCCAGCAGTACCCAGAATGCAGCCATTAGTGAAAGCTTCACTGACGCAAGCTCTTTTCAAAATTATAGGTCATATTGTAGTGATATACAATCTAAACTTCTCGAGTAACGTCATACAAAAGAAGGCAAATCCCACGTACAGTGGGAATCGATGATATGCGAAGCACGGATGAGAAATGTAAATAAGTCACTTTAAAATCAGCACAACGTTACGAGGTGGAGGTAAATTATGCCATACATGACTTCCATGTCATGATTATCATGTTTCGATGTGTCGTTTACCTTCGTCAACTGTTGACGTCACGTGATAGCAAATTTAGTATATGTGAAGCAAGAGAAACATTCGCTAGTACGCTATGAGTGTGGTATGTTGTCATGTTCTTACATGACACGCGTGTCAGGACTATCATGTTTGCACCAGTCATATATTTCGTCATCCATTGACGTCACGTAACACCGAATTCGGTATATGTGGAGCTAGCAAAACGGCCTCGCGCGCATCATGAAGGGACCAATATACTCCAATGTAGCGTTGACGTGGGCGCACGCTGCGCACAGGGGGGGGGGGGGGGGGCGCTGCGAGCGCTCGATGGTGACGGACGCACTCCACATCGCCTCCGTAGATTTTATGCTATTTCTGCGGACATCCACCTTGGTACCCCTGAAACTTGGATTTATCGTCACCGCCAAGTTCTCCGCTTCGCCTAGACAACACCTTCGTCCAGGTGGGTCCAGTTTTGACAACTTGAGGGACGTCCTTCACTCCCGGCTACAACGCCGCCTCGCTAAGGGCTCTCAGCCCGGTGATGGCGGCCGCTAACGTGGTTACGGGCTATGATCCTACCTCAAGCCAAATGCTGTCTATGGAGATTTCATCCTCCGAAAACACCATGCCATCAGAAGATGAATACCTCGACGACATGGTGAGACTGTGGCAACGCAAGCAAGCGAAATCGAAGCCTGCGTCTCAACAACAACGAGACACCACAGCGGGCCACCATTCCCCAGCCTTGCAAGGAACGCCGGCGCGCCATCCCTCCGGCGGTGTGCCTACCTCTGCTCCGTCCTCGCAGCCAGCGAAGCAACGCAAGTGGCGTCCGCGTCAAACTCCTCGCCTCTCTCGCGACGACTACATCGTAGTAGTTAAACCTCGCGTTCCCTGCGAGCTACGCACATTTGTCCCGGCCGATCGCACGGGCGACGCCATCCGCAGCTACCTCGGCGACCGGACTACCACGCAAATTCAAGTGTGGCCAATCTGGGAACAGAACATCTTGGTCTGTAGCACCACCATTTTGCCTATGGCACAGCGACTCCTCGGGGACTTCCAGCTGCAAGTGGGGGATCAGCAGCTGCCCGTTCGAGGCCACGCCAAGGCACCAGGGGATACATGCAGGGGCGTCATCAACGTAAACCCTGCTGAAAGCCCGGAAAAGATAAAGTCTGAACTGTATTGGCCTCGAGGTACTATCCTTGCGGTCCGCAAACTCGGAGATTCCGCGGCGGCGGTGGTGACTTTCGAGGGCACGAAGTTACCCCGCTTCCTCTTCTACCACTGCGTGGCGACGTACATCCGCGCCTACAAGAAAACGGTCCCGGTTAGCACCAAGTGCGGTACCATCGGCCATCGACCACCTCAGTGTCCTCACCCCGCTCCAACGCAGTGTGCCAAATGTGGAACCCCCGCACCTGCAGGTCTCAATGCCCATGACTGCCACCCCAAGTGCCTCCTCTGCCACGGCGCCCATGAGACTGGGACCAGTGGCTGCACGGCAAAATATCGAAAATATCGGAAACGCAAGCAGCCCTCAACATCTGCTCGAGGGACCACCTCATGTTCGTCACAGCCAGACAGCGGCACCAACCTGCATCAGTCGGCTCCACCACTCCACGCCGACACTCAGGCATTCCCACCGCTCGAAGCACCAGCGGTGGTACCTCAGGTGAGCAGTTGGGCAGGGAAAGCTGCTTCTAAACCTCTCTCACCCCCTTCTGTCGATCCTCCTTCTCCCGAACTTGCGGCCCTTCGCCAGCAAGTTGCGGCACTTCAAAAGCAAAATTCTCTTTTAACTAAACAACTCGAACTCTTAAATAAGCGACTTCAACCCCAACAACAGTGCACTGCAAGGCCATCCGGTATTGCCTCCTCTGTCCAGGCGGCTACGCCAGCTACATCCAAGCTTAGTCCTGACGCTAAGCCCACTCCCATTAAACCGCCGGTTCAAGCAACCATTTGTACTCCAGCACTCAGAACCGGTGCCACATCTACTCCAGAACCTCTTGAGGCTCCTGGGGCACCTCAGGTTATCTTGCCCACTAACCAAACTCTCCCTAGCGAAGAGCGCACCCCGCGCGTAGAGGAACGCCTCACGCGCGTCGAAGCTTCGATTAATCACCTCCTCACCAGCTTCTCGGTCCAACGCATAGTAGTAGAGGTTACCCAGGCTATTCAAGCCTGGGCAATCACCCAGTTTCAACCCAAGGCATCGCGTTCCCGCTCCTGCTCGGTGAGCAGTGAGGGTACAGCTCCACGGCGTCGTCGTAAGGTGGCTACCACCACCCCGCCGTCGGACAATCCGGCCTCCGTGCCCCTCCCTGCCTCTGAGGATTCCGAGCGGGACATGGAGGACCAAATATAAAACCTAGGACAGTCACGATGGCTACCAATCGTACGTCCCGTTCAAACATTGCGTCTAAATTCGAGATCATACAATGGAACCCTGGAGGCTTCGGGAACAGGCGAAAGCGTTCACATCTTTCGCTTTTCCTCAGCTCACTTGGCTCTCAGCCGGCCGTCTTGGCGCTCCAAGAATCTGGCCCTGCTCCATCCCTTTCTGGATACTGCTCCTATGTAGGCGGCATCACCACATGCCTCCTCGTGCATAAAGCTTACACGGCGGTACAGATTGACCTCGATCTGGATCTTCCTTACGACTACTGCATGATATCAGTGCTGTCTCAGCGGAGGGGCCAACCATCAATACATATCTTAAACGTGTACTGTCCCCCTCGCCTTGCGAGGGCTTCGTTTGCGCATCTCTTCCATCGGGCACTGCGTATAGCGGCCCGACAACCACTGGTGATTGTCGGGGACTTTAATGCGCCCAGCCCTCACTGGGGTTACCACTACGAGAAGGCCCGGGGCAGAGAGCTCAAGGAGCTCATTTCCTCGCTGAGCCTGACGCTTCTTACCGATCCGGCACAACCCACACGTTCCGGCAACTCGGTCACGCGAGACACATGCCCCGACCTCTCCCTCGTCCGTCACATCCGCGATGCTACATGGGAGAATTTAGGCGAAACCCTAGGCAGCGATCACTTTTTACTCCGCATTTCGTTCACACCGCGGCAGAAAATGCGCCAACACTGGGGCCAAGCCCGTCTCACCGATTGGACTCAGTTCAGAATGCAACCATTCCCCGCCGGCCTCTCCTCGACCGAATATGCAGCGTGGGCATCATACGCTCTTCATATGAAACAAGCGAACACTCGCACCCTTGCAACCTCTACTTTGACTCCTGCAATCGATCCACACCTCCTACATCTTTGGCACGCTCGCCGCGGGCTCATAAGGCGCTGGAAACGCAACAAACTTAATCGGAAACTTCGCGCTCGCATTGAGGCGCTCACTGCAGAGGCGGCCGCATACTCCGCACAACTTTCCGATGCTAACTGGGCAGACACCTGTTCGAAGGCTGCAAAGCAGATGAGCTCTAAGAGTGCGTGGCGACTCTTTAGAAGCCTTCTCGATCCCTCCACCACCAGGGGAGAAACGCAACGCCAGCTCCACCGTGTTCTGCATGCCTTTCAGGGCACTACGGATGAACTCGCGCGAGAACTTTGTGACCGCTACATCTGCCGCACAATTGATCCCGCAGGCCCAGCATATACGTATTCCGGCGCCCCGAACACCGACCTCGACGCCCCATACACACTTTCTGATTTACGATTTGCACTCACGAAAATGCGACGGGGCACGGCCCCTGGACGCGACGGAATCACAGTATCGCTCCTGGCAAATCTTCCCGACCAAGCACACCTCTCGCTACTCCACCTTATAAATTCGATATGGGACGGTTCTCCGCTTCCAACGGAATGGACCACATCGGTCGTGACATTCATTCCCAAATCGGCAAAGTCCATTAGTATTGAGGCACTGAGACCCATCTCACTTACGTCTTGCGCAGGCAAACTCATGGAAACCATGGTTCGCGAACGCCTTTCCGCCTACTTGGAGGCCAGGAGGACCTTTGCCGACACGATGTTTGGGTTTCGCCCACATCTGTCGGCGCAGGACGTCCTGCTCCAGCTTCAACACGATATCATAGAGCCGACTACTATGCGCCATAACGATAAAGCCGTGCTCGCTCTCGATCTCCGCGGGGCGTTCGACAACGTCAAACACAGCACTATACTCACTAACCTGTCTACCACAAACTGCGGGCAGAAGACTTTCAACTACATTCGCGCCTCTCTATCACATCGCACCGCCTTCATTCGCCTTAATTCTACCGAACACGGCCCTTACTTATTAGGCACGCGGGGTACACCTCAAGGGGCAGTCCTGTCTCCTCTGCTTTTTAACCTGGCGATGATGAACCTCCCCTCTCTTCTAAGCGAGGTCGAGGGAATACAACACGCACTATATGCGGACGATATCACAATCTGGACCAACACCGGCTCCTTAGCGCAAATCGAAGAACGCCTGCAAAAGGCTGCCCTTCTGGTGGACACCTACGCAGGTTCATGCGGCCTGGAGTGCTCTCCAGCTAAATCGGCTCTTCTTTCAGTCTCTCCGCTACCGCCGCCTCAAATTTTTCTTCCGTCCGGGCCCGTCCCGTCAGTGCAAAATATTCGGGTTCTTGGCCTTCACCTCACATCGTCTTTGGATCCAAAGGGCACAATAGCAGGCCTCAGACGCACCAGCGAACAGGTGAGCCGCATGATACGGCGAGTGTCTACCAAGCGCGGCGGCCTCCGCGGGTCTCAGTCCCTCCGATTGGCCCACGCGTTTGTGACCAGTCGCGTCCTCTACGCCTTGCCTTGCCTTCGCCTGCGTCGTCGACACGAGCACCAGCTGGACGTCCTTCTTCGTTCAGTATACAAACGCGCTCTGGACCTACCTATTGCAACTTCCAACAGCCGATTCACGGCTCTGGGGGTACACAACACCTTTGCAGAGATGCGCGAAGCTCATCGCGTTAACCAAATCAATCGACTGTCGCAGACGCCTTCAGGGCGCCGTCTTCTACACAGACTTGGCCTTAACGCGATATCTGACCAAGACCCTCTGGAGCCGGTACCAGAGCTCTGGCGTCAAAAGCTATGGGTGGAACCTCTACCCCGTAATATGAACCCCGACCTCCATCCTGGCCGTAGACTAGCACGCGCCGCGGCCCTTCATACGCGACACTACGATCGTCCTGGTGTTTTCTACGTGGACGTCTCGGGTCCCTCCCCCTCGGGTCACTTCACGGCTGCCGTGATTACAGAGGGCAAACACGTAGATGGCCTCTCCTTTCGAGCAGACACAGTAACGCACGCTGAAGAGGTTGCCATAGCTTTGGCCGCCTCTCACCCTGCTTCACGCACCATCCTGACGGACTCGCGCTCGGCCTGTTCTCAGTACCTTCAGGGTTCCATTGCCCCGCTGGCGGCTAGCCTACTACAGGCAGCCTCTTGGCGCTTTAACCCTCATCCCATTCGTATAGTGTGGACCCCAGGCCACTCGGGCCTGCCCGGCAACGAGGCGGCAAATGCCGCTGCCCGCGCTTCTCCTGTCCGGGCCGTTGCCCCTCCATGTCCCGAGACGGAATCTGGCAATACCAACCTGACGCGCTTTCGCGAAATTTTGGCTTATTACCGGGCTTCGCGCCGCCTCTACCCGGACCCCGCACGCGGTTTGGAGAAAGCGGACGAACGACTGCTACGCCGCCTGCAGACGAACACCTTTATCAGTCCGGTGGTCGCCAGGCACTTTTTGCCGGAAATCAATGGCACCTGCTCGACCTGTCATGTCCTCGCCGACACATATCACGTCGTAGCATCGTGCCCAGTTAATCCCGTCCCTTTCTCATCCCCTTTTCCTATCCCAACTAGAGAGGCTTGGGAGGAGCACCTGCTCGGCTGTTCTACCTTGGCTGCACAACGCTCCTTGGTGGAGCGCGCGCGGGCAGCTTCCAGCTCCACTGGCGCCCCGGAATAGGGTCTTGCCACTCTAGCACGCCGATGGGCCACGTCGGCACTCTCTAGTAGACTTTTTCTGAAATAAATGTTTTTTACCACCACCACCACCACCACCACCACCGCTGCGCACAGCGACGCTACGTTAGCAAAAAGCGAACACTCCGTAGTCTGACGCCAGGTGCGACCAGTCTGCGTCGGCGCGGCCCGACGGCAACCGGCGCGAAATGCGACTTGCTGCATTTCGCGCCGATGCGTTACCCAGACAACACAGCATCTCCCTCTTTTCGTGACGGAGGGACGCTGGATGAGCTCAAACACGCATGCGTCAAAGCAACGAAGCGTGGCGCGCGCCTGCGAGTATATGGCAGGCCCTGCGCCTGGCGTGGCAACGCCGGCGTGACGTGACGAAATGAACGCCAGCGAGCACGCGCACCGCGTCACGTCAAAATGTATTGGCGTCTTGACTGTGGCATGTAGTTCTCACATGACACGCATCTCATGATTATCATGTTTGCACCAGTCACATACCTTCTTCATCCATTGGCGTCACGTAATACCAAATTTGGCATATGCGAAGCTAGCGAAACGGTCGCGAGCGCTTCATCAGTGTGGCATGTAGTCAGGTTGTTAAATGACACGCGTGTCGTGATTATCATGTTTGCATGTGTCATTTACCTATGTCGTCCTTTCGCGTCGCGTAATACCGAGTTTGGTGCATGTGAAGCTAGCGAAACGGCCACGAGCGCATCATTATCGTAGCATGTAGTCATGTTGTTACATGACATGATTGTCATGTTTATCATGTTTGCACCGGTATTACACCTTCGTCGTTCATTCACGTCCCGTAATACCAAATGGGGTATAAGTTAAGCTAGCGAAGCGGTCGCCAGAGTATCATGAGCGTGGCTCTTGATGCGCTGTCATGATTTTCATGTTGGGTCGGTCGCTTGTGTTCGCCATGCAATCATGCCTTACCATACCACTTTTGCAACATACCATGTGAACTATCCAACGCAAGAGCTACAGGACCATGAAATGTAAATTGACTTTGATGACATCCGTGTCATGATTTTCATGTTATGACTAGTCAAATATGTTTTTCCTAGTCATGTTATGCCATGCCAAGTTTGGTATCGATACCATTATCGAAACGGCCAGGAGAGCTAAAAGTCGTAGGTGGCTAGATAGATAGATAGATAGATAGATAGATAGATAGATAGATAGATAGATAGATAGATATGCTCAATGTCGCCGAAGTTCGCTAAGAAATGCTTCGCATTAAAAAAAAAAACGTACTAAGTTTAGAAGTACGCACTGCATGGACAGGATATCGCTATCGCGTTGAGCTCTTATAGGAGAAGCTTAAAGATCACCCAATTTCTATTAATGTGCCATCTGCAAGCTCGCGCGTTTTCCACGGGCTGTTGATTTTCTCGAGAATGTCGTTCGTGCCATGAATTTTATACAATATTATCTACACAGAAAACAAACACTACTCGTTGCCAATGACCTATAGTTGTACATCCAATACCAAAGAATACCTAGGAAATACCTAGAAAACCAAAGCAGGGAATAAGGAGCAAGAGAGCAAAAAGCGGTTGCAATATTTGCAGTAAACAAAATTTCTCAGATCAACAGAAAGCCATTAGGTTAACCAAGAAGTAACATAGAATATATTACGCCCCGCCACGGTGGTCTAGTGGCTAAGGTACTCGGCTGCTGACCCGCAAGTCGTGGGATCAAATCCCGGCTGTGGTGGCTCCATTTACGATGGAGGCGGAAATGTTGTAGGCCCGTGTACTCAGATGTGGGTGCACGTTAAACAACCCCAGGTGGTCGAAATTTCCGGAGCCCTCCACTACGGAGGAGGAAGAGAAGGAGGAAGAAAGTTTAAGCGGAAAGACAGGGAGGTTAGCCAGTTCTTAGACCGGCTGGCTACCCTGTGCTGGGGAGAGGAATGAGGGGAATAAAATATGTTAGAAAGAAATGTTGCGAACAGAGAGAGAGAGAGAGAGAGAGAGAGAGAGAAATTACAAAAAATTGCGACAATTAAAGGAAAGGCAACATCAAAGAGTATAAGACACTAAAGTCTGTCTCTGAGGCCAGTTGTCCGCAAAAAGCGCAGCAAAGCTTTCAAAGCTTTCTGGGCTGAGGATGGGCTCGGCCAATGACCCAGAATCCTATGTTCTGACAAAGGCCGTTCATCCAGTCTATCCAGAGCTGCAGTCAGTTCGTGTCTTTGCGCGTTGAAATGAGTGCACTCACACAGAAGGTGCGCGATGGTTTCTTCGCAGCTGCAGTAAGTGCATGTAGAAGAGCTGGACATTCCAATGAGATAAGAGTATGCGTTCGTGAATGCCACTCCAAGCCACAGGCGGCATAGAAGAGTCTCCTCAGCTTGACATATCCTTGACGGAAGACGAAGCTGCAGATCGGGATCCAAGTTATGCAGGCGCGCGTTTGTGAAGTATGTTGAGTTCCACTGTACCAGTGTGAGGTCACGTGCAAGCGAACGAAGTCTTGTAGCTGCGTCGGTTCTTGAGAACGGGATGGCTGTGTATTGGGTACCATCATGTGCAGATCTAGCGGCCTCATCTGCGCAGTCATTGCCATATATACCGCAATGACCTGGTATCCACTGATACACTAAGCTGTGCTGTTTCTCGATTGCTTGGTGATGAAGAAGCCTTATTTCAGATACTAACTGTTCATTAGATCCATGGCGAAAGGGTGACATAAGACGTTGAAGAGCTGCCTTCGAGTCGGAGAAGATAGACCAAGTTCCCGGAGGTTCTTCAACTAAAAACTCCAGAGCTGCACGTATGGCGGCGAGTGCAGCTGTCGACGACGTCAAATGCGATGTCATGAATTTTATGGTGATGTGCCTCGCGGGAATAACCACCGCCCCTGCTGAGCTTACTGAAGACACTGAGACATCCGTGTAAATGTGGAGGCTTCCGTTGTGCTTCTCTTGCAGGAAGAGTAATGTGGCCTGTTTCAGGGCTAGATGCGACGACTTTTCTTATTTTGGATTCCAGGTATTGTAAGAAGGGCTTTGAGTGGGTGTAGGCACCATAATTGTATCGGCGGCCGTGCTGCATGCGTGAAGTGCAATGGAAGCACTGCGAAATGCTGAGCTACTGTTGCGCTGAACGTTGAATGGGGCATATAATTTTGAAGTGAGGCGAGGTGATGAGATGGAAGCCAAGCGAAATGCCTTATGTGCATTCTCAAAGCGTCTACGCGGATGTATGCGTTGACTGGATAATCACGTGCAATGAGGACTGTCACTGCTGTAGATGCGCATCTCGGGAGACCAAGGCAACTTCTCAGTGCTTTGGCTTGGATCGACTGGAGGACGCGCAAGTTTGTTCTTCGGATCCCGCAAAGCACGGGTAAGCTGTATCGCATATAACCGAGGAACAGAACAGTTTAGAGTTGAAGCATTGCTCGTACCGATGCACCCCACGTTTTTCCAGCAAGAAACCTCAGCACGTGGGTGATCATGGTGGGTTTAGTTTTCATGTGGGCGATGTGAGGGCTCCAGGAGAGGTCGTGATCAACTATGACTGCGAGGAATCGGTGGGTATTCACGTACTTGATCGCGTGTCCGTTAATTTTAATAACATATGGGCTCATCACCTTATGCGTGAATGCTATAAGCGAGCACTTCTCTAATGAGAGCTCTAGTCCCCGTTCTTCCAGGTACTTTGTCGCTAGTGTAGCCGCTCTCTGGAGCCGGGCACGCAAATGAAGGCGTGTTACGCCTGGCGCCCAGATGCAGATGTCATCTGCATATATTGATAGATGTGCATATTCTGGAAGTGCGTCAACCAGGCCGAAAAGCGCTAGATTGAAAAGTGTGGGGCTAAGAACACCACCTTGAGGCACGCCACGACGGATGCAATGATGCGTTGTTGTGCCAGTCTCTGTCTGTACAAAGAAAGTTCTGCCTTTCAAATAACTGTCGATCCATTGGTAAACCCGACCCCCTAATCCAACATTTTCCATGACATCCAGAATGGCTGCATGTGATACGTTATCGCATGCACCTTTCACGTCCAAGAACAACGCCGTAGATAAACGTTTCAGTCTTTTCTGATGATGAACAGACGAGACCAGGTCAATAACGTTATCGATTGCGGACCGCCCACGCCGAAAGCCCGTCATAGCATCAGGGTATACCTCGTGGTGCTCCAGGTACTACTCTAGGCGAGTCAAAATCATCCTCTTCATCACTTTCCCGAAACAGCTAATAAGCGTGATGGGGCGATAAGAGGTCAAGTCTAGAGGAGATTTACCTGGTTTAAGCACAGGGACGAGGCGGCTGGATTTCCACGAATGAGGGACTAATCCGCTGCTCCACGAGTCGTTGTACACGGATAGAAAGGCCCGTCGAGCTGCTTCACCGAGTTTGCAAAGAGCCATGTACGTAATCCCATCCGGACCAGGCGATGAAGATTGTTCGCATGCCATCAAGGCTGCTTGAAATTCCTTTAGAGAAAAAAAAAGGTGTCCATTCTTGAATCTCTGGAAACTAGGGCGTTTTCTAGGTGACGCGTGGTGCACGCAGACGCCTGACCGGCAATTTTCATGCAGAAATCTTCTGCTACTTCAATTTAGGTGCGGCCTTGGTGGAGAGACAGACACCTGAAGGGGCGATGTTGATGTGGCGATGTTCGTAGGTCACGAACAATCCTCCATGTCTGCGTCAAAGGCTTGTGTGGATCCAACAATTTGCATCAGAGATTTCCACCGAAAGTACTGAAGTGAATTGATTTGCCGCTGAATTTTTTTCTGTAGGCGCCTTGCCTTCCTCGAGTCGTGAATGAACTTAGTGCACCTATATCTTCGTTCTGCACGATGACGGATCGCTCTGAGCCACTCCAATTCCACTTCATGTTGACAATATTTTGAAGTGTGTTCAATATGATTAGTCGCTTCTTGAGCAGCACCTGTAATCATATCCTCGAGGCTGTCAAGAGGAGGCGCTTCATTTTCTTGGCACCTCTTTTCCGTCAGTGACCTGAACATTGTCCAGTCGATGCGAGTCGAAGTGTCGTAGTTTTACGATTTTTCCAGGCCCTTGATCTTTAAATAGGTTGGTATGTGGTCGCTTTTATGAGTTTCATAATCTGCGAACCACTTAACCTTTCCATTTAGGCTTCGTGACACAAATGTCAAATCAAGGCAGCTGCTGTATGTCGTTCTCCGTAGAAACGTTGGGCTTCCGTCGTTTACACAAAGCAGCTGCTGCTCCAGAGCAAAGGAGGATACTTGCCTTCCGCGACGGTCTGTCTTCTGACTTCCCCATAGTGAGTGGTGAGCGTTGAATTCTGTGGTGATGATCCATGGTCCAGGTGTGACTGTTAACAGTGCACGTAGTCTTTCTGGTTCAAAACGGCGGAGGTGATATATATGCGCCTACAAGCGTGAAATTGAGGTCTCTACGTTTAACTGTCAAGCAGACATACTGGTTGTCATCGTGAGGTGCTACACGGTGCTCGATATAGGTAAGGTCGCATCTGATATATACAATGACTTTACTCTGTTCGTTGCAGGTAGCGGACTTGAAGGCTTTGTGCCTCGATAGTCGTATTGCATTGTGTAGACGTGGCTCACAGATAACAATAATTGGAAACTGGTTTTTAAACACAAATTGTCGGATATCAGAAATACGGGGCTTGAGGCCTCGGGCATTCCACTGAAATATCGAAGCTCTTTTGACTTCTTTACTCAAGGATTGCAGAGGAGGAGCCATGGTGACTTTCCAGATTTGATAGCACCGGCTTCAACGCATCCACTAACTGAAGTGCACTCTTAGCAGCCGAATTGGCAATGCTAGTGAGGAGCATACGAATGGCATTCATAAGGGCCTTTACCATGGCTACGATTTCTTTATCGCGACTATCACCGCATTCTCGTTCCGAAATGATTGCAGACGAGCGATGCGGCGGCTCAAACGGCGGGTATATCGTTGGAAGCGCTGGCCATGCTTCAGGCGAGCCGGTGATGCTCTTGTCTTGCTTAGATAATTTGTTGTCGGCGTGTCTGGACGCTTGAGGTGGTATGCCGGCGATCATTTGGTGAGGTGCAGTCCTTGCTTCGGCACTGGGCCTCCTCAGAGGCCTCCGGCGACGAGACCGTCGGCGTCGTACTTTGGCAGCGGTCTCCCTGTGTGTTGAGCCGTCCCGGACCATTTGCCTCAACACTTGCATTTTCTTTTTCAAGCTTGGGCAATCTTTCGACCATGCTTCGTGAGGGCCATGACAGTTTTGACATTTTCGAAGTTCTGCCTGGCAAGCGTCTGCGCTATGTGATTCTGAGCATAGCGAGCACACAACTAGGTTTGTACAAACAGCACTGACATGTCCCAATTTATAACAGTTCTGGCATTGAAGGGGCTGCAGTACGAAGGGTCGCACTGTGTGTCGAAAATGGCCGACCTTGATTCGCGATGGAAGGCTGTCTCCCTTGAACACGAGCTTCACGCAGCATGATTTGCCAAGGCGACGAGCTTGCAGTATGGTAAGTTCTGCAGACACCGGTTTGATGAGAGCAGAAAAGTCACTTCCGCTGATGGAAATGTCGACGTCGTAAATGACGCCTGCCGTAGAGTCGCGGCCATCAGGCATGTAAGAGCGAACATTGATGTTATCCAACGTCTTGACGTTGCTCAGCACTTCCAATGTGCTTCGTTGAGTGACGTCTACGGCGAGGATATTCTTACGGTCATTGATCCACACGTCTGCGATCTGTCCCTGGGCGAGTTCCTCAAGAGACCTAGACGTGGCTTGACGATTGAGCCGGTTGAGACTATGAGCCGCCTCGACCGGCACAAACAGAATTATGTATATCGTAGGCTCCCGCATCTTCGTCGCATTCTTACTTGTTGATGGAGATGGCATCACTAGTCTTCTTTTTGGCTGCCGCCTTGTAACAGGCATGAAGTCGCCTCCACCGGAGCTTTCGTCGCTGGCCGTAGAGTAAATCAGCGTGTCCTCGCTGTCGGCGTCAGTCGGGTGGCCCGTACGCTTTCTCGTGGTAGCTGCAAACGACGTCGATGGTTGCGGTGGAAGCCCAGGTGAATCCACGTCCATCGCCACAGTCACTGAAACGTTGTCTTCCACAAAGCCACAGAAAAACTTTGAAAAATTACAGATACTGACAGCAGTGTTCTACGCCAGAATCACTTCGTCATCATCGTTGCCTCCACTACGGCGTCTCTCATATACATATGGTGGTTTTGGGATGTTAAGCCCCACAAATCAATCAATCAATAGATTATATTACCGATGAACAAAGTAAGATACGTAGAAAGATACAGAGGCAAGTTCAAGAATGTGTGCTGTAAGAATATCTATCAAACTTTACTTAGCCGATTAAATATATCTGTTGGACTTAAAAACACGTACATGATGAACAAAACAAGGAAAATGCTCCTTTTTTGTTTCGAAGTAATACAACACTATCGTGTGACAATAGTTTTACAGAATCATTACTAAAATATATAATTCGTACAGAACCAGCAAGGTATTTATAATTCTGTCATCTTCGGTCATCTGTAAAGTTCGCGCAAGCCATCCCATTCACTCTGCTGGAGTGTTTTGACAGCGTTGGCGTAGTGCCGTCGAGTGATCGTTCAATCAAATGTGAGTCCAGATAAGTGCATCGAAACATTATTCATGCACGATAGCGTTATACGTATTGCGCATTGCGATGATCACATTTACAAGGTTTCGGCTGCCACAGTTATTGCACACTGAAGCAAAAAAAAAAAAAATCGGTGACACGTTACGCTTCCTGTGACACTTGAAGCCAAACGGCCATTGCACAATTGTATTAAGGTGTAAATTATCGAGTACCGCATTACTTTCAAGACGTAGCAAGCCGCTGTGTGAGGGAGACGCATTGCGATTCCTTGACGTTCCCCTGAACATGTCACGTAGTGTTGCATTACCTCCAGTGTCAGCCCAGTTTTGATCAAGCGATGATATCATGCGATGATGTCATCATACTACGTAGGGGCATAGCCAGAGGGTGACGCACCAGGCACGTGCCTGCCCCCCCCCTTCTAAAATTTTGTTCGCCGTGACATAGAGAGCGAAAAATGACTATTTAAAGGGGTGCCTTCCTCTAAATCATGGAGTTGTACCCCCCGAAAAAAGAATTTCTGGCTACGAGCCTAATACGACATCACTGAGTTGGGTCATCTGTGTCGTCACTGCTTGAAGTTGGTGATCTCGCAGGTTTTGTGTTTTATTGTTTTATTTCATTTTTGGCAGCTGCCGTGTTTCGCCAAAAGTTCGTCTCGCAACGAGCCAAATCTTTCAACATTGGAAGAATCATCCGCGATGCCTATACAGATGAGCTCAAGAGGCATTTGGTTCGTGATTGCTCTCTTCTAATGAATCCCTCGTCATTGCTAACATCGTGATTCAATAAAAGTTTCTTCAACTAATGTTTCCAGTGTAATATGTTCTGTGTGTGTGCGAGAGAGAGAGAGAGAGAGAGAGAGAGAGAGAGAGAGAGAATACGGTCCCGGATTTTAGTACGCCAGTAAAAGAGAGTGATGTCGAAATACAAATAAAAGTCACAGCTTGCCGCAAAGGCGAAGCAATGAATACGATAGCAACAAATCGGAAGGTCACGAGCAAAATGGCAAGCAGATCGAAACGTGCCCCACATTTCTCACGCACAAATGACGCATGAAACGTACTCACGGGTACAGATGAACGCGAATAGCGTCTCAGTTGTTACTTCACTGTGTCTGAAAAGCGCGCTCTTTTCGCAAACTGAGACCTGCGCAGCGAATGCAGTGATCTTTGTGCACCCGGTAACTGCAACAGGATCGTTCTTGTAAAAGTCCAAAGCCAGCCAAGACGTACAATCCTCCTCACTGCGAGATAAGGGCTGAGCGTCCACCCACCTCCTCTTCGAACCCAGTAGTTACATTGACAAACATACCTAGTTCTGTCTCTTAAAAAGATTGTGCAAGTTAATTAGGTTGCCACAAAGGTGCTCAGTTTCCTTAATAAAATGTGATATTATTATTTGAAAACCATCTGACCAAACCACTGCTTACTTCGAACATCAATAATAATAATAATAATAATAATAATAATAATAATAATAATAATAATAATAATAATAATTGTACACATCCATAAGAAATAGAAAAAACGGGCCTGTCTAAGTTCCAAGGACTTGTGCGACTAGGCCCGACAGAGCCGGTTACAGCGAAGTGGATACAAGGAAAACAAAAACTATCGTTGCTTCTTTGCCAACAATGATAATAATAATATAGTAATAACAATGGTAATAATAATATAGTAACCAATCGATCATTTATTATTTAACGTGCCCTGGAACAACTATGAGGTCTTAGTGCAGGCATACACAACAATTAAACAATAAAAATAGAGTACTACGCAGTGTACATAAAAATCAAATAAAGAGAGCATAAACACACATACAAAAGAAATCGGCGCGGAATGGGAAAAATCAAAGACAAGACGAGAATCATGGAATGGCAGTGAAAAAAATAAAGGGAAATATACAAAGCTACATGGAAGGCTTCTTGAAAACAGAAAAAAAGAAAATTTGTGCATTATGAAAAACTACCTTAAGACAGTGTAAAGTTGAGAAGAAAACAATGAAAGTACACTGTGAAAACATGAACATCATTAAAGTTACCATTATAAAGACTTTGTATTCTGTGAGCAGTAGAGTGTTGAAAGAAGTTGGCAGGTTCATGAAATGATCGATTCTTTCCAGTTAACTTGCGAAATCCCAAGATTCGCACAACTGAGAAGCAATCAGCAGATTATAATACCATGAACTAGTTTGTAAAGAAATAAGAAGTCGGCGTCAGTACGAATTCGTCAGCAGGAAAGTGAAGGTAATAATAATAATAATAATAATAATAATAATAATAATAATAATAATAATAATAATAATAATAATAATAATAATAATAATAATAATAATAATAATAATAATAATATATGGAGGATCCTACGGGTCAAAGCCATGATAGGACTACGATGAACGCGCTACTGTAGCGCTGCGGAAATTTCTTTAACGCGCAGGGCCATAGCGTTTTGTCTCCATCGAGATGCAACCGGCGTGGCCAAACCTTCGGATCAACAGCCGACCAGCGCAGTGGTGTAGCCAGAGGACGGAACAGTACACCCCTCCCATTCCAGAATTTTTTTCGCATAGAGAGCACAAAACCGACCGAGCAAGCGACCGATCTACCTGCACGGCTCCTACTTCACATCAAAATGGTGCCCCCCCCCCCCCCCCCCCACAACCCTCGGCAAAACAAAATTTCTGCCGGTGCCCCGTTGTGACCACTACACCGCCGCGGTGGCACATGTTCGTCACTGAAGAAATATTTAACAAAGAATTAATTGCTCGTGTGCGTCGCCACGCTAAAGCTAAGCTTAGCCGATTTCTTTGTGGTTGCTGCGTTTCACGCTACAGCTGCCCGCCGCGTTCCTCTCCATTTAGAACTAGCTGTATTTCGAGGACTAACATTTTTAAATTTCAATCGAAACCAGCCCCGACATTGGCGCAATTATCTCAGCGGGATCGCGCATTCGGCGAGCGCTCTTTTTTCAGCACTGGCTTTAAATCTCCTAAACTCTGGCACCGGAGGCCTCCCTGGTCGTGGCAGTTGTGGACCCGCTAATTGAATCTCGCATTTTCTGTTTAGTGTCGGCTGTCCCAAACTTGATGCAAATTTGCAGCAGGGGATTGCACGAGTGAGTTACGAAACAACCCTTGTGTTGTCTCTTCTGTTCTGCTGATGTGGTTTTCGTTGCGAAATGTACTTGCTCGCTAAACTAACAACGCACAGGATATACATTTATTTCTGTCTTTACTGCTTATAAGATAGATAGATAGATAGATAGATAGATAGATAGATAGATAGATAGATAGATAGATAGATAGATAAATAGATAAATAGATAAATAGATAAATAGATTGATCAATTGATTCATTGATGGATTGATCAATTGATTCATTGATGGATTGATCAATTCGTTTATTGATGGATTGATTAATTGGTTCATTGATAGATTGATTCATTGATGGATTGATGAATTGATTCATTGATGAATTGATTGATTCATTGATGGATTGATGAATGAATTCATTCATTCATTCATTCATTAATTGATTCATTGATGAATGGATGCATTGATAGATTTATATATTGATTCAATGATGTATTTATTTATTGATTCAATGATGAATTTATTTATTGATTCATTGGCGGATTTTAGTACCCCTGCCACCAACTGTGTTTCGCGGAGCACTTCAATAAACGTTCCATCGTATCTTGTTTAGCTGAAAGGATTGGGACTTCCTCGCATCCGGGCATTGTCACGCTCGAAACCTCGCACCGTCTTTACCCTGCTCTGTCGTGTCTCGCAGGAACCGTTAATGAAAGAAAATGGTCTCATTCTTGCTCCACCAGCTACAAAAACGCCCTACATGAGCAGGGCTTTGAAACGGGTCCCTGATTTGAATATACGTAGTCACCAGAGAGGGAAAAAAAATGGCCAGAGAACGTCCTGGGGCGAGTTCATACTTTGCGGGCCGATTTAATTGATCCACCGATTGCGTGGCCGGCGCGGCGGCTTCAAGGCGAGACCTTCTCGCAATTACCGGAACCGCACTAAGGCGCTAAAGCCGTCCGGTGTCTGTGTGCAACCGTTCAATCTCGCTATGCCGTCCCTCCCTCCAGCCAATAGCACTGCTACCACCCCCCTCGCCCTCTGTCTTCCTGTCGAAATGGTCGATTGTAAATCTCAATTTCACACCGCGAAAAAAAAAGAAAAAGAAATAAAAACAGGCAATGCGCTGTCTCACACGCCGGCACGTGCCTTATATACACCACGCTTGCTCTCTCGTCGTTTCCGTTTTCGCCAATATCTCGCGCGGCAGCCTTCTGCCTCTGCTTCGCCCATTACTGGAAGATTGCCCCGGGCACCGCAACCGAGGTTCTTTTCGAACACGAGCGGCCGTTTTTCTTTTCTGTTTTGTTTTGTTTGTGTGTGTTTTCTTTCTTTTCCTCATTTGTTCATCCTTTCCGCAGCGAGAACGCGTACGATTCACATCGCGAAAATTGGTTTCGAGGGACGGCGGTCGCGGTGGCGCGAGCTGGTACGGAGGCTCTTCCGTTTCTTTTTCCCCCGCCCGTCGTGCCCATCACCGCTCGCATCTGTTCTCGCGAGACGAGAAAAGCGCGCGCGATTCTCGTTTGTTTCACTCGGAGCGCGGCCACACGCCGGCGCGACGTACGTCTTCTCCGAACGAACGGGTTGTGTCTTCCCGTATCACCGAAACCCCCCAAAAAGCGCGAGCGTCGCGCCGAAATTCGTCGCGTTTACCGTCTCTCTCTCCCTCAGAAAAATAAGAAACACGTCCTGCCGCATTCGTCGTCTGCGATTTCGTTGTTCCCTCGGTGATGCCTGCCAAACCACTCCCCGCGTGCGTTGATCAAGATGAACACGGCTACCGGTCGGTCGGTGGCGTCGTTTGGTCGATGCGCAGAGCAGAGGCGGGCCGCGTCGTGCGCTGAGGCAACTGAAGTGTCTTATGGGTTTTCTCGCTTCAGTTGTTCGTTGCACCATTTTGCGTCACGGGGCCCCCATTCGGAGACGTGACTTCTTTTTGTCATTTCTGGGCAGGATTGACAGGGCACAAACACGCCGCAGATACACGCAACCAAGGGCAACTTTTGGTCGCCTGAATTGATAGATACACTCTATTTGGGCATAACACGTATGCAGGGTATGCCCGCGAGATAAGGCAAACGGGGGAGTTAGACCTCGAGATTAAGGCCTTACCCCGCTGGGGCAGCAGAAGCAAGGCATTTCAAAGTTACGAATCAACTTTGAACATAATCAATAGTACGGTAATATACAACCGCTAATTACAGCACTGTTAGTTACAGGACTCACGTGGTCAATGTACTGTTGTAATCACAGTAAGAACGTAATCAGAAGGGCAGTTTAGAAAGGCAAGGTCACAATCAGCACTTGATGAAATAACTTATGATACTCCGTAGCACTAACGATTAGTGACATTTCAATGCAGTCACCAAACCTCTATATATCTATTTGTTGATACTGCCGATCCCAAGAAGGGATTTATCATTACTGAATTTCTGTCACATAAGATCTGGATGAAAAGTCTTGCTATACAGGATTGTTTTGGTGAAAGCAAATATATTAGATGGGAAGTTATTTTAGATGTGAAGTAGCTTATGGCGGAGTTCAATTCAGTGTGCGTTACCCCCCCACCCCCCCTTACTGTGCATGCGCGACAGCTGGCCCCAGCACTGCTAGAACGCGCTCACACACTGGCACGTTCCGGCCTGTGTGAGAGGCTGGGTAAGACCCTCTCTCAGCAATCATGTGATGGAGTCGGGCATCAAGATTCTGGAGACGCACGAGCCAGAACAATCGGCTCATGCACGGCTTCGGATACTACTCGCGCCTCCTTTTAGTAGGAGATTCTGTAATTTTTGTCGTGGCGATTGATGAAAAAAAAAAATGAAGGCGTTCACAGAAAGAGCAGACGCTTTTCTTGCCATGATTACCTGGGTCGTAGCGGCACCTGGCGGAGAAGGGCTGAACTACGCGCTTCTTTCTATGTGGCCTCTCAGACCAGCTTCCGCGGTGAGAGGAAGCACAATTTTAACGCAAGTATGAAAGGTGGGGGGCGGGGGGGGTAAAATAAAACACCGGGAAAAACTCGACATTTTGATTTTGCCAACTGCTGTATAACTAATACAAATAGTACGTTTTCTTGTTTCGCTATTTCAGTGGTAGGTGCTGGTAGTTGTCTATCTTTTCATGAGTCATTGCTCACAGTGTTCGCGTCAGAAAAAATACGCGGCGGGTGTTGGTTTGTTCATGACCCGTCAAAAAGGTGCGAAAATCTGCTCGGCCAGACTCTGACGTCAGTGCAACAACTTATGTATTTATTTTGTTGATTTATACTACTGGCACATACCGCCAAAAGTTTCGTTCATTTGGATCACCGTGTCAAGCGATTCTTTAGGGGCGAAGCTCCTTATAGCGGCACCCGTTCGTCCCTCGTAGTCGTAGTCGTAGTCGTAGTGTGTAACCAGTCTTACGTTTTGACCTGCAAGGTGGTGCCGGTGGGAGATTTCTCGTGTGCGTTGTTGAACAATAAAAAAAAATGGCAGCATATCCACGGAGTGAATGATGGGGAGTGGGGCGAAGCATTCGTCCGTCCATTCGTTCTTGCTTCCTTCCGTTCCTGCGTACGTCTGTGTAACCGTCCATGCGTCCATCCGCACGTCCGTGCGTGCGTCTGTTCGTGCGTCCGTCGTCCCTGCGTTCGTCCATGCATCCGTGCCTGCGTTCGTTCATGCGTCCATCCATGCATCTGTCTGTGTGTCCGTTCGTCCATCTATTCAGCACTCCAAGTACCACCATCTCGCGTCTTATCATCATATATTCTCCATATAGAAGCACCACCATCCAGCGGACATTTAAAGGACTAAACGGGAGGTGGCACATGCACACTCTCTTACGGCTTGCGCTTCGGGTTTACTTCCCTCCTTTAACCACCTCGAGTTCATGGTATATACTAGTTCACTGTATTCATGGCTATGCGGCCCAACGCTCGCTAAACCTTTCTAAAACCAAGGAGGTTACACCCAGCGAGTGTAACGTAGCAACCCTTTCTTGTCAGATCGTGCTCAGTGTACATGCCAATAGCTGCTAATGGGGATCGCAGCGTGCGCGTTACCTAAAGGCCGAATGCTCCTGTCTCTCATCCCCCCTTAGCAGCCATTAACATGTGCATTGAGCACTATCTTTTATTGTTCAACAACGCACAGAAAAAATCTCTCACCGGAACCACCTTGGAGGTCAAAATCGTAAGGAACGCTATTTCGGGTATGTGCCACTGGTCGTTCCGTACTACCAGGGTAACTCAAGCATAGCTGCGCGCACAAGGGGCGGTGGGGTGCAAAGTTAGCCCCATACCTTGACATATGAAGGAGAGGAGGGCGCTTTGAAGAACCATACACCCACCTCCTTCAGGGGAACTCTGCGCAGGCTTATGAACGCCAGAATTAGCGTCACCTCTAGCATTCTTTTAACAGCGGAGCATAAGGTGCTATAGAAGCTTTTCTGGTACACTCTATATAAATGTTAAGTTTTTGTTGTGCCTCGTGGCACGGTCAGAAAACTATCATCATCATAAACCGGCACAATCTCTCTTCTTCGTCCTCTCCTTCTGTTTTGCTCCCACAACGCATGCGCTGCCGCTTTGTCCATCATGGGATGCAATAACACTGACACTCAAGAGGACTAGCAGAGAGAGAGAGAGAGATAGAGGGAGAAAAAAGAAAGAGATAGAATGAGACACATTGATTGATATGTGACGTTTAACGTCCCAAAACCACCATATGATTAAGAGAGACGCCGTAGTGGAGGGCTCCGGAAATTTCGACCACCTGGGATTCTTTAACGTGCGCCCAAATCTGAGCACAAGGGCCTACAACATATCCGCCTCCATCGGAAAAGCAGCCGCCGCAGCCGGGATTCGATCCCGCGACCTGCGGATGAGCAGCCGAGTACCTTAGCCACTAGACCACCGCGGTGGGGCAGAACGAGACACAGACAGAAAGAGAGAGAAGAGAGAGAAATAAAGATAGAAGGCGAGAGAACGAGTACAGAAAGGGGAAGAGCAGGGAAGAGAGAAAGTGAAAGGAAGGAAACAGAGGAAAAGGCACAGAAATATTTGGTGGAAGAGAGATTCAAATATGAGAGAGCAAGCATAGTTATACAGTATAATATAGAAAGTGTTGGGAAAGGCCCCACCGCGGTGGTCTAGTGGCTAAGGTACTCGGCTGCTGACCCGTTGGTCGCGGGATCGAATCCCGGCTGCGGCGGCTGCATTTCCGATGGAGGCGGAAATGTTGTAGGCCCGTGTGCTCAGATTTGGGTGCACGTTAAAGAACCCCAGGTGGTCGAAATTTCCGGAGCCCTCCACTACGGCGTCTCTCATAATCATATAGTGGTTTTGGGACGTTAAACCCCACATATCAATCAATCAAAGTGTTGGGAAAGTGAAATGAGAGTAAGGAGAGGAGATGTAAGAGGTTAAAGAATACCACAGTCATGCATAGTATAGTATAGCAAGATGTGGGAAAGGATAATGAGGGTGAGGGGAGAGATAGGGGAAGCATCACCAGCTCATAAGCCTCTACGTACAGTGCGTAGCTTGGTTGGTTGCTCAAACTTCATTAGCGGCCCTTGGAGCTGCGACTAGCACGCAGTGGGAACCACCCGCGTTGGGACGGGCAGGTCAAGCCTGAACGCCACATCGTGTGCTCTCTAGGTGGTTCCTAGCTGCCTGAATCATTTTTATTTTTGACCATAGTGTGTATTGCATAGTCTGCTTTATGTTTGCTGCGCATATCACACCTGCTGTCGTGACACTGGCTCATATGCCAACTTTTTCTCTTTCTTTCTCGCTCTCTCTGCTTGAAATAAACGAACATGAACATTCCACGAGAGCATTTTAACGACCTACAGATGGAAGGAGACACCGGGTGAATTCGAAGCGCAATATGCCTTGAGTGGAGCCAGTGTCTGTTCTTTTTATAAATTTATTTTTATTATCAAAGCCGCGCGGCATAATCAGAATGCCAAAGAACTGCCGGAAATCGGCAGTTCTTTGATGCTGCTTTTGATGCGGCGGTGATGCTGCTTTTTGTGTATTGCGGTGCACGAAACCAGACAGCAGACAGCGAAATTCTGGTTCCAACGTTGCGTCTGTTATGGAAACAGCGGGATTATTTCGACGAAGACTGTATCGCACACTTGGTCACTGAAAGAGGTAATAGAATTCCTGAAGTTCCTAAGACTGTGAAGTCCGAGGAGCTTCTCTGAAACGAGGACTCCTATACTGATTCAAGCGTCCATTACCGGCAAAAATAAAATTGGGCGAATGGCATCTCAAAAACGTTCCGAGATAACTAAAAGCATGCGCCCGTTGCCGGTTGAGAACGAAACGAAGGGGTAGCCGGTTAACGCAAGTTTGGTTTTCATTCTGCAATGCGGCGATCCGTAATTAATGCGGGCAGTTTGATGCGCAACAATGTGGTGCCGCTGAGAATTCTCGAAGGAACCGAGCAGCTGCAGAGACATCACCAAACTTTCTTCGCGAAATGCAAATTACGTATTTTACTCTCCTGCGTTCTCCCTGCCCACTCCTTTTTATTATAGAAATAGTAAAGAAATGAAGGAGTCCTTGGACGTGCACGAAATGCGAGCAAAAAATACAAATAATAGTGGACTTTCGGAGCGCCTCGACTGAGACTGAAAGAAGCAAGGAAATAAAACAAAATACAGCAGCAGCGAAAAATAACAGAAGGAATGGCAAAGAACAGACGCAACACTTGGCAACACGATGGCTCTTCAGCGTTAACCGCTATTCTCAAAGTATTTTTTGTCTTGTAATAGTTTCGAAAGCGGGACTTGCCTCATCACCTTTCGTTGTTCGCACGTGAACATAGTTCGGTAGAATGACGAGACGGAAGGAAGTGTGTCTATACTGTGTATATCCCTTGGCTTCCGGACTTTCCAAACCCTTCCCCAGCTTTGTGCCAACGTTGTTGATTCGATTGATTGATTGATTGACTGATTGAGTGACTGATTCATTGATTGACTGACCGTAATCTGCTAAATGCGCCTCCTCTATCCCACTCTTCGACGCATCTTTCCTATAAAAGCATGTTGAATATTATTACTTGCTTCAGGTTGTTTGATATTTTGTGGAAATAAATTGGCGAGCTAGTTAGGCATATATCTCCGTCACCACAGGAACAAGCGGTGTAGGGGCCAAAAAACAGCGTGGGCTGACATACATAAAAGGCCTAAATCATTAAAAATTGTAGTACTATGGTGCCGTATACATAATCTGTCATTTGGGCTTGTGTTAAATGTTATGACCTTCGGTTGGCCTGTAAGTCAACTTTAATCGATCGGTTTTATCCCACCGTCAAACATCCAAACGTTACGACACGAATCCAGTGGGTCTCGTCAAGGATAGCCGGCCCCCGTCGTCGGACCCATCACCCGTATGTTGAAGAGCGCCACACACGTATAAAAAGACAACGAAAGTTTATTTGCGTAGTTAGAACAGAGGTAAAGAGCGATTTTGTACAAAAGTCTTCGACTAATAGAGTCTCCGCGTCTGCTAACACTGAAGCACTCGGGAAGCGAATACAGCAGCTCTTGCCAATCAGGTCTCTCGCCGTTTCAGGGCTCCGCCCACCATAAAGGGTGAAGCCAGTCACTCAATACACCTGGCGAGTAGCATGGTTGATATGTCCAATCAGGCGACAGATAACTGCGCCACACAAGGTTAACGTACGAGTACCACACTTGACGACTTGATTCTGAGAACCCCAATCGCGGAGGGTGAGTCCAAGGAGCTAGTCGTGGACTTCGGAGGAGGTGGTGATAGCTGCCTAGAGCACGTGCATTGCTATGTCTGCGTTCAGGAGAAGGCATGTCCCGGTGTGATGAGAACGCCCCCAGTGGTGCCGTACCACAATAAGACCATCTCGCTCACCCATTCACAGGTGTCACACGTGCACAAGCACTCGTCCAAGCGCCGCTCCGTCTGGAAAACGTCGTGACTGACAGGTCTATGCACAAAGGCACGTAATATTGCAAAATCCGGGGTCAGACGTAACAATCGATGCAAGGCTTTATTCAGTTGCTAGTCATAGCATGGACGGTATCAGTGGAGACATAAAAACAGACTTCCCAAGTACATAAATTCTAGAGTACAAAATGAACCCAACAGTGTTGTACACGAGAAATATGCATAAATGTTAGACCTACAGAAATGGCGTATAATTTTAGACCAAGGCATTCCTGGAGCCGATGATTCGGCAATGCAACCTAACAGTATGGTGGCTCAGACAAAGTCAAGGGTGTCCGTATAAACAGGTCTTTTGAAAGAGTCTTTATGTTGTAACTGTACTCAGAGGTTGTGTTTGTAGAAATGTCCATCCGTGTGGCATTTTCTGAGTTGTACTTCTTATTGAAAAACGCTTTCTTTAAGCGGAACCTCATCAATGCACATAACGTTTGTCGTTTGCATCTAAGACATTATACGTATGTCCTCTGTAAGTATACAAACCAGATGAAAAAGTTCAGGGGAAAAAGGGAAGCTTGATGTGATGAGAAATCGTTGAACAGGCAATGTGTCGGGAACCTAAGTTTCGATGCAAGGCTTTCCCCTAATCAAGACCGCAACTGCAAGGGCAATTCTTGCCTGACCATCTGTGCGTGACGTTGACTCTCAGGACGTTCTCTCTTCAACGATTCTCTGTTCGACGATGTTTCATCACTTTGCTGTAAGCAGTCCACTCTGCGCGGTTCTCGTAAAAAGGTGCATAATTTTTTAACAGGAAGTAAGTGCGTCCTTTCTTCCTTCTTTTTTCTTTCTTTCTTTCTTTCTTTCTTTCTTTCTTTCTTTCTTTCTTTCTTTCTTTCTTTCTTTCTTTCTTTCTTTCTTTCCTTCCTTCTTTCCTGGTTTCTTCGTTCGTTTGTTTCTTTGTTTCTTTCATTCCTTCTTTCTTTGGTTGGTGCCCATCTTATCTCTCACCGAGACGAATCAGAGCAACCCGAAGCGAGTGCTTTCAACATGTTCGCGTTAACCCCAGTTAACCCCTCCTTTTACTTAGGTCTGAATGTTACACCCCCTCACCAAGCAGGCACTCAGCTTGTACCTCGCGTAGAGCGAAACGTGTAGCTGCCTCCGGAGCACTCGATCCCCGACGCAGTGTGTACACTAAAGCAGAAACGGCGTCATCCTTTATCAGTCGCTCGCCAGTGCAGGGATCTCAGCTCCACCTATATACTGACTGAGCACTGCGGAAGAACGGCCGAGTGGAAACCGCTGTTTCTCCTTGATCCCGGCGGCAAAGAAGGGTGCGCTCTCATGGCGGTTGGCCCGGCGGGCTGCTTGACGGATGTTCGCGGCCATATAGATCTAGCGGAGCTGAATCGCGCGACGGGTTGTGATTTATGCTCGAGCAGGAAAGAGGGCCCTAGAAGGCCTCGTACAAGACGCCGCCCGTATATATATATATATATATATATATATATATATATATATATATATATATATATATATATATATATATATATATATATATATATATATATGTGGTTCTGCTCGATTGTGTTTCGCTTCCAACTTGCGCGTTCTCCTCTGA
Source organism: Rhipicephalus microplus (assembly GCF_013339725.1). NCBI lineage: Eukaryota > Metazoa > Arthropoda > Arachnida > Ixodida > Ixodidae > Rhipicephalus > Rhipicephalus microplus. The sequence continues at coordinate 87,596,346 of NC_051169.1, read as the reverse complement.
GGCCGAGATTTTGTAGTGGGGGTAATGTTCGAATTTCACCAGAAGGCAAGGCAGATGCTGGTAATATAGCCTACTGTTGGTGTGGTATCGGTGTGTGTTTCTTGCGCCATCACACGAGATGCGAGATAATAACACCGCGATAACAAACCGGCGTCAAAATACTAATTGAGACATTTTCAATTTAAATAGCGGTTGCTGTTGGAGTGAGAGCAGAACTATAATATACACGGAAAGAAATTTGGCTGGAGAATGGGAATAGGCGTATTCCCAGCACGTATGTAACAAAGTCGCGATGTAGCAACATAGGTTATTAAAGTAAATAAAAGGAAAGAAAGAAGAATGAACAATTTCAATGCAACTTTTGCGGCTTAACATTCTTAGCAAACTTGCAAATATCTACGTGAGGCAGAGCTGTTCACCAACAGACGCAGAAGGTCGTAGAATAGTTCATTGGTAACATGGGGAAAAGTGTTCTGTCCGATTGATGGAGCCGCAGCTTGCTAACCCGTGGTATACATTAGCATTGTCTGGGAACCGGATAGATTTTACTCCGTGACGCAATTTCGCAGTCGCGAAATAAATGACGAGAAAGAGGAGATAGACGAGTTTAAATTATGTTATCCTTCATTCTTTACCTTTTGCTTCCCACGCTGCCAAGTTTCACGTTCGGACACCGTCGAGAGATGTGAAAATAATGCGAATTCGACGCAGTGATGGATACCGGAATATAGTTTCATTTCACGTACTAAAATACGTGGTACGCATTTGAATGCAACAATGTCTCATGATTTTGTACCACAAAGCCCCAAGTGTAACCGAAGGTTCTCAGCTCGAATACCACCGACAGAAAGGGCGCTTTTTCGTATGCAATATTTCATTGCAATATATATCAGTGTGACTACATATATATTTCAAATAAACACAACAACTGTGCTTGCCTTGGCCTATTTGTCCTTTTAATAACGAGAACCTCGAAAAAAATTGTTGACTAAAGTTAGGCCTTTATGCACATTGTTAACAAAGGCTACCTAAACGCTGCCACAATCTTCTTCAGGCTGTTGCTAGTATACGCGACCCAACCATTCTCCTAAATACACTGCCGAGGCTGTGACTTAAGCTTTCGTACTCCCGGGTTACAGCACAGAAAAAGGGGATCTTTCACATCGTTTGCAACTGGCCTGTATTAAATAATGATTAAAGGTGCCGTAGAGGTCAAGCTAATTACGATGCTATAAGCGCTGTCACCAGCATACCTGTAAGAAGAGAGCCACAGTACATGAAACAGCTCGCATTTTACGTGCCGAAATTACAAAACAAAATTATGATACAGGGCTCGGGATTAACTCTGACAAAAAAAGGTTGCCTATAAGGAGCAAAATGAAAGGCCCCTAGGAACTATATGCATATAACGAGGTCGTTAATCTCTACTTGCGCTTCCAGTTTTTTTCAGAACATTAAGTGACGTCAGCATCTTGTTCAAGTGACGTGATGAAAATTTGCAGATCCCACGTACAGTGGGAATCGATGATATGCGAAGCAGGAAGGAGAAATGTTGACATGTAACTGTAAGATCAGCACAACGTTATGCGGTGGAGGTAGATGATGCCGTACGTGACTTCCGTGTCATGATTATCATGTTTAGATGTGTCGTGTACCTTCGTCACCTTTTCACGTCACGTGATACCAAATTTAATTGATTGATTTGTGGGGTTTAACGTCCCAAAACCACTATATGATTATGAGAGACGCCGTAGTGGAGGGCTCCGGAAATTTTGACCACCTGGGGTTCTTTAACGTGCGCCCAAATCTGAGCACACGGGGATACCAAATTTAGTATATGTGCATCTAGCGAAACGGCCGTGAGCACGCTATGAGCGTGGTATGTTGTCATGTTCTTACATGACACGCGTGTCAGGATTATCATGTTTGCACCACAGTCATATATTTCGTCATTCATTCACGTCACGTAGCACCAAACTTGGTAAATGTGGAGCTAGCGAAACTTCCGTGAGCGCATCATGAGCGTAGCGTGTAGTCATGTTGTTACATGACACGCATCTTATGTTTATCATGTTTGCACCAGTACCATACCTTCGTAATCCATTCACGTCCCGTAGTACCAAATTTGGTATAAGTGAAGCTAGCGAAACGGCCGCCAGCGCATCATGCATGGCATGTAGTCATGTTGTTACATGACACGCATCTCATGATTATCATGTTTGCACCAGTCACATACCTTCCAAATCCATTCACGAGGTGTAATGCCAGATTTGGTATATGTGACGCTAGTGAAACGACCCCGCGCGCATCATGAGCGTGGCATGTAGTCATGTTGTTACATGACGCGCATGTCATGATTATCATATTTGGGTCCGTCGCTTGTGTTGGCCATGCTATTATGCCATACCACACCAGTTTTGCAACATGTCATGTAAACGAAACCACCACAAGAGTTGCAGGATCATGAAATGTAAATCATGACATGCATGACATACATATCATGGTTTTTATGTTATGACTTGTCAAATATGTTCTTCATGCAGTGATGTTATGCCATACCAAGTGTTGTATCGATAGCATTATCGAAACGGCCAGGAGAGCTAAATGTTGTAGGCAGCTAGATAGATAGACAGATAGACATAGATAGATAGATCGACAGACAGACAGACAGACAGACAGACAGACAGACAGACAGACAGACAGACAGACAGACAGACAGACAGACAGACAGACAGACAGACAGATAGATAGATAGATAGATAGATAGATAGATAGATAGACAGACAGATAGATAGATAGACAGATAGATAGATAGATAGATAGATAGATAGATAGATAGATAGATAGATAGATAGATAGATAGATAGATAGATAATACACTCAAAGTCGCCGAAGGTCGCTAACAAATGCTTCGCATTTAATTAAAAAAATTACGGCACATCCACGGAGTGAATGATCATGAGTAAGGTGAAGCTTTGAAGGGCTTTATCGGAAAACCGTGAATTATCCGCTGTCTCTGCCTGTCTGTCTGTCTGTGCATGCATCTGTCCGTCTGTCTGTTCGTGTGTACGTCCATCCATCCAACCGTCCGTCCATCTAGTGAACACTCCAAGTATCGCCATCTCGCATCTCTTCATCATATACAAGTACCACCATCCAGTGGACATTCCAAGGACTAAATGAGAGGTGGCTACCCACTACTACTACTACATACATCAGGAATGCACGAACCATGGCTGAAGTAGCTTCGCCCCTAAAAGTGGTTACGATTTATAGTACTTGGTGTTTAGAAAAAAAAGTTAACTTAGAGCACGAGCAGTCACGTAAAGAATTTCTCATTAAAAGAACTACGATCCTTTTTTGTAAATATAGGCTAACTTTTTTACGTTGTAAAATGTGCTGTCTGTACGATAGTACAATTTCATTCTTCTTTCATTGTGTGCATCCATGCAGTACCGTATAGGTTATATGATATAATTCTGTCTGTATAAGTTTGCTTGTCTGACATGTGATGTACATTGTATGATGCAGCACATACACAAGGAGAAAATTATATTTTCCCTGATATTTTCATCATTTATTTATTTTTATTATTTTATTTTTTGGCAATAATGGTGTTATGGTCGCTGAATTTTTCTTTTGTTTTTTTCTTTGTTTTTTTTTCTTTTTGCTCGCGTCCATGTAATCTTCTGTGCTATGCTGGTATCAGGATGTTTCGTAGGAATGTATATATATGTTTTTATTACACCGTATTTGGTATTGTAATGTTAGCTTATGGTCTTTCTTATACACATCTTTGTCATTGTCCCACCTGCCCTGTATAGGGTTCACTGGTCTCGCCAAGCTGTCCATAAACAGCTTTTAGCCAGTGAACCTCTCCAGAACCTGTTTCTTTCTGGGAAAATAAAATGATTCGATTTGATTTGATTTGATTTGAGCTACTCTACAATGGGAGTGCGTGAAGCCGACCCTAGTGCCTGACACTTCATGAGGCCATGGCAATCACTGACTGTGTTTTGAAAGAGTGGGCAACACTTTAGAGTACTAAAGAGAGCATAGAGCCGTCCCGTTGGCTTCACAGTTGATGAGGCCCTGTTGACAGAAATTCGCAGTCTGAAAGATAACCAACCTCCAGCATTTTATTACTCCAGCACGGATGCAGTTCTACAAATGAGATGGCGTAAAGCCCTTGTAGTTGCTCTAGAAAAAAACGAGACTAGATTAGCGATACCTATTTATTATTACAAAATTACGGCAGAAGACATATGAGCACAAAAATTATTTCGGGTATAGCATGTACTTTCAAGCTAAAATAAGTATTAGGACTACAAAAACTTCAAAGCGACACGTCATATATTCGTCATACACAAATACGGCCATGCAGCGGACATCCCAAGGACAAGAAATTGGCAGATCTCACGTGCAGTAGGAATAGATTATATGCGAAGCACGCATGAGGAAGGTTGATATATCCCTTTAAAATCAACACACCATTACGAAGCGGAGGTATATTATGCCGTCGATAACTTCTGTGTTATGATAATTATGTTTGGGCGTGTCATTTACCTTTGTTGTCTTTTCACGTCACGGTATAACAAATTTCGTATATGTGGAGCCACGAAACGGCCGCAAGTGCACACTGAGCGTAGCAAGTTTTACATGACGCGCATGTCCTGACGCGCACGACACTTCTCAAAAACTCTCATAGCTGCATCGTTCCCAGACTGCCAGGAAGGCAGTTGCTTCAGTCATGTGGCTGTCTCACTCGCCTCCCCCAGTGGCTTTTTTTGTGCTGCCAGCTGTAGAGCACACACGTGAAAATAATTTTTGACTGCATTTTCACACATCAGTTATGGTTGCATGTTTGCCCGACAGCCAAGAAGGTTCGTTGCGTCATACTTGTCTCCAAAAACTTCAACTGCATCGTTGCTGCCGTTGAATTCTCTCTGCTTTAATGAGATTTCGACTTTGCCCCAATCACAAGTGCCAGAAGACTTCCCCTGCGTCTTCTACGCTTGCCCTCTCACTGTTTCACCGAGCTTTTCACATTGCTACAATTCAGTGTAGCTCTCTTGCTCAATTCACCCAGTGGCCCTCTGTGTGCTGCCAGCTGTAGCACAGACGTAAAAATAACATTTCACGGCACTTCACAAAAATCAGTCATGGCTGCATTGTTGCCCGACTGCTAGGAAGGCAGTTGCTTCAGTCATATGTGGCTCTCTTGCTCGATTCTCCCAGTGGCTTTCTGTGCGCTGCCAGCTGTATAGCACACACGTGAAAATAAAATTTCGTATATGTGGAGTCGCGAAACGGCCGCAAGTGCACTATTAGCGTAGCAAGTTTTACATGACGCGCATGTCCTGATTATCTTGTTCGGGCGGGTCTGTTCTGTTTTAACTGTTTTGCTGTGGAGAGGTTGAGGTGCATATTGCCTCGCCTACTCCATAAGGCAAAGTTCTGCAGCGAAAAAAAAAGAATAATACAGAACGGTGCCTAAAAATTAACAATACGGAAAAGGAAAAAAAACATAATAGCATACTGAAACCAGTTCAAATATCATGCCAATACACAGTTTTCTTAGAGCAGTTCCCACAGTCATAAACTGTTTACACGCACACCTTCCTTTTCTACTGTCAGTATATGCAAAACGAATTTTATATATATCCATCTCTGGCTGTCTATCATAGGCGCTTGTCCAGTCCGGTCTCCACTAAAAAGACTGTCAGGAAGATTATTGCCTTTTTCTGGAGATGCATCCTAGGCCATGGTCCAAGTAGTTTCCTTAATGTGAGGGGCCGTCTGTCTAAACTTGCTAGTTTGTTCTTTAAGTTTTCTCTTTCATTCGCGTATTTAGCGCACTCCAAAAGAATATGGCGAACAATTTCTTCTGCATGACCACAATGGCATTCCGGTGAGTTGGATCGATGTATCTTGTGCAGGAAGCTGTTTGTGTATGCTACTTCCAATCGAAGTCGGTGGATTAATGTCTCTAGGTGTCGTGGGAGGTCTGTCACTATGGAAAACTTTCTGTGTGGATCAACTTCATAAAGTACTGTTTCCTTTGATTTAGGGCTCTCAAACCACTTCTCCATCGAACAATGGTTAGCTCCTCGCGTTGTAAAATGTCGAATATCCACCCCAGACATAGGGATTGCGCCATCCCGTCCTTCCTTCAATGCTTTCTTCGCGAGGCCGTCAGCCTCTTCATTTCCGTTTATTCCAATGTGGCTGGGTATCCTAAGGAATACGATGTCATGACCCTGGGATGAGGCATATTCCACAGTTTCTTCAATACATTGTACTATCACAAGTGATCTCACATTTCTGATTAGCTGAATAGCATGTTTGTTATCCGTGCATATCACCCACTTTACTGGCTCAGGATTCTCGCAGATAAGCTTAACTGCTTCAAAGATAGCCACCAATTCTGCGGTCGTCGATGACGATTTGTGCGATCATTTACATTCGTCGTCCACTCACATCACGTTATACTAAAAGTGGTATATGTGAAGCTAGCGAAATAAGCGTGAGCGCACTATGAGCGTAGCATGTAGTCATCTCATGATTATCATGTTTGCGCCAGTCACATACCTTCGTGATCCATTCACGTGACGTAATACCAAACATTACATAAGTGAAGCTAGCGAAACGACCGCGAGCGGATGATGAGTGTGGCATGTAGTCATGTCTCATGACACGCCTGTCATGATTATCATGTTTGGACGTGTCATTTACCGATGTCGTCCGTTCGCGTAATACCGATTTCGGTACATGTGAACCTAGCGCAACATCCGTGAGCGCTTCATGAGCGTAGCGTGTAGTCATGTTGTTATATGACACCTATATCATGATTATCATGTTTGCACCAGTGATATACTTTCGTCATCCATCGACGTCCCGTAATACCATGGCCGCAAGTGCATCATCAGCGTGGCATGTGGTCATGTGGTTACATGGCGCGCATCTCATGATTATGCGCTCAAAGTCACCGAAGTTCGCTTAGAAATGCTTCGCATTTAAAACGAGAGGTGGGTACTACATACAGGAGGCGCACGACGCACCCCTTACAGGGATGCTGCGAAACTATTTGAGCATCTATTTTTCATTGGTTGTTCAGGTTCTCTGGAACGCACCGGCATCGTTGCGAACATGGCAACGCCGAAATCGACGCTGCTATAATTTTAATTAATGGTACAAACTACCTTGGTTACAGACTGCGGCGACACACATCGGCTATTTTTGTTATGGGAAGTGACGTAATGTCATGTGATGTGACGACAAACACCATTCACTTTCGATTGGCAGGACGCGAGAAATAGCGTGCAATATTCATATGGTGGTAGCTAGGCCATATGAGTGAATGCTAAAAAAAAAAAAAAAACCCAAGAACCTTTTTTATACTTTGTTAGAAAAAAGTCAATCCTGTTTCGAAATGATGCATGTCGAGAACAACGAACACAACAAAGCCTGCGAACGAGGCTATGGTACGCCAGCAAGCAACTAAACATGGAAAGGCGTGCCGCGTTTTTATCGAGCCAACAATGCGACGGGCGGTGGGTGCCGGCGTTGACGTAGAACAAGTTTTGCATGCAAGCTGATAAAATAACGCTGCCCAAAATGTATGTGCGTATTTTACACAATGACCGTGAGAGCGTCTTCTGTGGTGCAATTATATACAAATTCCAAATCCGGACGGAGGTGGTCTGTCGGTGACGTCAAAAAATGGGCGGTCCGCAGCGGTCGGGAGGATGAAGGGAAGTGAACAGCCAATGAGCGAAATGGAGCCTCGCGTCATCATTTTGACGTAGACTTGGGGACCGTATAGCAAAGTGAAAAGTGTTTGTAACGTGTTGAAAAATGTTTAACTACTATTGATCATTATCAAATTGTGTTGGAACAAGTTTTCAAACGTTTATTAAGAAATACGGCACAATATAAACGTATTTTTCTTGGTATTGTTATGAAATAACGCTAAATTTAGCGGGACGGTACGTGGTGGCGCTAAGTACAACCTCGTTTCAAGCAGTTACTGTTTTCATATCTCCTCCACTATACAAACCTAAACGGCGCAACTTTCGAAGTTGTTGGCTCAGTCGAGCGCAATCGTGGCGGAGGTCAACTGTACCAGTAGTCAACAGCAGCAGCGGCTCATCGGCGTTATCCGAGGCTCAGCGCGCGCTGGTGCTCGCCTTTATGGACGAACATCCCCAGCTCGTGGCGAATGCCATCGAGCTGCGGCACGGCGTCACTATCACCGACCGGTGGCAAGAGCTCAGCGACGCGCTGAACCATGAAGTGCCTGCGCAGGAGTGGCAGGCTTGGTGGCGCAGGCCGGTGCACGAGGCCCGCCGTGACACCGCCGCCATCAGAGACGCACAAACGTGAGTGACCGTCGAATGGCACGGGCAATTTGTTCTGTGACATTAGTGTATATTTCCAGGGGCACTGTAGGGGGTTGGCTGCCTGGCTTCCGCGGCCGAGTTCTACAGTTGACTGGAATGACACGCTTCAGTGGCGTTTTTGGTCTCACCTATCAACAGGTAAGCACTCTGCCGCCGCAGTATCACGGGTTCCTGAGCGGTACCATGACAGAGTTTGATATCTGAAAGGGTGCCTTTAGCAGAACCTTGTTAAACGGGAATAAATCACACGAGAAAGTAATCAAAAGTGGGTAGGTTTAACTAAAATATCAGTTTGCAGCCCTTGCAGTACAAGGGGTATTAATTTATCATAAAACACGCAATGACTGCGGGCAAGTGCATGCACTAAAATGGTAATACATGACATCAATGACCACTGAATAGCTGCAGAACATTTTCGCAGATGTTTAGTACTTAAGGTTGCAAAATAGCCAGAGTAACGAATACCCACTTTCTGAAAGATCATGCTTACTACACTTTACAGCAGGCGAATATTCCCACTGCTGCAGTGGAAATGGATGTGGAGGCCACTGAAGCGGCTGTAGATGGCAGTGACACAGTAACACGCAAGGTGCTCAAGGTGAGTAGACCCTTTGTTTACATTTTACATAAGGGGCATAAGCATTCTCGATGTTCTATTATGATGACTGAAACCAACTTGGGTTGTAAACAAGAACCATGCATTGTATTGAGGGCATGGTATCGGGTATCTGCAATGATAAACTGCCGGGCAAAAGGTTGGTTAGCCCTGGGGCTCTTTCATGGTGAGAGATGCATTTGAGGACATTAATAAAGAGCAGTTTCAACAAATGTTTGTAGGTCCGCACGAGGAGGGCATAGCTTGTACACAAAGCTTCCCACTTTCAAAGGATGCCATCAGGCCAGTTGATCTTCAACTGAGGAGAAGTTGTTGTGTCCGTTGCAATTCTTGGCAGCAGGAGCAGCTTCCAGCCACGAGATGGTTAAGTGTTTACCGGCAGCTCACTTAAACATTTACACCATGACGATTCATCGCAGGTGCTGTGGGAGATGAAAAATCAACCACCCGCATCGCTTCTGCAGCATGGCGTGTGGCAGCGGCACAGGAGAAGGCGGCAGCGGCGCAGGAGGGCACTGGCCATGGCTGAGGGCTTTCTGCGAGAAAGGGATACGTAGTTTAGTTTAATTTTTCGTCATGTGTTCAATGTTTTTTCTTGTCATCATTCATTATAGATTTGTCGGTTTCAATGTGTTTAGGTGCTGCTGTTCATGTTGAATTTTATATGCTTCGGGAGACATACGCATAGTTTAGTTTGTTTTTCGCCATGTTTTCAACTTTTTATCATTCATAATTGGTTTAGTGTTTTTTATATGTTTACGTGTTGCTGTTCATGTTCTATTTTATTCGTTTTTTTGCATTTAGTACATATTACTAGATTTAGGTTAGCATTTACTTTGTATAAGGAGTGCAGCATTTTTTATGTTCGATATATGCATTTCTTAATGTATGTTCGAGCTGTTCTAGTGGCAGTGTTTTTTACCCACATTTCAAAGGTGTCTAGTCATTCACACGGAGACCACGAGTGTATAGTTGACATTTTCTGTTAATGTTTCTTTGATATTTGTATTGTCCCACTGTGTTTTCTAGCTCACTGTGATTTTTATTCAGCATTACCACATAGTGTAGTAATGTGATATCTTTTTGCATCACACTGTTTTGCAGTTCACTGTGATATTTTCATTTCAGCACAATGAGGCTAAGATGCAACAACTACATTCCGAATCTTGTTTGGGAGCGCTAAGCTAGTAAGTGGTCATCTCACACAGTTTCACAAAGGAAAATGGTCATCACAGCAACATGCCAGCGATTGATTTCATCTAGTTTTCATTGTAAACGACTCTTTGCGGGAATAAATTTCGAACGTGCTATGGTTTGGGAGCCGCGAGATAACTGAGCGAATTATTCATGCTGTATGTTATCAAAACAGCTCGCCTGTTGTTTGCCATCTTGATTTGCATGTTTTTTAGCATTGCAGCATGACTGCAGTCGTGAATTCAAATTAAATGTTATTTTAACATTCACACAATGTTTAGGACAATGAGCAAAAAAACAGCACAACTTGACAAGCACAATGGCTCGTCAAGCCTGGCGTGCACAATTGAATGCTTGTAGTCAGTCACTATGACAAGATATGGACTTATGTATCATGTGTTCATACAACATGTTACTAATGGAATCTCGATTTTTATGCGTTCTGGTGAAAAGAATTTTGAGACGTTGCTGCATTGTTCGCACAATTTTGTGAAAGCAACATTCAGCACAGAGTGCCGCTCATATATGCTTGCTCCAATCTAGTCTGTTGTGACTGTGATCGCTAATATGGAAAAGGGTGTTTCTGTTGCATATTTCATGTGCCATTTAAAGAAAATGCAGCATTTTGACATTGCCACCTTGCTTCATATTGAAGCACAAGTAAGTACTTTGTGTATTCAAATGTGGCAAACACAGCCCTTTCATGTCTAGATGCACTAGAATCAGTGTAAATAAATTATGTGTGGGATATGAAAACATGAAAACTCACCCTTCCTGTGTACTTCAAAAAAGGTCCAAGACAGCGCTGCTGCCGTCTCTGAGCAGCACGTTGCGTGGTGTGAGCATATGGCTCCCCCTTGGCTCTCCATCGTCATCCTCAGCTGGTGGCATGTCCACGACATACTCATCCAAGGTCCAGTCGCCTGCATGCAACGCAATGTTGTGGAGAGCAAAGCAAACATAGATGATTTGCGCTGCCCGATCGGGGTTGTAGAGCATCGTTCGAAAGTGCTGCAAGCAGCGGAACTTGCTTTTCAACACGGCGATACACCTTTACACAACATTGTGCATGGATGCGTGCTCCTTGTTGTATCGGCCTTCGGAAGTGTTGCACGGTTGACTGCCAAGGACTGGAATTAGGAGCCATGGCTTGAGAGAATAGCCTGCGTCTCCTGCAATGTAAGCATAAAAGCTGAGTGCTCTGCCCAGATAGTACACTATAATACTTACCAAGCAGATATTCGCAAGGCTGTAGATGTGCAGCTAGGCGTGCACGCAGTGGGTTGTGTTCCCACACCCAGGAGTCGTGGCACGAATCTGGGAATCATGGGTCTATGACAATTATGCGCAGCCACGCTTTGCACATCTGCGATGAGGAGCGATATAAAATAGTACTGCATTTATGCTCAGAACAAATCCCTTTTTTCTACGCATATGCAGGAAACAATGCGTACTAGTACAGTCATTGGTACAAGGAGCTTCACTTAGAAGGAAACACAGGGTGTAGCACACTGAGGAGGGGGAGTGTGGGGGCAACGACCCCACCTCTGCTGTACACATGGCTACGCCTTCCACTGAATGATCGATAAGTGAAAAGCTACGCGTTGCTCTTGGGAAAGAACACTCGTAAATACCAAAGCCAGCTCGTCCAATTGTGATTGTAAGCACTTTCGTGTTGGAAATACTTCCCTGTCGTGTATATACTTCTGCTACGTCTGCTGCCCATATTACCGATTACCTCTAAAATGCACAATTCAATTGCGTATGCATGCCAGTGCAAAAACGGCAACTGGCTCACGCACAAAACACTTGCCACTTATTATTACCGAGGCCTTGCGAGCCACCATCTAGCTCGCACCCAATTCCCTGCAGGTTCTTTTTCATTCGTTGCATTATTACTTTTTCCAGCTTTGGCGTCACAACTGAACAATTGCTCCGAAGGGCGAGTAATAAACGATCCTAACAATACTTACGATCATGACGTTCAGGACATAATAGCCCCTTCTGGACATGAAGCTCGCCGTGTCGGCCAGTCTGAATCCCTCTGGCTTGCGAATGGTGACCAACGTGCCATCGGCACACGCCAGCACCCCTGGGATGCAACCGCGTAGCACAAACTCCACCTTTGCCTCATCCTTAGCAGCTGTTGTCAATAGGAAGTCCGCCACCCTTTTTCTAGCAGCCACGGTAATGATCGCCTCCGTCACCTCGTGGATGGTGTCGCTCACCGTCGGCTGAGACATGCCGATGTGTTCCTCGCGACCAATGCTCTTCTGGAAGCTACCGGTGGCGAAAAATCGCAGCGCGCACAACACCTTTCTCTCTGTGGAAAGGCCACTGGCTCGTTGGCATCCGATAATAGGGTCAAGTTCGTCGCACAAGCTACGCACTGTTCGTTTGGACAGACGAAAACATTGCCGGAACTCTTCTTCGCTGAACTCTTCAAATGCATCTTTTACCTCGCGTCGTCGCCTCTGCTCGGTTAAAGATACCGCACAGGCAAGGCGAAGTACCGTGTCATGTGGGAAACGCCATGTTGTCTAAGTGCCCCGGTGCCGAAAAGTCGCGCTTTTTTCCATTTCAATCCAATCCAGGCCACCTTGCAGCCATTTCAATCCATCCGGTTGCTTTCGGACAGTCTCTCCGACCGTTCCATCGCCTTTCTCCGAAAACCGAAAAAAAAAAAAGAGTCACGTGACACCCCAGTCCACGTCACTCATAACGTCACAGCATTCGTCACAGCTTGTATGGGCCAATCGCGTGCGACTCAATGGAAGAGACCGCCTTTGTCCGGATTTGGAACTTTTACATAATTGCGCCACTGAGGTTCTACTCGACGCACGTGGTTCATAGTAACTATGCTAACGACGCCGTCAAAAAGAGTCATAGTGAGGTATTGTGTAAAGACCACCATGAGGTGACATTCCCGGAATGTGTTTATGAGACGCGCACTGTGACTGGGAGCGGTCTTTGACGTCAGCAGGCGAGCGAAATGCGAAAGAGAACGCTTCTCCTCGTCGTCTGCTCGAGTTTTGAACTTTGAGGACTCATAAGTTCACTGTCCGTGCACCGATTTGCATCCTTCTTGTTGAATTCGTCTCAGTAATCATCGCTTCGCGTGTTCCGCTGCTAAATAGGGCTGTTCAAAAAGTGTTGCAGGGCCCCTTTAAAGAGCTTCGCCCCTAATAAGCTGTCAATTGGTCAACGGACGAGGGACATCAGTTGTGAAAAGTCGCCTACCATGTTTTGCCTGGCAATCACACGCTCGTTTAACCTTGTCTCGAATAACTTTCGTGCGTGAACAACTGATTTCATTTCTTTTCGTGCGTTTTCAGCTGCACAAGTGGAGATACCAGCAGTTAACCGTAAAGTGTGAAATCCTGATTGGCTAAATAGATGGTGACGATATTGATCACGTGTCTTTGAAGCAGCGAGGAGTATACATGCAGGAAGGTCAGTGTAAAGTGAGAAAGGGGTCATTCTTTTGTCTTTGAACGCGGAGTGGTTCAAAAGCCATGATATCTATGGGCATGTTCTTTCAAAGGCGATATTAAATACAATGGTCTTTCTCGGGATACCTGAACGCAGAAAATTTAGTCTGTCTGTCTGTCTGTCTGTCTGTCTGTCTGTCTGTCTGTCTGTCTGTCTGTCTGTCTGTCTGTCTGTCTGTCTGTCTGTCTGTCTGTCTGTCTGTCTGTCTGTCTGTCTGTCTGTCTGTCTGTCTGTCTGTCTGTCTGTCTGTCTGTCACATGATTCAGCCACCCGGTCAAAGTCAAAGCATTTGCTGAATGCCCGGCCATCTTGAACTGGCAGCTGCGTTTATACTTGTGAGCATTGTCAATCAAAAAGCGAATATTACGCATACCTGACACGCAGCATCAACTCATAAGCATTATCTTGTGAATTACTTTGCTACAAAATACATAGATGCGTAATTCTAAAGACCCCAGTGTTTCAGTTAAACTGATAGTGGGGCGAGTTGGTATGTATCTATATTATACCTTTTTTTATCAAAGTCAATAAAGAAAGAGACAAGCGAGCGCTGGTGTTTCTTACGCTGCACCGAAATTGTGACGCTGTGTGCGTAAAACCGCGCTGCTGACGATATGGTGCTGCCACCTGTAAGGACAGAAATGATGCGAGAATAGCATCACAGGGGGCCGCGGATGAGACCAGACTCACGTAGTACTGCCGGCATAAGGCTATCGTCTTTCGACGACATTTACAGCGAATCGCACTGATACGCGGCCATTTTTTTGTTTCTCTTTGTCGTTGTTTCACCTAAACTCAACTGCCATTTTGTCCCACCGCGGTGGTCTAGTTGCTATAAGGTACTCGGCGGCTGACCAGCACGTCGCGGGATCGAATCCCGGCTTCGGCGACTGCATTTTCGATGGCAGCGAAAATGCCGTAGGCCCGTGTGCATCATCATCTCCACATCCCAATCTGTGGATCCAGTATCTGAAACGTTATTCCGCCACACAATTCTTTGCAGTTCAACTGCACTGCGAATCCCTCGTACTCAAGTTTAGATGCTCGACAACGAACTCTGCGTTTTCAGTATTAATGTGTAGCCCGCCGTATACATATCCTGTGTCACGTAATAATACTACAGTTTTGCAACAATTGAATCAACTTGACCCGGACCATTTTGTGTGCAGAAGATACTAGGACCTTGGGCATCTGGCTCAGTTGCGCAGAAAGCAACTAAAGCACTGCTACTTTACCTAAAGTCAACAAACCTGAGCGACCGCCTGTAGACTGTTTGTGCTCCCCGAGTGTGCTCGTGATTGTGTGTACCTTCTCATCTCTCTGCAACCTCTTTTCTCCCCTTTATCTCTTCCCCAGTGCAGGGTAGCAAACCTGATGTGCGTCTGGTTAACCTCCCTGCCTTTCCTTGCATCTTTATCTCTCTCTCTCTCTCTCTCTCTCTCTCTCTCTCTCTCTCTCTGCAACATTAGCTCAAAATTTCAAGCGAACCTTAAAGTACACTCGGGATACCGGTAAAGCTAATATCTCGCCGGTGCATGCGAGGAATGAGACGAGATGTGACTTTTGAACAAACGTGGGAAATGAGTGTTCGCAGTCCGCCGCAGTTGGCTAGCGGGTCATGGTGCTCGACTGCTGACCCGCAGGTTGCGGGTTCGATTCCGGCTGTGGTTGTCGCATTTCGATGAAGGAGAAATGATGGAGGCCCGATTGCAGTGTGATGCCAGTGCGCGTTAAAGAACTCCAGATGTTCCGGAGTCCTCCACTACGGCGTCTCTCATAATCGTATATTGTTTTTGGGACGCAAAGCCCCAGAAATTATTATTATAATATAAGGAGGTTTTAGAATAGGGGCCCCAAAAAGTTTGGAGCTTCAAAGAAACTTCGTAAAGGCCACTGCGCATGTGCAAAACCCAAACCGCGTTTGGGTATTGGGTTGGGGACGCTATTTCTCGAATTTAGCGGGAGCCCCAAAAACCTGCCCCAAAAGCTTTGCGTCAGACAAACGTGATGGCAACCACTGAAGTGAGATGTCCAAGAATCGGGTGAGTATATCCAAAGCGCCGCAGACCTTCTTAGAAAACTCCTCGCTCCTGCCTGACACAAAGCGTGCATACGCAAAGGGCTTTAGGACCCCAAACTTTTGGGGCCCCTATTCGTAAACGCCCTATTATGTGGTCGTCCGCACATGGGCCCCCTCCATCGACCAGCCGATGAAGATCGCTTCTGCTCGGAACAGAGACTGATAGATGGTTGTGGTGAGAGAAGGATGCAGATGTAAAATGCAAAAACGCCGAGTGGATAACAGGATTAGGAACATTCAGCCTGATACTCCGCACTGTTGGAGGGATAAGTTGGAATAGATAGAGAGGCACCACTGCAGAGAAACACGGTCAAAGAGAGGTAAAAATTGCACAGAAGAGCACGAAAAGAACGGGACAACAAAAATATCACAAAATATAAAAGGGAATAAAGTACAAATGGTTTGTACCTAAGTTACAAGCCACTGCAGGTTGCTTGCGTTTTCCTTAGTTCTTTATTTTTCTTCGGGGACGACTGTCGCTACTATCAGTCGCTCAGGAACCAAAGGCACCAGCCACGCCAGAAAAGCAAAATCAATGGAGAGCACCTTCTGCTGGCGCCACAGTGCGGCGTTTCCACTATCGGACCTCGATGGCGACTGAAGCATTTGTAGACTTCAGAGCATCGGATGGATACTGGCTCTATAGCTAAGCGACCAAACAGCGAGCATGATAGGGACGCCGTCGGGGTCGGGCATGTACCGAAAGATGAAAGCCACCGAATTGAAGATATCGGTAAAAAAAGTAAAGACGTTATAGAGCTGTTTGTGTGCGCAAGAGTAGGGTAATGGTTTTTGGCTCTGTCCAGCCTAATTTCTGTGAAAGGGGGTATAAGGGGGAGTCTAGAAGGAGGAAGAGGGGAAGTGAGCCAAGACTATTTGCGCGACGACAGGAAAAAGACGTCGGACAGACTATTACTCCGCCCCATCTTGCCATCGATCGAAAGTTTGGCCCGCGCGACGCTTTCTTAGGACCGCGAAAGCATCGCAGATATATGGAACGTTCGTCTCAACCTTCGGCCATACAGCGCAGTTGGAATGGGCTGCCCATTTCAAAGGCTGCTATCACACTCCGCGGGGATATATCCACGTCGTCTATCCGCGCAGAGCTCTAGCTGAGCCGTTCGATCTCTTGTAGGCGTTTTTTTTTGTCATTGTTTTCGAGTGTTGTACCAGGGTGGGCACATATATTCTGTCCGCCAGTTTAGGAAAGGGAAAGCACTTTTGTCACTCTGCGTTCTGAAATGGCGTTGGTCCTGGGTTCGATTGCCGAATCAAGCTTCCTATTATATTCCAACAGCAACTCTGAGGGTGCTGTAGCGGTTTTATTCGAGAGAGAGAACTGAGCGACAAAGTGTCACTCTACACAGACAATGCTATGCTTACGCGCCCCACTTAAACGGTGCGATCATCATCATCATCATCATCATCATCATCATCATCATCATCATCATCATCATCATCACCACCACCACCACCATCAATTATCTTCCCAGGGGCCCTGGGTTGAGAATTACATGAGGTAAGGGTAGCGAAATAATATGTGCAAGGGTACATTACTTATACACAGGAATATTTCAGACAAGGAGGCCTGTCCACGTTGTTCACTTCTATTGAGCCGAAAAAAAAAGAAAAAAAGAAGAAACACATACGATGCGTTTACGCATCTATTTACAGAATACTTGCATTGTGGTTTCACAACCACAAGTCATGACTTCGTAATGTCGTCAAATACTCTTATTTTATTTTCTTTCGTTTTTACACCTTTTTTTCCCTTCCCTAGTGCAGGGTATAAAACCGGAGTCTTCCTCTTGTCAACCTCCCTGTCTTAGTTTTATATTTCACACTCTCTCTTTCTGTCTGCGAGGCGTACATTATTATTATTATTATTGTTATTATTATTATTATTATTATTATTATTATTATTATTATTATTATTATTATTATTATTATCAACCTGTTCACAGAACGATATCCTGCCCTTTACTTCTCAGTTTTGTAAATTTTCGGATTCCGCGTAAGTTAACCAGAGAGAATCGACCATTTCATGTACCTGTCATCTTATTTCTACCCTCTACTGTTAAAAGGATACAAAGTTTCGATAATGTCAACTTTCATGATCTTGATGTTTTTCACAGTCCAGTGTCACTGTTTTTTACTCATCTCTGCACTGTCTTAAAATGGTTTTTCACAACGTACAGAGTCTTTCCTTTTCCATTTTTCAGGATGGTTTCAACGTAGTTGTATATATTCCCCGTTATTTTTCACTTTCCGTGATTCTCATCTTGTCTTTCTTCTTCCCATTTTGCGCTGATTATTTTTCCTGTGTTTTCACTCTTCATTTGATTTTTGTGAAGAGTGTCTGTACTGTATTGTTGTTTGTATTCTTTTACCTTTCTTTGTGCCTGCACAAATACAGCATGGTTACTAAAGGGCCTGTTAATTACATTATTGATTGATTGATTATCGATAGACCATAAATTGTATCTCCACGTTACCCAGCTTCGTGAAATAGCTGCTATCGAGACCATCACTACACCGGAAATGTCTTAATTTGCCTTTCCCGTATATCGGGCTTCGCTCATTAGTCCTCTAATGTCCCCCACTTCAGCTCGCCCACGCGATCTCTTCTTGTTTCCTCATTCACATGCAAATCGCCCAATACCTAAGCACGTGGCTGATACCGGTTGGAACGATGTCGAACGGGACCGAAAGCCAGCCACCACGTGGGTCGGCCGACGGTTGCTTTGATTTATTTATCAATTTATTTATCAAATACAATGGAATGTACAAGCAGTTTGCGGGCAAGACCAAAATATTGAGTAAAAATGGAGGCAAGCTTCAATTAGTAGTGTGTGGCAAACTATGATTGATGAGATGAACTTATTGCACTGGGAAATCGTTCACCTATATGAGGCGTAGATGAATGGAAGTAAAATTAAAAGGCTACATTGGCCTCGCAAGAAAACGTGAATTAGTTCGATATATTGTATCATTTGATGCAATACATTTGAATAGTTCTACAGTATTTTCGGCGCAAACTTTTGTGCGCAGACTGTCTTCGCGGCATTTCTTGACTATTATGCAAGAAAGGTGGTTTCACGGCAATACGTTTTCTTTTTCAATTTTTAAAGTTTTTGTCTCCCCATATTCACCCTTGGGGATGCACGTTATATGTAAGGGGAGGCTTTAATACGAGAAAATCTAGCATCGGTGTAAACCGTGCCTTAGCAACTTCATACGCCATTGCACGTACTCGTGGGGTGCCGGAAGCTTGCAGTCGACCTTGCTACCACTCGCGATCCCATATTCATGCGAGGAACCCTGCTTCTGCGTTAAAAAGTCAACTACAGATAACTCTGGCTTGAGTGAACTTCAAGGACTCCAAAGAAATAGTTCACTTGACCATCAAAGAAATTTCAATAAACCAAGTATTAACTTGAATGTGTAACAGCATTGGGCACTGCAGATATCAAGTTATAGGTGTGAAATGCTAGTGCATACGTTTCTGCTCACTGCGTCTGGCGCGGCTGGTTGCCCGTGACATGAAGTCCCGCAACTTCTGAATATATCCTACAGCCTCGGCTACATTTACAGGATTTCAACCTGCCTTAAAGATTTCAATTTCTTCGTCACGCTCTTCTGCTCTCGGTCCCTTTTCTGAACAAACACATCAAACAGTGCCCTCTTCCCCCCCCCCCCCCAAAAAAAAAGTTTCCTATTTCAACACTACAAACTGGAGCGACGGGTGTACTCTCCACCCCATCCAAGATTAACCAAAGAAGAGAGCGTGATCTTCAGCCGCCTACAAAGCAACACTTACATACATGGCATATTAATGCACCGCCTCTACCGAACGACACATGGCTACATGTGCTCGCTCTGCAGCGTACCAGACACCCTGGCACACTTGCTCCTGGAACGACAGTGCCATGCTAACGGCGACGTGCAACTGGAGCGGGACCAAGCCCCAAGAATCGACGACGACCTCCTAATGGAAACGTGGGAGGCCGAGCTCGTCCTCGAGGACCTGGAAAACCAGCGACAACTCATCGCCAGGGCCAAGAGGGCAGTCGAAGCCAGAGGGTTTCTAGACTAGGGAACCCTCCCACATTAGGGTGACGCCGGGTCTCGCTCGGAACACTGTTTCTAAATAAACGTTTATTTCTGTCTCTCTAAAAACCGACGTTCATGCAATGATGGTTCACTGTGATAGTAAACTTCTTGAGGCCTTCCGCGTTGTCCGATGCAGGAAACGTTCCGCTCATTTTGTACTATACAGCCGAGCATTTTTATTAAATAACCCTAAACTACTGCCACGTTCTAATTTATAGTTCGAACATCCCAATTCTGGATTTTACTCTAAATAGCATCGAAGCTCGAACAGCAGCCGAGCACGTTAACTATACCGCGATGGACAGGAAAGATTGTTGGTGTAGATGGTCTTGCAGTACACAAGGCTAAAGCATAACCGTTACTATAAGCACGCACGGATTGAAACAGGACAGTTTTGGGCTAAGTAACGCGCGTACTTTTGCTCACATTGTCGTTAGTGCTGTTAATTTGGCGTCATTTCCATTGGAACGTGTACATCAGAGCCGAAATTATGTTAGCGACCAGACATGTCGAGACGTGGCATGCTTAACTTGAGAAATTTCACATACCAGTCGTTGTAGCAAAAAAAAAGTTATGCCGCGTTTTAATTTAGTACAGAACACGTTACTTCGATGAAAAAAAAGAAAACGTCTAGACTGGTAGAGAGAAAAGAGGCGCAGCTGGGCCCCGAATGGTGGCTAACAACTGAGTGCTGTTTATTACGGCAAGAAAATAAATTGAGTGTAAATGGGACAGAACATGAGGAAGGACAATCACGTTTCTGCCTCGTTTCAAAGCAGCTGCACTAGCGCACCCGCATACAACCTCTTATTTGACAAGCTTAGCTACTGATAGCTAGTACAATTTTTCCTTGTCAATTTTAAAGGCTTTAAAGATGTCACGTACCTGCCATGGTGGCCTAGTGGCTATGGCGCTGGAATGCGGACCCGCAGGTCGCCGGGTCGAAACGGCCACAGTTTTAATGGAGACAAGGATTTTTGGGGCCTGTACATTTATGCGCACGCTGAAGAGACCGACAACCAATTTTAGGAGCGAAGTTCCTTAGGCCAGGGTAGGTCGTTCCCTCCTCTGTATGTAGTATGTAGCCGCCTCTAGTTTATGAGTTGCTCAATAGATGGCGCTGTGTGATATGTCCTTGGGAATATTACAACTAGATGGCGTTAGCAGTTTTCACAGCAATATCCACGAGATAACACATAAATACAAATATCTGGGCGTATGAATAAGCAATGGGGCAGAGTACCTAAGAGAACGCGAAATATACGTGACGACTAAAGGTAACAGGAATGCAGCGGTAATGAAAAACAGGGCACTGTGGAATTACAATAGGTATAATGTTGTGAGAGGAATTTGGAAAGGGGTCATGGTTCCTGGACTGACGTTCAGCAATGCGGTCTTGTGCATGAGATCACAAGTTCAAGCGAGATTAGAAATGAAGCAACGTGGAATAGGTAGGCTTGCCTTAGGAGCTCACAGGAATACACAAAATCAGGGAGTACAAGGTGATATGGGATGGACATCATTTGAGGGCAGGGAAGCTAGCAGCAAGATAAAATTGGAGAAGCGATTGAGAGAAATGGGGGAAGAGCGTTGGGCTAGGAAGGTTTTCTTCTACTTGTACATGAAGAATGTTGATACAAAATGGAGGAAGCGAACCAGAAAATTGACTGGTAAATACTTAGAAAACAGAAGGGGGCCAAACCAAAAAGAATCATCGGTTAAGAAGAAGGTGAAGGAAGCTGACACCGATATGCGGAGAATTGGCATGATTAAGAAGTCCGCACTAGAGGTCTATCGAACTTTTAAGCAGGAAATTGCCAAGGAAAGGATCTATGATAATACTCGGGGTAGTTCTCTACTGTTTGAGGCCAGGACGGGAGTATTGCGAACCAAGACATATCAAGCCAAATACGAAGGAGTAGACACGGTATGCAGTGCGTGTGGAGAGGAAGAAGAAACTGCCGAACACTTGATAATGTTCTGTAAAGGGCTTCGCCCTACAGTTCAGGATGATGGCGCAAAGTTTTTCAAAGCACTGGGGTTTAGGGACAGAGAGGGCAAAAAAGACTTTAAGCGGGTAGAATTAACTAGAAAGAGGTTATATGATCGGTGGTTAAAGTCAAGGCATGAGTGAAAATTAAACGCTTCATTGCAAAGTACGAATCCTCAACCTCATTTTTTTAAAAGGAAAAAAAGTAAATCTAGTTTTTGGTTCATTAAGTATTACGGGCTTGGTGGCGCTAGCCACCGCCCGATCTAAAGGGTACAGCCATATCTATTCATACATCCATCCATTGGAAATATTAGAACTAGATGGCGTTAGTAGTTTTCACGGCATATCCTCGGAGTGAATGGCGATGAGTATAGGGCGAAGCGTCCGTCTGTTTATCCGTGTGTTGAATCGTCCATGCGTCCATCTGTCGATCTATTTGTGCTTCCGTCCGTTCGTTCGTTCTTGCCTTCGCCCGTCCGTTCGTGCCTCTGTCCGTGTGTTCATCCGTTCGTGCCGGGGATACACACGGACACACACATAGACGCACAGACTGACGGAAGCACGAACGGAGTTACGGACGAACGGACGGACGAACGGCAGCAAGAATGAACGGATGAACGGAAGCACGAACGGACGGACGGATGCTTCGCCCAGCTAATCGCTCACACACTCTGTGTCTATGCTGTGATTTTTGATGGTGCCTACTCATTTTAGCGCAACAGAAAGCTTGCTGATCAGACAGTCTAACCACGGAATGGCAAAGCGCAATACGCCACGAAACATTTGTGATCGGAATTCTTCTGTCTGCAGCGAATATGAAGTCGTGTGCTAACATGCCGCAGTGAGCACGAGGGCGCTTCGTGTTCGAACGTGACTGTTTACTGCACATGCATGCACTCCACGCGCATGCACAGTGGCTCGAGTTGGTCCACTGGTGGCTGCGACGGCAGCGCCGCTGGTCACACGTAACAAACGCCGTTTACGGCGTAAGCAGCACATAATTGATTGGGGCTGGAAAATTCTTTTGCATATCTTGGTTGAACGGTGCACACGAGGCGACGACGAAGGAAAAGAAACACAGACAGGCGCTGTGTTTTGTTTTTAAAATACAGCGCTTGTGTTTTCTTCGTCGTCGTCTCGTGCGCGCTTTCAGCGAATAAGAACGCACACCAACTCGGTCAAGGTTTCGTTCTTATGCAATTATTCACATATAATTTTGAGGACTGGCGTGCACGACCGCGTCAAACTACGCGACTACGCGCAGCAAAGTGGTCGGCTCCATGTTCCATGATCTAGCTTTAAGGCTCTTCCGCCAGGATGCGTGACATAACTGTGTTTGTTACTTTCAAGCACGATTCAAAAATATATATTCTAGTCACAGCGTGAAAAGAATGCTGGAACTTCTCAATATATTTCATGGTCTTTTCATTTTTACTGGTATCCGTAATCACATGTTTTGGCCAGTTGTCGGCCTCTTTTTCGACCACCCCAGGTCGTCGAAATGTCTGGACCCCTCTATTTTCTCATAACAATGTCTGGGCTTTGGGAGATAAAACTAAAATCCCGACAATTGTTGTTAATATTAATTGCCTGCCTGATTCATCCACGCAATTATCATGCGTGGCTAAAGGCCTGTACGTATTGGATAATAACAGTTGTGTATTGTCGAGGCTGTCCATGTGAGCCATGGCATTAAGATTGCAGCGCGAAATTTTCTCCGGAACTTTTGAAGGACGTTCGCAGCAGTTAAGAAAAAAATAACTGCTCTTAAATCTCACGTTACCTTTTAAACTGCTGGTTTCCTTTAAACTTGGAATATATATTACGGGTGGTATAGTTTTCTCGACATATTTTATTGTAACTTTTGATTTCGTTGTTGGTTTGTTAATTAAAGGCCATATTGAAATTGTTGCGGCAGCCTGCTTGAATGCAGTTAGCGAATGCAGTTAGCTCCAGCTACTATTTATTTATTTATTTATTTATTTATCTATTTATTCATTTATTATACCCTCAAGGCCCGAAGGCATTACAGAGGGAAGTGGGTAATACACAGATAGAGTGAGTTGAGTTAGACGCAATATAAAGCAAAAAAAAAACATTTTCTAATTATACAATGTTAGCTTGGTAACAAAGCAAAGAAGTACAGTGAACAGTAATTAGAGGCAGGTAAATAAAAAATGAATCTTCAGAAGCAGTATCAAGACTAAGAACTGCGTAAAATACAGCACGCAAACAATAGCAATAAAGTGCAAATATTATACGTATAGATGGACGCAAAAGTGAAAGCAGGGTTTCGATGCGTGCTTGGGTTTCGTGGCAACATGACTGGTCAACCTAAGAGTACACACGATGGCCATAAATGCTTACGCTGTTATTTCAAAAGGCGTCTCATAATAACACTGAGACGTCGCGAAAAGAGTCCCTCCTTTGATGTAACTTCTTACCAAAATTTATTCCAGGGCCGCTGCCTTTGCCTCATACCAGCCAGAGTCGTGTCGGGCGGTTGTACCAGAAATCGCAAACATTGCTAACTTGTCCGTAGCATACGCAGCTAGGTTTCAAAAAAGGGAGCCACCATCAGGGGCGCGTTTAGCGATTGATTAGGTTGCACGGTGTTGGTGCAGACCAAATGAACGGAATCAGCGTTCGTCAGATGGATAGAAAGAGAGGGGGTATAGCTAAAGCCAAGCTCCGTATACTTTTAGTGCGCATAGGCCGGTCAGTGAAAACAAGCTGACATTTCTTATTTGTAGCACCGCTAACCGAGTCTCGGCGTCGATTGCAGGATACGCAAGATGCCATACGGTCGAGCTCGAAATGAAGTAACGAATGCTGTCCCGTCTGTCAACGTGGGACCTATATAGAGAAAGCGAACGCTGAAAGTGCACCCGCGGTTACCCCATCAATCGATAGCGGTCTTCCTTGTGAAGGGAAGCTGCCATTTCGACTCTTTTACTGGCCGAAAGAGGGGCGTTTGTTATGGGTGGCTTCGCAAAAAGGGTAGTCCAATAAATGAACCTCTCTCATATATATGAGCATAAATTACTAGCTGTAACTGGGCACACCTCCAAGTAAAAAAGGTGGGGCAGTTCATGGCTAATGACAGTTAGGGAACTGGCCATGTGGATCCAGTGGCCTTATATGCAAAGCTCATGCAGCCTTCTATTTATAGCCGGGGGAAAATGTCGCAGAGCTCATATAAAAAGGAAGCAACCGGTTCCCGGTTGTTCATGATCTATTGATTGAGTGTGCAATTTCTTCGTGTTTGTTACACGATAAAAAAATGAAAAGCTTAACTACATCACATCTTACAAGCGCCGTGATATAATGTTAAAACATTCGGCAGTAGCCTTCTCGAGACTGCTGGTCCATATTCAGGATGGCGTGTTCATTAGCCTATCGTAGGTAACGTGAACATCGACGCTGAAAGTGGAGTGGTGGCTGAATCGACTACGCGATGTAATAAGTTAATTTTATGGTTGGTGAATAATGTACGAAAACGGGCCTCCACGCTCGAAGATGACACCACGCTCCTAAATAATAAAATAAAAAGAACAAATAGTGACGTTGCTTTGTTGCGTAATTCAAGTATTTTCGGTGCGAATTGCTATTCAGCTGTTTCGGATGTTCACCCTTGAATCGATTAGGTGACATAAGAATGTTTCACAGAGTTATTACAAGGGGCTTACATTTTCATTTTGTTATGTTGTATTCCTGTCTGCGTCATCACACACACACACAAAAAAATATACACGCACTGAACGGGTGAAATGCTCACATGTGCGTTTGAGCTACTTAGATGAGTAAATACATACGTATACATACATACATACTTATTCACATGCTTTGGCCGCAAATAACACACACACAAAGTAAAGAAACACTCAACGACAAGCACAAGTGGCACTTCCAACTAAAGTAGACCGAGCGCGAAACTCAGACTTGAGTAACAACATGCAGACATGCGCAGTCTTCAAACAGCCTTACGCTATCCAGCTATCACACAATCTCTTCTCCGATACGTACAACGTCACCGACGTGTCGCTGATGCACCTTTCTCTTTTTTTTTAATGTAATGGGCTCCCATCAGCTCACGCGCAGTTTTATGCCTACTTCTACCTAGAATCTTAAACTCGTTAAAACGTGGTACACACCCGCAGTTCATGTTAGGGAGCACGAATTAAATTTAATGAAAGATGGCTTGGCGCATTTACCTATGCATTTTAAAGCCTGCGGGTGTGCCTGCTTCGCTCGAGAAACTTTAATTCTTTCATTCGACCTAACCGTCCGGCTCGAATAACTAAACAGTTCATTGATTTAACTTTCTTCATTGCTGCCGTCAATCATGTCTTCAACCATCTGAATATGTCTACCGCTACAGAAAAAGCAACCCGAAGGCATCCAGCAAATATGGAATATTAGAATTTTTTTTTAGGATTCGGACACATTGATTGGAATACCCGGTAGCTACAGAATGCTCCCGAATGATTTTGACCACGTGAGGGCCTTTGACGTGCAATAAAGATACGTACAAGTGTACGTAAGGATTTCCCCCCCACAAGCGACACCGTGGGGCCGGGGATCGAATTAACCCACGCTTCTCTGACAGTGCTGGAGCACAACGCGCCGACACACGCGACGCAGTGCGCATATGCCCGTGTCATGGACACGTTTTAATTAAAGCTTCAATCGAAAGGCAGCAAAAAAGCTCGCTCGTCCACTCTTCCCCTTACGGATTGCAAGGTCTAACTGCTACATATACTATTTTAACGCAAGACAGTTCAGCTAAAGAGCATCCACGCATGCAAACGAGGAAAAAACAAAAACCGCCATTTGAAAGACACGACCATATGGCGCATATCATGCGAATATGACACTTCCGGCCGAATAATATTCTCCACGCGTGAAGCTCAGGCAGGGACGTGCACCTTTCTCTTGAGAACCGGCACCTGCACGGCGCGCCGAAGAGCGCGTTATTAAAAAGGGATTGTCGAGCTAAATCTATTCTGCCCTTCTAGTCTCTCCATAAGTACGTATTTTTTTCTATTTGAGATAGCTGTTGAATCTCGTGAACGAGTCGCTTGTCAGCAAATTTCCATTACTTCCTCGTCATGGACTGACTCCCCTGTCCAAATGTCGATAGAGAAATTATGCGCCTCCAGCATCTCGTGACACACGGCTCTCACGTTCCTGCAGCCGAATAAGGATTAAGGTCTATTTGAATCTTTTCGTTGTTTTATTAATACGAATTACTTCAAGCAGAGCACCCCTCTGAGATACAAAAAGAGAACTAACGTTAATAAATGATAAGAACTAACGTTAATAATAAAGAAGCCAAATCACAGAGATCGATATTGCAAAGCCCTTCCCGGTGCACGCAACAAATAATAGATATACTTAGCATTCTCCCCGTGTCGTATATGCACAATATTTGCAATGCAGGTGCCAATTTCTTCACTGTTGAGCTTTCCTACATAAGACGGTCGACTTCTCCTTCCCGGTATTGTATAAGCCCGGCGCCTACAGACCTATTCCATGTTTGTAAACAGCGGTAGACACCGTCGACATACTGAAGTGCTTGTAGCGACGTTGCCGGATGCACGCTCCGCCCAGCTCGAAGCTCGCTTGGAACAACAGAGAGTTGAGCCAGTTAGTACGTATTCGTTATTAAAAGACAGCGCCTGCGAACACGGACGGAAGAGGCATGGCTTGATGCGTCACTGACAAGTGCCTCGTTCATTTTGCGGTGTCGAGGTCGCTCACTTTCCGGTTTCGTTCGCCACCCAAAGCATGGCGCTATCGAGGCATCACGTGGCGCACCGTCACAAGATAGGTATATTCCCTCAATCACTCGCCATTACACGACGTCACGCCAGAAATGACGCCACAACATTCTCCCCACATGTGGCGTCATACTGACGTCGTATGGTGACGTCATCACTTGATTTTTTCGGGTGCCTGTCCTTTCTTCTTCTTCCTCCTCCTGATTTTTCAGGTACGAAGCTCTTTGGCTGTGTTCCAATTCTCAGACAGCACGTAGACAGTCTACGCAGACTGCTTAGAAGACAGCACCAAGTCCATGCTGTTCGAGAATCGGAACACTTCCGACGGATGGCTTTTACGCGACGATGCGCGACCTCGGGTCCCCAAAAAAATCTAAAATAAACAAACGTAACATTTCTATTTTCTGGCTTATTTCATGTTGAAATCAAAAACAAATAAAAGTTACTCACATTGAGGGTCTGGGAAAGCGTCTGTTTGTGTGCAGACGACCATTCCGGCGAGATTTGATGTATCTGATTGATTCGCCGAGCACCGTCTTGTTTAGACAGCAAAGTAGCCTGCATCGTATTTGTCTACGATGTGGTCTTCTCGGAGTTGTCTATTTTGCCGGCTACGTGAGAATTGGAATGGGACTCAAGATGGCCGCCGTCCATTTAGCTGTCTATTTAGCCGTCTACGGCGAGTATTGGAACACAGCCTTTAGCGTCGAGCCCTGTACGCCATTGTCCCTCGATGATGATGACAATGACGCTGATGATAATGTGGTACCCACTATAACCATGACGATGACGTTGATGACGACGAAGATGATCACGGATAACAACTGGCTTGTGCAGTATATGACGTCGCGAGATGCTCCACGATGCATTTTGTATGACTGAAAACAAGCAAGAACCACTAGGTGGACTTGTCCACACCTCATCCTTGCCAACTTCAGGCCAGATTCGATAGTGCAAAGCAGTAATAACGAAGGCAAAATGAAACTCACGACTCAATACAACATTCCATTTATTTGAAATAAACACTGTATATAAATGTACAGCATTTTGTCACTCATTTACGTGCATGAGTGGTCAATGTCTCAGTGAATTTACGGTAATACCGAACGCTTCATTGCTTCGCCACTCATCATCATTCACTTCTTTGATATGCCATGATTTTATTTTGTTTGAGCAGTGCGTTAAGTGTAGAGCTGTTTAAAGAACCTCAGGTGGTTGAAATTTCCGGAGCCTTTTACGACGGCATATACGTTGAACCCCACATATCTATCAAGTGAAAAGGTGCGAACATTGTTTGTTCGCTGTCATCCGGTGTGTGCTGTTTTCGGGTGTCATTTGTGCGTGAGCAGCGCGCCACACATTTTGAACAGCTTGCCATGCTGTTTTTTTTTTCTTGGTTTTTTTTTTTTTTTCTTGGTTCCTTTTACACATGCGCGTTTACCTGTTTATTCCCTGATATTACATTTTTTAGTTTTGTTTGACATTGTATAACATTATATGTGTAAAAAAAGAAGGCGTGAGATTTCTGAGATTTGATTTCGTATATATTCATGTGTGTTTCCTAATAAACTTGGTTTGAAGTTTAGCGCTCGTGTTGTCTACGTTTCTTTCTTTTGTCTCCGTTTTGTGGCGCTAAGATTTCTTAGTCATGCATCGTTACCAACCCGCCCAACTCGCCGCACTCGTCAGCTTGCCATGCTTCGCCTTAAATTCTAGTTTCTTTCCATCGAATTTATTGCTTTTGCCCTTGCGGTGAAACTGTGACATTTTTATTGCACAGTAGAAAGAAGATTTTGTAGGACAAGTAAACCACATGACGAAGTGCGCGCGCATCACAATTTTGGCAACGGGCTGCCGGGAAAACCAATCTGTGATAAGTTTTCTCGATAGTATCGGAACACAGGAAAACTGATGCGCGTGCACTTCATCACGCGGTTTGCTTGTGCTATAAAATATTCCTTTTATTGTGTAATGAAGCTATAGAAGGTGGGTCTCTGTCCTGTTCTTCTGTGTTGTTCGTCCTCGTTCAATTCGCACCATAAGTAATATATTTAGTATTGGGGTTTAACGTCCGAAAACTACAATATGATTATGAGAGAGGCCATGGTGGAAGTCTCCGGAAATTTCGACCACCTAGGCATACCGAAATCTAAGCACACGGGCCTCAACCAATTTTCGTCTCTATCAAAAATATGGCCGGGATTAAAGCGCGCGACCTGCGGGTCATCAGCCACTAAAACGGGTCTTAGCCCCTAGAACACCGTGGCAGGTCTTGCCCCAAAAGGATCCTCATCTGTGAATCATGTACCTAACAAGCTCAAACTAGAATTCTGATAGGACAAGCTTCCATACTACTTGCGAACACGAGCAATGACTACTGAGACATAGACAGAACAACCTGTCCTGTCTCTTTTCCCGTCGTCCTTGTGCACGTTCGCTAATAATATGGAAGCATTCGAAAGCCTCCATACTGCTAGTGAACACGCACAAAGACTACAGAGACAGGACAACCTGTCTATTCTCTTGTGTGGTCCTGTCTATTTTTCTGTACTCGCTGTGCATGTTCGCTAGTAGTATAGAATCATTCAGTCGATACCAACTATAGACCAGCTAATTGTACCAATACACAGAAAGGGACAAAAAACAACAACCGCAAGAGATATCACTATGTTTTGTGCTTTCTTCTTTAATCCCTGCCGGCATACTGTAACCGTTTCCTCCACAAGGAATCGCCAGCATCTGTCAATAACGTCGTATTGCGCAAAAGTCAATGCGTATAGGTATACCGCAGTGTACGCGGAACGCTTGAAAAAGTGCTGTTCACTTATATTTTTCACGGTTGCCCTCATAGCCCCCTGTTACAAAAAAAAAAAGCATGCAGATTTTTTACAAAATAAACCTCTAGTTGACGAAGCATTTCTTCGATGACTGTCATTTCTTTTTTTTGTCGTTAAAGAGGATTTCTTTCTGAGAAATGCAGATGTAATTCCGCTGTAGCGGTGCGCTACAAACGGAGGAATGAAATTTTGTTCCTTTTGAAGAATGGTTCTTCCACCTTGCAGACTTCGGCTGAACTAATCTGTCAAACGTGCTTTCCTGTTACACCGACAGCTTCCTGAAATCACAATTTTTTTTTGCGAAATAACTGGCACGTATGTTTCAGACATTGATTTTTACGTCGGCAGACGTAACGAGGAAAGGGAACATACAAACATGACGATGAAAAAAAATAAACAGAGCACAGTTGGGAAAATGGAATGTTTCACAGCATGCGTAAAAAAGAACTGGGAGGGGGACGACGGATCTTACGCAGGAAGAAATTTGAGAACTGTCATCATCGCGCATCTTATGAGGTGCGCTTACAAGTTTTCTGCTTTTACATTTTTTTATTTTGGGGCGGCTAACAAAAAATGTGATGATGTTATTTAGGCTTTAACGTTCTGAAACCACCATATAATTATGAGAGACGCCGTATTGGAGCGCTCTGGAAATTTTGACCACCTGGAGTTCTTTAACGTGCACCAAAATCTGACCACACAGGTCCTACAAGCATTTTCGCCTCCATTAAAAAGGCAGCCACCGCAGCCGGGATGGCTAACGAAGACAGGGAGAAAGGAATTAGTTAAGGCGAAAGAACTCGAATGGCAGCAAAGGTGAAAAAAGAATATGGAGGACTGCTTATGCTCCACCGTCAAGAGTAGGACGTGATAGCGCAGTCACGTCCCAAAGCGTGTAGCCTTCGCCATTCATAACCTGGCTTCGGTTCTCAGTGGACACCTCAACTATGCCGAGAGAAAACAAGCATGATTGTACGTAAAATTAGCCGTTTCAAACTATTATAGGATGCCTGCTGCAAGCACAGTTGTGGAATGCCCAATAAACGTCCGTGTGGCATCGAGTAACATAAAAAGTCACAGCTTTGCAGCAAAGGCGAAGCAATGAACGCGATAGCAACAAATTGAAAGGTCACGCGCAGAATAGAAAGCAGATCGAAACGAGCCCCACGTTTCTCCCGCACAAATGACGCACGAAAAGTACTCACAAGTGTGGATTCGCGCGAATGAGCCTCTCACCATATGCCACCAGATCGACACAGGTAATCACCCACCACTACGACAGCGACCATACCATGTTTCGCCGACTGAACGCCGTATCATCGATGAACAAGTAGGTGACATGCTAAAGCGAGGCGTCGTTCAACTGTCAAACAGTCCTTGGGCGTCGCCGGTTGTTTTAGTTAAAAAGAAGGAT
This sequence comes from Rhipicephalus microplus, assembly GCF_013339725.1. Classification (NCBI taxonomy): domain Eukaryota; kingdom Metazoa; phylum Arthropoda; class Arachnida; order Ixodida; family Ixodidae; genus Rhipicephalus; species Rhipicephalus microplus. The sequence continues at coordinate 87,564,422 of NC_051169.1, read as the reverse complement.
GGCACGATACGCTTTTGCGTAGATTATCGTCGTCTAAACAAAATAACACGAAAGGATGTTTATCCTTTGCCTCGGATCGATGACGCCCTCGACTCTTTACAAGGCGCAGAGTTCTTTTCTTCCCTTGATCTACGCTCTGGGTATTGGCAAGTGCCCATGAATCCGGATGATCGGCCAAAAACTGCCTTTGTTACACCAGATGGCTTATACGAATTTAACGTGATGCCATTCGGCCTATGCAATGCGCCGGCCACATTTGAGTGCACGATGGACACTATCCTACGAGGCCTCAAATAGAACACGTGTTTGAGCTACTTAGATGATGTGGTGGTATTCTCGCCCGATTTTCCCACGCACCTTCGTCGCTTAGAACAGGTTCTACGCTGCCTCTGTGCAGCAGGCCTCCAACTCAACTTGAAGAAGTGTCACTTTGGAGCACGCAAGCTGACCATTCTCGGGCACGTCGTGTCGAAGGATGGCGTTCTCCCTGACCCCTCTAAGCTACGTGCTGTTCGCGCGTTCCCGAGGCCCGCGTCTCTCAAGAAGTTGCGTAGTTTCGTTGGGCTTTGCTCACACTTCCGCCGCTTCTTACGGGATTTCGCCTCGATCATGGCACCTCTGACAGACCTACTTCAGGGAGACCGCAATCTGTCTGCGTGGTCTCCAGCCTGCGACAGTGCCTTTGCGAAGCTCCGTGAACTGCTTACAACACCACCCATACTGGGTCATTTCGATTCAAGCGCTCCCACAGAAATCCACACGGATGCTAACGGCGTTGGTCTTGGCACTGTACTCGCCCAACGAAAGCCTGGTTACCAAAGTATGTTGTTGCGTACGCAAGCCACACTCTTACAAAAACAGAAGCAAATTATTCGGTAACTGAGAAAGAATGCCTAGCGATTATCTGGGCCATTACAAAATTTCGGCCTTATCTGTACGGCCGCCCTTTCGATGTTGTTACCAACCACCGCGCGCTGTGCTGGTCATCCTACCTCAGGGATTCCTCCGGACGCTTGGCACGATGGACTTTACGGCTCCAAACGTACGACATCCGTGTCATTTATCGCTCAGGCCAGAAGCACGCTGATGCCGATGCTCTTTCGCGTTCGTCTGTTTCTACTGATATTGCGAGTGTCTCCATCCAAGACAACTTCCTTCCACTATCAGGACCCATCAACATGGCTGCGGAGCAGCGCAAAGATTCATGGATTGCGTATCTGATGGATTACCTATCTGAAACGCTCGCCCACCCGCCATCTCGAGCGCTACACCGGCAAGCCTCTCACTTGCCATCCGTGATGGAATACTTTATCGCCGCAACTACCACCCTGACGGTCGCAAATGGCTACTCGTCATACCCAGGCATCTCCGTGCCAGCATATGTGCTGCTTTCCATGCCGATCCGCAGTGTGCGCACGCCGGTTTGTTTAAAACCTACGCCAGGCTACGTTTTCGGTTTTATTGGCGCGGCATGTACACATTCGTTCAAAAGTACATTCGATCTTGCTCAGAGTGCCAGCGCCGCAAGCCCGCTCTTAGCCGTCCTACTGCACCAATGCAGCCGTTACCGTGCCCAGGGGACCATGTGACCGGATTGGAATAGACCTTTATGGTCCTCTACCATATACATCAGCTGGGAATCGCTGGATCATTGTAGCGATCGACCATCTCACTAGATATGCAGAAACGGCCGCTCTACCAGCCGCGACGGCCCATGACGTTGCGTCTTTCCTGCTGCAACGTTTTGTTCTGCGTCACGGCGCTCCACGTGAACTTTTGAGCGACTGATGCCGCGTCTTTCTCGCGGATGTTAATAAAGAACTTCTTGCTGAATGCCATGTGATTCACCGCTGTACTACCGCATATCGCCCACAAACAAACGGCTTGACCGAACGTTTAAACCGCACTTTTGGCGACATGTTTTCTGTGAATGTCACCTCCGACCACACCAACTGGGATCTTATCCTTTATATACGTAACGTACGCTTACAACACGGCCCTTCAAGCGACGACAGGCTTTTCTCCCTTCTTACTCTATGGTCGGGAGCCATCATCTCCAATCGACACCATTCTCCCCTACCAACCCAACTCATCTGAAGGCACACCAGTTTCCGAAGCCGCTCGGTATGCAGAAAAATGTCGGCAATTAGCTCGCACCCTTACAACACAAGAACAAGGGCTACAGAAACTTTATCGCGACCTTGGACGGTCCCACTACCAGTTTTCGCCCAACTCTCTTGTTTGGTTGTGGGTGCCTTCCACTGCGGCTCCTGGTACCTCTACAAAGTTTCTCAGCAGGTACCATGGGCCTGATCGCGTCATAGAGCAAACTTCCGCTGTCAACTACATCATCGAACCCCTCACGGCCACTGCTGACCTGCGTCGCCGAGGCCGCGGAATCGTACACGTGGATCGTCTCAAACCGTATCACGAACCACTTGTCCTCACGACACCTTAGAAGACCTACTTGGCTCCGTCTTCAGCGAGGGAGAAATTTGTAATCAAGAAGTAGTGGGTCATGCAAAGCTCGGCAACCACATCGTCAGTGCTAAGCACGAGACGCTCGGTTCGAACGTTGTCGCTGCTTTCGCTGGCTAGGCCTACGATCCTACCCGGTCTCGAATAACAGTTCTGGTTGTCCTAGTTCTTCATTATAGTACAAACGCCATAGATACTTTGTTAAGTACGTATTGTATATGTCATTTAAGCTTAACCCAACCTTTCTGGCATTGTGCTGTTTGGCGCAGAGATCTTTTTTGTGATCTTCTCTTTGCGTGCTGCTTTCGTGGATTGCTTCACACGAAAGAAAACTGCTTGGAATGTTTCGCAGCACGTTTGCGAGAAAATTCTTCATTGGCTCAAGAAATTGAGTCGCCGCTTGCGTTGTTAGTTTTTCTTTGTGCTGCTACATGTATTCGAATTCATTGCACGAGTGAGATTTTGTGAAAGTGCAGCTATGCTCAGTAACGTTATCCATATTCTTCGCAAATTGTTTGAAGCTCTAACGAGTGCAATAATAGAGAAGTGGTGAATCTGGAAAAATGTTTGCTAGCTAAAGCTATGACGTACTTTTTAGGTAAACACTCCTGCCTCGTTGATGGCTTGCATGACACCTAAAATTGCTTTGTTTTTGCTGCGGCAATCGCTTGTGGCTATTTTTCTTTTTGCAAAATAGCGATGTAAAGTGTGTAGGAGAATAATTAGTGTGAAGGTGGGAAAGAAAACGTAGCCTACATTTTGTTTTCTTTTTTTGGTTCATGCCGGAGTCAAGTGCTGAGGCAACTACTGCCGTGTCGTAATGTGCACTGTATGTGTAGTTGGGTGCGATTATTGTAGTTTTACTCGGCTGCGGTTCTTCTTATATTGTTGCCTATATGTTTAATCTTTGTTTGTAATTTGTAAGCATGATGTGGCAGCTGTCTTTTCCCGTCTCGCAGCGCAATGGGCCTTTCTTTGTGCCTGCGTTTATCAAACATTAACAAAGTTGGCATGTGCTTACAAAGAACAATTGAAAATAGAAGTTTTGGCTCCTCCAATGAGTCTCATGTTTTAATTAATATGTGTGCATATACACACATTAGCATCGTGTGCTTACCGCTCTAGCGGTGCAGCTTACACGAAGCTCATTAATGCATGCAAACGACGCATTAAAAAAAAGTATGGCCTCAGCGATGAGCACGCCCGTAGAAGTAGTCTCGAAGGCTGTATAATAATCCTAGTGACTACAAAATGGCTCTCGAGACAGCCTTTTCTGTGGTCTACCATCTCTGAGGTTGCAAAGTTTCCTGACATTCGTTTGGTGCGCTGCGCACCCAAATGAGCCGCAGGGGCCTATGGAAGTGTCCTCTCTTAATCTTTTATATTGCCCTATGTGTATGGTACCTCGCTCGTCTAAGCGGGTGCCATTGAGGAAAAAGAAAGAAAAGCAGGAACATTACGCCACGCTATCAAAGACCAGTGCGTCGGCCCAATAAGTGATCAAAACGTCAGAGCATGCGGTAGGTTTTAGCACTCCCCATTGGCATTCAGTTTTTAGCGTGCTCCACGAGTCAGCCGATCAGCGCCGAACAAGCACACTTCAATTAAAAGCTTTGTGGGCCAAATCATGAAGCCTCGGGAAATCTCAGTGCTTGCGAGATCTTGACGCATAAAAGGTTACGTGTTGGATCGACACTGCATGCTGGCTTCAAATCGGGTAGGCTTTCCAACGGCGGCTGCCCCGCCGTGGTGGTCTAGTGGTCTAGGGTACTCGGCTGCTGACCCGCATGTCAAGGGATCAAATCCTGGATGCGGCGGCTGCATTTTTGATGGAAGCGAAAATGCTGTAGGCCAGTGTGCTCAAATTTGGGTGCACGGTAAAAAACACCAGGTGGTCTAAATTATCAGTGCCCTCCACTACGGCGTTTCTCGTAATCGTATGGTGGTTTCGGAACGTTAAACCCCACAATCACTTCCAAGTGCAGCTGCATGATGTCATACTCCCTCCTTTTCTTTTTCCTTCCTCCATTGCAGCTGCACACTTTGTTGTTGCGCTCGTTGATGGTGACGAATAATCGTGTCTGATTTTCTTGTAATGGGTGGGTCTTTGAAACACCCAATATTTGCGCTATCATAATTTGACATATGGGGCAATTATACTATTTTGCCACGTAGTATTGAATGCAATAAAACACTCCTACCAGTACGCGACATTCACGTAGTCTTGTTTTTTTATTTTTTTCCAACTGCAGCGTCGACAAAATGTGCGGCTTTATGCTATAGATTGTCTGCTTGCCACACAGATGGCGTGGGTTTAATCTTCATTAGGACCGAAGTTTTTTTTCTTATTTTTTGTTTGCATCTTTCTCGATTTTCTACAGTGGGACAATGCTGATTTTTCGCTCATAACCAACGACGCCGAGGTCGGAATATCGGCGAAACAAACTCTTTAGCGCTATAGCGTTCAGACGAACATGTCGAGGATTTGAAGCGCAAGATGATATTAAAAAGTCACAGCTTTGGTGCAAAGCCGAAGCAATGAACGCGAACCAATTGAAAGGTCACGCGCAGAATGGAAAGCAGGTTGAAACGTGCCCCGTGTTTCTCACGCACAAATGACGCACGAAACGTACTCACAGGTACAGAAGCACGCGAATAAGGGTCTCAGTTGTTACTTCTCTGTGTGTTAAAAACGCGTGCTTTTCGCAAACACACACTGCAATGATTGCAGTGATCTTTGTGCACCCGGTAACTACAACGGAATCGTTCCAGGTAAAACCCGAGGTCAGCTAAAACGTACGATCTTCCCCTCCTCCCCACCGCGACATAAGGGCGCGTGAGGGAGCGTCGTTCCCCTCCTCTAAGCGGGGCAAACAAAGTACGCGTGGGAGATCAGAGCGCGCGCCACCGCGCGAAGTGGTGATGCGCGCTCATTGCGCCATCTTGCTGGTAATGCTGGAAACAAAATAATCCCTCCGGATATGCCAGTCAGCAGCGGTAAGTGGTAGATATAAATAGCTTGCTGTTTGAGTAATGAGGGACGTGTGGCTCAGTGGTAAATGCCTCGCACTAACAATTGAGAAGATTCCGTACGCCAGAGCCTTTTCTTAGTTTTTTTTCCTTCTTGCATTTTCATATATATATGGATACGTATACATATATGGTGAGTGACGGCCACGTCGACGGCAAAATCCAGCCGAGAGTGTCATATAAACTACAACATGATTCACGCAGTGAGAGAGCCAGGCAGTTTCAACTTCGTGGTGTTCTATACGTGCGCTGACATCGCACAGTACAGGGGCCTTAACCATTTCGCCGCTGTGAAAAAATTTCAGGCGCGGCCGTATTCATAACACACGATCTTGGGGTCCGCAGCAGGCGAGCACAATGAACGCTCTACCACCGGCCGTGGCAAACTAATGAAACTTAATAAAAGTTCCTGTAGAGATTTACTGAGCAGCTTGTCCTATTTGTTATTTTTGCTCATATCATCGTTTGTACCTTTTCCACGTAAATTTATAGGTCAGGTATCTCATGTTCACTTCACCCAGCGGGCTGCAGTCACACAATATGTAACCGGGAAAATAGGCAAACGCAGAGAACTGTGGGATACGACGGCTTCCGGTTCGACACACCGCGTGGGTTAGCAGCTGCACGCATGCAATTTTGTATTCAGTTCTGTTGACAAAAGCACCTGTTCGTGCAATTTCAGTGCTTTAGAAGTTTTTTTTTATGCTCTCCGTGAATGCGACAATGACCAGTTACAAAAGTCATGAACAGTAAGGAACCTTTTTATCGCACCAAAATGCTCTGCAATGCTTTTATGCTGCTCAAAGGTACTGTCAGTTTGGCTAGCAGATCGGTCGATACAGAAGGCAGTTATCATTGTATGATACGTTACTTCAGATAAAAAATCACAATTTCGAAGATCTCAGGGAATGGTGACAACTCTAGCAGTGTGTTAAGAGTTCATTTCGGTATCGCTGCTTCGGCTGAAATCGTCGGTCGATCGGCGTGAGGTGCCGCATTTACCGAGCGCGTTGAGATATATTTCTTTTATAGCCTTCAGCGCACTATAAGATACAATTCTTAGTCGAAGCCAGATGCTTATTTGAACGCTGATCTTGGTGAAGCTGCGTGGCACGGCGGCAAATAAACAGTACAGTCAGACATAGACGGCGCCGAAGAATCGAAACTCTGCGCTTGTGTAATGCACTTCTTGCGTTGTGTGCCGTCCTGACGCACAATTTGATCAAGATAAACGCAAACGGGCTAGTCCAGTTCTGCGTGTAAGCTTATTCTTGAGTTAAATTTTTGTGTTTTTTTTGTCATACGTATGGGTGCAATGCCGGCGCTCATCTCATATGACAGGTAGATTTCGCCCGTGTTCCCATATTATCATTGCTAGGCGCACCTGCGCGACAATTTATTTCTGGATATAATGTTCGCATGAATTCATGCGTAAGCTTTTTATTAGTGCGGAATACACACGTGCGTGTGATAAAATGGTCTTCGCACACTCTGGATCCAACGTTCGGTACCCAAAGGCTACTTGTCGCTGCGGCTCACTTCACAGCTGTGGCCCACCTCATTTTTTCTTTCTTCGTTCCATGGAAATCGATACATGCGTTTGCCTTTCACGCTCGGGTTGGTGCAGGCAATGGCTGAACAACCACCATGGTTTAGCAGGACAAAGATAAACGGGCGACCGCGCGCGCGAATCCTGAATAATCTGAGGCTTATGGCGGAGCGGTTCGCCGTCGTCTACTCTCCTCGAACCGGAAGCCGGCAGCAGACGGTGCATCCCACAATCCCTCGCTCTTTTACTGGTCACCTATTCGGTCCTGCAAGAGCCATGGCCATCAAGAAGGTGAAAACGGGTAGGGGGGGGGGGGGGTTGCACAAATCGTGAGCAAACGTTGTCATTCAAAAGGAAACCTTACAGATATCACATACAGTGCTCATATCTAAAGAAGGCTTGATGCCAGGATTTCAACAACGCGTGGCTATCGCTTTGCAAAATGTATCAAATCTTGACTCCTACTATGCAATATAGTGTCTCTTTCTGGTTTCCCGGTTGTGTTTCGAGATAGGATGACCACATGAGGTGCCTCATTAAAACGATTCTTAAGGACTGCGTAGCTGATGAATATACCTATTAGGATAAATGAAATTTGTGGGGCGATGACAGCCATGCGCGGCCCGCGAAAAGGGCCTGCGGGTCGCAAGCGGGCCGCAGGCCACGTGTTTGGTACCCCTGGTATAGGTAAAACGAACAAACCCAGCTATGAACTATGGAAACTTAGTTGAGGTGATGGCCGGTTCAAGGACCACTGTGATGAATAGCTTAGACGCAATTACGCATACGGTCTTCGACCGAACGAGGTTCCTCATCGTGTGTTGAAGAGATCGGAATCGTGAGGCAATGACTACAGGTGATTACACGGTCGACGTTCTCCCCCACCCCCTGTGTCACCGCTGGTGTTGCACACACTGAGAAAAAAAAAAGGAAATGGAATTTAATCTGAATCAAATTTTTGAACTCAGCGTAGGAGTGAAATTTGTCACAACGGAGCCACGACTGTGTTTCAAATTTCTCCGGAAGATGACCCTAGTGGTCATATAGGGCAAGTAATTGCGTTAACAGTGAAGAAATAAAATATTAGTGAATGTAATATTCACGCAGTGTGATTTGCTTAGCGAGTGGGTGGTTTAGAGCCTCCCGCGCATTAGAGAAGGCTGAGCCATAAGTTATCATCATCATTATCAGTCACATCAAAGTCGCCATCTGTACGTAGGTGAATACATCGCACTATATTTGAATTATGGCGTATACTGTGTACTTCGATACATCGCAAGATGACGATGATTGGTGGCGTAGAGGGTACCTCGTGACTGTACTTATCGCACTGTATTTGAATTATGGCGTACTGGGCACTTCGATGCTTCACAAAATGACGATGGTTTTGGGCGTATAAGGTACCTCAAGACCGTACCTGCACTAATTGTCGTTACAGCGTCTGCAACTGCCTCTACGAAGGCCGATACTCTAGCTTACACTGGGCTGTGCGTTCAACGCAGGTCGGCCATCTTTTCATACTATTCCCATTTATGTCCATATATACTACTTCATACACCACCTGTTCAATCTCTTTTTAACTTACATTGAGATTAATTTTTTTTATTTATTTATTTATACCCTCCAGGCCTACAGGCATTTCAGAGGGGAGTGGGTTACAAGGTTATACAAAAAACTAAAAAGCAGCAACAAAAGTAGTAAGCAGATAAGTACAAACATACATGGGCCCTAATCATACAATGTTAGCTAGTGCTGCACGAAACTGATGGTTGTCTTCGATTGCGGCGGTCAGTCCGGGAAGGCGGTTCCAATCTTGTGACGTCCGAGGAATAAATGACTGAAAGAAGGCATTGGTGTTGCATGGTATTGTTCCTACTTTGTGTCGGTGATCCATACGAGAAGAAATATATGAAGGAGGAGTAATTAACTCACTGAATAGGGGCGAATTATGGTAGTAAATTTTGTGAAAGAGACAGAGGCGAGAGTGTTTGCGGCGCGAAGGTAGAGTGGGTAATTGAAGCAAGTTTTTCATGGACGTGACACTTGCCGCACGGGTGAAATTACCGAGAATGAAACGTGCTGCGTTGTTCTGCACGAGCTCAAGTGATGCCACCAGATAGTCGTGGCTCGGGTCCCAAATGGATGATGCATATTCGAGTTTAGAACGAACCAATGATTTATACAGAAGTGTTTTTAAAGAGGTAGGTGCAGAAAAGAAGTTGCGGCGAAGGTAGCCAAGCAGGCGATTAGCATTATTAATAACGGTATTAATATGAAGCGACCAGGTAAGATCAGTTGTTATGTGAATTCTCAGGTATCGGTACGACGTCACAGGTTCAAGAAGTGTGTTGTTAAGGTAATAGGAACCCGTCAAAAGGGCTGTTCTTGAAATGCGTAAGACTTTGCATTTAGTTGTATTAAGTTCCATTAACCATTGCTCACACCAGTTAGAAATTGCATTAATGTCCGATTGCAGTGCCGTAACGTCGTTATCGTTGTTAATTTCTCGAAAAATAACACAGTCATCTGCAAACAAGTGAATATTAGAGAGAACACAGCTAGGTAGGTCATTAACGTATATCAAAAACAAAAGTGGTCCCAAGACAGAGCCCTGGGGAACGCCGGAATGAACAGAACTGGGTGAAGAGTCATAGTTATTGGCTGTGACGAACTGGAAATGATTAGAAAGGAAATACTCAATCCATGCAAACAACTTAGGATCTAGATTTAACTTGCTTAGTTTGTAAAGGAGTAGTTTGTGAGACACTTTGTCAAAAGCCTTGGAGAAGTCGAGGAAGATACAATCAGCGGATGAACGGCGATCTAAAATTAAGTGTAGCTTGTGGGTTAATGAAAGCAATTGGGTCTCGCACGAGAACTTCTTTCGAAAACCATGTTGCGTGGGTGAGAAGAAAGAGTTAAATTCAAGAAATTTAAGAAAGATGAGTCAATCGGTCAACTGGTTGCTCAGTTATGACAGTCACAGGCACCCGTTACACTTGTTTCAGTTTATGAGTTGTCGTTCGATTATTAGTTGAGGCTAGAGCTGTAATTCTGGTTCCACAAATCTACGGGTAGTTTAATTTGATACTTCGATGGTATGAAAACGATAGAACTTGTCTCGGATTCCGTGGCCTATGTTACAAACAGGCTGGCTGACTCATGATACAAACCATGCAGGACGCCATGTCACGTATATCGACAGTGTTTGTTTGAACTTTAAGGCCATGGAGCCTTTGAAGTTCAGACGAAGTATTCCCGTTTGTTGGCACATACATTTTAAAGGTGTACTAATGATGTTATAGTTTATTTATTTATTTATTATTGTTTCATTCACTGATTCATCAGTTCGTTCATTAGCTGGTCACAAAAAAAAACAAGTATAAGCCACGCAAGGAATGATAATTGACATCGACGGTCGATTGCATACTCTTGTAAAAAAAAAAAGTTTTCTACTTTCGTCGAACGTGGCTCAGGCACTCAACCCACCTTTGCAACGAAACACGTATTTGCTAATAGATGAACGTCTGAGTATGTTAGAAATATTTAGCAAAGGAAACCTTAAAGAAGGCATGAAAAGAAGAGCAAATAATGAAGAAGAAGGAAGTGGGTCGAGCTGGAAGTGTTCACTTAGTGAACTGTCAATTACAGCCAGTGCTGATTAGATAGAGCTCGAGATCCAGTGTACTTCAACCAATTACGAGAGCCGGTTTTGAGTCCCTGATTAGCCACGCGAATTTTAACCTATTTTGCTGCTGCGCACACGCTGGGAGCTAGTCACGTTAAAGCCGGCTATCCCAACGCATTGTTAAAAAGGTTTGTTTGTCGAGAGTCCTTTACTAGGAAGTGAGGAGGTGCAGGTCCTCAGTAGAAACATACGATGCGCTTCCTGACAACATCGTTAACATTGTGCCAGTGGTATTCTGGTTAAGGCTCGTAGTGGTTCAATAGAGAGAAGTATGAAGCGAATTTACAGATCATAGCATATGATATGCTACTCTGCACTGGGGTGAAGAAATATGGGATTGGAAACCCAGAGAGAGAAAGATAAAATGTATAAGAACAAACACACAGTCACAAACACGCGAGAGTCTTCCACTCAGTCACTTGTGTGTTGGAGTGGTGTGCGGTCAGGACTGTGGTTTTTGAGTCCCAGTGAAACCACCCATGTCAGCACTCTCCGACTTCTCTATTGTGCGAATAATAACTGAATATTAATCGGCAAGCAGCACTTCATGGTAGGTTGCGCATTTCAAGGCCTGCGCGTCCATTCTCTCCGTTTCGAATGCAGAACGTATTAACGGGACACTAAAGTCAAATAACAATACACTTCAGAGTGAAAGCTCAATGTATCACAACATTTAAAACGGCAATAATATCAACAACAGTACCCTACTTGCCGAGAAATTAAAGTAAATGCACAATAGCACAAGCGTCGCAGTAGGACATGTTCAAAATGATCCCGATGACATCAGAAGGACCACCTACAATTAATCACTGGTAATCGATCTAACTGCACTAAATAAAGACCCTTCCGTACATCAAGAGACACAATAAAGTGCTGCTTGTTCGTTTCTGCATGGAGAAAAGAACCGCTGGACGCTACTATGGGGAATGGCGCGAGTGGTTCGAAAATTCAATTTTCGCTTGGTTACACGGGACAGATGATGTCATCAAGAGGGGTGCAGTTGAAAGAAAGAAAGAAAAAAACGTCTGTAATCTCGAAGCCAATTGCGGGAAATTGATCCATGGCCGTTGTCTGCAATCTCGAAGCCAATTGCGGAAAATTGACCAATAACCGTTGTTACTTCTATGGCTCCCGCTGCTTTCGGTCTGCTGCTACTAGCGCAGTAAAGCCGGGCAACGTTGTGCATGGCAACAGTGACGTGAGTCAGTCTGGTCGGTCCACTTCTTGAGGCGGGTAATTTGAGGTGCACTAACCTTATGCGGACCACTGAAACGTGATTTCATTTCAAAATAGGCCTTTCCTCAGCACAAAAGTAACACTACTAGGTTTCTGGTTCGCTATTTCAACAATCAATGTCCAGTTAATAGTTGTCTTTAGGGACCCTTTAAATGATTCAGGATTTCGAGTTGTGCAGCGCCTGCATGCGTTTCACTGTCGTACTATTGGGCTATTCACATCTTGCTATAGGGATCGTATGGTGTGTAAATCAAAATCCCAAGCAGCTTATTGATTTCATCGATGGTGCATAATCGAAGGGGAGGCTTGCTCGAAAATAAGGCAGGCGTTGCATATTCGGTGTCCACTTCTACATAAACACATGAGCGCTTTGCACGAACGATTAACGCGTTGATTGTGCAACAAAATATAAACCGAAAGGCACGGGCGAAACAAAACCGACCGGAACTGCTAGTGAGCTCACACGATGAAGCTAGTGTAAAAGATAGATGAAACTCGATCATGCAGCCATGCATCTCACGAACCCAATTGGGCACAAATTGTGCACTATATGACAAAAACGGCTCCAAGTTTCAAACACGAAAACGAAAAGAAACACAATTGAATTCTTATAAACAATGCATTCGTTGCAATAAATACTTATGAATCACAATTTCGAAGATCGTGGCACTAAAGTCTCATTTCGAAATAACGAAATTACGGCACTGCAGCTTTTGCGTTATGCCTATCACCCCAACGTCTAAACATTCTTCGACACATTTATGTACATCATTTATGCGCACATCATCATGTATATTTTCCCGTTGAGTTCTTTTTGTGATGTCACATGTTGGTCGTGTATAACAAATGAATGCTGTGATCACTATAATCTATAGTGAAGTCGTACGTGGCACACACCTGTACCTAAATGTGTGTATTTTGAATGAACAAAACTGTTTACAATGTATGTCCTTTTGTGCATAGTGTAAATAAACTTTTTCTGAACATCAAAATGCCTCAATAAGAAACCCACCTTGATAGTCAAGAGGTCATAGTACGCGGCTGCTGACCCGTTTGTCTCAAGATCTAATCTCAGCCACGTTTCAGTGGCGGTGAAATGTCATTGTCCCTATGCGCTTAGATTGATGTGCAACATAAAGAACTTGATATTGTCGGAATTTCCGGGGCCCTCAACTACGGCGCCTCTCATAGTAATACCACTGTTTTGAGACGTAAAAATCACTAATTATCATGTTGTAATCTTATTTAAGAACATGAGGTGTGTTTTGTGGAGTGAGGCGAAGGTTGCAGTAGTAATCAAAAAGTCACGCCATTGGAGGACAATTCTGCTTCGAAAAAAAAAATCACTAAGAGTCATAGGAAAATGTTATCTACATTTGTCTTCAATGAAACTTTCATAAAGAAAATAGAAGAAAGCGTGCATCTTTTTCTTGTTGTGACGAACGCTCCTGTGCATATGCAACGGTTACAAATTGCTTCGGTAATTGTAGGAAGCAGTAACTCTTGTATAGTTTTTTTTTAAAGGAATAGGAGATGAAAGGCTTAAATCGCAAAGACGAACGAGTTGAATTCCCGATGGGGAAAGAAAAAAAAGCCTTGTTATAGAAGGAATAGCAATGTGGGCGAGTTTGTCTAAGTTCGTGGTGTAAGATGAGCCGCGCGAAGCCCCGAAGTTCGCAAAGACAGGCAAAAAAGGGCTGATGAAAGATTGCTTTGCCCTTTGATTGCTTCCTCAGTCCTGCCTTAGTTGTCTCTCCGCATACCAGCGTTTCGAGCCACGTGTAGAAAGAGTGGAACCTATGACACAAAGGTGTTCTTTCTGCCTGTAGAATGCCACTGGAAAATCCCGAGCAGCCGTCTCCTTTTATTGGCGTGTAGAGTGAGTCACATTCTTTTCTCCTGGTGGAAACACTTTCGGTCGTGCGCTTACCTATGGCTTGCCTTAATCCAGAAACAGATTCGAAAAACAAGACTGGTTCGAAATTGATGGCTCTGGTTAAAGTTGAAGTCTTGCGTTCAATCTTTTGCGCGATCACAGGCTCACTGAGTGACAGAGATTGCCTGGGGAACTTTTCTCGAGGTTGGCAACAACGCAGCCCTAATTACACTGATTTTTAATTCGTCAGCACTAGGTCAGATCGCACACAATCAGATCGCTTTTTTTTTTTCGCGAAGCAGCGCTGGCGGCGGTGCTTTACCGTCGTGGACGAAATGACACGATCCACACAGGCGGCCCGGCCATGACATCGTCGACATTTGGCTTTTTTTTTTGGCTTTGACCTGCTCTTCAACACACGAAGAGCAGCCTGCAAAGTGCAAAGGAATGGTTATACACCCTCCCCCCCCCCCCCCGCCCCATGATCCCTCCCCATATATATTTTTTCATCCAGTTTTCTTTCTTCTTATATACATTACATTGGTTCTAATAACTTCCCCTGTACATTCCTCGGCATTACTGTCTGTTAGATCTCATTAATATGTGTTAAAACACGGAAAAACGAGCCCTTAGGTATACACTTCTTTCCCTTATATATATATATATATATATATATATATATATATATATATATATATATATATATATATATATATATATATATATATTCAAAAAAGAAATTCTGTGGGTCCGGTGCAAATATAATTAAGAATAAAGAAGCACACCTACGAAAATTTGATAATTGTTTACTCAACGTTTCGGCCGTGGGACGGCCGAAACGTAGAGTAAACAATTATCAAATTTTTGTAGGTGTGCTCCTTTATTCTTATATATATATATATATATATATATATATATATATATATATATATATATATATATATATATATATATATATATATATATATATATATATATATATATATATATATATATATATATATATATATATATATATATATATATATATATATTGTCCAGTAGATCCTCCGTGGTCACAACGTGGTTTATTTTGACGTTTCGGCCTAGTCTGGGCTTCATCAGGTACAGTTTGTTGGTGCTCAGCTTTATACAATCTCAAATCAGAGGGAAAGGAAAGATGAAAAAGACAGAAAAAAAGAAAAAAAGGAAGGAAAGGAGAAAAGAGAGAAAAAGAATTTGAGGTGGATTCCCCTCGGGCCACTCCACTCTTCCGTCCACATCCCCCTTCATCTCTCTCCCCTTTCTCTCCTTCACCTTTCTGATGTCAGCGGTCTGTGTATGCTTCCTTTCACTAACGCATTCTTCCCGACCAGACGGCGCGTCCTGGCACTGGCGGTTCGGTGTGGGGCAAAAAAGAGCTTTTTTTAGGAAGTTCTAAGCCTTTAACTACTCGGAGCCCCGTCAACATTTCGTCGTAGAAAGAGGGGTGCCGCGTATTGCGGCAGAGGCTGGTAAGCGGGCGCAATGCGAATTCCTTGCCCGCTTCTGGATTACGCGTGCAGTGGGGGCCTCCCGGCTGTGCCCAGGGTTGCTGTTGGGCATGTCATGCATGACACAAGTGATTGGGTAGTAAAATAAAACAGAAAACAGACGACAGCTGCACTTAGGAAGAGTAGTTACACTTGGAATTGTTTTGAGCTGTCCAGTGCCCTTCGCAGCTACAGTGCCGTGAACTCAGTTACTATTTTAATTATTGCCGTTATTGTTCTCTAATGCTTTAATTGCTGCAAGTTTACCCGGATTCTCATTTATTCCTCTATGGAGAGTGTTAAATTGGTGGATAAGGTATGACTCTTGTTGTTCACGCTCTCAATTTGATTTAAATCTCGTCTCTAAGAGCGTTACTGACAGTTTGTCGAATGCATGGTCGGGAAGATTGAGATGTTTTGATAGAGGGAGACTTGGGGCTGATTTCGCATGGGTTCTGTGATTATTGAAGCGAATCCTAAATGGTGTTTCTGTTCGTCCGATGTACTGCATACCACACACGTTGCATTCGAGTAGGTATACCACATTAGAGGAATCGCATGTTAGGTTTCCGCTGGCCGTGCACTTAGAATCATTAAGTTTAGTTATAAAGTGCACTGCAGGTGGTCGAAATTTTTGGAGCCCTCTCCTATACGGCGCGTCTCTTAAAATCATACCATGGACATTATACCTGAAACTACCCTAAGTATTATTATTTCGAACCTGTTTTTTCCTATGTGGACTGATTGCGTAGTCCACTTCTCGTATATTCTCAACTGTGCCTGTAAATGGAGACGGAAAGTTATTCGGCCAAAGGCGCGCGTGAATGGGCAGTCCACTCATGATCGCCTGCAATATTTCATACCTACTACGATTAGTTATGCTACCGCGCGTTTGTGTTTCTCACCTCGCGTCCGTTTGTCTTTCCCCTAGTCACACAATCGCCTATGTGCATCAGGTATTCGGAACACGAGAATCGGCTGGCTGCTAGCTGGCGCACTTGAAAAAAAAAAAAAAAAGAAAACGACCCCCTTGCGATTTACATACTCGCACCCCACCACTCTTTGTGTCTGCGAAGAGCGAATACAGTTGAATAAGAAAATAAAGCAAGAATGCAGGACGCAATGAAAATTTCATCTCCACCATCATCAGTCTCGAGCACACGGAAAATGTAATCGCACGCGCCTTATG
Source organism: Rhipicephalus microplus (assembly GCF_013339725.1). Taxonomy (NCBI): domain Eukaryota; kingdom Metazoa; phylum Arthropoda; class Arachnida; order Ixodida; family Ixodidae; genus Rhipicephalus; species Rhipicephalus microplus. The sequence goes on along the minus strand of NC_051169.1, from coordinate 87,547,865 downwards.
ATGAATGTGTCATATGACAGCGGCGCGTTCATATACGAGCTTTTATTTGTCGTGATGAATCACCTTATTATGCGCGTTCACATCGCAATGAAAAGAAAAGGGCCGTTTATTACCGTTATTATTGTTTTTCTTCGCGTATGATGCATCGCGTCATTACATATACGCTCCTTTTTTCTCCGTCGCCTGTGCGGTGCGCGCCTGTGCAGTGCGGCAGTTCATGCGAACTTTCGCGTAGTTCCTGACGCATTGCCTTATGCCTTTATATGCTGCGAGCTTTCCCCTGCATCTTCTATGAACCAAAATAAAGTTTTAATATTAATCATCATGATCTTACACTAGGCTAAAAAATGTTCGTGCGCAACTTTCGGGGAGGCATAAAGTGTAGGGAATCCGCAAAATAGCGGGGAGGAGTTGTTTGCTGCGAGCTTTGGCGAAACTTTTCTTTTTACGAAAACGTGCTCGTGATAGAAAATGATCATGGTGGACCACCCTATACAATAGCGAACACCGGTGGCTACGTCTCGCTCCGGGTTCTCATGCGCTTAGGCTTTCAGCGACCGTTACCAATAGTAATAAGTGGTAAAAGAAAAAAAGCTGTAGACAGTGAGAAACGTTACTTTATTTGTTAACTCGCGCGATGATTTATATTGTTCTGCGTTCAACGGTGCCTGAAAAACTTCTGATAATGAAAATGACGAGTACCTTTTATATATCCGGACGCTTTCTATCTTTTCTATCTTTCTATCTGCGCCACGTGAGTAGTCCGTTTGCGATACGTCATGAGGAAGTGAGCTCTAGATTGAAGAAGAATGGCGATTTGGGCTAGTTGGTTTGAGTTCATGATAATAAGGGTTGCAGCGCGAGCACGAATGTGCTAGAAAAAACAGACGAAAGTCAAGGTATGGAAGGCAAAAAGGACAACACGAGCGCTCGTGTTGTCCTGTTTGCCTTCCATACCTCGACTTTCGTCTGTTTTTTCTAGCACATTCGTGCTCGCGCTGCAACCCTTATTATCATGAGCTCTAGATTGGTTTATGTACAATGGATATCAGCTGCGGCTTGTCTTACACTCCACAGAGTTTACTAAGACTACAGCTAAAGGGGACTGGCGCTGCGATCGTTCAGTGACCATGGGAATGATGAATAGTACACGAATTTGGTTGCCTTTCTGCTTGAGGGTGATGTAACCATATGATGCTCCACAGGGTCGGATGGCTTCATTGAGTCCGCCCTGCAAGAGGCTATCGACACCACCGAGTCTTACCTCGACCACACCGGTCTCAGGTGCTCACCTGCGAAGCCGGAGCTGTTGATATATTTGCCCAAACGCCGGGGTGTTAAGCCCAAAGGGTGGAAACCTCCGGCGGAACGCAATATCACCCTCCACACCAGAGATGGTCGTACTATACCCAGGGTAGACACCATCAAGGTCCTCGGCATGATCATCGAGTCCCGTGGAACCAACACCCAAACAGTACACAAGCTCAGGACTAAGACTGAGAATGCCATACGACTCGTACGTAGAGTAGCCAACAGGCACCATGGCCCCAAAGAAGACAACCTGCTGCGTCTCGTACACGCGTTTGTTTTGTGCCATTTTACGTACGTTGCCGCTATACACAAGTGGCTACGTGCTGAGCGCGATCAACTCAATGCGCTTATTCGCAAGCTGGTCAAACGAGCCCTTGGCCTCCCTATCACCACTCCAACGTACAAACTCCTCGAGCTGGGCGTACATAACACGCTAGAAGAGATCGGCGAAGCTCAGGAACGTGTGCAATTGACCCGACTCACTACAACCAAGGCGGGCCGCCATATTCTGCGCGAGCTTGGCTTCTTCTCCTCGAGGGCCAGGGACCCCCCAGAGTTGACTCTAATTCTCCGTGAAATCCGCGACCTTATTACGATCGCTCCCATACCACGAAATGTACACCCCGAATACAACAGAGGCAGGCGCCTTGCACGGGCGACCGCCATTCTCAAGCGCATAGACATGGAAGCGGACAACGTCTCGTTCGTGGACGCCGCTGCCTATCGCAACAACCAAGCCTTCGCCGCGGTCGCGGTATCATCCGCGCAGCAGACTCTTAACTCAGCCACAATCCTCACCCGAAACCCCGAAGTAGCGGAGCAAGTAGCTATAGCTATAGCTATGCTCGACAGCAAACGGGAATTCATCTACAGCGACTCCAGGCCGGCCATCAAAGCCTTCGAACGCGGAGTCATGTCCGACGAGGCGTTACGTATCCTGCGCAATGCGGACCCGAGTGCCCTGAAGCACCACACTGTCATCTGGTTCCCCGCCCATCTCGGCCAGGTGCCGGGTGCCCTATCCAACCTCACGAGATCGCCATGAGCTTTTACCGGCCGCGGTGGATTAGTGATATTGTGCTCGACTGTTGATTCGAAGGTCCCAAGATCGAACCCCGACGGCATTTCGATGGCAGTGAAACGCTGCCCGTGTACTTAGAAACATTAAGCATAGTTAAAGTACACTGCAGGTGGTAGAAACTTTCGGAGCCCTCTCCTATGGCACATCCCTCAAAATCATACTATGGTCATTGTACCTGAAACTACCATAAGTATTATTATTTCGAGCCTGTGTTTTCCTATGCGGACTGATTGCGGAGTCCGCTTCTCGTATATTCTCAACTGTGCCTGTAAATAGAGACGGAAAGTTATTCGGCAAAAGGCGCGCGTGAATGTGAAGTCCACTCATAATCACCTGCAATATTTCATATCTACTACGATTAGTTATGCTACCGCGCGTTTGTGTTTCTGACCTCGCGTCCGTTTGTCTTTCTCCTAGTCATGCAATCGCCTGTGTGCATCAGGTATTCGGAACACGAGAATCGGCTGGCTGCTAGCTGGCGCGCTCAAAAAAAAGAAAAGAAAAGAAAACGACCGCCTTGCGATTTACATACTCGCACCCCACCACTCTTTGTGTCTGCAAAGAGAGAGTACAGTTGAACAAGAAAAGAAAGCAGCAATGCAGGACGCAATGAAAATTTCATCTCCACCATCATCAGTCTCAAGCACACGGAAAATGTAATCGCACGCGCCTTATGATGAATGTGTCAGACGACAGTGGCGCGTTCATATACGAGCTTTTATTTGTCGTGATGAATCACCTTATTATGCGCGTTCACATCGCAATGAAAAGAAAAGGGCCGTTTATTACCGTTATTATTGTTTTTCTTCGCGTATGATGCATCGCGTCATTACATATACGCTCTTTTTTTTCCATTGCCTGTGCAGTGCGGCAGTTCATGCGAACTTTCGCGTAGTTCCTGACGCATTGCCTTATTATGCCTTTATATGCCGCGGGGTCTCCCCTGCATCTTCTATGAACCAAAATAAAGTTTTAATATTAATCATCATGATCTTACACTAGGCTAGAAAAACGTTCGTGCGCAACTTTCGGGGAGGCATAAAGTGTAGAGAATCCGCAAAATAGCGGGGAGGAGTTGTTTGCTGCGAGCTTTGGCGAAACTTTCATTTTTGCGAAAACGTGCTCGTGATAGAAAATGATCATGGTGGACCACCCTATACTATAGCGAACACCGGTGGCTACGTCTCGCTCAGGGTTCTCGTGCGCTTAGGCTTTCAGCGACCGTTACCAATAGTAATAAGTGGTAAAAGAAAAAAGCTGTAGACAGTGAGAAACGTTACTCTATTTGTTAACTCGCGCGATGATTTATGTCGTTCTGCGTTCAACGGTGCCTGAAAAACTTCTGATAATGAAAATGACGAGTACCTTTTATATATCCGGGCGCTTTATATCTCTTCTATCTTTCTATCTGCGCCGCGTGAGCAGTCCGTTTGCGATACGTCATGAGGAAGTGAGCTCTAGATTGGTTTATGTACGATGGATATCAGCTGCGACTTGTCTCTCACTTCACAGAGTTTACTAAGACTACGGCTAAAGGGGACTGGCGCTGCGATCGTTCAGTGACCATGGGAATGATGAATAGTACACGAATTTGGTGTCCTTTCTGCTTGAGGGCATCGAACACGCTCGTGATTTCGTTTATTGCAGTGTTTTGGTATTGTTTCGATTGAAAGAACGGAGGAATGTGAATTTGGTGACCCAATATGAATTTGTGAGCCAAAAAAGTTTAAGGTAGTGAAGTGTGACGGTTTGACACTTGCCGATTGTCGCTTCGTTCAGGGCAAAGCTGCTCCAAGTCACGCGGACCCAAACAAAGCCAGAAGTAGGAAGATTAGACACTTCGTGTACTACCCATCATTCCCATGCTCCCTGAAGCGGCCGTGAGTTGCCTCTCCCGTAGACACTAGTGCCAGAGTTCCTTCTATTGTACTTATAGAAAGTTCTGCGTATTATTCTGCTTTGGCATAGTGTCAAACAGCTATTTCGCCTTGTATCGCTTGACTATTGTGCGATTAAGCGATTTCTCTTTGTTTTGAGCGTTTTTAACCGTGCCAACGCAGGATTTCGCCGAAAAACGCGAAATCCTGATACGCGCAACGCTTTGTGTCGACAGTGTCCGCGTGTTTTAAGAATAAATAATGGGAAGGAGGAGTATGCAGTTGTAATAAAATGTAGTGAAGGAGAGAAGCTTAATCACCCTGTTCTTACTGAACTCTGACCAGTTAGCTCTATGGCTTAATGCCTGCTTTACCAATCTTGAACCTGCCGCCTTGTTTGTTGTCCCACTTGGAACGGGACCATCTTGTTAGCCCTCTGAATTATACTTGCTTTACCTCGAGAGACGCAAAATGTATGTATGTATGTATGTATGTATGTATGTATGTATGTATGTATGTATGTATGTATGTATGTATGTATGTATGTATGTATGTATGTATGTATGTATGTATGTAGTATGTATGTATGTATGTATGTATGTATGTATGTATGTATGTATGTATGTATGTATGTATGCATGCATGCATGCATGCATGCATGCATGCATGCATGCATGTATGTATGTATGTATGTATGTACGTACGTATGTATGTATGTATGTATGTATGTATGTATGTATGTATGTATGTATGTATGTATGTATGTATGTATGTATGTATGTATGTATGTAGATGCATGTGTCGTTTAGGCGGGCGGCTCATTCTGCCTGTAGTCGATGCCACCCTCCTTTTGTTTCTCTATGTTTCATGATCTGTCGTGATTTCTTTCAGAAAAAAAAAAAAAACTCTCAGCATATCCATGGAGTAAATAATAATGAGAGGGGCGAAGCGTCCGTCAGCCTGTCCGTGCTTCCATCCACTCGTTCGTTCTTGTTTCCCTGCGTCCATACGTCCGCACGTCCATCCATCCATTCGTCCGTATGCTCTTCTATCTGTCCGTCCGTCCATGCGTCCATCTAGTGAGCACTACGAGTACCGCCATCTCCCATCTTGCATTCCCTGTGGCACATACGTACATAATACATACATACATACATACATACATACATACATACATACATACATACATACATACATACATACATACATACATACATACATACATACATACATACATACATACATACATACATACATACAAACGGAGGAGTGACAGACCCACGCAATAAGGAGTTTCGCCTCTAAAAAGTCACGACAATGTTCAACTAGCCCCCACGGCGATGGTCTATATTCCGTGTCGACTCAATGAAGCTCGAAAGACGAACACACTAGTCCCGTCAGTTTCCACCGGGAAGAAAACCTTGACTGGATCGTTATCCAGAGAGTCACAGAAGCATCTATCAATGCCGCTATCTCCGACAGAGAAAATATGCAGTGGGCGTGCGTTTCATAGATATCAGGTGCCTGGAGGGGAAGTGCGTCTGGCAGTGTAATTCAGTCCTCTCACTGCACGCATCTCCTCTATCGTCATTGGTATTCCTTTTCTGAGACGGTGTGCAATACGCAAGGCAACTGTAACGGGAGCGCGCAGCCTTCCTAGGCGTCTTTAATTTATCTCCCTATTTTCTTTCTGCTCACTGCGAATAAAGTCTCGTATCTTTTCCTGCGTAGTTACTGATGCACACCGGAAAGTATTCAACGCAAGCAGCAGGTATGCGCTTATACGAACAGTGAGCAATTCGGAGCGCAAAAACTTTCGGTTTGAGGAGAGACTGGAAACTGAGAAAGATTTAAGATAGCACAGCTCGAGGGCTTCATACCTTTTTTTTATTGTGATAACAACTATGTTGACACTCTCGGTTGGATTTCGCCGCAGCCGTCGGTGAGCACCGTCATCCACCGTATATGTGCACGTATCTATATTATGGAAACGCAAGAAATAATAATAATTCAGAAAAAAATTACCTCATAACAATGGAGTGAATGATGATGAGTAGGGCGAAGCTTCGGAGGGTTTTATCTGTAAACCTGTGAATCGTCCGTCCGGGTGTCTGTCTATCCGTCCATCCGCGCCTGCTGAGTGAGTCATAGAACTAGGTGGTCACGTAAAGAAAAAGACAAGCATGCACAGACCAACAGCATAAAGAGCTTCGCCCCTAAAAGGCTCCGGCACGTAGAATCGAACGTCCGCACCTCTTGCTTGTGAGTGTGTGGCGTTAGTCACTGAGCCACGAAGGAGCACCTTCTTCAACGTTGAAACGGCAAGAAACGGCAAGACCTAAATTAGAATACGCATCGCCAATTTGGGACCCTCGACAATCTTATCTTACACATGCCATCGAATCGCTTCAAAACCGGGCCGCTAGATTTATTCACTGTTCATACTCTTCAACTGTCAGCGTATCTGGATTGAAAGCAGAATCTGGTTTACCAGATCTAGAACTTCGCCGTCGTATTGGCAGCCTGTCATTGTTCCACAAACTTTTTCATAGTCCCTTGCATGCCCCACCTTATATCATTCCCGCAACAGCATATCTCCCCGCACGAGCCATTTGCTTCAAGTTGCTCGGCCACGCTCCCGGACTTCTACTTCTTCTGCCTCGTTTTTTCCACGTACCGCACCAGACTGGAACGGCCTTCCCAGTGAAATTGCAACCATTCTCTGCCCATCATCGTTCATAGAAAATATCAATAAGCACTTTCTATGTTAAATCTTTGGCTTCTACGTTTTTTGTTTATAATTACCCACCCCTTATGTAATACCCCTCGCGGGTCTTTAAGGAAATAAAATGAAATGAAATGAAATATTGATATCTACCATTTACCGCGGGCGATGCTGATCTCGTGGGAACTATTGCGTTTTGAGCATTACCAGCGAGATGGCACAATGAGCACGAGGCGCCGGATCATCTCGACGCGCGCTCATGCGTTCGTATCCCACGCGTACTTGATCCCATGGAGGGAAGGGGGGGAAGAACACTCACGCGTGCACGCACTTATCTCGCCGTGGCGGGAATCGTATGCCTCCGGCTTTCACCAGAAAGATTTGTTGTAGATACCGGGCGCACAAAGGTCACTGCATTCGCTGCGCAGTCTCCGTTTGCGAAAAGGGCGCGCTTTGCAGACACAGCGAAGCAACAACTCAGACACGATTCGTTGTTCAAGGTAAACAGCGTGAGAAACGAAGACAAAAAATAGGAAGACACAGGACGACCCCTCGTCCTGTGTCTCCCTACTTCTCTCCGTCTTTGTTTTTCGTGCTGTTTACCTTTAACAATGAATTGTTACCAACTTGCCCAATTTCCAATACAACTCACACACGTATTCGCGTTCGTCTGTACCTGTGAGCACGGGTACATTTGTGCGTAAGCAACGTGGAGCACGTTTCGATCTGCTTGCCATTCTTCACGTGACATTACAATGTGTTGCTATCGCATTCATTGCTTGGCCTTTGCGGCAAAGCTGTGACTTTTTAGGGGCGAAGCTCCTAAAGCTATGGGTCTGTACATGCTTTTCTCTTGGTACGTGACTGCCTAGTTCTGACTCACTCAGCAGGTACGGACGGATGGACGAATAGACGGGGGATTCACGGTCTATCGGTAAAACTCTGCAAAGCTTCGCCCCACTCATCATCATTCACTCCGTTAATATACTGTGTTTTTTCAGCTTTATTGTTTGTTTTGCGGTGACGGCGAAAGCACGGAGGAGACAATCTGCATACCTTCATAAGTGAGCCTGCAGAACACGGATTGCATTCTTTATACTTTAAGAAATAATTTTTCTTCTCGAGATTGCCGACGTCTGTGGAATCACCTTTTCGAATGCAAACATGCTGAGCCGGCACTCTACCTGAATGGGCCCGGAGGTAAAAGTAATATCGCGGAAGAAGATGGCATAAGTAGAAAAATTTGTTGCTCTCTTTTGGGCACGTAACGAGCTGTTCACTGGCGCAGAAAAAACTACGCCGAATGTGAAGAACAGCGACTTTTTAAAACGACGTAAGAAAGAAATAAATAAATAAGGAAAGAACGGGACAAAGAAAGACAAGAAAATATTTGAGAAAACACGAAGCGAAAAACGCAGATTAGCTTGTGTCTGGTGCAGGTTGATAAAAAAAATTCAGCTTCATGTAAAACTACAGCATTCATTAAAAAAAGAGCATTGGAGATGCCATTGCAATGTAGGTAAAACCGACAGTATGACGCGTTTCAGTAAAAATATGATTTAATATGCGGTGCTTCGGTTTTGGAGTTGCATGTGTGCTCAGAAATAAGAAAAATAAATCAAAACGGAGGCAGGTTTTCAAGAGATGCAAGCTCTCGCGAAATACTTCGAATTCGTTTTTCGGGCCTCGAATACTCCTTTTACCCCGGGCGCGAAAAGCACCAAACTTCATCCCGAAGTAACCGGGGCGGCTTTCTTGATGGGTCGACTTTTGCTGTTGTTGCGAGTTTCACGCACGCAAAAAAATAAGAATAAAAAAGAAACAAGAGTAACAAGAAAACGAGTTGATGCTGCGCTTTTGTTCTTTCTGTCTTCTTCGACTTCATTTCAGAGGAGGAAAAGGAAATGAAAGAGGATTAGCAAACATATACTGCACGAATGTAATGTTTTCTAAACCGAAATTAGTGTTGTTTATTGTTGTAAACGTGACTAGGTTACATTTACTTATTCTGTGCAGTGGTACAATTCGATGGTCATGGCTCTTGGATGGCTGAACACTGGGGCGCAGGCTTGGCTTCCGGCTGCTGTTCGATGGGGTCAAGCTGAGCAAGGTACAAAAAAAAAGAAAAAAAAGAAGAGCATATGTTTATACGAAAGTTCGAGTTTCACCTAACATTGGTGACCACTGTATATGAATGACAGGCAGACCGCAGTAGTTACATGCATATGCAAGCGGTATGGTGTACGCGTGTCTTTAGACAAGGCGACATCTTCCGGAAAGGCGTTCGGGTGCAGTGACACACGACAAAGAAGTAACTCCTTTTCGGCAAATATCCCGTTCGGTAAAGCAGATTCAGCATCGACTTTTCGGCCCGAAAAGACGCACTCTAAAACGCCCGCATGACGTCACTGACATCGCGTTGGCAGTGGCAGCTGCTGTGTCTGGTGCCGTGTGTCACCGGCGCAACTCCATTCTGTAAATGGTTCCTTCTGGTGACAAAAAGGGTTTACTTCAATGTACTTTACTTGCCCCATTTGTCACGGGTATTAAATAACTGTTTAATTGAATTAGAGTGGCCTTCGTTATTTAAGATATTCTATCCTTGGAAGCCTACTCATTAGGTGGTTGTCACCGGGATCTTTGACCTGTGGCAGAATGAGTGAGTGAAACAACTTCATTAGGTCCACAATAGGCGCGAGTCAACTCGACGTCCCCTGGCTAGGTCCACTCGGAGATGGTGAGGTTAAATCTGACCGCCCTTGCATGGTCCCTGTGGTAGAAAAAAAATTAAGTGAATCAGGGTGGTATAGATATAAACTGTCTAAATCAGCATCATGCGTTTATTCTAACAAACAATTCTTTAATTAATTAGTCGTACAATTCTCGTGCGATCACTTTTGTACGTGTATAAATTATTAGTTTATTCACCAGTCCCTCCGAGTGGATGTGAGCCATAGTGAACTATTTGAGCCATACATATAGGTTGTAGTGCCATCATCACCATCGTCATTTTTTCCATCACCGCGCCGCGTCTCTCGCGCAGCTGGCGCGAGCTCGAGCTGCGCGAGGATTAGAACGAGCTGACATGCCTGGCGTGGCGGACGCTGGTAGCCGACGTGGCTCCGCTCCAGGCCTGGAATAAAGTGGCGAGATCGACACGGCCCCAACGGCCGCCTTCGACGTCTTCTCACGTCTCATCTCTCTCCTCCTCGACGCTACATTGGTGACCCGGACGTGATCATCATCATCATCATCATCATCATCATCATCATCATCATCATCATCATCATCATCATCATCATCATCATCATCATCATCAGCATCATCAGCATCATCCGATTTCCAGTGCCTTGTATAGTTAAAGGTAGCTGTCCCGTATTCGACTTCTGCTGTGTCTGCGTCGCGACAATATTTACTAGAATACGGTACAGTTTTGCACACTGCATAAGTCAAGTCAAGCGTGCGAAATGTCATTTACTATGAAAAGAATTCTGCAATATTCATTTGCACTGCCACCCATAAAGTCCAAGAAGAGACAAAGCTGGCCCAAGAATCAGCGTTTCTGCGCACTGGCTCAGCTTGTTGCTGTGACACGCAATCTAGCAAGCTTCAAATCTGCTGCAGGCTCGGCAAGAAATACCGGATTGGAACCTGCCTTAGCCATTACAGCTTGTATTTCGCACTTTCCTTCTTTCAGTTACGGGCGAACACTGGAAACGATCTTCCAATGTTGATGGTTTTGCGCAGGCATGACAAGGATGCGGGGACGCTTGCACGTAGCGCCATCTCTCGTCAGCGACAGCGGCGGCCCGCCTTAACTGAATAGGGAATGGGCAAAAAAAATCATATCTGACGAAAAAAGCTAATTATCGAAAGCGACTCTGGTTCTACACAACAGAACTAATTAAACATTCAGTTAAAATTACAGTGTTCCACTGCAAACTGTCTGACTTCCCGGAGTGTTTAATATTTTACCATGGGACCGCATGTATTTTCGATTGCCAAAAATCAATTACGTTGGGAAGCCACACGCTTTGTTTTGAGATGACGAAATTTCGCCAGAAAGTTCCAGTAGGTCTCTGCTATATCGATCCCGGAGTCGTTTTTGATAACTCGCTTATTTCAAGAGATATCATTTTTTTTCACCTATTTACAATTCAAATCTGGCAGGATGCCATTGCTGCCGCCGAAGGATGGTGCCACGTACAGATGTCCCCAAATCCTGGGAATGTACTCAAGCGCACGCGGCTTGTTTTCATCTCGCGCACGGCCACTTTGTGTCGGTGGCGCTGCATGTACAAGCGATGTTGTGTCGTCAGCGTAAAGTATGCACTTGGTCCTTGTAAGAATGGTAGGTAGGTCATTAATAAACATCAAAAATAAAAGTGGGCCTAAAATTGATCTCTGTGGAACATCAACGTTAATTAAGTTGGGCGGTGAAAGATGGCCATTAACATGAACCACGCTTGTGCATGCACAAGCATGCACAAGCGATATAACGAGAAAAACAACCAGGGAGACTCTTTGACAGGTGGTATGGACAGATACGATTCCAAAGTGGCACCAATATCTAAGATAGGTAGAGTCCGGGGCATAAATAGACGTAGCCACGAGTGCCGAGCCAATTCAGACATAGGGTATATTAACATGCAGGGTGGTAGGAACAGGCTGAAGTGGGAAGAGATATAAGAACAGCTAAGGGAAGAGAGGCCGATGGTATACGGTTTTGTAGAAACACATCTCAGGGACATGGAACAACCTCCGAACAATCCGGACTACGCGTGGGAATATTGTAATAGAACAGAAGGCAGCAGAAAGGGGGGTGGTATTGGGGCATTCATTCATAAAAGTACAGACTGGCAAAGGGTCAAGCAGGAGTGCAAGGAACATTTATGGCTAAAAGGAAAAGTGGCAGGTCAAATGACACTCCTTGGTTTCGTGTACTTGTGGACGGGAGCAAAGGCCAGAGAAAAAAACCAGGCAATGGTAGAGTGTATATCAAAGGACATTCAGGAATTAGGAAGAGAGTGCGAGATAATTATACTAGGAGACATGAATGCGCACATAGAAGGTATAGATGGGTATACTGACCCGACAGGCAAAATGATCATGGATATGTGTGAAAGGCTTGATTTGATCATTTGCAACAGTACCGAGAAGTGTGAAGGGCAAATAACATGGTAGGTAGGAAGGCTTCAGTCGACAATAGATTATGCACTGATGTCACATAGGATGTATGATAAGCTCAGGGGAATGCACATAGATGAAGGTGGCTCCAGAAGTCTGGGTAGCGATCACAAACGTATCAAGCTAAGTTTTGGAAGAGCAGTGAAAGTGGGAAGGAGACAAGATGAGCAACTACAGGAAAATTTTTATCCAGAAAGGCAAATTGAAATAGCCACTGAACAAATTGAGAAAGTAATCACGGAGGATAATAAGACAGTGTGGACATACACGAATCTAATTAGACTCTTTGAGCTAGAGCTTGCTAAGACGCGTGACAAGTCACCCCGGAAAAGAAGACACAAACCCAAAAGTTGGTGGGATGAGGAAGTTAAGAGAGCCATAGCAAAACGTCAGGAAGCCTCTAGGGAACACAGACATGCTAAGCAGCGGGGTGAACCGACAGATGATGTTGAAAGAAAATGGGAAACCTTTCTAAGCTATAGAAGGGATGCATCCCTTCTGATCAATGAAAAGATTAGAAGGAAGGGAGCTCAGTGGCTGGCAGAAGTACATAAAAAAGATAGAAAGGCAGCTGCAAAATTTAGGAACCATCTAAACTCCCTAAGAAAGGAGACGAGCCTAGAGCAGAGTTTTATAACTACAGCCCGAGGTGCTAGGCTAGAAGGGGACGAAGCTATTGAATATATAAGAACAAGGGTGACAGAAAAATTTCAACAAAGAAGTACTTTATGCACCACAATAGACAAGGACGAATCAAGTGGTGCAATGGCTCCATTTTCACAACAAGAGTGGGAAAGGGCTGAGAAAAGGGTTCCTAGTAGCACATCAACAGGCCCAGATGGCATTCCAATTAGGCTGATAAAGACATTAGGTCCGAAGTCTAAGCAGGCTTTGAGAGAGGCAGTGAGCACAATAATATTCGATGGTGAAGTTCTCGATGGATGGAAACTTAGCAGGATGAGCATGATCTATAAAGGAAAGGGGGACAAAGCTGACATAAACAACTACCGTCCTATAACAGTGACATCAGTGGTCTACAGGCTGGCGATGCAGATTATAAAGGAAAGACTGCAGGCGTGGATAGAGGATGAGGGGGTGCTGGGGGAACTGCAGAATGGGTTTCGGAAACACAGGAGGTTGTAAGACAATTTGTTCGCACTGACGCAGTGCATCGAAATAGCAGAAAAGGAACACAGGCCCCTGTGGCTAGCATTTTTGGATATCAAGGGAGCGTACGATAGCGTGGTTCAAGAGGAATTGTGGGGAATACTGGACACACTAGGCGTGGAACATGTAGTCACTAATCTTTTAAAGGGTATCTATAAAGGTAACAAGGTAGTTATAAAGTGGGAAAAACAGGTATCCAAGCCTGCAGAGCTAAAACGGGGGCTTAGGCAGGGGTGCCCCCTGTCACCCTTATTATTCATGATGTACCTACAAGGATTAGAGGCAAAATTAGAGGGAAGTGGACTGGGCTTCAACCTCTTTTTAGTGAAACAAGGAAAACTTATTTATCAGGCACTACCAGCATTAATGTACGCAGATGATATAGTGCTAATGGCCAACAACAAGGTAGATTTGCAGAGATTGATGGACATCTGCGGTAATGAGGGAGATAGGTTAGATTTCAGATTCAGTAAGAAAAAAATCAGCAGTCATGATTTTCAATGACAACGAAGGTAGTGAGCTTAGAATACAGGAGGTCACGCTAGAGATAACAGATAAATACAAATATCTGGGCGTATGGATAAGCAATGGGACCGAGTATCTGAGGGAACACGAAATATACGTGACGACTAAAGGTAACAGGAATGTAGCAGTCATGAAAAATAGGGCACTGTGGAATTACAATAGGTATGATGTTGTGAGAGGAATATGGAAAGGGGTCATGGTTCCTGGGCTGACGTTCGGCAGTGCGGTCTTGTGCATGAGATCAGAAGTTCAAGCAAGATTAGAAATTAAGCAACGTGGAATAGGTAGGCTTGCTTTAGGAGCTCACGGGAATACACCAAATCAGGGAGTACAAGGTGATATGGGATGGACATCATTTGAGGGCAGGGAAGCTAGCAGCAAGATAAAATTTGAGAAGCGATTGAGAGAAATGGGGGAAGAGCGTTGGGCTAGGAAGGTTTTCAGCTACTTGTACATGAAGAATGTCGATACAAAATGGAGGAAGCGAACCAGGAAGTTGACTGGTAAGTACTTAGAAAACAGCAGGTGGCCAAACCAAAAAGAACTATCGGTTAAGAAGAAAGTGAAGGAAATGGAGACTGACATGTGGAGAATGGGCATGATTAAGAAGTCCGCACTAGAGATCTATCGAACTTTTAAGCAGGAAATTGCCAAGGAAAGGATCTATGATAATACTCGGTGTAGTTCTCTACTGTTTGAGGCCAGGACGGGAGTACTGCGAACCAAGACATATCGGGCCAAATACGAAGGGGTAGACACAGTATGCAGTGCGTGTGGAGAGGAAGAAGAAACTGCCGAACACTTGATAATGTTCTGTAAAGGGCTTCACCCTATAGTTCAGGATGATGGCGCAGAGTTTTTCAAAGCACTGGGGTTTAGGGACCGGGAGGGTAAAATAAACTTTAAGCGGGTAGACTTAACTAGAAGGAGGTTAACTGATTGGTGGCTAAAGTCAAGGCACGAGTGAAAATTAAACTCTTCACTGCAAAGTACGGATCCTCAAACTCACTTTTTAAGGAAAAAAAATAAATATAGTTTTTGGTTCATTAGGTATTACGGCTTGGTGGCGCTAGCCACCGCCCGATCTAAAGGGTATCCATCCATCCATCCATCCATGTTGCAACAACGCTGGTGGATAGGACCATGGAGTTTCCTAAAATTACCTAGAGGGTACACTGGCGCTGCAATCGTTCAGTGACCATCGGAACGCACTTGCGGCTTCGTTTATTGTTGTTTTGGTTTTGTTTTGAAGGAAAAAAAACAAACCGTTTTTGCACTTCGCCACCCGATTGCAAGTGGTAAGCCTAAACGATTAGGCTGGTGAAGCGTAACTGCCGAATATTTGCCTATTGTTGTTTTGTGACATAGTAGCTTGAAGCCACGCTAGCCAGGACGAACGTAAAATACGAAGCCTAGGCAAATCCATGTCATACCCATGATTTCCATGCTCACTGAAGCACAATGTTAGGTGCCTGCGCTTGTGTCTATGGGAGCAATGCGTTGCAGCTCCCATAGACACTAGCGCCACAGTTCCCTCTAGTGTATATTTAGAAAACTCTATGAATATGGCGTCTGGGAGTGGCGCGCATTGGCTACGATAGTGCTGCAGAGCACAAAACTTGGTTGCATAGATTAAAAAAAAAAAAACAGCTCAAGTCCACACATCAAGTTGATTCCACTGTAATAGTCCATATTCAGAAGTATGTAGAACGAAATGATTTTCGCATTGAAGGCAAAAGGACACCACCACCTATTTTCTAAAAGTCAATGATTCTGAAATATGCGTTAAAATTATGGTCGTTCAAGTGAGAGTTCACTTCAGAAACATATGTGTCTCGCCCGGGTATACAATCGCTTAATGCTGACCAGAAAATCAGCTATCTCTATTTGTTACCTGGTTCATGGTGCTATTTCACGATCTCTTTAACATTTCGCCAATAACTTTCAGCTGTATAGTATACACTGGCTGGTCCTTAACTTCTTTAATTCGCCAGGTTTCAGACTTTTATGTTAACTCTGTGAAATACAATGATCGTGCAGTTTTAGGTTTAGGATAACTGGTAAATTATCGGTTGATGTTAGTGCATGATTGTAGTACATTAGTACTAATAGATTAAATTTCTTTTTTCATCAGGCTTCTATGTAACTAATTGATTTAACATTCTAACGCACAAATTCTGAAGGCTAGTTGTGAGGTTTTAACTCGAACGCTGCGTATATACTTTCTACTTCAGGAGTTCAATCATCATCATGCATGCGTGCGTGGATCAAGCTATGGTTTGCTGATGAAAATGCACTCTCCAGCAATGTTGTCGACCGAACGCACAAAAGGTGAAGCAGATGCATGTCCAGTGTTTGTGCGTGTGTGTGCATGTCGCTCGTGGACACAGTTATTCTAAAACTGCCGGTATCTATACTCAGTCAGTAACCTTTCATGGTCTATAAAAACTTCATAAGTTCGTTTGTTGTCCTCAGCAGATTTCTGGACTAGTTGATTGACCCCATGACTGTTATTCGTTGTGGGGCACTCATTCCTATAGAAATGAGTGCAAGCTGGGTCTATAGCAAGCTGGGTCTATAGACCCAGCTTGCTCTTTAGATTGCTTCAAATAAGTTAGTCTTTTTTTTCATTTTTGAGATTGCCTCAGTGCAAAATCTTTATAATACCAGTTTTAAGCTTACGGATCTGTAATCACTGAGATATTTCGCGTATCTCTTGTTGTATATTGACTGGAAATTGACATTTTTCCAGCTTATTGCTACAATAAGCAATCAGAAACTGGTATTGCTTGACGACGTCAATTTTGCAGACTGGGAAGCACAACACAGGACGAAATTGCTGGGCGTAAAGATCGAATTATACATAGGTCATGCGAATGAAAGGGAGTGTCTGATAGATAGCAGGTTTGAAAGTGAGTTGCCGTGTAAAAAAAAGCAGCGAAGCTAGCATGAACAAACCAACCAACCAACAAACCAGCCAACCAACAAACAAACGAAAACGTCAGAAAATCAATAAAAGAACAAACAAACAATGAAGTAAGCCAAAAAACAGGAAAAAAATACTTTTTAAGCTTCAGCAGATTGGGAGCAGCTGCTTTGAACTGGACTCCAAGGAAGGAAACTATATCAATGATTTCTTTAAATTCCTAGATGAAGGGTACAAAATGAAAAAAGAAAAAAAAAGAGGGGTGGGTGGGGGAGAGGCTACGCAAGACAACCCTTGCTTCGAGGAAGAACTCTAACGCCAGCGCGAAAACTTATCTCTATGTGCACGAACAAGAGGAATCAGCCACTGTGAAATGGTCCGAGCGTATCTGCGCGACGTCAGAGAGCAACAAACGGAAAAGATGCATTGGAGAAAGCGCACTGCGGCGACAGGAGAGCACTGACAGGAAAGACTGCTGTTGTGTGCGATTTTCGTGTTGTACGCATCTTCAGCGTACCTGCTTCCATGGCGTTTGTATGCTGTTGGTTTGGCGATGGCGGAACATATATACGCTGTCCGCGCTTGTGCGTGGGAGACGAAAGTCAGCTGCTTGCAACAGAGAGTCTTCTTTCCCTCGTGTGATTCATAACTGTTCTTTTATAATAGCGAGGAACCCTCAAGCCGTACTTGTCTGGCGAGGGTTGGAAAGCCGCGATGCCGATGTTTTTTTTTCCTTCTTGGTTCTTCTCCCTCTACTGATGTGATCCTTCAATTTGTCGTATAGTTCTTCGGGTGCTTTCTTATCATTGTTTGTCAGTTGGTTCTCTCCTGGATGTTCTCCCGCACTGCCTGGGCACATTCTTGACGAGGTGCCAGACTACTTGTGACAACACCGGTTACGTGCCACTCTAACTCTTTATGGGGGAAGGGTGGAAAGGAAGGAAAGGTCAAAGGAGGTAAGGGCGGATAAGAAATTGCAGGCGACTCGCCTTGCTTGTCTCGTAGTGTTACTGGTCCGTCAGCATTCGCATGCGGCGGTGTATTCCTCGAGTTAATCTTGTTCTTCGTCTCACTGCAGAACTGAATCCAGGAGGCCACGTAGAGGGCCGCACGTGGTTGAGATCTGATCCACCAGGTGCCGCAACGACTCCATCTGCTCACAAGTGTCTCCTACTTCAATAAAATCGTGCAATAAAGTATTAATAATTGCTTTGACAGTTGACCGGCCCTTATCTTAAGTAACTTCTGATATGTGTACCTAAAATAAGTTTTGCAGAAGAGTCTAAGCTTTCACGTCCGACAGCCACGATATGATTATGGGAGATGCCCTAGTGGAGTGCTCCATAAATTTCGATCATCGGTTGTTGTTTAAAAACCGCTCAATGCTTGGCCGGTCTCCCACAGTGGGTATGCGCAATGAACACTAGGTGAACAAGAACATGGGCACTGACATCGCCATGGGCCTCTACCATTTCGCTTCCATCGAAATGTACCGCCCCGGCCGGTATCGAACCCGTGACCTTCGTATAAGCGACGAGCACCATAGTCACTGATCCAGCGAGGCGGACCCATTGTAACTCTGTCCTGAGGCATATTAGTGAGTTGTTCCCAATGGAAAATCACGCAATCCATGACTTTGTTTGGAATATATTTGTACATAATTGAGAGTGCCGTATGCTCTACTCTGGGTATACGGTTGTCACTATTGTGAAAGCCAAACATGACTCAGGTGGAAAACGGGGGCCACGGCGAACTAATCATTTCGCGCGTATGCTTCAGTCCGTTTTCCCTTACTTCAGTACATAGTATTCAAGTGGGCCCAGCATGGTTATAAGTTCCCTACCCTTCGCCTGTATTTGTCTGGTTACTGCCAAAAAGCCATGTTTATTTATTCATTTATTTATTTGATTATATAATGATTCAATCAGACAGTCCCCTTTCCCTGGCAATGTTTTTTCTATCGCATATGGCCATTAATTATGTATTTGTTTGTCTAATCCTTTAAAACCTAATAAATAACAATGAAATTCAGCTTGCTTTGACAACCCACGTGTCAAAACGCCAAGAAAGATAACACAAGGCCATGCTCTTTCAATCATGCATCAGTGTACTATCTTCAATTTTAGCAGTTGAAGAATACTAACTGACAGAACAGTTTTTCTGATCTCGGACAAATTCTTCCCTGCGACAATGGCGATAGATAGATAGATAGATAGATAGATAGATAGATAGATAGATAGATAGATAGATAGATAGATAGATAGATAGTAAAGTTCAAAGTGCCTGCAGTTCAGTACGATATTCTTCGCACTTAATACAAAACGACAATCTTGCGCGGAACACAGCGCACAATTACAGCGAACGCTGGAGTGGTTTTTCTATATTCCAATTCCTGTTGTTGTCCTTTATTTACCCTTTTCTGTATTTCTGTCACTTTTTTGTTTTCTTCAGCATTTCCTTGACGTCGACAAAAATGCGCGTGTTCTTGGCGTCTGAATAATGAAGAGAAACGCTATTTCCTTTCAATCGGCGCCCCGATTGGAAAACTGCGAATGTGCGTGCGTTCAAGTATATCAAACCTGCGTAACCGAAAACGCACTGAAGACATTATCAACTGAAAAAAAAAACTGTTCAGGAGTTGTGTGGTGACGTGAGGAGATGGACTGCATGTCGCCGAGAACAACGTATCGGCGCGTGAGCTGCGCCAAAATAAAGGAGTTCTTTCTTTTTGCTCCGTTGAGTGTCTCGCAGAAAAAAAAGAAAGAACACTAAAACAAAAGGAAACATAATACGGCTGTGTTGGAAACAAATCTTTGCCCGAGATGCTTTTGTACGTGCTCGCTGAAGCTGAATGACGTTCGATATCAGTTCCGGTGAGCCTCCCTGCGTTTTCTTGCGTGCAGCTCAACCTGGTGCCTGAAGCGAAGAGTTTCAAGCGAAGAGTTCCGTGTTTACCCAGCAATGTTAGGAAAAATCTGCACATCAGTGCATTTCTAGCTTCTTTGGTGCGGTAATTCTAGCAGTCAACAACAGAAAACAATGGTCCCGTATCCGCATGTTAATCTGCAAATGTCGTTGAAAAACGATAGCCTTGCGTGTGGAGAGAGAGAGTGAACAAAACATTTATTTGATGTTCTGCGCAATAAAATCGGTGAATGGTATTCTGGAGGCGCTGCGTTAGAGAGCCTCGAGCATGCAGCGGAGGCGAACTAGTGCATCAAGTCACGTCACACGTGAGACATGAGCGCTATCTGGCAGTTTTCTTGGAAAACGAAACGCGTGGCTCTGAGACGGGCGTGCGCGCCTGTCTCAGAGGTGATAATGTGTGGAGCGCAAGGCGACAGGTAGGTGCCACCTCCGTGTCGTCTCAGCAAAGCGTTGCAAACGCTTCCCTTTTCGTGCAAGCGTTGCATTGTCAGCGTAGCTTGATAAACGCTACGGTCCTAAGAATTAATTATGGATGCCTTTTCTAGTAAAATACGTACATACAGGATATATACGTGTTGTTCTGCTGCCTTAGATATGCGTAATATTTGCTTTTTAATTGACAATCGCATAAGTATGAACGCTAAACCTTGAGCAACATTGGTGGGCGCTGCGGATGGGGTCGGCCGTTTAGCATACTGAATGGGGCCGTTCAGAGTAACCGGTACGGTACCGGTTACTAACAGTACCGGCGGTACCGTTGAGCGTGGACAAACAGACAAATGCACAGACAGACAGACAGACCAAAATCTTTGCGTCGAAGGCTCCCAAAAAAGACTACCGTTTTTAAAATTGCTACAGTGAATTAAATTTTTCTCTGCGCCATATGCTTATCGCTCTGGCACCGCACTGTGCGCCGCTCGATTTACATACCTTATTATACGTCACATATAAAAATTATAAGCAAACATTTCCCTGCAAGCTCAACGAAAGAAACGGCTCATTTGTCCCTCTTTAACGTGAGACGATTGTTGCTATAAAGATAATTATTTTTTATTTATTTTTGTTACCCTCACTCAATGAAGCATTTCATAATCATATGATGACTTTGCAGCGTTAAATTACACATATTAATCAATCCTTGAAGCATTATAGAGGGGAGTAGGGTACAACACATAAAAATTCAAAACAAATAAACAAAACGTGGGATATCGACAAGAAACAAAACTAAACGAAATAAAATCTCTTCTCTATAAACACAATAAAACGTCAACGTGAAGAAGTGAAATCAACACAGAAAGCGCGGTAACATTTTACAGAAGTAGCGACAAAGTGTGAATGTATGAAAAAAAAACAGAAAAAAAGTATTAGAACGCTGGCATCCTGACACGGGTCAAAAAAAAGCTGTAGGAAGGCCGAGTGCAGCAAGTAACTAGGGAAAGCTATCACTAAGTAGGTGAGCCGATAATGAATGACAGAAAAGAGAGTGATCACACAGGGAAATGAGGTCACCAATATAAACATTAAATGAATGTAATTTGTTGGCGATGGCGGATTTAAAATTCCCCCCCCCTCCCCTCCTAGTCCAAACAATAGGTTATTGACTAGGCTACACAACCCTGTTTAAGTGCGTAGCACTTCAGGAGCTCCTGAAGATGCTACGCACTTGATGAGATGCTCCGCACTTGATGAGATGAGATGCACTTGATGAGATGAGATGCTCTTCAGGAGCATCTATATATATCATGTGCACTCTGCACTCAATCATGTGCTTAAATATGGCCAGCAATGCTCGAAAACTAGATAAAAAAAGACACCGCAGAGCCTAAAACTAAATATTTAGCAAGTCGAACCAAGAAATGATTTCAATCATTAACTTAAAATTGCCTCAATTCTTGACCGCAAGTAGCTGTCTCTTGCGTCGTGCAACAGAGAGCGCCACCACCTCGCAGAGTGCTCCATTGCTCCACCCCGACCAAGGAGGATTCAATTTTTTTAATCCTCTTTGACCCCGACCCACCAGCACATCTCCGGCGCTTGGTCGCTACCTTTGAAGACGGTAACCATAGAGTGTCCTGGTATTTACGAGATGGAACTCTGGAACTACGATCGTTCAGCCGCCATGGGAATCATGGGCAGTACACAAATTAGCCTAGTCTTCGTGCTTGTGGGCTTCCAACGCACTTGTGGCTTTGTTTATTGCTGCATTTCGCTTTTGTTTCGAATAAAAGAATGAACCGTTGTAAACTTCGTGACCCGATTTGATTCGGGGAGCCTACAAGGTTGACGTGGTGAAGTAAAACTGCTGAATATTTGCCGATTTCGTCTCGAGACGAAACAGTTCCGTGCTACGCTTACCGAACAGAGCCGAAAGAGCGAAGATCAGACGAATCCGTGCGCTACCCATCATTCCCATGCTGACTGAAGAGCGATACGTTGCAGCTCCTATAGACACTAGCGACACAGTTCTCTCTAGTGCATTTATAAGAAACTATTTGGGGGAAAGCACCTTACTGAACTTGCTGCAGACGACACTATCTCGACTGTCCTAGCAAGCAGGAAGTCGATAAAGCGCGCCCAAAAAAAGTAGTACGCATGTTGCCCATCGAGTTCGCAAATCTCCCCAACAACATTCTACTCATTCCAGGGAAACAATACATACTTACCACAAGCATTGACGTCATCGACGGTTCGGTAAATGGAGCAACGGGAACCCTACGAAGGGGACTCACGTGCATTACCATGCCACACAATTTCTCGACTTCCAGAGTGGTGGCGCTGCATTTGGTTTTGTTTTATTGATTGCCCGTTTGTAAAAATGGCAATAGCATCAATAACATACACTGCTTGCGTTAACGCGCAACGCTACGTTGTTGTCACGACCGCAAACAACACAATGACTGGTTGGTATTCCTAAAGGCGACTGGCAAGATTTCTTAATAATAGTTAGAAAACACTGCAGATCGGTAGTAGGGGCTCCTTATGAAGCACGCGAGCCGAATAAAATAGCGCAGCATGCGGCCTGCGATTCGCAATATATTTCAAAGTCAGCTAAAATTGCTTTCTCTTCTCTGGCAGTACACAAAAAGACGCTACGGGTCCAAAATAACTCGTCACACATTGTATCAGCCATTGACCGATTTTAGGACGGAGCGCTTGGTCGTTACGGCAATTGCCGCGGGAGGTCGCGACTTTTCCACGCTTGTGCGTGCCATGTATTTAGAAAAAAAGAGAGAAAGAGCTCAAGGTCACGTATTTTCTTTCCGCGTGCCATAACTCCCTGCTTAGCTTCCAACGCTTTCGTCGAGACCAGAGGATGCAGTGGCAGTGTGTGACAAATATTTGTAACGCCACTCGTTCTGAATGGATTCTGAAAATGTTTGCGGTGTGAAATCGTAAGACATGAAGCACCTCTAGTGAATACCTTCAATGGATACTTAAAAAAGTGTACCAAGGGTCATTTAAAGGGCAATGACAATACTTTTTGAGTTTGGTCAGGAAACACTGCCAACCAGCGGTCGATGCTCCCGAGAACACTAGCAGGCAAACGTTATAGCGCAGTGCTTGGCCTATGATAAACAATTAATTCTCAAATCCCGCTAGAAGTCATTCCTATTCTTTTCTACAAAGGATGCAATATACTCAAATGACCACTCCATATACTCTCATTCTCGGCCATTGACAGAATTCAGAATCGCAAGCTGTATAGTTACCCCAGCCACTGTGGGAGGTCGCCACGTCCCCACCGTACCCACTCATACACTCACCATCCCTATTAGAGTAAGTCATGCTTCCGAATAAAAAAAAAGGATGAAAAAAAAGTGCTCAAGGTCATCACGCACGCATGAGGCAACTATTCTTCCCCGTGGCATCTGTTCCTGCTTAGCTTACAGCACGCTTGTTGGGATGATAGAAGAGAAAAAGCAATCACAGCGTGCGCAAATTGTTCACCTCTGTTCGTAGTGGACGGATTGTAAACAGATTTTGCGGTGACCGACTCGTAAGGCAACAGACTGCTTTAATGAGGCCATTTGATGGTTACTTAAAAGAGAGCTTGTTGCAGAGTGTCTTTGAAAACGTTGAAAGGGTCCCTAAACCACCCAGAGGTCGAAACTTATTCATGGTGTCACTGTTGTGGACGTATCTGCAAGAATTTTCAGAAGCAGGGTAGTACTGCAATTTGAGTATCTCGAGGGTCAGACAGTGGAGCGAAGAGCAAATTCCAAAGGATGCTGGGCTTTCGCGCGATGAGCGCGTAGAAGGAGGCAGACTAACTACCGAGAACATCTAGAAAGTTCTCAACATAAGCGCTTCTCGAAAAAAGAAAATCTCGAAAGACGATCGTATAGTTACAATTTCCAGATATGGCGATGACTTTCTAATTGTTCTCGATGATGTGCCTGCCTGCCTAGCGTTTGCTAAAACTTGCCTTTCGCCCTTCTGTCTGAGGTACAACGCCTACTTGCCATGCAGAAGGCCTAGGTTTTAATGCCACTGGAACTCGAGTTCTTTCACTGTTTCTTTACTTGAATCTATCTCGAATTTTCACTGACTGACAACACCTGTTTTCCGCTCACAACCAATAACGCTCACGCCGGTGACGACAGTGGTCAACTATGCACAAGGGCGCGAGTATTTGGTGTTATGCCACAGTAACCAAATTATGAATAATAAAATATTTACCAGTGCGAGAGTTGAAATCGTGCGACCAAAAGTATACACACAGCGGTGATTGTATTGAGATGGTTGAGAAAAAAAAATAGGAGAACACTGTAACCAAACTACCAGCTCAATTGCATAGCAGCAGGATTGTCGCAAGACAATGATATATTATATGGTTTCGTCTTAGCCACTTCTGACGAGGTCTCAATAAGTAGTATCAAATCATGTTTACTAAACGAGTTTATTGGCTTTGGTTACCTTCTTAGCTCCGCAGAGTGCGAACGCCACGGCTTCCTATGCTGGATCAGCTACGCAATCTCGTGTAGTCCCGAGGCTCACCATTCCCGACGCGGCGACAAACGGAAATAGGTTTTAGATTGGATGGACAACGCGGAATACTTTCAGAATCATAACGCAGTGAATAACGTGCTATACATATACTTGTTTATCTCCTTGCTCACTTAGCCCTGGTGCACCAAGTTTCGTGGAACCCTTGACACGCATGACAAAACGTTACAACCAGTTCTACGCGCTGAAAACTATCGAACTGATAGGCTGTCACACTTCTGCCCAGGAAATGTATCGTTTTATTTATTTATTCATTGGCTGTCACTTCAGGTAACGTGACCTGCACGACGCTAACCGCCACTATCCCCACTATTACTACTACTACTACCGATGTGCTGATGTATGACAAGAGCAGTACTGTTTGCACGTGTCGTGTCCTTACGCACTACGACGAGTCATGTGACCTTTTTCTGTTTCTTAAAGTCAGTAGCACCCAGCAATAAACATTTTTTTCGCTCTACTACTTTTGCCGGCTGCCTTCCGTTACTTGAGTGGCGACTAACATGGTATAGACTCGGCTTCCGACTCGGTGGGGCACCACCACACCGATTTCAACTGGTGAACATCGCATTCGAGTCTCGACTGCTTTTCGGCGTCGTAGTGAGCGAGAAGTTGCGCCATTGCGCGCTTGGCTGCCTTGAAGGCTTTCTCGTTTTCGCCTCTTCGTTGCCACTGTGCTGTTTAGTCAGCAACAGAGGGAATTCAATGGTGGTAAGGTTCGAGAAAAACGTTGGCGTAATATGTGATCAGCCTTAATATATATATATATATATATATATATATATATATATATATATATATATATATATATATATATATATATATATATATATATATATATATTTCAGCTGGCTGATCGTCTGTGGTATTGGTGCAGTGGTGATGGCTTCCATATTTTCAGGGAGTTGAAGGCTTGTTGCGTCCATCAATCTTGTGGCCCAAAAACGATACTTGTTTCTCGCGGAACCTAAATTTTCAACGATCAACTTCAATCCACTGTAATATACCCACTCGAAGACATGCCGCAGAGGGCAGTCGTCGTTATGCTTTTCGGCACGGATGAATGACAGGTAGGAGAGGGCATGCCAAGCCGGCGTGCTACGTGAAAAGTGTGGAGGAAATGACTACATGGCACCCTTATTCACTGGGCAGAATGGCGGCGTTGCTATGGTTACGTGTTGCGCAGTGGAGCTGGTCTAGCAATGAGTGGCCACGGCTGGCGGCGGCATGTGTGCCTCCCCAGGTCTCGTGCTGAGCCGTGGCGGAGTTCTCTTCGCCGCGTTATTGGTTACACATTGTTCTCCTGGCAGTTACTGTACTCTTAGCAACCTTTACACATCCTTTTGTCTATTACGGGGTTTCAACAGTGCGTAGAACGAGTGCATATCCATGTGTCGTGCGGCGGATGACGCGAATAAAGCATTCGAAGTGTTCAGCGAAATTTGGTTGGGCACCATGACGAAGCTGAACGACGACGAACGCCTTGCAGGTCAGTGATGGTTGATTGGGCAGCGCTCCTGCTTGTGACAACGGACGACGCTGTTGAGCCCAGCCAGACGCAATGAGGACCATGTACAGAAACAACTTGCACGTGCGTAATAAAACACCTTTTCTGTTCCGCTTGATATACTCGCCCAAGCATTGCATGTAATCTCAACATAACAGCAACCGCGTTCAAGTGTCACTGCACCGTGGTCAAAGTCACCACGGTCGCAGAATGCTGACGCCGGTGAGTTTCACGCGGAACACGGACACAGTGGCAGGACGCTGCGTCAGTCGCGTGGCGGAATGCAACCGTAGAAGGCGCACCACCGATCGTGTTGTCTGTACAGTTGCTGAAATAATGACGTGAAAGCACTCGCCGTTGTCAGTGCATCTAGCGCGCGCTCTCTTGCACTTGCTTCGTTGTCAGTGAGCTGTTGCTCGCTGTTAATACTCGGACGAAATGACTTCGCCGAAGACGTCGCTCTGACCTAGAGTGCTGAGCCCCATTCCATTTGTTTCGGATCGTCACGACACGCGTGCTGCGCAGCTCACGTGCTTTCGAAGCCGGAGAGAGAGTCGTGCCTTCCGCTTTACATTCGGTTGTAAACAAGAGAGGAGAATTTGCCCAGTCAATATGGCCGACTTCTGGCTTCATCGCGGCTTCACAACGAGTGACGTTAGGGCCTCGCCTACATTTCCTTCCTCCGTGCTTTTCGGCTATGATGACGTCATTCAAGCACACTATGACGCGAGGAAGGCCTAGCAGAATGCACTCAAGTCGGCACTGGAACGAAGCCGGAGCAGATG
The DNA here is from genome assembly GCF_013339725.1 of Rhipicephalus microplus. Taxonomy (NCBI): domain Eukaryota; kingdom Metazoa; phylum Arthropoda; class Arachnida; order Ixodida; family Ixodidae; genus Rhipicephalus; species Rhipicephalus microplus. The sequence goes on along the minus strand of NC_051169.1, from coordinate 87,520,839 downwards.
TGATGCCGAAGGCGAGGCGGTTGTACGCGGACAACCCCCTGTGTGTGCTGTTCAACACGCCCATTTCTCGCGCTTTGTCATCCAGTGGAAGTTGATTTATACACATTACATAAATCTAAAGGGGCGAACACGTCCCTATCTCCTCTCGTGCAGAGATGGGAAGATGTACTCAATTTTTGACCGCGGGTATTGCTCCAAATGTGTTGCAGGATTGAGGGTGAATTTAGAGAGGCACGGAAAATATATTCAGAGAAAGGCAGGGAATTTTAATTTGAAGTTGCCACTCAGTCTAACATCCCCGTTTCGTTTCATCATAGGCACGACCATAGAGTTTCTCAAAATTAACTAGAGGGCACTCTGGCGCGGCGATCGTACTGCGACCATGGGAATGATGGGTAGTACACACATTTGCCTAGTCTTCGTACTTGCGGGCGGCGAATCGTACTTGCAGCTTTGTTTATTGCTGTGTTTCGGTTTTGTTTTGAAAGAAAGAACGAACCCTTTTGAACCTAGGGACTTCATTCGAAATATTAAGCTTAAAAGAATAAGGTTGTGAAGCACAAACGGTGAACATTTGCTAATTTATGGTTTCGTGAAAAAACAGCTGCAAGCCACACGAACACACACGGAGCCAGAAGCAGGCCAGAAGTACGAAAATTAGACAAATGTGTGTACTACCCATCATTCCCATGCTCGTTGAAGTGCCGTGCGTTGCAGCTCCCATAGACACTAGCGCCAAAGTTGCCTGTAGTTAGTATTGTGGGAAACTCTATGGGCACGACAGGCGTAGCCAACTCCGAAACTTTCACCGGTGAAAGCACTCTTTTGTGAAAGAGGGAAAAAATGAATAATGAGAGTGGATGAAATAAATATTAATAAAGAAAGAAGACAGAAAGAGAAAAACAAAATAAAATAAAGAGAGAACAAAAAAACAACAGCAAACCAAGGCGAAACAAAGAAAGGTGTCCAGTTCTATCTTTCTTTACATATTGGGACTTCAATGAGAAGCTGGTTTAATTTTTTTCGCGTCCCCCCACCCCCCGCCACCCACAATGTCCTATAAAGCGCTTTCTGAAGCCCCCAGTAAAGAGAAGCTGGTTTAACTTTTTTCGCGTTCCCCCCCCCCCCCCCCCGCCACCCACAATGTCCTATAAAGCGCTTTCTGAAGCCCCCAGTAAAGTTTATCGATCCATACCCGGCAAAATGTCGGCGCGGCATCTTCGCTTGAAGGGCGCTGCGTTCCCGCGTTTTTTTATGACATCCTTGATGGCATCAGACCTTTCGGAAACCAAAATATAGTTCTCAATCTTCCATATATAGATTTAATGCACCACAACTGCACCCCTCCCTTCTGTTTCCAACTCAAGTCAATCGTCAGCAATCAAGTCAATCACTTGCTTACGTAACTCGCTTTCCCAAGAACGACTTAGACGCCCTCGAAAAGGACGTAATTTACGTTTCGCTTTTGTCGACAGCAGCGTCGCAGAATGAGGCAAGTATAGCAACTAGAGTTCTATTTTCCAAAGTGTGGTGAGCTGGGATAGTCAGTATGGATTCACGGTAATTGACAACGCAAAAAAAAAATCACCGCATATACACGAAGTGAATGATGAGTGGATCGAAACATCCGTGCGACCGTCCATCCATACATTCATCCGTACATTTGTCTGACTGTCTGTCCGTACGTCCGTCAGTCCGTCCGTCGATCCTTACGTCCATCTATCTTTGGAACACTCCAAGTACCACCATCTCGAATCTTTTCATCATATACAAGTACCGCCATCCAGCGGACACTAAACCAGAAGTGGCTTCTACGACAAACACGGGACGTACGACCCAAGGCGTAAGGATCTTCGCCCATTAACAGCGAAATACTATAAAGGGGCCCCGCTGCGGTGGTCCAGTGGCTAAGCTACTCGGCTGCTAACCCGCAGGTCGTGGGATCGAATCGTGGCGGCAGCGGCTGCATTTTCGGTGGAGGCGGAAATGCTGTAGGCCGGTGATATCAGATTTGGGTGCACATTAATGAGCCCCAGGTGGTCAAATTTTTCGGAGCCCTCCATTATGGCGTCTCTCATTATCATATGTTTCTTTTGGGACGTTAACCCCCCCCCCCCCCCCCTTTACCAATCAGACTATAAAGGAAGAACGCGGGATAAACAGTGACTGTGAACTAAGACATTCATTGCGTAACATGATGCTTCATACCATCAGCCACAAACCATGGTCACCTAAGCCGAGATTGTTTTGCTTGACAAAACGCTCGGTTATCTTAGCTTAAAAACTTGTTTATCACTTTGTTGATATTGTAAGTCAATTTTCTAACCGGTCCCTCACGTGCACATGGTATGCAGCCTTGTAATTTAAGCATGGTTTCGCACAAACAATTTGTCAGTTGATCGCATGCATATGATGTTGTTTTCCTTTTGTATCTCGTTATTACTTCACACTATTCATATCTACTACCTCGCTTGCTGACCGCAGTGATGGCTCTGCTGCAGCACCATCATGTTCTGTGGCGATGCATAGACAACTACATGAAGAAGCGAACTCGGTTGGCTGTCACAGTGGGATTAGAAAAATGTGGGTAACAATTTAGAGTACAGGGTACTCTACTATGGCACAGTGTGTATAGAAAAAGTGGTTGACGATTCAGACCACTAGGTACTCTACTATGGGAGAGCATAAAGCCGTCCCGAGGGGCTCGCCGGGTTCCGGAATCCGCCCTTCGAAAACAGTACCACGTGATATCGAGGGCATTGTACAAACGAAGCCAAATTCTTGCGTGCTAAGCTGTTTTGCACCATTCTGAAAAGCCTCGTCTGTTGATCTGATTAAGTGATGAAATTCTGCTGCCTATCCGATAAGCATCTCCGATTACGTTCACAATGCGGAGAAGCGTCTAAATGAAGTCAAGGTTCTACTCTATCCTTTAACCAAGCGATTGCAGAGTGAAGAAGATTGGTGCAATGGTGCCGTTGAAATATCTGCTAGGAATCATTATAGGGACCTTTACTTGGTAGATTTTGCACCCCGCTTCCCGTTCCGCTCAAAAGCTCAATGATACCGGAGCGCAACGCACGTTTTCAGTTTTAGTCAAGCGTTGTTCGGTCAACGCTATCGCGACGTCACCGGTACATGAAAGTGCTTAAAAAAATAAGCGTAGTTCTTATCTTGCAGCAAGAGAGATAATTCTATTTTAATTGCGAAGCATTTAGCGAACTTCGGCGACTTTCAGCGTATCTATCTATCTATCTATCTATCTATCTATCTATCTATCTATCTATCTATCTATCTATCTATCTATCTATCTATCTATCTATCTATCTATCTATCTATCTATCTATCTATCTATCTATCTTGCCGCCTACGACGTTTAGCTCTCCTGGTCGTTTCGATAATGGTATCGATTCCAAACTTGGTATGGCATAACATGACTGATGAAGGACATATTTGACTAGTCATAACATGAAAATCATGACATGTGTGTCATGAATGTCATGACTTATATTTCATGGTCCTGCAGCTCTTCGGTGGTTTCGTTCACATGGCATGTTGTAAAACTGCTATGATATGACATGAATGCTTGGCGAACACGTGTGACAGACCCTAACATTAAAATGATCACATGCGTGTCATGTAAGGACACCACAACATGCCACGCTCAAGATGCGCTCGCGGCCGTTTTGCTGCGTCGCATATACCATATTTGATATTACGGCACGTGAATGAATGACGAAGGTATGTGACTAGTGCAAACATGATAATCACGAGAAACGTGTCATGTGAGAACATGACTACCTGCCACAGTCAAGGCGCCTATACATTTCGACGTGACGCGATGCGTGTGCTCGACGGCGTTCATTTCGTCGCGTCACGCCGGCGTTGCCACGCCAGGTGCTCGTCCTGCCATATACTCGCAGGAGCGCTCCGCGCTCCGTTGCTGTGCCTCATGCGCGTTTCAGCGCGTCCGGCGTCCCTCCGTCATGAAAAGAAGGACACACAGTATTGCATGGGTAACGCATCGTCACGAAATGCAGCATGTCGCGTTTCGAGCTGGTTGCCGTCGGGCCGCGCCGGTCGCACCTGGCGTCAGACTATAGAGTGCTCGCGTTTTACTAACTTAGCGTCGCTGTGCCCAGCGTGCGCGCGCGTCAACGCTACATTGGGGTATATTGGGCCCTTCATGATGCGCTCGCGGCCGTCTTGCTAGCTCCACATATACCGAATTTGGTGTAACGTGACGTCAATGGATGACGAAATATATGACTGGTGCAAACATGATAATCCTGGCACTCTTGTCATGTAAGAGCATGACAACATAACACGCTCATAGCGTGCTCGCGGGAGTTTTGCTAGCTCCACACATACAAAACTTGGTATCACGTGACGTGAATAGGTGACAAAAGTAAACGACTCATCGAAACATGATAATCATGACACGAAAGTGATGTACGGCATCATTTACCTCCACCTCGTAACGTTGTGCTGATCTTAAAGTGACATATCAACATTTCTCATTCGTGCTTCGCATGTCACCGATTCCCACTGAGCGTGGGATTTGCCGATTTTAGGGGCGAAGCTCTTTAAAGCGGCACCCGTTTGTCCCTCGTCGTCGTAGTGTGTAACTAGTCGTACGTTTTGACCTGAAAGGTGGTGCCGGTGGGAGATTTCTCCTGTGCGTTGTTGAACAATAAAAAATTCGCAGCGTGAGCGTTAACAAAAAGCCGAATTATCCTGTTGCTCATTCCCCATTAGCAGCATGTACATTGAGCACTATCTGACAAGAAAGGGTTGCTACGTTATACTCACTGGGCGTCACCTCCTTGGTTTTAGAAAGGTTTAGCGAATGTTCAATTGATTGATTGATTGATATGTGGGGTTTGACGTCCCAAAACCACTATATGATTATGAGAGACGCCGTAGTGGAGGGCTCCGGAAATTTAGACCCCCTGGGGTTCTTTAACGTGCACCCAAATCTGAGCACACGGGCCTACAACATTTCCGCCTCCATTTAGCGAATGTTCAGCCGCAGTGCCATGAATACAATGAACTAGTATATACCCTGAACTCGAGGTGGTTAAACGTGGGAAGTGGACCCGAAGCGCAAGCCGTAAGAAAGTGTGCGTGTGCCACCTCTCGTTTAGTCCGTGGAATGTCCGCTGGATGGCGGTGCTTCTATATAGGGAATATATGATGAAAAGATGCGAGATGGTGGTACTTGGTGTGTTGAATAGATTGACGAGCTGACACACAGGCAGACGCATGGACGGACGAACGGATGGCTGAACGGACGGATGGGCGCACGGACGAACGCAGGGACGGACGCCCAGATAAACGTGCGGAGTCACGAACGGACGCACGCATGGATGGGCGAATGGACGCATGAACGGTCACACAGACGGACGCATGGACGGACAGAAGCAAGAACGAATGGACGGACGGATGCTTCGCCCCACTCTCCATCATTCACTCCGCGGATATGCTGCCATTTTTTTTTTCAACAAGGGAGCAAGCTGTCCAAGATCGGTGAACAAAAGAAGGGGTACCGAGAGTCTCATGCAGGTCATGCATGATTCACCGAGGCTAGTGAGTCATGCCGGCAGAACTGGTTTTTATACTGCATGACGGGGCAAAAGCCCATGTTTACAATGGCCGTCACAATACCACGAATCTTCAAAATTCAGTATGATACCCGTCCTGGAATCACTTAGTTCCGTAGCTGACTATCTCCTCATGTTCATTGTCTAGCCTGTCTACTGTTAATGCGAGAAAAGGGATAAAAAAAGAAGAGAAAGAGAGAATGGTGCGTCAGAGATGACTACCTCGTCGTACAACGGTGGCCCCGATTCCACTCGTGGTGCAGTGACGGAGTATTAAAAGAGGCTCTAGAAGTCATTTTCAACATCAGACGGTGCTGGAAACACGTGGGCGCGTTGGTACATTGCTCAGTCAGCTTGTTATACGATGTCTGCCCGACGAGACGGATCACTTCATGCTCAAGTTCAGCGTGGACCTTTCGCGGAATATTGTCCATGTACATGGTAAGCGTGGATATAGTCGTTATTTCATCTGAACTGCGTGCTCTCATCCCACTGAATGCGTCATTCTTGCGCGCATGCACTCACTGCGCAGCTTTCATTCAAACGCTTCTGACGAGAAGTACGCTGCTCGCAATGTTAACGATGCAGCTCTTGCAATGTGGCCATGCTATCGAAACGACAGGTGTCTAGAATGAGGACTACATGTTTTACTAGTTACTCAAGTCTGATTCTAATACCTACTTGAGACGAAGTACTAAGTCCGTTATTGCTTTCTGATTATTTAGTCTTAACAGGCCAAGCAAGAGAAAAGGCGAATGACTAAGCGCAGAAGAACGGCGTTTATGCTCGCGTATTTGTACTTTTCGGTAATAAACGCCTTACGGTAAAAACAAAATAGAAATTCAGCTGACACGCATCTGGTGCGCATGAAATAGCACAAAATAAAGTTCATAAATCTACTAGAAGAAATGTTTCGAGCGAATAATGTGTCCGTGTAAACGCCCAAATGTCTTCTCTTTTTAACTTTAACTACAAATGTATTTTTAGAGGTGGATTCATTTACAATCAATAGTTCATACATACATAAGCAGCGAACATCTGTCGTACACATGTAACAGAGATAGGCGTGTAATCTGCTACATTGGTCTGTTTTGTCCGTGAGTTTTCTTTTCTTCGGCATTGTCTCATCTTGCATTACTTTCAAACTATTCTTCGCGAATATTCAACATATGTGTACCATTAAAACATGAAATCTGTAGCGTTTCTGTTACGTTTTTGCTTTATTCGTTTATTTTGTTGCATTTTTGTTTATTATCAATTCTCCTCCCGAAGGGCACAGCATGTTCATCAGCCAGACTTCGAGGGCCCCGAACCACAACGCGGAAGCAACCGTCGAGGCCAGCAGTCGCGTTTGGGTCTCGCAGCTAACCGGGCTGCCGGTCCTCGCCGAACCACGTCTGCCTCCGAGAACGTCTGGATACCTGCTCACGACCGCGAAACTTGCCCCAGATGTCGCAATCGTGCGACTAACTAAGTGTTGCGCCAGCCTTCACGGACGCCGCATCACCGAACGTGGGACGGGAACTACGTCTCGTCGAGGGCCTCCTGCACACCGAAGTCATCCTGACAAGAGCCTGGTGCAAGGTCATCGAGGGCCCTATTGGCAGGTGTCTGACTGACGCGCTCCTGCGGAGACTTTGCGAGTGCATGGGCATCTCACAAGCCTCCCGAAGGATCGGAGCTACTGACCTTCTCGAAGAGCTACAAATTTCTACTCCTATTGTCTGTACTATCGCCGTTCGACTGCGTCTTTCCTTTATTTGTTCTAACCCAAGACATTTTGCTAACTTCACCATTTTCGTAATAAAAGGTAAATTTTTCCGCCTGGGCTTCTTAATTTCCAACTTCTGGCTAGCCACCGGCTGCCAGAACCAGTCATAGCGTATTCGTTTCATCTCGGGTAGCTCCGCTTCCCGCGAGTTTGCGCTTTCGGTGGGGCTTCGTTTTTCTTGGGCTGGGTCGTCAGAAGCTTGCAGGACAACTTTGTTGTTGAAGCTCTCTGGAAGGCCAACAGATGCCGAATAGAGACGGTGCCCATTCATCACCATCTTTACGAGGGCACTGCAGATGGCTATACAGGCGCTTCGGGATTACACCTCCTCGTGCCATTGCATTCGGCCTTATGTTCTGAGTCCCGTTCAGCCATGTGAGATGGTGTAACTGCAGGTGGCAGCGTGGTAATTTGAAAGTAGTGCTTACTGCTTTTTTTGTGTGTGTCTCGGGAAGCTTCCTTCCGCGAACAACGCGGTGAACGTTTCGCTTCGCTGAATGTTTGCGTACGTGGACACCCTAAATACGTAAATATATCAACCAGGTCTTCGACGTTCATAGAATGCGCGCATTGGATAAAAATTAGCCCCGTATCTGCATGTCTTACTGCAAATGTCGTCGAAACGCGATAGTCTTGCGTCTGAAGAGAGTGAACAAAAAGTTTATTTGATGTTTTGCGCGAGAAATTTAGTCAATTGTATTGTGGAGGCGCTGCGTTAGAGTGTCTCGATCCGTGCAGCGAAGGCGAACGAGTGCATCGAGGCACGTTAGATACAAGCGCTATCGGGCAGTTATCTTCGATAACGAAGGAAGGCGTGCGCCTGTCTAGGAGGCGATAAGGTGTAGAACGCAAAGCGACGGGCAGGTGCCACCACCGTGTCGTGTTAGCAAAGCGTTGGAAACGCTTGCCTTTTTGAGCGTAGCGTCGCATTGTCAGCGCAGTGTGATAAACACTGCGGTCATTAAAATCTTTATGTATGCATTCTCTAGTAACAAGACGCACGCACAGAATATTGACGTATTGTTATGGGGCCTCAAATAAGTCCTTGGTCACGTACAGTGGGCTGGCGTACTACAATCTACAGGTTGATTGATTGATTGATTTGTGGAGTTTAACGTCCCAAAACCACCATATGATTAAGAGAGACGCCGTAGTGGAGGGCTCCGGAGATTTCGACCATCTGGGGTTCTTTAATGTGCACCCAAATCTGAGCACACGGGCCTACAACATTTTCGCCTCCATCGGAAATGCAGCCGCCGCAGCCGGGACTCGATCCCGCGACCTGCGGGTCAGCAGCCGAGTACCTTAACCACTAGACCACCACGGCAGGGCCGCCCCATTGCTTACGCAAGGTGTTTCAATAGCGAGAGGCGTTCTGGCACTAACTGATGGGCGGGCAGAAGTGCTCCTCACCAACTTAAGCAACGAGCGTCGTTACATCCAGAAGGGCACCGCAATTGACTACTACGACAACGTGGACCAAGCCAGAGATTGCTTCGCTTTGCAGCCGGACGACGCGACCGTCCCAGCCTCGACACCTTTGCCTGTCAACATTTGCTCAACCCTGTCAGCGTCGGATAAACAGCGCCTACTACAGCTGATACACCAGCTCAAAAATTGTTTTTTCGTGCACGTCGAAAATCAATCAAACACCACTGACCGGCACCGAATCATCGTTGAAGAAAATATGAGACTGATCCGACAAAACCCATATCATGTGGCTCCGAAAGAACGCGAGGAAATCCGAAAGCAAGTTCAGAAGATGCTCCAAGATGACGTAATACAGCCTTCCAAAAGTACCTGGTCATCCCCCGTGGTATTGGTAAAAAAGAAAGAAAGCTTATTACCAACAATTCATCGCCAACTTTTTGTCTATTGCGGCGCCTTTGACACGGCTCACACGAGAGAATGTCCCCTTTGCGTTTCTGTACAGATTACCGCAAGTTAAACCAAGCCACGAAGAAAGACGTCTACCCACTGCCACGCGTAGATGACACTCTAGATCGGCTGTGGTGCACGCTATTTCTCATCGATGGACCTGCAAAGTGGCTATTGGCAAATAGAGGTCTACGAGAGAGACCGTGAGAAAACTGTCTTCGGGACGCCCTACGGTCTTAATGAATTGAATGTGCTTCCATTCGGGTGATGACCAGCGCCAGCCACTTTTCAGTGTTTAATGACACTGTGCTATCAGGACTCAAGTGGCAGACGTGCTTGGTCTATCTAGACGACGTTATTGTCTTCTCAGCTACATTCGAGGAACGCCTAAGTCGATTATTCACAGTTCTGCAAGTTATACGTTCAGATGACCGAACTTTAAAACCAGAGAAGTGCCATTTCGGTTTTATTGAACTTTGATTCTTAGGCCACGTGGCCAGCCGCGAAGGTGTTCGACCTGACCCGGGCAAAATCGACGCTGTCGCAAAGTTTCCCGCACCACATGACAAAAGAGCAGTGAGACGCTTCTTAGGACTCTGCACTTATTACCGACGATTCATCGCCAACTTTTCGTCTATTGCGGCGCCTTTGACGTGGCTCACACGAGAGAATGTCCCCTTTTTTGGGGGGTGAAAAGGAACAAACTGCTTTCAATGAATTACGCCAACGCCTCCAAACACCTCCGGTTCTTGTGCACTTTGACCAGAAAGCGCCAACAGCACTTCACACCGACGCAAGCAATGTAGGCCTGGGCGCCGTACTGATACAGTGGCAAGATAACTCCGAGAAACTGATGGCTTATGCCAGCAGAGCTCTCTCTCGCACGGAAGAGAACAACTCGACTACCGAGAAAGAGTGTCTCGTCGTGGTCTGGGCGGTTCTCAAATTTCGACCGTATCTGTACGGCCGCTCATTCAAGTTCGTCAGCGATCACCACTCGCTTTGCTGGCTCACTAACTTGAAAGACCCATCCACCATTTAGCACACTGGAGCCTTCGGCTTGAAGAGTTTGATATGACCATAATTTATAAATGAGGGAAGAAGCACACCGACGCAGACTGTCTCTCGCTGTCACCCGTCGAGCCTGCCGCTATTATTTACAAGTCTATGGACGCCGCATTCTTGGGAGTCATCAACGCGGCCACTATTTCACAAGAACAGCGCAGTGACCCTGACCTGCTTCCGCTTATCGAACTCTTAGAAGGACGACGTGAAGACGTGCCGCGAGTTTTTGCGAGAGGACTGCCATCTTTTTGTTTAAGGAACGACGTCCTATACAAGAAAAACTTTTCTCCCACCGGCAGCCCATACTTGCCTTTCGTCCCTGCATCACTGAGAAAAGAAATTCTGGAAGCCTGCCATGATGAAGTCGCCTCCGGTCATCTCGGCTACACTCAAACATTGTCCCGTCTGCAAAACAGTTACTACTGGCCGTACCTACCTGCTGCTGTAAAACATCACGTCCAAACCTGTGCCGACTGTCAAAGCCGCAAAGCAACCCCCGGCAGGCCGGCAGGCTTATTACATTCTGTCCAAGTACCAGCAAAGCCATTCGCCCAAATCAGAATAGATTTCCTGGGCCCATTCCCATCTTCTACCACATGGAACAGATGGATCATTGTCGCCACTGATTACTTGGCTCGCTACGCAGAAACTAAAGCCATGCCGAGGGCCACAGCACCAGAAGTGGCTCATTTCTTCATAGAAAACGTCGTCTTTCGGCCCGGTGCTCCAACAGTTCTCATCACGGATAGAGGATCTGCGTTTATTGGCAGAACTTTTGAAGTCGGTTCTCAGGTTCAGCGGTACAGCTCACCGGAGAACAACGGCGTACCATCCACAAACGAACGGACTAACAGAGCAGCTTAGTAAGACCATCGCGGACATGCTCTGCATGTATGTCGACACAGAACACAAGAACTGGAATGAAATCTTGCCTTATGTGACCTTCGCCTGTAATACCTCCCGGCAGGAAACTACCGGAATGACGCCGTTTACGGGCGCGAAGTCACTACAACGTTGGACGCTATGCTGCCGCACATGTGTGACGACACTCATGCTGACGCCGAAGAATTTGGTCAGCGCGCCGAAGAAGCCCGACAGCTAGCCCGCGTGCGTATCGGTCACCAGCAACACAAAGATGCGAAACGGTACGACCTACGACATAAATTGATAACCCACACACCAGGCCATAAGGTATGGGTCTGGATCCCAATACGTTGACGCGGACTCTCAGAGAACCTATTACGACGATACTTCCGCCCATATCGAGTCACCCGACGATTGAACGACATCGACTACGAAGTTATTCCCGACGGCGATTGCAGTTCCAATCGCCGAAACCGCTCACCCGAGATCGTGCATGTCATCCGGATGAAACCCTACTTTCCCAGTTAACTCTCGCTTGTCCTGTGGGTGCCGGTGCATATGTGTGTTTTTATAAGTAGAGCGCCTTGGCTGTGCATCGGGACGATGCCATTTTTGGAGGGAGGGAAATGTCACGTGTGTCCCGAGAGAAAGACGAAGGTGACAGTGCATACGCGCATTTTCACGCTTTTATGCAGAACGCAACAAAGAGAAAGATGATGAACTCTCTGGCGCGCGGTAAAATAAAAAGACTCACTCGCTGCTGCTTCCTCAGCGTCTTCAAATACGACTCCTGTCTTCATGTCTCGACAATATGTTTTCCGCTAGATGGCCATGGTTGACCATTTTTAGAACTGTTAACGTTCCTGTGTGTTTTTAGCGGTGATGGCTGCACTATCCCGCCCTTTTTCGGCGTGGTTTGAGGCCTTCCGAATGCGCCTACAATTCGCCGAATGGGCTCTTTTTCGTCGTGACAGCTGTCGAACAAACTCCGTTAAAGGAACCATGAAACACTTTTTAAAGTAACTGTGGAATGAATTCAGTACAAGAGCTGATTGCGTCACAAATTCTACACCGCAAAAAATTTAAGAATCCGTCCAGTGCGAGTGGGAGAGGTGTATTAGACCTCTCCCTTGTTTGTAAACAGTGTGACGTCACTGCGGGCAACCCGCCCACCATATCCTCTTTAGGAGCAGGTGCTGGTTCGCAAGAAGTTCTGCCGGCGGCATCTTTCTGCATAGCAGGGCTGCGTGTCTACATTCCTTCGACAGAAATTTTACATTGCCGCTCTAAAGTCACAGCTTTTGAGAGAAGGGGTCGCGGAAAGGTCACTCCTCATAGTGCGAAAATTCGCTCGTCGTAGATGGGTGGATAGATGGAGCAACTTTATTTAGAGTACTGAGAGACACGACTAGCACGCAGTTGGCTTCACCCACGTAGATAGTAGCCATAAACAAATGTGATGTTTTTCGAAAGCAAACGTTTTGAATGTGCATGGTGACTGGCACTTTGAGAAATATTTGCATCGCATAGATGTAAACTTATTGAATTTCATGGAGGCGGAAATGTTGTAGGCCCGTGTGCTCAGATTTGGGCGCACGTTAAAGAACCCCAGGTGGTCGAAATTTCCGGAGTCCTCCACTACGGCGTCTCTCATAATCATATGGTGGTTTTGGGACGTTAAACACCACATATCAATCAAACTTATTGAATTTCCATCGTGGCATGTGTAATGCAGTTTTCAACGAGGTACAGCATACTGTAGAGCTGCTAATCGACGTCACAGATAAGATTCTCGCTCATTGCGCAAAACTCAGATCGGAGACGAATGAAAAAAAAAAAAAGAAACACTTCTTGCCATGCGTTCGGCTGAGGTCAGCTTGTCCTCGTGAAAGGCAAATTCTACCGCTAAGTTTCTCAATAATCAGTGAAAATTCATGTGATGTAAAACCCGACAACCTAATAATATATAATATTATCTGGCACAGTTACTTTGCTGCATTCGCACCTGTAACGTGTTTTTGTACCTATATTGCTACTTTAGGCTTGATACACAAACTTCTATTGTGCATTGTCACTTCATAAGGATCGAGCCGTAAATGTACAAGGTAGATAAGAAATGAAAATGTCCGCTGTTTCCATAACACGTGTCAGGTATCCGATAATACGTGTTATAGCTGTGGTGAAGCGTATATGCAGACTCGGCAATGCTACAACATGCTTATAGCTCATGCGTAGTCGTATATATATCACCAGGCGATCATGCACTTTTATTTTTCAGCATGCCGCGCATACGCTGAGATGTACCCACTCGCGGATGATCGCGTAAAATGCCTTTTTACATTGACTAAAATGTCGGATAGTGAAGTTCCATCGACAACCGTTACTGCAAGCGGCCCACAACGAATACCAGTGTTTTCGCAAATAGGACTAAGGAACCCCAGGTCATCGAAATTTCCGGAGCCCTTCACTACGGCATCTCTCATAATCATAGCATGGTTTTGGGACGTTAAACCACACAAAATAATCAATCAATCAATCGCAAATAGGACGCATCACGTTATGCAGACTGCACACACCACACACAATATTTCCAGTTTCACCGTCCGTAAAGGTAAACCAATATTGTCGATGCCTTTCAACGCACACTACAGGCCACAGTCAACACTGCACATTTGCGAAGACGATGCCGCTGTTCGACGCACTGGCCGCCACGTGTGTTTACTAATCCGAGATAAACAACCAGCCAGCGTGGAAAATATTTCATCACTCTCTTTACCACACACCTAGATGTTCTCCGACACTATACCCTAGCTAATGTTGCCACTGGGAGATGAAGAGTAAGCTTTCAAAAAGAAAAAAAAAACTTGCACCGAGCGACGCCCCCCCCCCCCCCCCCCCCCCGCCACACTAAGCCACCAGCGGGAGTGTTTTGTCAACCACCGCTTGCATGTGCATCAGTGACGTCACGCTGTGACGTATACCAGTAGCGATCTATTTCACTCTTTTCTCTCGTCAAGACGAAAGCGCCGGAAGCTAAGCAGGGAGAGATGGTAGGGACCATAGAGTTTCCCAAAATTAACTAGAGGGCACTCTGGCGCTGCGATCGTTCAGCGACCATGGGAATGACGGGTAGTACACACATTTGCCTAGTCTTCGTACTTGCGGGCGGCGAATCCTCCTTGCGGCTTCGTTTATTGCTGGTTACGGTTGTGTTTTGACAAAAAAAAAAGAACGAACCCTTTTGAACTTAGTGACTTGATTCAAAATGGTAAGATTAAAAGAATAAGGTTGCGAGGCGCGAACGGGGAACATTTGCTAATTTATGTTTTCGTGAAAAACCAGCTCCAAGCCTCACGAACACACACGGAGCCAGAAGCAGGCAAGAAGTACGAAAATTAGACAATTGTGTGTACTACCCATCATTCCCATGCTCACTGAAGCGCCGTGTGTTGCAGCTCCCATAGACACTAGCGCCAGAGTTCCCTCTAGTGTATATTAAGAAACTCTATGGTAAGGACAAAGAAACTACGTTGCCCACGCCTCGTGACCTTGGGTACTTTTTTCGTTTTTTTTTTTTCTTCGAATGCGCGGCTTTGTCACTGTGATCGCACACGTACGCGTGGACAAGTAGCGGTCTCCCGCGGCGTTCTCTGTAACGACCTTTTTCACTCATGAACGATTTTTCGCTCACAACCACCGGTGTCGACGCCGACGGCGGAATTTCTGCGACATGAGCTCTCTGACACTGTCGTGTTTATAGGTGAACAGCTGCAGTGGATTGGTATCGCTACTAAGCTGGAGCGCAACGTTGGACGACTGGACAACGCTGCGTGAAGCACCGCGACGGATTTGTGGGTTGTGTACCGGACGTCGTGTGTGCCATCCCTTGGAACTGTAGTGGTTGCTGCGTCTGTATACCCGGTAAATGTCTAAATGATCGCCTACGAAAGCATCCGAAGTGTTCGAAAGTAAAGGCAGTGGAGTGGCATGTCCATAGAGCCAATGGGGACGGAAATTCGGAAGCGACGGTAGCGCCGTCTGGGTTTTGTAGGGAATCGTAAAAACATTGCAAAATGATTATTTCACTAATAAGTGAAAAAAGTTTTGTCACCTTCTACATATAAATATATTTATTAACCAAATATAACAAAGAATATTGTTTGTATTATTTATAATTGCGTATAAAATTAAATAGATTTCAAAAGCACCAGGGTGTTTTGATATGGCGGCTTCCCTTTACTTCCCTTTACCAATCACAGCGCATGCATTTTGATCTCTTCATTCTTTCACTTTGTCTCAAGAGAAGTGCACGAAATCGGGCTCACCCAAAGGTTCTAGCGTACAATGCGGCGAAGAGCGGTTACACCAACATTGCTGCAAAGGAAATTAAAAATCTGTGAGGCCTGTTGTGCTGTGGAAACGGGGTGGCTTTAGGCTCTCCCATTGTCGAGTACTAAGTACTCGAAGTAAATAACCACTTTATTTAAACACACGCATACTTCTTTGTTTTATACTTGAAAAGAAAAAATCAGCCTTTTAGATCTCACACACACATACACAAATATTTATATATGTCAAGTAGATCCTCCGTGAGCAGTCACAACGTGGTTTATTTCGACGTTTCGGCCTAGAGTCTAGCCTTCATCAGGATTGAAGGTACAGTTTGTTGGTGCTCAGCTTTATACAATTTCAAATCAGAGGGGGGAGAGAGAAAGAGGAAAAAAAAGACGGAAAACAAAGAAAAAAAGGAGAAAAGAAAAAGAGAGAAAAAGAATAGAAGGTGGACTCCCCTCGGGCGCCCCCCTTCCACTCTTCCTTCCACTTCCATCTCTCTCCCTTTTCTCCTTTTCACCATTATGATGTCTGAGGTCTGTGTATGCTTCCTTTCACTAACGCATTCTTCCCGACCAGACGGTGCCTCCTGGCTCTGGTGGTTCGGTGTGGGGCAAAAAGAGCTTTTTAAGAAGTTTAAGCCTTTAACTACTCAGCGCCTCGTCGACATTTCGTCGTAGAAAGAGGGGTGCCGCGTATTGCGGCAGAGGCTGGTAAGCGGACGCAACGCGAATTTCTTGCCCGCTTCTGGATTACGCGTGCAGTAGGGGCCTCCCGACTGTGCACAGGGTTGCTGTTGGACTTGTCATGTTTGGCACATTTGATTGAGTAATAAAGTAAAAACAGAAAACAGACGACAGCTATACTTAGGAAGAGTAGTTACACTTGGAATTGTTTTGAGTTGTCCAGTGCCATTCGCAGCTGCAGTGCCGTGAACTCAGTTACCATTTTCATTATTGCTCTAGGTATGGCTCTCGTTGTTCACTTTCTCGGTTTGATTCAAATCCCGTCTCTAAGAGCGTTACTGATAGTTTGTCGAATGCATGGTCGGGAAGATTAAAATGTTTTGATAGGGGTAGATTTGGGGCTGATTTCGCATGGGCTCTGTGATTATTGAAGCGAATCCTAAATGGTGCTTCTGTTTGTCCGATGTACTGCATACTACACACGTCGCATTCGAGTAGGTATACCACATTAGAGCAATCGCATGTTAGGTTTCCTCGTATAATAATCAAAAAATTGGATTGTGTGCTGGTTGCTTTGTGTGTTTCTCGCAACGCCTTACATACAAGACATCGTGACTTCAAACAAGGTCGGCATGAAACCAACGGATTGCCCCGCCACTAGAGCACCGCGGCGGGGCGATCCGTTGGTTTGCGATATAGGGTTGTAGAGAGCTTGTCCTCTTCTATCGTTATGGTGACATCAAGAAAATTTACGGTTACTTGCGAGTATGTGTGTGTGAAGTGTATGTTCGGATGTACAGCATTGTAAGTGTCGATAAAGCTGAGATGTTCGTCCTCGTTGTGTGTCCAAATAAGGAAGATGTCGTCTATGTATCTTCTGTATAACAGTGGTTTCAAGGAACTTTGTGCAAGAAATTCCGATTCTAGCTTTCCCATAAACATGTTGGCATAATTGGGTGCCATTTTGGTGCCCATAGCAGTCCCGCTGATATGTCGAAAATACCCTTGGTTAAACTCGAATGACTTTAATTCGAGGACCATCCTCGTAAACGTTGCGATGGCAGAGATATCTGGGGTGTTAGATTGTCTATGGTTTGTGTACATGTTCTGTAATGCAGCAATGCCGTCATCGTGAGGAATATTTGTATACAATGAAGAGACGTCAAAAGTAACCAAGTACGAGTTTTTCGGCACGCACAGACCTGCAATGTCTCGAAGAAAATGTGTGGTGTCTTTTATGTACGACGCGAGAGTGCATAGAATGTCGCTTATTAGGTTATTCACGTACCCTGATATGGGTTCAGTTATTGCACCGATGACTGGTATGATTGGTTGACCTGGGTTACCGGGTTTATGAATTTTTGGGAGGATGTAGAAGTGACCTGGACGAGGGTATCAGTTAGTGGTCAGTGTTGGATATCTTTTCTGCATCCAACAGTTTCTTTAGCTCTGTTGATACGATACGTTGGTATTCTTCTGTCGGATCACCTGTGAGGCGTTCGTAAAATCTTGAGTCGTCTAGTTGGCGGTATGCTTCTCTTAAGTAGTTGGTTGTATTAAGGACTACAATTGCTCCTCCTTTGTCAGCGGGTTTTATTGTTATGTCTGTCCTAGATGCCAGGGCCCGGATTCACAAAACTAACTTACGAAAACATTTTTGCGCAAGAGAAATTTTCTTGCGTAAGTCGATTCACGAAACGAAAAAACGTCGTAAGAGGCCATAGTTGTCACATCGGCCGCTGCAAATAAAGCGCGCTGTGACTGCCCGGGAACATGTCAGCGATGGTGATGCGGTTGCTATATTTGCTTACGTCACCGAAAAGTGCTCGTAAGTGGATTCACGAAGCGAAAATGTGCGTAAAAACAGCATGGCTGAGAGAAAATCCCAAGAGTGGTCCGGACCACTCTTAGGAACAATGTGGCTACTTAGAACCTGCTGCCGCAGCGGTATACTTTGGTGCCCTGGCTGGTTTTGAGTTAATTCACGCCCATCAAGGGCTGCCTGATGACTGCTGGTGCGTTTTTATTTCTTTCGGCGCTTTGAGCTTCGCGTGTTGTTTCCCTTGTACGCAGTGGATGGTGTTGACAACCACCATCGTCCAATAAGTTCGAAGTCGCAGTAATTGAAGAATTCTATTGGGCGTCACTGGCATAAAACTACGCATGTAAAGATTTGTGGTTGGATGAAAACCAA
Source organism: Rhipicephalus microplus (assembly GCF_013339725.1). NCBI lineage: Eukaryota > Metazoa > Arthropoda > Arachnida > Ixodida > Ixodidae > Rhipicephalus > Rhipicephalus microplus. The sequence goes on along the minus strand of NC_051169.1, from coordinate 87,502,446 downwards.
TGTGATACGTGAATGGTCGGTGCATTCGAACGCGACATGGCATAGGATCAACCTTATTTGTTATGTTGTTGTGTTGCGCCCCATCTCATCCAATTAAAAGTGCGACTCGAGATCCTTGCCTCATTGGTGGAAATTACCACCAAAGAGGTTAATGGGAGCACACTCTTTGCACGCTATTGGAAATAAAAATGAGAGGAAGTTTTCAGTGAGTGGTTCCTAAAGTTTGTGCTCTAGTGTACTTTCATTGGCTCTAACAGTCCAATGGTTGCGATCTCTGAAATACAGCTGTTGATACACTTTGGGACGATCTGGAACAAAGCGTACTTTGTAAACCAAAGCGTATTAGGGGTGCGCATGATTACGCATGGAACTACAAACAAATCATGCATCTTCACCTTCACTGTTCAGACACCGATATGGACCGTGATACTATGGCAAGCAATCGAAATGAAATGACCCTAGTAACTTTGTATGACACCAAAAATATGCAAACCCTCACGATTCTAGAGCAAACCTTGGCTGAATTCATCCCTACGTCAATTACCAGCCATTTAACTTGGCGCACGAACATCATTCAAAGGTAGAGCGAGCCACTGACAAGTATTTTGTGCGACGTAGCGACCACTTGAGCTGAGAATAATAGCGTTGCGAAGGCGAATCCCCTGTCGCATGCTCTGATCGAAGCAGACGACAAACGCGAGCAGACGACGGCTTGGCCGACAGGCACAGCTTGTGATTGGTTGTGAAGCAATACCCTCTACATCAGCTCACTCCGTGACGTTGCCAAAACACTTCTTTCATCTGGCACGCCTGTCCTGTTCGTCTTATCACCCCCCTCGCACATAAGAGAAATTTTTTTCACGCCGTGAAAATAGTGCAAGTACTTTCTAAGAGCTCTCTTATCGTCTTATGTGCTGCGCAGTTGTCGAAAACGACATGGCGTCGTAAACAGCATATCGGTCGGTGCGACTTTCAGCAAACGCTTCTCGCACGAGTTACTTCAGCGTTTGACCGGATGTGTTGTGATTACAGCAGCTCTTTCGGTGCGTGTAAGCAGTGCGGAAAGCTGTGGCAGTGCAATGGTGTTCGGTGAAGCGCAGCGAAGCCTGTGCGTCGGTGTGGTTATCAAGCGGGGATCGGCGTCGATGTATCGACGACAACTGGCACCCGAGAAGCCTGCAATGTGTGTTTGTGTGCCGGTAACAGTTCGTTCGCTTGACTTTCCAGTCTCTCAGTTTGGTGCTGTGCGACATTTCGGATTGACAGCGTTTTGACACGTTACTTGAGTGACCCCAAGTACGTACGGAAACGTATGAACTACGCGCTCGGTTCTTGCTTCGCCACTAGTTAGCCCGCACGCTTCTATTTACTTGAGAGCAATGTACTGTTCGGGAGTGAAACGATGTTCGTTGTGAACAGTGGTGCTGTGTTGACGTTCCAAGACTTGTGAACAAGCTGTGCTCGTGTGACCGAAACTTGAAAGACAGCGTTGATAACTGTTTTGCCCTGCGAAGTCGTGGTGGGCAGCTTGGCGCTTTTGTTTGTTAAGTCGTCACTTCTCCTTTTTGTGATAACCATAGTCCTAGCGCTGTGATGTGATCAACCAAAACTGCGAGACGCTACATTCTGTTGTGAATCGTGTTACTTTGAAAGCGCGCCTAAACTGTTCTTTGGTAAGAAATTGAGAGTTCTATGTGGCAGCGAGAGCCCGTGAACGTCAAGCTTCCTTCCAGCCCCCCAAAAAAGCAAAGATTTCACCGGTGCCTTGCTTTGGATGAAGTTGTAGGCCAATGTCGCCTAACTACAGGTTTCCGAGTTCGTCTGGCCATCGTTTTGCACGGCACTAGAGCCTTGACAACAGCCGGTCATGGCCAGTTCTTACACTTTATCAATGGACGTGCACGCCTGGCCAGCCCTTCAATGCTGTCATTGGCAGCTTCCAGTCTGCAGATGCCCTTTGCCTGTTCGCCGTACTTGGCTCCTTATGACACCGACGGCCACTAAATGCTGCCATCGGTGAGTTCACCTTGCAGAACTAAATTTCACCGGTACTATAATTCACGCAGTTCTATAATGTGTGCAAGTTTTTAAGCCCATCAGATGTAATGTTTCTCTATGGTAAGTTGAAGCATGAAAAATTTACTACTACTGTTATATACATACATATATTATGGAGCAAATACATAAAAAGTTTTTTGTGATTTGATACAAGTGAGCTCTTGTTTGATTATGAATTTGGGCCTGTCGATTGACCACGTTTGATAGTTGGAAAGTTAATGTGAATTTATTTTTCAGGAGCCAGGTTGCACTTAAAAATTTGTTATTTTGGAAAATTAGTTCTATAGACGATTACCACTGCGGTAGTACTATACTTCAGTAGGACATATATATTGCGGTACGTAAATTTTACATGAGGCTTCAGTTTATTTCAAAGTGATTATAGCAGACTTTGGTCACTTTAACGAAGTGATAGCTTCCTCAAATAAGTATTAGAAGTGAGTGCTTTTAATGATTGTTTTTAAATATCTCGTTTTTGGCTCTTCACAGATCGCAGAGATTGGTTTGTTAAGGTCCTGTGATGCATCGGTTGCACATTCTGGCACATCAATCGTCATCATTACTTGGAGCACCTGTACAAAAATAGGAAGGACACGGTCTCCCTAACTGTGCAAGCCTATGTCACTGCTCGGACTGTTATCATTCAGCGGATGTGACGTGGAAGCATGCATGGCAGCCTCATCTTGAAGGACTGCAATCTGCTTGGGAGCTTCGAGGGCACAAAAGTGCCTACGGCTGGCTGCAAGGATAGTTTTTCTTTAATACAAACGATTACGTGAACACCACTTACTGTGCACAAATTGAAAACCCAAGCATGGTTGCTTTCAGTGGATACCTGTAATATTCTTACACATAATTCTTATTCAACATTTATAGAACTAAATTGCAAGATAATTGAGAATGTTGAAAGCTGAAAGCCTGCAGCTTATGAATGAAACTCCAATAATCTGAGACTCAAAAGCTTGTGCTTTGAAACGAGCACAAATACTTTGATTCCTTATTGAGCTCTCCAGCTTGTGACTCCCTCTGTGGATCAAGTGCTCTGGAAGGAAATAGCAAGTGGGTGAAAATTGCCTGGCTGTTCACAACTTGCAAGGAGAAAGACCTATTGAAGAAGCCTCAGATGACATAAGGCCAGTAACTGCATCTTTTACCTAATGTAGCTTTTTCTCTCTCAGTGCTGTTGCTTGTGTTATATATAGTGTTAAATATATATCACTATGCAATCGTGTTCACCACGATTGCATAGCGATATATATTTTTCTACAAATTGTACCTGACCTAAGTATGCATTGTTGATCTCTAAAGGTGACGTTCAGTGTGTTTCAAAGCCATGGCTTCTCATTTCTCTGACTGCGGCTAGCCTATTTCAGCAGCAGAGCGATGCAGCTAGCACACATGCAATCCAAGTCATGGAGCGATCCTTTGGTGTTCTGTGCAGGACACAGCATATCCATTCGGCAAGACACTGGTATGAACAATAATGGTGAGTGTTGGTGGCACCTGTAGGAGCCCGTTGTGTTTGTTGTGTATGATTATTTCCCCTGATAAAGTGCATTTTCGAAAGGTTTTCTTCATTTAGAATAATAGATGTCAGAAACAAGCACACTCATAATCCACAAGTTCTTTGTGTCTTCTAGACTGCCCATTTGCTCCTGTATGCGGTATGGTGAGCTGGCTATGTTAGATAGCCTTAAAGTTATCAACATTGGCTGTTGTGTTGTAATGCAGTCTAACTTGTGTTTCTTAGTGAACCTATTTGTGGTCTACTTCTCGCACCTAGTGTAAAGTCAAAATAAAAGAAACTCTATTGGCTTTTTATGCCTGTCAGAAGTTTCATGCCTTCATCTATAACATTGTGGTTTTGCTCTTGTATCATATTAAATATATTTTCAGCCTTCACTGTTTGTGTGTGTGTGTTGAGGCTTGTCATTGGCTTCTGAAAATACAATATCTGTAAATATGAGCACATAATTGACAACTATACACTCTTGCATGTAGCATGGTTGTAACAATGATCTGTATTTTTCTGAGTTCCAGCAGTAACAAGGGGTTCGGTGCTCCACGGTCATGTACAGTGTATCAAGAACAGAGCACAGAAGACCAACAAGTATAAAGGGACTGCCAGTGACTGTTCTCCTGCTCAAAGTTTACAACAGCAGAAAGAGCACATTGTGATGTCAGGAGCAGCTGCTGCTTAACTTCTTAGCAGTGCATTATTCAGCAGTTCCTTTGCTTGCATTCGAAATTATTTAAATTTTGCATGGAAGATACCAAACTATGACACTAATTTAAAGGCTGCTGTAGTGTTAGTGGGCAAATGTTTTTGAGCTGAAGTTTTTAACAGGTGTGTTAAGTGCCTGCGTGCCTCTACATTTGCATGCCAGAAATCACAGCATCCATGGTCGCCAATGGTAACTGTGTTTGCATTCTTTGTAGTACAAGAAGTAAAGCCATGGATGCAGTAATCATGTACTTAGTCAATGTAATCCTTCAGTGTACACTCATTTGTATAGCACCAATGATGCCATGAGTGTATAAGCTCTGGGAAGTGAATCTATGTGGATTATTTTATTTGGAAGGAAGAGGATCATCACTACTCCTAGTATATCTTAACAGTAGATTTTAGCGCTTGGGTATTATCCCACTGCCTGTCCGTCCTTCAACAGTCTACTTATCTACTGTGTAAGTGTAACTTTTTAAATGTATACTTTGCTCGGATAGGTTTGTTCATAATGTAATGCAAGTGACTTGTCATCTATGCAGCTCTACTCAGACTAGAAATAAAAGTATTTATTTTTTTATATGTAGCTATAGCATGCATTCACTTGTGTTTTTTTTTCTAGGTGCCTGTACAATTGTTTAGCCCTACTCTGTTGCTGACCCGCAGGTCGCGGGTTCAAATCCCGGCTGCGGCGGCTGCATTTCCGATGGAGGCGGAAATGTTGTAGGCCCGTGTACTCAGATTTGGGTGCACGTTAAAGAACCCCAGGTGGTCGAAATTTCCGGAGCCCTCCACTACGGCGTCTCTCATAATCATACGGTGGTTTTGGGACGTTAAAACCCCACATATCAATTGTTTAGCCCTACAAAAGTGCTGGTATTTTCTAATATTGAATCTGGCATCTTAAAATAGTTTGTTAGTGGAAGTAAGAATGTGTTTACAACCAATATTACTATCCTCAGATGAACTGTGAAAACTCTGCGGAAGTTTATTTACAGTTTTTGAACGTTGTGAAGGCAAATGTTGTGTTCTTTTATTGTGGTCCCCGTTTCATGCAAATGACCCATAATTACTTGGTAGTGGCACAGTATTAGTTGTTATTTTACACATATGTACTGAGCAACATCGCAGTTGAGGCCAGCAGCAAGACATACATGCAGTGCACTGGAGCATCACCTCACAGTCTTTGCCCACCAGTAAACTCAATATTTTTCAAGCAGACTAATAGACAGCTGTATGGCAACTGTGTTGGTGTGCAAACTTTGAAGTCTTCTTGGGGAGTGTTTTTCATCATTTTTGTCCAAGTGAAGTAGCTACCCAAGGCCACAACTGGTGGGAATGTGGTGTTTTCCTCTCTCCAAAAGCACTCCTACCAGCTGCCTCAATGTTAGCATGGGGTGAATTCACAAATTGGAAAAATAATTGGTCTTTGTTTTCTTGGCCGAAAGAGTCACTTCCACCGTTGAGCCACCACGACGCGCCAGAATAGAAACTTTTAGCTAAATAAAGTTGATTCTACTTTTGAGAAGTGTTTTGGGTAAACGAAATGGCACCTATAGCTGTCAATATAAACACTGTTTGCACCAAGGAGCTTAGTAGCTTATATTTGTATTATTCATGTATTGTCTAGAATTTACTCGCGCTGTGCCAACTTTCAGCCCAAGTGTCCTAACATGCTTTGTTAGTGGCTTGTGAATGAGCCAAGCTATGTAAATAGAGTGATATTGCAGACATGTACAAAATATTGATGCACAGCCCTTTTCTTTAGCATGACATTGTCAAGGGCTTTATTCTTGTGTTTTTTATAAAGAGTGCTTGTCACTGGGCATCAGCGGAAAACTATGCATCAAGCTTTTGCGAGATGGTTCGAGAAACACCGTGTTCAGACATAACAGTGCCGGTGGATTTCTCTCGTAAGTTACTTTCTGTAGTATATTCAAAATGAGTTTATTAGAATTGTTCTTTTATAGCCATTCATTTTAATATTTACACCTGAGTGTGTGTGTGTATGTATGTATGTATGGGTGTACATATGTATATGTGTGTGTGCGTATATGTATGTATGTATGTATGTATGTATGTATGTATGTATGTATGTATGTATGTATGTATGTATGTATGTATGTATGTATGTATGTATGTATGTATGTATGTATGTATGTATGTATGTATCTTTTAAATGAGAATCCGTTTATCATTGGTGAGTAAGTTTGGTAATGATATGGCTGAATTTGTTTCTAGTTATTTCTCTTTTGAGCCATTACATATTTCAATTTATTTTGTACTGCATAAAAATAAATGTAACCTTACACAGAATATGTGTGTTCGAAGAAGTTGTTTTATTTACCAACCTACAGTCATGGGCAAGAAATTGGGTAAAATGGAACGGACCTGCGAAGATTAGTTTACAGCATAGCTACTCTACATGGCATATCTCGTACACATTGCGTTGGTTGAATATCTCGATTTCAACCTTTCGATTTTAATCAGAATAAGCAAGCTATCACCCGTGGTTGTATATGTGTGTTATATTTATGCATACTGTGATACCGGTTCGCAATTACAATTAAGGTCACAAACCTAGTCAAGCTGAATACACGAATTTTGTCCATGCACCTTTCATCTGCACTGGAACTGTTGTTAATAAAAATAAACTTCAGTTTAGAAATTTATTCTAGTAACCAAAAGCAGGGTATCTTTTTATCACACAAATCAAATCGCTATTGTTCTGTTCCATTCTGGACAATAGGGGACCCTCTCAGCAGAACTCGATTAACTGCTATAGTTCATTTTAACCATTGACAGCGACATTACACTGAAGCGTGCAGCATGACAAATAGCGGGAGAGAAGACACAAACTAATCACTCTGTTCGCGTCAGCGCTAACTGTCCGTGCTCTTTGGTCTTGCTGCATGTGATGATGCCCACCAAATTAGCACGAAAGCGTGTCCCTACAAAGGCAGTCAACTTGGCTGCAAGCAGTTAGCTCACTGCATGTGTAGATTTTCTTCAAAACACCGTGAAGAATGATTGCTGGTCGAATATCCAAACACGTGAAAAGTAATATACCAGGTATAATTCGGTATTTCAGCACTGGACACTTTTGCGATAAGAGAGAATGGAGGAAAAAATTATGAACCCTGAATTGTTTAATTTTTGAAGGAGCACAATACAGCGCTTTTGGGTCAAAAGGGGAGTGAAAGAAGCAAATGCGAAAGCCTACTTCTCAAAAAATTAGTACCCGCCACCACGCATAATGTCAGGCCGGGCAACCTCTTCAAAAAAAAAAGTTCTTAGTGATTCTGCGAATCGAACCAAGTACTCCTATATTGTAGTTGAGCGCTGTAACCGCTCGTCCACTGCAGCAGTGCTTGCATTCGCCCTATTGCTGATATATCGTCATTCCTTCGAATGAAGCCAAATGCAAAAACGTCCGGTGAAACTTTGTCGAAAATATAAAAAATAGTTAGAATGCGTTTGCCCAAAGTTACTAGAAGATAGAAACCGCCACGTGTGACTGTATAACCGTGCGCTATTTATTCTTGTACATAACTGTCATGACGTTGGGATAGCCGGCTCTAACGTAGGCTACCTTCTCATAGTTTGCCAAATATAAATAAGAAAATAAAAATATATAACAGCCTGTGACAACGCTAATCAATTATTATGAGTTCACTGTCACTAGTGTCACTTTCACTAGATGAATGCTCAGTTTGCTTCCATTATCGTTATTTAGGAAAGTTTTGGCTCATTAACTCAACTCTCCTAATCAGTAATGATTCTCACATCTAAGGACAGTCACACTTCATCTCGCTTTCTGAGTGGCTGTCACTCCCATATAACGCGTACTCCTCTTTTTTATGCTCTCCGAGTATCTGACGCTGCTTTGCGGAGACTTTCCCTGACGTCTGCTGGGCCAGAAAATTGTCTTTATTATCTATCAATTTCAAGCTTTCGCGAAGCCAAAACGAGAGTCTCTCTCTCTCTCTCTCTCTTCATCCTTTTCGCACGTGTGATAACGTCTCTCGACCTCAAGACTCGTATACACGTCCCTTGCTTTGTTTGCGCACTCAAACAACGCTGGACGAAATATTTGCACCGTGTTTTGTGAAAAGCATTAGCACTGAGACACCTCCCGACGAGTCTCCCTCATTTCACGTAGACATATACCTAAGCGTAAGCGTATGCACGTTCTCGCATTCCGGCTTTATAAAAATACCGCGGTGCATGAAACCAGCGAAATTGCGCTCACAATTTCATTTGATTACTGCTGTTATCTATTTTAGCACAATTCGTCTGCAGGCACCAAAGTCGCTCATGTGTCTTGTAATAAGAATATTGTAACAAAGGCTACCTTTGACTATAGGTACAAAACACCCTTACGTTCACCACTATACCGTGCTAGATTGCACGGAATTAGTTAAGTAGCAGCGTAGCTTCAATGAAATGTAAGGTAAGTGGTCGCTTTAAATAAGGGAAGACATTCAAGGCACATTTTCAAACATTGCATGCATCGATTTATGTGTGGTTTCATTTATGTGGTGCACCTGGAGTGTTGTTTACTTGTACTAGGCGAGATAGTGCATGGATTGCTCGGTGGCTTAAGGCCATCAAGCAATTATTTTTTAGCTACAGTCGTTGATTAAAGGCGAGTGCTTGGCTTTGCACCGCCCACCAAAACGTCTATTACAACGTACGCGGCATCCCGTAAGCGCTGTAGCAGACGCTCGCGGAACTGAAACTTAGATGCAGCAAATCATTGGCTATCATCGTATACTCTCGATGCTAGACGCTTTGCGTGCTACCTTGATATTATCGGCACACACTTCTTTCTTTCCTTGTCGTTTCATCGGCTATCGTCGGTCCTCCTTGCCCTCTTAAGTGCCGAATAAGTTAAATTCATACCCGCGCTATAGTAATCCCTCCAGATAAGAGAATTTTCGGCTAAGAAAATGCGTAGCCAAAGAGAAAGCTTTGTGAATTCGGGCCCAGATTTCTAATACTCATTTTTCCAGATTTTGTCAAGCTTTCTCGGTTTCCTTTCTGTCTGTAGTATTCGTGTACTATATCTTTTTGTACTGCGACGATATAAAGGTCCAGGCACTTGTCTCGATTACTGTTCAGTGTCCACTCATTTGGTTTAGGATGGTGAATTGTTTCGTGGTTAGAAGGCCTGTCCAAGAAATATTCGCGCAACCTTAAGCTTCTAGCGAAGTTGTCTAGGTCTCGTAGCAAGTGAAATTCATCGAAAAATTTTGTGGTCGGGCCGAAGCTTAGTCCTTTAGATAGCAGTTTTTCTTCGTCAGGTGAAAAGCTCGTGTCCGATAGGTTTACAACCACAGTGTCATAGGGTGTGTTCATAGATAGGTGCTCGTTTGTACCGTTAGTGGTTTCCTGAGTGTGTTGTAGTGATCAGGAGCTATATCAGGGAACGCGGGGTTGGGTAAATGGTCTCTTTTGTGTTTATGAATTTTTGTGGTCATGATGGCTTGGTATTTATTCTGTTCAAATTATGTTAATTGGGTGATTTTCTCGTTCAATAAAGTGTTGTGGCGGAGAATGGTGTTGGTCATAGCGACCAGTTTCTCTACCTGCTTATCACTGTGATTAGGAGCGATTTTCGTTAATTTAAGAGATGCCTCAAGTAGGACATTTTTCCATGTTATTTGGTCGTGTTCATCTAGGTTTGTAGCGGCTGGTGTGAGGGAGAGTGTCATACACTCGGGGGCTATTCTAGCACGAAGGTACACTTGCAATGTTGATTTATGCATTTCATGTCTTATTCGTTTGTCAGCAAGTTTTCTTACTTTAAGGAAGGTGGCACTGCAACTGAGAAGCGATGAGCTGGACTTACATTTCAGACGACAATCTTCTTTTGGGTGCGGGGATGGCTCCGATGAAGTGCGCAGATTGTAGTTATGTCCGGCTGGCCTTCGTCGTTGTGGGGAGGATTTCGGCGCTGGGCTTCCGGCGAACGTGTTCGTAGGCAGTTCCCGGGTCCGCAATAGAGGAACGCGGTTTCGTAGCTCAGCAGGCTTCCCTTTGAGGAGTGGTGTAGTGGTGCTGTCGTGTAGTGCTTTTGGTCTCGACATCCGCAATGGAGGGACGCGTGTTGGCTGTTCTGCAGATTTCCCCCCTAGTAATGGTGCGCTGTTGAGGATGGTGAGGGGGTGCTTGTAGCTCGCGGGAGTCACAGTTTCGCCGATCGTCGGGAACTCGTCTGTGATGTTGGGTCGATGTCGGGCTCCTGGAGTATGTTGATATGCAGAGTTCTTGTCGTGGGTGTCCTGTTGTGTTGAACAGATATTGACGGGAGCTGCTGGTTGAGTCGACCACCCGGTGGTAGCTTAGAGGTCTCCGCGGCGGAATGCACTCTTGAGGGTTTCGGCAATCAACGCGACACCCATAAAACTCGGATGAAGCCCATCCGCAGCAAGAAAGCGTCTTGGTGGCAACTGCTCGAATTGGTAGTCGATGTATGACACCTTGCTGGGTCTTCGGCAGTAGGCCTTGACTGTCTCGTTGAATTGACGGGCGTCCCGGTTGAAGCGGTGCACGAATTGTTCGTTCGATCGTTCCAGGTGTAGGTTGATGTAACGGGGCAGCACGCATGAAACAACGAGCCTTTCGAGTTCCTGGCGAGTCCGAAGCTTGTTGTTCACTAGGCGAAGAAGGCGGCGTAGCGATTCCTCTAGTCCGTACGACGCCAGCTCGCTCGTACCGACGTAAAAAACGAGGGTGGTCACAGATCGTGGTATGCCAGCCAGCTCTTTCTCGATATCGAATGTGGAGGCTCCGCGGATGGAAACGATCGCAGGTGTCGCCTTCTCATGCGGGTTGAGATTCCGGTGCAAATACCTTGTTTGCGAGTTCCCGATGATGGCTGATGTTGGTGCATGTTTAGGGAACTTCTGTGAGACCTGCTCGACTGGAGGTGCGCCTGTGGCCGGTCTTGTGTAGGCAGGCATGGTGGTTGGGTAGCCGTAGCGTTGCATATAGTCAAGTAGATCCACCGTGAGCGGTCACAACGTGGTTTATTTCGACGTCTGGCCTTCATCAGTATTGAAGGTACAGTTTGTTGGTGCTCAGCTTTATACAATTTCAAATCAGAGGGGGAGAGAGAAACAGGGAGAAAAGACAGAAAAAAAGAAAAAGAAAAAAAAGAGAAAAAATAAGAAAAGAAAAAAAGAAAAAAGAGAAAAAGAATATAAGGTGGACTCCCCCCCCCCCCCCGGCGCCCCCCTTCCACTCTTCCTTCCACTTCCATCTTTCTCCCTTTTCTCCTTTTCACCTTTCAGATGTCTGAGGTCTGTGTATGCTTCCTTTCACTAACGCATTCTTCCCGACCAGACGGTGCCTCCTGGCTCTGGCGGTTTGGTGTGGGGCAAAAATAGTTTTTTAAGAAGTTTAAGGCTTTAACTACTCAGCGCCCCGTCGACATTTCGTCGTAGAAAGAGGGGTGTCGTACATCTATATATATATATATATATATATATATATATATATATATATATATATATATATATATATATATATATAACGAAAGGATAAGATTTACCAAGAATGTAAGGATAGAAAACGAAGTATAGACCTGTTTAAAAATTACATCTACGGTCGAGCGTGCCGACCGGGGTGAGTTGGCGTACCCAGCACCCTCAGTTGCCACGTTGGGAAAGGCACGTGTCGACTCATACGCTTGAAAGTGCGCGCTCCACATCAAATACTGTTTTGTATCCAGAGAACAGATTGTTACAATCCAGCAATCCATGCAAGTGCATTTGACGCCTTGAAGAACCTGTTCGCCCTAGCAGATCGCGACATTACTTCCTGCAATCCTGATTTGCCTGCGTCTCTATGACGTTTCTAAACAGCCACGACATCGAACTTCTGCGTATTCCTCCTGTCCGGACAGAACCGAGCGAAAGCACACGAGTCACTCGTTTCCAATGCAGAAGCCGCCGCTGTCGTCCTTGCAACTGCAGTGAATTCCCGTGAGCGCCGAATAGAACGATTAGCTATGGTAGTATCCTGCACAACACGGGCCTCTAGACACTCTGCTGGTAGCCGGAACGCTGTCGCGATGCCGAAGAAACATTGCGTTGTGCTTGTGTCGCCATGACCAAACAAGAGGAGAGGCAGGCGCACGTTCGGTCGTGGTGTGGTACAATGGCGTTAGCCTCGCATTCCACTTCATTGTCACGGGGAACACGCTCGGGAGCATGAGTAAAGTGTACATAAAAGTACACTGTAATAAGAGGCAGACATGGAATCAAGACAGCCCCCCCCCCAAAAAAAAAGAAAAAAAAAGTCTAAGCTTGTTCAAGTTTACGTTCCTTACTTTTCTCTGCTGCGTTGGAATACAGCCATATGAGAGGTTAGTGACAGTGTGTAAGATAAGGGAATATAACTGATACCAGGTGGAGCCACCTTGCGCGTCTAAAGTTGGAAGCGAGTTTTAAATTCAGGCTTAAAGTAAACACAACGCTCTCGAAGCCTGTGAGATGGAAAACAATGGCCTGACATGCATGACAATTATACTATAAAAAGGCGGAAGAAAACGAGAAAAAAAAATGTCGATGAAATTCAGATAACTAAATATGTTTTTCAGAAGACAACAAATAGAGGGAGACCTTCAAGAAGTGCTACATTTCTGGATACTTGTGTCTGGTTTGTAAAGAAAAATGAAAACCCGGAGGAAATTTTCGTCTATAGCATTTCCTCCATATAGTAAAAAACAATGCAGTGCCGAAAACCCTGTGTAAATCTGGCCAAATATGGGCACGCTAGGGCCTCTCCAAATAAGAATGTATGCTCTATGGGAGCTCGCGCCTTGGTATGGATTGATCAGCTGCACTCTGATAAATCCAATGTCGTTAATGCCACCATGATACGTTCATTACTAGAGGTAAAAAATCAAAGTTAAGGTTTTATTTTTAAATATCGCGCCGAAGTCGCGTCTCGTGGTATCACAGATTTCAAAGTGTATATGCCGTATTGTGGAGACATTGCCTCAGTGAACTTTTCTGTACTTTGGACATGTTGAATCTACGGCCCCGACACGGCGACTGGAGTGGGAATTCCGAGGTGGCGCCTACAGCTGCATTTGCTTTTCGCGCGGTTTCCTCCCTTAGAAAGGGTTATCTCATGGCAAGAGTAGTGTCCTCAGAATTGTGAAGATGCATTAATTTGAAAGCACGCGCAAAACTTTTTCTTTCGTCTTTCTCTAATCACAGATGACACAGAGTGGTGAGTGTGTTCAGTTGCGACAGTTTTATTTATTCATCAATTTATATTACCCAAGCCTACAGGGTACATTTGAGAGGGTGAAAGGTTATGCATAACAACAAAAACAACGAACAGAAAACACATGTCACTCAAGTATAGCAACTGAATGAGGCATAAAAATGAATGCACATAAACTACTTCATATAGGGTCATTCTATGGCACATGCACGTCCCAGTTATTTATGGCGACTATTTCAATTGTACTTGAAACAAAAAGTGTGCTGACCTACTGCATTTAAATCACTGAACTGCTAGAAATTCCGGCGAAAAAAAAGATTTTTCTTTGGTCACGTGGCTACTTTCTGAAGTTCCAGGAATGTCATCTAGGTGTTGCTTGTGTGAAAAAAAATATTTTAAAAGTACGGCTCCTTCTTAATATTCCAAATTTGGTCTTCATGTTCAGTAAATGCATTTCTGTAAGGTGTTTGGAGCTAAGTAATATTAGTGCAATTTTTCTGCCTCATACACCTCAAAGAATTTACCCAGAGTGTGTATGTTTGCATTTTTCGATTGCAATACTGACTTCGTATAAATATCTGAACAGTGAATACCTCACAAAAGGCATACTTTGAGGAAAAAAAAATTAGACTTCTGAAGCTGCTAAAATTTACGAGAAAAATAATAAATTTCACAAAATCGTCATATTTGTTCATATTGATACGCAATTTAAACCCAAATCGAAAGAAAATAAACAGCTCTGTTTATATGACAAATATTATCATTACCATTTCTTTTAAAGAAGAAAAGTTTTTTTTAACTTTCCCTACTGACGGCAATGGGGAATTTCAATGCGGCAGCTGTCGTATGGTCAAATGGGAAGATTTCCATCAATGGGAAACTTCAAAAGTTACTTTCTGTCTTAAAACAAAACTTGTAATAATATAACTTGCCATATGAAAAACTGTTTATTTGTTTTCAATTTAAGTATAAAGGAGATTTTTTTATGGCACCACCAAATGGTGCGAATTGCGTCTCAATGGGAAGAAAAATGACAATTTTGTGAATTTTTAAAATTTTTCTTTTTAAATTTAGGAGCTTGATAGGTCTAAATACAATTTTTTTGCTCAAGTTATACCTCTTAAAAGTATGTATTTGCTGTTCAGATATTCATACAAAGTGCATTATTGCAATAAAAAATGCAAACGTCCTACATTATCAGGGACTTTTTTGAGGCATACGTGGCAGAAAAATTGCATTAATGTTACTTAGCCTCAATTATCCCACAGAAGCCAGTTACTGAACATGTAGACCAAATTTGGAATATAGAGAAGAAGCGGTACATTTGAAATAATTTTTTTCCAAACAACACACAGACGACATTCCGGGAAGTTTAGAAGCAAGCCACATGAACAAAAAATCGTTTTCCCCTCCGAAATGTTCTAGCAGTTTTCTGCTTTCAATGAATTAAGTGAGCACAATTTCTCCAAATACATTTGAGATGGTTGTTAAAATTACTGTGACGTTTGGCATGGAATGACTCAATAGCATGATAAAAATGTGGTTGATGAACACTGTAGTGATTTTTTTACTTAATTTATGGCAGTAAGCGGAAAAAATAATAGGTGGATAAAACATAAATGAGGGCACAATTTGTCATTATGCACAATCTTGTCATTCCCCCCACCTTTTTTTTTGTCGTAATTTTTATTTGCCTTAAACGTTCAATATCTTGTTGTGATATTTGTATTCTTTTGCGAAAATTTTTCATGCGCATTCTCGTGCATTTTTCTGGGTGTCATTGCCTTCTGTGTTTTTGCATAGTGTCAAGATTGTTGAACACTGTTATTAGTAAGACTTCACAGCTTTGCTTTTATTATGTTCAGGTATTATTCAAATGAAATTTTTCGTACATTCCACTCCTGCCTATGGTTTGTAATACAAGCTGGCAGTATGAAATAAACAATTAATATTTATGTAGCGAGTGTTTTAAGGATATCTTTAAAACGAATGGAGTGAGTGATGCTTGTCAACAAGGCAGGCAAGGAATTCCAATCATTACAGTTAGACTTCTCTTTTTTTCGCTCCACCTCCTCCCTCGGACTTCAACTCACTTGTCCCCTACAACTGTGGGAACAGTGTTAAGGAGGGGGGGGGGGGGGGGTGATTCTTTAATCAAAAGAGGAAGGGTTAGGAATTTAGGCGTGCAGGGCCCAAGGAACAGCTGCTGGAGCAGCCGCCATGGCAATGGTTTGGAGAGAGGAGGCACAACGCCGTAGCATTGTTGGGAGAGCTGAAGAATACGCCTGTTTTTAGCAAGTACCGACTCGGCCAGCAACAGGTTGTTCCGCGGAGTAAGAAAAGAGGGGTCGCCGTTCGTTCGCCTTCACGACCACCGCTGCCGAGAAACGCTGTTGAACGCGCGTCCCAGGAAACCGAGGCGCTGCGCCGTTCTCCGTCAAGGGTTGCCGAAATAACGCATATTTTTTTTTTCTAAATCACTACCACAAGGCTACTGCAGAGCAAGCAAAGTGGACCTCAAGAGGAAAGAAAAAAAAATGACAGCATATCCACGGAGTGAATGATGGAGAGTGGGGCGAAGAATTCGTCCGTCCATTCGTTCTTGCTTCCATCCGTCCATGCGTCCGTCTGTGTGACCGTCCCTGCGTCCATCAGCCCGTCCGTGCGTCTGTCCCTGCGTTCGTCCATGCAGCCGCCCCTGCGTCCGTTCATGCGTCCATCCATGCATCTGTCTATGTGTACGTTCGTCCATCTATTCAACACTCCAAGTACCACCATCTCGCATATTTTCATCATGTATTCCCCATATAGAAGCACCGCCATCCAACGGACATTTCAAGGACTAAACGAGAGGTGGCACACGCACACTTTCTTACGGCTTGCGCTTCGGGTCCACTTCCCACCTTTAACCACCTCGAGTTCATGGTGTATACTAGTTCACTGTATTCATGGCACTGCGGCCGAATGCTCGCTAAACCTTTCGAAAACCAAGGAGGTTACGCCCAGCGAGTATGACGTAGCAAATTTTTTCAGTCAGATAGTGCTCAATGTACATGCCAATGGCTGCTAATGGGAAATGAGAGGCGGAGAATTCGGCTTTTACTTTCTTATGGCTTGCGCCGATTTCTAGATTTCTCAACATATCAGCGCATTCTCGAAAAGCTCTGATTTGTACCACTAATATTATCGCTAAAAACAAAATAATGCAACATGTTTTTCTATATTACTGTATTATGGCCTTCAGTTGTCTATTTACGACTTTTTAAGAAAAATCAAAGATGGGGTGTTTTTATTATTCAAATTTCAGTGGAGTATACTTTTGAAATATGAAAATTGTGAGGCAATATATAAAAATTTACATTTGTCCTACGGGAGCAATAATTTATGTACCTAATGAACACACTATATTCTTAAAACGTGTCAAGTTTGAAAACGCTGCTTGCATTACTTTCGGAGAAAAAAAAACGAGGAATACGTAACTTATTTTAAACTGTCTCAAAATTAGACATTTTTAAAATCTAATTTCTTGAGGTCTGATTGATTGATTTGTAGGGTTTGACGTCCCAAATCCACGATATGATTATGAGAGACGCCGTAGTGGAGGGCTCAGGAAATTTTGACCACCTGGGGTTCTTTAACGTGCACCCAAATCTGAGCACACGGGCCTACAACATTTCCGCCTTAAGGTCTTAAGGTCTACAAACTTGAAACCGTATGAATTCATTCTTTATTAGAGATGCTTTTCATGTAACAAATATCTTCCTTGAAATAAAAATATTTGTCTTTTTATAGCATCTGTAATTTTCAAAAATGACAGGTGACGAAATTGGTGCCTCCGTGTTTGTGAAGTTTGATATATTTTTTTCTCGTAAGTTATGCCGTTAATCATAAAACGAAGTTGACTTTCGGGCTACCTGTTGAGAGGTGCACGAAATATAAAATACTCAATGAAATCTAAATTATCAACTTTTGGACCCGTGTCGATTTCTCGTGGAATCACCCTACTTTTTTCCTCTGCTATGCGCACTCAAATGAGGCCGTCAGAAGTTGGGGACAAAGCCGAAAAACCGGAGGTGTATTGCCACATGACATCGTACATGGGCCACCACGCTGACATGCATATGTATTGTTTGCAAATGAATGTTAGCTGCTTTGCTCCGGCAAGCACGTGAACTCTCAGTTTGCTCGAAAGTGGTGTTAGCGATTGCCGAAAATAGTTAGCGAAGCTGCCCGATTAATGCAAATGGCGAAACGAAAGACGGTCAGGAATCCACGTCAATTGCGGAACCAGTGCGCAAACATTATTTCCTACTGCCATCCGGAGGTGGCTTCTATACGATGACATGTGGCGGTGATTGCGAGGCACGCCGCATACTTGAAGGCTCCGAATGAACTTTAACAACCGCAGTTTTTACTAGCGGTGACTGAATTATTAGTGCACGGGAGTTTCAGTCGCATTGCTTCCGCTTAATTGTGGCCGATAGAGCTAATTTATTTATTTATTTATTTTATTGTCCTCAAGGGTCCCTAACAGAAGGGTTATTACATGAGGGATGGGCATACAAAAATGGGGAAAGGCAAAGTTGGATTTGCAACAAAAAACAAAAAACAAATTTTAGGACATAGCTGAAGCGGTGCACAAACAAACAAAACAAAAAATAGAAGAGGGGGGGGGGGGGGTAACAGGTACATTTGTTTGTGGACTCCAAATAAAAAATTTTGCAGCGACAAAAGATACCACTTATAAGGTAGAAAACATTGTCAAGTACACAAAATATACATACACGCCATACTAGGAAGATGACACTAGAAACCATTACAAAAGAATCAGCATGGTAAGTCACAGAACAAAAATTATTACAGTTCAGTGATGGTTGACGGGGAATTTTTAAAGGCTTCTGCATCCTGAATGCTAACAATAGCCGGTAGGGCGTTCCATCCCTTAGGTGTCCGAATGAAGAAAGATTCGGCAAATGTGGTAGTTTTGGGACGAGGGTAATGTACTTGCATAGCGTTGCAACAACGAGCGGAGAAATAGGGGCATTGGGTGACGTAAATGCTGGATGGGGATGGGTGATAAAATTTGTGGAATAATATGAGCCGCGCAGTTTTTCGGCGTTGGCTAAGGGGAATGAATGCGGCACGTTTCTTTAAGTCTGTTGCACTGGTGAACGACCAGTAATCAGAAAAAGCGAATTTGGCAGTGCGGGTATGGATGGCTTCTAGGTTTTGGATGAGATAATGCTGGTGTGGGTCCCAAATTGCTGCGGAATACTCCAATATGGGGTGTATTATTGTGGTTAAAGCTAATACAAAACATTAAGTGGCTGGGAGCAAACTTCAGGGTTCTTTGTATATAACCTAAAGATCTACTAGCTGTTGAAATGACGTGATTGATGTGGAGGGTCCATGATAGGTCACTTGATATATGTATTCCAAGGTATTTACACGGGCTAATCGGTTGTAGAAAACTGTCATGTAGAGTGTAGTTGTACTTTAACGGATTAGTACGTTTGTGAAAAGACACTGATCTACATTTTGAAATGTTTAAATTCATCTGCCACTTGTGGCACCACTTTTGAATGGCTGTTAGGTCTGCTTGTAAAGCTATTTGATCTTCATGACTAGCAATTGTTGCGTAAATAACGCGATCGTCGGCGAATAATCTTATGTTGTTAGTAATACAGAGTGGAAGGTCGTTTATGTAAATCAGGAAAAGCAGGGGGCCAAGTTCTGTTTCCTGGGGGACACCGGAGAGGATGGGAGAGATTCGAGACCTAGCTGTATTTGTGACGACGAACTGTTTTCTGTCAGTGAGAAAGTTATTGATCGAGGACAAGACGAATGGGTCGAAATTAAGCAAATAAAGTGTGGTCATAAGGCCGTGGTCAGGAATTTTATCAAAAGCCTTTTCAAAGTCAAGAAATATAGCGTCAGTTTGGATGTTCCGGTCAAGATGTGTGTGCAAGTCATGGATGAAGGAATTGTTTGACCGCTCAGTCTTATCGAGGCAGCTTTGTTGCAGCTAAGATGAATACCCTGTTCGCGCAAGGTCACCTTGAAGAAAAAAAATACTATAAGTAATGCTGGTGTACTGTCAGCGAGAAGCAACTGACGGTGGGGCACTAGGAACAAGGTTGAAAAATCATTCAACCCAGCGTATTGAAGCATATAACACACACGCAGTGAGAAATAAGTTAGTTTATTGAAAAATGCATTATTTACCACTACGTCTAATACAAAAAAAATCTATGACTTAGATTCGAGAGGAAAAAAAAACTACCGAGCGATGACGTAGGTGTGAGGAAACGCCGTTGATGAGCGACTGACAACATCGCACGACGAAAACTACTTCCTAGATTTGAGGATCTTCTCGAGCGGAGACTTGCTGCACGTCGAGTAGAGGGACTCGCAGCCTAGGCCGGAGAGTCCGCCAAGCAGTCCCTTCAGGATGCTCTCGGCGCTGCTATGCGCCTGGAAGGCGCCCGTCAGGGACCACAGCATGGCGGAGGCCGCCGGGTACTTGCGAACCGCGTCCTCGGTGATCTCGCAGACGGCGCGGGTGCGGCAGGCCTCGCTGTCCAGGCCCACGACGCGAAGCAATTCTCGGCCCACGTTGGGAGGCACGGAGTCGGTCAGGGCAGAACCCATGACGCGAAACGCGGTTTGCATCAGATCTCCAACGACGGGCATCTGAGTGAGCCCGAACAGCATGATGTAGATGAGCCCCAGGGCGAGGAGTACGGGCCTCAGCGTCCCGAGAGCCACGACAATGGCCGGAGTGGCCAGCGCCAGGACCACGGGCAGCATGGCGATGGGATTGGAACGGCTCGTCGGGTGGATTTCGTTGGACACATCAGGGGCGACGGAGAAACGCACGTAACCTGAGATGGCAGAGAAAAAAAAAAGACTGCCGTCAGTGACTTGCGTCGTGAGGCTTCTAAGGGTTTGCAGAGTCAAATAATCGGGCGTATATATTCACGGATATTGAAGGCATCATCATAGCTTTTCAAGGGTGAAGAGCGGCATGTCATGTCACATGGTAACATTTCAAAACACGGCACAGGTTCATGGCACTAGAGGAAAGCAATCGTACGGAAGGATTATACGTTGATGGGGTATTACTGTATATTTACTGACGTTGGCGGCACTCAACGCTTTAATTTTTCATGGATTTCACAAAATTTTGCATATGGCATTTACATCAGTTTGTACTTGTGACGACACGACACTGTTATCACAAGTAGTTGCACATAATTGGACTACCGACATTCGATTTCGACTATCAATCCGAGAACACTATGTGCATCAGAGTGGTGCTTCATGGCGACTGGCTCAGTCATCCCCACTGGCACACGCAGCATTGATTTTATTATTTTTCTATCAGCACTGCTTATTTGCATGGCGATGACTGTAGGGAGCACCCAATATCATTCCTAGTGCTTACCGCTATTTGGAACTCTTTTGGCACCGATGATACATATGCATGCTGGCTGCCTGTCAGTGCAGTCTAATCTGGAAGGTTCAATGAAATGGGGTCACCTGTGCACAAGGTTGTTACACGGAGAACTTCATCGGGCTACAAGGTTTATCTGGAGTTCGATCGAGTTCGGCCACGGCCGCTTAGCAACTCCGTTGTAGCTACGTCACCGGTCGGGACTGTATCGCATGTTTTCTGAACAGGCTCATTTTTTTATGATTGTGGGTGTGGGTGATAGGATCTCACTTCGTAGTAAAGTGAATCAATTCGAGAACCTCTCCTCGAAAGTGTATTTATCCAGGAGAGTATGGAACGTATTTATCGACAATCCGTGAAAAAAAAGAATGAGTTGGCTCAAATCGACATCCGCACGATAAGAAAACACTGAAATATCTGGCGTTTAACGTTCCCAAACCGCGATATGTTCTTTAACGCCGCCGACATTGCACAGTTTACGAGCCTCTATCACTTCTTTTTCCACCGTAATGCAATCGCCGCGACCGGGCTCGAACCCGCGACCTACGGGTACACAGCTGAACACCTTACCCACTACACCAACGTGGCGGACGATGCACAAACGCACATAAAAGCTCTTCACTTAATGTGCGTTCGAGAGAGGCTGTTTGACGTGTTTGATTAGGATACAAAATATGGACACTTGCCATCGACGACAGCCAGCTGGGGTACCAGGCCGATGAGGATCGCCAGAGCTAGGAGGTGCATGATGGCGGGCGACGTGCTCTACGTGATACTGAGGTCGGCCAAAATGCCCTTCAACGGTCGCCGCAGCTCCTGTTGTTACTTCCTGGCCAGACCAGTTCCTCTGGTCGTCTATGATTTCTATGTGGGGGACGTAAGGGAGGATCAGACTCGCATTCTTGCAGCGCAGGATAGAGCAAGGCTTTGGTTTGCGAGGTCACGCAGGATTGTTGCGAACGGCAAAATGTACAAAGGCGAGCCATTCGTTGTGGACTCGAACGCCAAACCAAAAAGCACGCTTCGGAGAGGTGTGGAGACGAGAAACACGGGAATTCCCCGCACCTCATTCTCCCTCCCAGTTTGAGAGAGAGTGAGGGATGCCGGTATGCTGTTATCGTGCATGAACTAACATTTCGACATCCCAGATTGACTACCCGTTGCTGTGCCTCTGGCTGTTGACACGTTTGGCAACGATGAATGGGCTACTGCAAACTAGCCGGGGCTAAGGAGGGTAAGAAGTGAGGGCGGTAGAAAAATGGCGGGGTTCGTAGAGTCGCGTGAATGGCCGCCTCATTCGTTCCGAGTGCGATGGAAATTCCAAGCGCCCGTAGTAAAGAGAGAAAAAAAAAATTGTCTAGAAGGGAGTATTGTAGAAAAAAAGGTTGTTTTTGGCAGAACGTTCGAATCGACTTTTGAAAAAAAAAAAAAAAAAAAAAACAGGTGAGACATCTGAGCGCTCACTGGAGACGTGGTCTCCCAACACAGAGGAATGCAAGGCATGCAGACACGGACACAGAGTAAAAGAATCCGACAAGTCAAACTTAGCTTACTTCACCGGCTTCCTCCAACTTCTGCATCGTCTCACAAATCCAGGTGCGACAGGGCTACCGAGTATAACCTCGAGTGTGTCAGCAAAGACGAACACAGGAAAGAGAGAGAGAAAAAATGGAAAGTAGACAGAAATAGAGAAAACGAAGGTACCAGAAAAAAATGATGTTAAGGGAAAGAAACAATATTAGGCCGAAAAACGTACGAAGCGGTAACGTATCCAACTGGCTGACTATTGGACATGCTAGTTCATGATACTAACTGTCATTAATACATGACTGGCACCAGAAGAGTCAATGACAGAGCGCCAACTAACAATGACAGTTCATTTCTTCGACCACACAACTTTTATACAGCGCACAGGTGACAGGTGCCTTGATGTACAATCCTGGTGGGACCTGTGCGGTGTACTCAGGTTGCGTGCACAAGGAAATAAACGTTTGATGATAGTTCGTGATCTCTATGTCGTCACATGTTTCCATGATACGGCATGACCGCGAATCGGTTGAAGCCTCCGCCACTTTCGTTCTGCCAACATGCATAGCTCGCCTTCACCGCCTGCGCCCTTAGCGACGCCGCACAAAAACGTGCCACTCTATCAAGTTTCAGTTTAGTTTCTAACCTACATTACTGATTGAAAGGGACACCAAAGAGCAAAACCATTTTACGAGTACTAGTTAAGTACACTTTCGCAATCCCCGAAACACCACTCTTACCGCGACCCGACGGTTTGTAAATGACGAAACGCGCGAAAAAAAAAAAAAAAAAAACGCGGTTGCTGACTTCACTTTTAGATACCCGCACCAAGGACCATGACGTAAGAAATTTTGATGGCTTGTACTTGGTCCTAACGATAAAA
Source organism: Rhipicephalus microplus (assembly GCF_013339725.1). Taxonomy (NCBI): domain Eukaryota; kingdom Metazoa; phylum Arthropoda; class Arachnida; order Ixodida; family Ixodidae; genus Rhipicephalus; species Rhipicephalus microplus. Next base: position 87,479,055 of record NC_051169.1, on the reverse strand, counting down.
ATGGAGTAAATTGTAATTTGTGGGTGCCTAAGACTTATCGTACAAAGTTTCAAGTTTTCATCGGTTCAATCCCATTGAAATACTGCCAATACATTTTGAAATTTTTTACGCTATACATGTGAATATTTCGGCGTGGAATTTAAAAATTAAACTTCAGCGTTAATTTTCTCCGTTAATAATGAGCTTATAATAGTGAAACAATTGGCTTTGTAGTTCTCAGAGTGCACTTTGTCACTTCATTGTTCCTGTTTAGCATCCTCTTAGGTTATTTCGTGAACTTGCTACCTGAAGGGATCGAGAATCTCTCCAACAAAGAACTGAATGCATAGTTACCTTTATATGGTAAAAAAAGTTTAATGAGACCTAAACGACGCCACGTGAACTGACCTAGTTAAAACAGCAGACAGTAAAGCAATAAAGACAGTAAGTCAATGCGCTTTTTGGCGCGTTTTCAAAGAAGGCTTCCTGGGCGCTTGCATAATCAGCCGGGACCCCCTGCTCACAACTAAAGAGGAAAATATGCATGAGCAAGTCCGGTTTCACTGCTTCTACTCGCTAGAATCAGATCTCGTAAACAGCATTGCCGGGTTCCTCTAGGGAAAGAGCGTATTTCGGAAGGAGAAATAACGTATTATCCGGAAGGAGCAGGTACTTTCTATGCCAGCGGTCATTTGCTTTTTTTATGTACAGAGTGCAAGTCGGGTTCGTTCTGAGTAGTCCCACAGAATATCAAACTTTCAAGCAGTTCGCTACGATCTTCAGCCACGCCATTATTCTAGTCACATCAAACATGTACTAAAGGAAGAGAGAGAGAGCGAGCACATGAAACTGCACCTATCGAAATAAATTAGCCAACTACGAGATCACTAACAGTGGATGGCGGTGCTGTGCCCTTACAAACCTTGGCACGACACGTAGCTTTCATGTTCTGGGAAACGAATTGGTTGCTCATCGACCTTCGGCTGCTTCTTGGAAAGGGGCGAGTTTGGCGTTGTGGTACATCCTTTACATTTTTGCAGAGCTAAAAACAGACAAGCACAAAACGTGATGACGCGAACGAGCACAGAACTACGCCGAACTTCTTAACTCGGCATTTTACGTCATTCTTTTTCCGTGCCTAGAAGCCCCATCTTTGTCGATAAATGTTGTTAAAAGAACAGTGGAAAGTTTGCAATCATCTGCAAAGCGGCTTTCCTGTAAAGTTTGTTTTCCAACCAAATACTCTGGTTCACAGACTGCTTTTTTAGCTCATTGTGTTTTTGATTTTCCTCTTTTTTTCGCGAACGACGGGTTCTATGCCGTCTACCATGCCGTCTACGTACGAAGCGGGACAACACCATGATAGTAGTCGTTGGGGAAAAAGGCATTTTGTTGTACTCGCGTGCCTTCACTGAATTCGGAGAGGCAAAAGCACAAAGAGCGAGAAAACCGGTCTGTGAACGCGAGTTTTTGGTTGAAAAAAAAAAAAAAAACCTTACAGGAAGGCCGCCTTGCAGATTATTGTAAAATGTCCATTAAGTGACGCTCCACGTCGACGTCAGCACCACCAGGTGGACTACCTGATGGGCAGAAAACACCATGTGGTCGAAATTTCGGCCGCCCTACACTGCCATATGCTTCATGATTATATTGTGGTTTAACACGTGTACTTTATTATATATATTACAGTACTAATACCACTCCCCGAAGTTGAAATGCGTTACCGTAATCGCGCGTTATGTAAGAAATAGCTGAAGCAAAGCGCGTTGCCAATTTCTATAAGGGTGGCGTAAGCCTCGCCTACAAATGCTTTCCCATGAGAAGATGACGTTTTCAAACATGCGCAGATCATAGCAAGGGAGCAGAAGCATAGCAAGGGAGTGGCACAGCGGGCTCGCCCCCCCCCCCCCCTCCCCCTGAATTCGTGATTGCTGTGACATACTGTGCGTAAAATGACACTCTTCCTGCCCGCAAACCTCCACTTCATACACGGTGTAAGAAAAATACCGTGCCTTCGGTGGTGCTCCCTCTCTTCATCCTCCGCAAAGAAATTATGCCTACACCCGCTTCGAGATCTACAAATGCTGCTGCTTGAGCACCGTGTTGGCGTTGCGCTTGAACGTCGGGCTTTTTCAGCTTTCACCCGCCACGATCGCAGGTCTCCGGCACGTCGAATTCACGGGACGCCGCGGTGGTCTAGTGGTTATAGCACTCATTTAATAACTACAAGGTTGCGGGGTCAAATCCTGGCTGCGGCGGCCGCATTTTCGATGGAGGCAAAAATGTTCGAGGCCCGTGTGCTTAAATTTAGGCGCACGAAAGTCAGGTGGTTGAAATTTTCCGAGACCTCCACTACGGCGTCTCTCAGAATAGTAACGTGGTTCAGGGAAGTTAATGGTCAGATATTATTATATTACAGCTTCTGCATTCCTGTTGTCGCTCTTTTCCGCATGCAGAGTAACTTTTTTTACGCGCCTTCGTGGCTGCTGCATTCATGCTTGAAAGAGATGGTTTACTCATCACACAACGTGCAATGACAGCATGCACGGGGCCGATAGCAAATCACCCGAGCGACGGAGAATATTGCGAGCAATAAATGAGCGCTCACGTCACGTAAAACCGATGGTGATGGGCGGCTGTGGGGCGGTTCTGGTGTTGTACCCGAATCCAATGTGCGTTCGCACTCGGCTAAGTGTTCCTTCGTGTTATTCTTTTCTTTCCGTATATTTGAAAGCATCCGTCACTTCTGGTTCTTTCCGAGTCCCCATCTTTATTTGCGTACACCAGTTTACCCTGAAGTGGGAACCAACTCATATCAGCTAGCAACAAGTTTTACAGCGAAAGCTGTTATGAGATCACTTTTGCGGTCACGCGCAGTTGTTGTCCGCCGCCGCCGGCGTCCGTAACCGCATCGCGCGAAAATAGAGTAAAAAAAAAAAAAAAAAAACTTGCACCAGTGACACAGTGAGGCCGAGTAGGCTGGGTGCCAGCCGAATATTCTACGACTGAGTTACGCCGGTGCTGGTAACTTGTAATTAAACTTGCCTTAGGCAGGCATGCCCTAGCATCAATGGCACAGTGGGGCTCGAACCCGGGTCCGCTGGGTGCCAGCCCAGTATTCTACCACTGAGCTAAACAGGCTTTTTTTTTCTTTGTTGCCTTCTTTTTTTTCTTTATTGAATGACATTATCACCAGTAAAGTACACAGAACATACTTCATCAGAAGTCAGGCAAACACACGCAAGCGTCAAGAACGGGAAGCCACTCCGGAGCGGGGTCAAAAGTCTCGACAACACTGCGCACTTGAGCAGCTGCTTCTCGGAAGACAGATCTCGTCGACCGTGGTGGCTCGGCGTGTCTATCGATCATGCGACTTTTCCATAATGAATAAAGTCCTAACAACATAAACAGGTCGTAAGGAGTCAGTCAGACAGGTCGTCAGTCAGACTCTTTTTGAACGGAAGGAACCTAATACCATGGGCTGTGATTGGAAGTTCTTTTCTTAACGTTCTTTTTAGAATGTCCCAAAAGTAAAATGCATCACGACAATGAATAAAACAATGCTCTATAGTCTCAGGTTGGTTACAGAGTCTACAATTCACTGTCCAGGGTACGTATATTGATTTTTCATTCAGCCACGTTTTCACTGGCAGCGTGGAAGTGTGCAGTTTAAAGAAAAATGTTTTCGCTGAAGGAGATATACACATTCTACGTACACGAAATAATACATCATGACCAGACAGAAGCGAATATGGCTTTCGATAAACAGGTTCGGGGAAAAGATTATTCACAAGTGCAGCGGTTAAATTTGTTCTGTCAATAGTATACAAATACTCTAAGGTAAACATGGCTTTCAAAAAACTGACAGTATCAATAATTTCTTTTAGGAATCCCCGCAACGGCAATTCCTTAGCAACGCTTGTCGTGACATGAATAAAAGGAAGGTGGTAACATAGACGGTTACAAAGAACCGCTAATAGAAATGGGTGGCACACATCCTTGAGGTAGAAAAATCACAACACCAACTGTCGCACGAACAAATGCACAAGGCCGAGGCCACCCTTTTCGAGTGGAAGAAAAGGATTGTCTCTTCTCATGGGTTCCCAGGAAGAGCTCCAAATAAAGCAGGCAAATATTCTATGAAAGGCTTGAATGTGTACCCGAGAGCAATGCAACACCTGCAGAATATAAATAAGCTTCGATATAAGGAATATATTGCACGCTTTCGCTCTGGCAAAAATGGAAAGCTCCCGTCCGTGCCATGTTGCCACCTTTCGGCGGATCGTAGTTATCGCAGCGGTCCAGTGTGGGCCGCTGTTACGATAGTTATCGAGAGGCACACCAAGGTATTTCATAAGAGTCGCATTCCAATGAATATTTGCGAAGACCGAAGGAGTTGTAGCCCACATGACTAGCCAGAATCCACTACTTTTATCAAAATTTATGCTGGCGCCAGCGACTTCACAGAAACGTGAAGTAGTGTTGACTGCTTCTTGAACGCTGGGTTTATCAGCGCAAAAGAAGGCAATGTCATCTGCATAAGCTAGAACTTTAACTTCCTCAGCATCATATCGGTAGCCTCTTATGCTGGACTTTAGAAGCACACTTAAACATAATGGTTCCAGATAAATTGCAAAAAGCAAAGGTGACAGCGCACATCCCTGACGTACAGATGAATTTAACTCTATTATATTGGAAAGTGTGCGATTTACAATTAGCCTAGTTGTGCACTTCTTATAACAAAGTGAGATACCATTGTATAGTACATCACCCAACTGTAGGTGTCTTAGGAGCCGGAACAAAAAAGCATGCTGTACCTTATCAAATGCTTTTGCAAGGTCTATTTGAAGGAGGGCTACTTGGTCCATGCTACCATCTATACACTCAAGAACTGAACGTGCAATATGAATGTTTGTCTGTATAGAGCGACCACGAATTCCACATGTTTGGTGGTCACCTACACATTTAGTAATCACTGTCTGTAGCCGATTTGTGAACAATTTAGCAAATATTTTGTAGTCAACGTTACATAATGATATAGGCCTGTATTCGTTAACTCCCTTTAATGCGTTAGGATCAGCACTTTTTCGGATTAATGTTGTATGGCTCTGATAGAAAGAAGGAGGAAGTTCACCACGATCATAAGCCTCTTTAAAAAGGTGCTCAAGGAAAGGTATCAGAAGTTCCTGAAAAGCTATGTAAAATTCGCCACTAAGGCCATCTGGGCCAGGAGTTTTGTTTTTCTGCAACGTTGTTATTGCAAATCTAATTTCCTCTCTGGTTATTGGCCCCTCTACAGGGAGTCTATCATCATCTTGTAACTGAGACACAAGGGCAATGAAGTCGCCCCGCCGCGGTGGTCTAGTGGCTAAGGTACTCGGCTGCTGACCCGCAGGGCGCGGGTTCGAATCCCGGCTGCGGCGGCTGCATTTCCGATGGAGGCGGAAATGTTGTAGGCCCGTGTGCTCAGATTTGGGTGCACGTTAAAGAACCCCAGGTAGTCTAAATTTCCGGAGCCCTCCACTACGGCGTCTCTCATAATCATATAGTGGTTTTGGGACGTTAAACCCCACATATCAATCAATCAAGGGCAATGAAGTGGTTAGCTTCTTCCTCAAAATTCTCCTGAAGCTCAGCCGCGGTGAACAAACATTTGTAATAATCTTCAAATGCGGCTCTTATTTCACATGTCTCTGTGCAAAGAGAACCCCGCGACTCAATTTGCAGTATCTGTTTAGAAAGTGCATATCTCTTTTCATCCCCGAGGGATTTTTTAGTGGGTTCCTCTTCAGTAAAATGGGTAACACGGGAACGAATCTTAGCTCCTCTGTATAAATTGTATCATGTTTTTGTATCTGTGCTCGAATCACATTTATCTCGTCCCCGTACAATTCCGGCTGTTCACTTTCATAAGTATGGAGCTTATGAAGTAATTCATAAAGATAGCGCTTTTCAGCTTTTTTCTTTGCGCTATTTCGCATGAAATACTAATTGCCTGATACTTTACTCTTTCTTTGAACCTTTCCCATTGAGCGAAAATTGGTAGCTGTCGACACTGTGTTACCTCTTGTACCGATTCTTTTACTATTTTAACAAAACAATCTTCGCGCAACAACTGTACGTTAAGCTTCCATAGGTCCCAGTTTAGGGGGGTTTTACGAAAATTTTTAGGACCCCAAGAAACAGTGACCAAGCAATGGTCTGTAAAAAATATGGGCTTTACAGCATAATTATGAATGTGAGACCATAAGCTTAGAGATACATATACACGGTCAAGCCGAGCATGAGAGATGCCTTGAAAGTGCGTGAACCTCACCGAAGAAGGTGCATGTGCTCCCACATCTATTAAATTGTGGTCATTCAATAGTTTCTGCAATAAGGCTGCACTTGCATCATAACGATTTGTTATATATGAATGATCTCTAGCGTCACAAACACAATTAAAGTCTCCAAAAACTACCAAAGTTCTGTCACTGTTTAGTAGCGAAGTTAAAGAAAGGAAAAAAGAATTCCTTTCATTCACTTTGGAGGGAGCATAGACACAGATAAACCTCCAATTATGGGAATGAAAAGATAAGTCGCAACAAATGAGGCGTCCTTCCCCATCAACATGTAGTGACGTCAAAATATGATTCAAGTGCTTTCTGAATCATAAAAAGCATCCAGCGGATGCACCACGTGCTGGGCTGATGTATAAATTGTAATCACGGAAAACTTCCAGTGCAAGATCAGCGTCACTACAGGTCAAGCTAATATGACAATCACTATCGCACGTGTTTCATGCGTGATAACGCGTCAAACAAGGATATTACATCTTCAACACAGTGGGTAGTCTTATACACATCTCGCACTTTTATAACAGCTTCCACGAAACACTCATTAACGGATAGAACTCTCACATCACAGTGTCTGTACGATAGCATACTGAGCTAAACCGGTGCTTGAGACTTGTTGTCAAACTTGCCTTAGGCAGGCTTGATGTCGGGAAATCAATCTCCTTAATACGACTTATAAAGCGTTTTACGACAGCGAAGGAACAAGCAGTCGTCGCACAATGCGAATAGTGTAACGAGTGGGCCGTCCAATGCTCCTAACTATCACAAAAGCTTGTTCTTGTTCCCCTTTTAACTGTGGCGCACACCTACTTCAGCCATAATTCCCCATAATTCCTAAGCAGTGTTTTGAAAAAGCTCTGAAAGGCCGCTCTTCTAGCTTTCGCTGTGACTGTGCTGCGCCTACCGCGCAGGCCGGGCGTTTTTTATGAAAGCGATGACGAAGCACCTTCCCTTCCTCTTCTTCACCCATTCCCCTTTGGAAGTGTCTCAGGTGCTGCGCCGTGCTCCCTACCGGTACTAGACACTGTACCACCGGGCTGCGCTTTCTTTCTTTTCTAACCAACACCACCACCAGCATTCACAAAATCTCTTTTTCGAACGACCAAGAGTTAAGGTTAGGTTTTAGGAAGCTGCCAGAGGGGCCGCTGTGCAATCTTGTAAGGTCTTCCAGCTACCCCCTCCCCCTTCTAAAAAAAGAAGACAGAAAAAAAAACACGAATACTTGGAGACAGAAAGGCTTGCCGTGCGGACGTGGCGCGCCATATAGCCTTTTTTCAAGGAGTCTACTCCCTACCTGCAGGCGACATTCTTTAGCAGCTTGACCCCGTGCGTTTTAGCACGCGTGGGTGCGGTAAGTGTGCAGGTGCCTGCTTGCGTGTGTGTGTGGGGGGGGGGGGGGGGGGAAGGGCACCTAACAGGTTACTGCTTTCATTTTTGTTTTCTTTGTCTGCCTTTTTAACTATTTTAGTTTTACGCTCCGAAAGCAGCAGGAAGGCTTTTATTTCATTTAATTTCCTTAAAGACCCGCGAGGGGAATTTACATAAGGGGTGGTATATAAATACAAAACATAAAAGCCAAAGATTTAACATAGAAAGTGCTTATTGATATTTTCTGTGAACGATAATGGGCAGGAAATGGTTGCAATTTCACTGGGAAGGCCATTCTAGTCTGGTGCGGTACGTGGAAAAAATGAGACAGAAAAGGTAGAAGTCCGGGACGTGGCCGAGCAACTTGAAGCAAATGGCTCGTGCGGCGAGATATGCGTGTTGCGGGAACGATATAATGTGGGGCATGCAAGGGATTTTGAAAAAAATTGTGGAACAATGACAGGCTGGCAATACGACGGCGAAGATCTAGATCTGGTAAACCAGATTCTGCTTTCAATCCAGGTACGCTGAGAGTGGAAGAGTATGATCAGTGAATAAATCTAGCGGCCCGGTTTTGAAGCGATTCGATGGCATGTGTAAGATAAGATTGTCGAGGGTACCGAATTGGAGATGCGTATTCTAGTTTAGGTCAAACGATGGATTTGTACGCTAGTAATTTTACGTGTTGTGGAGCGAGGCGTAAATGGCGTTTAAGGAAACCCAGTGTTTTATTTGCAGATGAAATGATATTAGTGACGTGGATGTTCCATGAAAGATCGCTACAAAGAGTGACGCCCAGATACTTGTATGACGGACCATTTTCTAGAGTGATGGCATTAACTGTGTACGGATACACAAGCGGCATGCGGTGGCGATGAAATGAAACGACTTTCTATTTACTCGGGTTAAGCTCCATGAGCCAGCGCTCGCACCATTCCTGGAGGCAGTTTAGGTTGGCTTGTAAGGATGACTGTTTTGAAATGTCAGTAACAGAGTCACATATAACACAGTCATCAGCAAACAGGCGGGTTTTACAGGTTAGGTTTGAAGGCAAGTCATTTATGTATATAAGGAATAAAAGGGGACCAAGAACCGAACCCTTGTGTACACCGGACGTTACTGGAAGAGGATTGGAGGTACGGTTGTTGATATTAACAGACTGGTAGCAGTTTGTAAGGAATTCTCGGATCCAATTTAGTATGTTCGGGTGAAGATTTTACTGGGAAAGTTTTAGTAACAGACGAGAATGGGGTACTTTGTCGGACGGCATTGGTTTGTAATTTACCATCGAGTTTAGCATGCAAATCATGAACAAATAAGGCCAGTTGCGTTTCACAAGAGAAACCTCTGCGCAACCCATGTTGTGCTGGATGGAAAAAGCTGTTTGAATGAATAAAGTCTATGATATGCGTGTAGACGACGTGTTCCATGATTTTACAGGGTACGCTGGTTAAAATATGGGACGACAGTTTAATGGCGAGTTTTTGTTATCTGATTTGAAAATTGGAATGACCTTCCCGTTCTTCCAGTCATCTGGTAGACGTTCTGTCAAAAGTGACTGTGAGAAAAGCAAGCATAGGAAAGATGCACAAAACTATTTTGTATTCTTAAGGAATTTGGAGTTGATTTTGTCAATACCAGAAGAGGAGGAAAGTTTTAATTTGTCGATTAAGCACATAATTACATTAGCATCGAACAATACCGGTGACATAGCACATCCTGTATTAGTAGGTGGTATTGTGAATGACACATTACTTTCTTTGGTAAACACGGATGAGAAGGCGGCGTTGAAGATGTCAGCGCATTGATCATCGGTGAATACGTGACCTGATTCACTGGTAAGAGTAGTTGAGGCAGTATGTGGGGGGTTCAAAACCTGCCAATTTTTTTTTTGTTGTTAGTCAGCATGCTTGGTAAGTCAACGTTGAAAAAAAAGAATTCTTTGCGTCTTGGACTGCGCACAAATGAGCTTTTTCAGCTGCGTAGTATTTATGACACTTTTGCAGGTCTTCTAGTCTTTTTCCTAATCTAAACAGGCGTTTTTTCTTGTTTTCTAATCTTTTCAGAGTTTTAGAGAACCATGGATTTGGCAGTTTGCGCGGAAGTGGGATTTCAGAATAAACCTGTCAGTCAATCCATTGACCTTATCCTTAAACAGAGTCCAGTTTTCTTTGACGGACCAGGAAAAGAAAGTAGTTTCTAAACTGGATAAAAATGCGTTAAGCGCCAAATTCATTGCTTTATAATTCCCCTTGTCGTACAACCGAATGGTTTTCTGGGTGTTTTGACGAATTAACGGTTTAAATGCAAATTCGGTATGGATGACCTTATGGTCACTTATTTCGGGGAGATAAGTAATCGAGACCATGTTCTGTGGGTGACTGGGTAGTATTAGGTCCGAAAAATTTTCACACTCTTGTGTTACACGCCTGTTGGTGCAGTTACCATTTGTGAAAGCGTAAAATTTAAACAAACATCCTTGTGCCTGTGACGGCATGGTTTGGTTGCCAGTTAATACCCGGAAAATTAAAATCACCGAACAAAACTACGGGGGCGTTGGGATACTTTTTTGTATCTTCGTTTAAGGCGTCGTTAAGGTTATTAGAAAAGTCGGGAAAGCTATTCAGGGGCCTGTAGCAGACGCCAAGTGATACTGACTGGGGCTTAGCAGAACAGAGAATCCAAGTTATCTTAAGGTCAGATGACAGGTTAACTAATGAGCAGGATATTTTTTTGGTTTATGGCAATAAGAACTCCTCCTCCCTTCTTGTCTTTTTGATCCTTTCGAAATAGTTGAAAATTAGGCAAATTGGCCAAGACCTCTTGATCAGAGACGCTGTCATTTAACCATGTTTCGGTTAATATAAGAAAGTCGCGGTTGGATGACAAAGCCAGATTTGAAATATTTTCGCGCTTTGAAATGATACTTCTAATGTTAGTAAAGATCACGAAAAACGAAAAAGATGATTTGGGGACAATTTGGGGACAATTTGGGGAGAGGTTGTCTTTGGTCGTGGACGGAATGATTGCTATTTTAATTCTTTCACAGACTGCGATGTCTCGTCAAAGACGTAGCGTTTAGTTCCGAGAAAGAGGGTTTTGAAGCGCACAGTGAAAGCTGTTGACTTAGTTCTCGCAAAAGCAATTAGATGTTTGCGCGCATGATGTATGGTAGGGGAGAAGTCCCCGCCCACGCTGAAGCCTGTGTCCTTGAATTTGCGGCCGTTGGAAAGAAAAGTTATTTTGTCTTGGATGATTGAAACTTTGCAATTATGGGTAGAATGCGGTTTTCTGAGAAGCGCCCGAGGCGGTGCGCACGCTCAATTTCTCAGGGAGGAATTGTTAGTTAGAGTGTGTCACAGCAGTGACGGACGATTATTTCTTCGGAGTTCAAATACGTTTCAGTTTTAGTAGTATCTGGAGAGCGATAAAATATAAGATTGTTTCCTCTCGAATGGTTCTCACTGTCGTCAACACGGGATTCAAGATAACAGATCTTGTGAGCCATTTCGTTTGTGAGTGTTTTTGGGTCAACCAGCTCTGTGCGCACGAATAAAAGAACAGTGCAATGTTTTTCAAGGTCAGTGATGCGTTTGCAAAAATCTGTTATCGTTACGTCCGTCGTTTTTAGTTGGTTTTTAATTTCCTGCATGTCGGAAATAAGCTTATTCTGTTCAGCGAATAGCTTCTGCAATTCAGTAAGCAAGTCTTCACCATTGGGAGGCGCAGGGTTAGTTTCGACATCCCTCACCAAAAGCAAAAAAGAGCGTATGACCTGCGCACACTCAATAATAATCACCCCACAGCACCGTGGGCTCGGCAGCTGAACTAAAAAATAATTACTCGATTTCTCAGCAAGAAAAGCACTTCTGTTACTGACCTGCATGATGAAGGCAAACGAATTAGGCTGCGCGTTGCACAGCTACCGAGCCCACATCACGGCGCGGACAGGGGCAGTTGTTTTGTAGTCGTGGCTGCAGATGATGTCTGTCTTGATGGGGTAGTCCACGTGTGGTCGAGGGTCAAGGTTAGCAGTGGTGGTGCTGTTGCTGGATCCGGTGTGATAGTAGCGGGATTTAAGTTTGAAGTGCCGTTGTGGAAGGGGGCGGGAATTGTTGACGGTCCGATGAAGCCAGACATGAGAAACAGAAGGAGGCCCTCTTCTTTTTCTGATTTATATTAATGATTTGCCTTGTAACATTTCTTCCTCAATTCGTCTTTTCGCGGATGACTGCGTAGTGTACAGAACTATTAACTCTAAAGAAGAACACGTACATTTACGAAAGGACCTCGACTTAATAAATCAGTGGTGTGACCGTTGGCAAATGACGCTTAACACATCTAAGTGCTGCGTACTTTCTTTCACCCATAAGAAATCGGTTTTTAACTTTTCTTACTCTATCTGTTCAGCTGTAATTCCCCGCTCATCTACATACAAATACCTTGGTGTCCATCTTTGTACTAATCTTGCCTGGTGTACTCACATCGACAAGATATGCGCGAAAGCAAACAGAACTCTGGGATTCTCGCGCCAGAATCTGCATCATTCCCCATCTACCATTCGGCAGCAGGCCTACCAAACGTTTGTACGTCCTCAGCTGGAATACGCTTCATCGATCTGGTCTCCGCATCAACAATACCTAATAGGTAAAGTGGAATCCACCCAAAATCGTGCAGCCCGCTTCATCACTTCAATGTATAATCGCCACTCCAGCATCACCCAAATCAAACGCGATATTGCCCTTACTAACTTGGATTCCCGCCGCTCTGTCACCCGTCTATGCCTCCTCCATAAGTACTACTACAACTCGTGTACCAGTCGTCTATCGCTTGAGATTCCTTCGCGTACATCTAGTCAACTTCATAATCATCTCAGTTTCCAACGCATCTTCGGCAACACACAGTCATTCAATAATTCTGCATTGCCACGCGCCATCGCAGTTTGGAATAGCCTTCCGGATGAAATTGTTTCTTTGAGAGCTCCGGCCAAATTTCGTGAGCTACTGCAAATTTATATGTTCTCTTGATTTTGTATAAAGATGCTTTATTTTTTTTTCATTTTGTATTTTGCTGCATTTGCTTATAGTGTTTGTTCTTCTCCCTCCCATTGTGCAATTTTCTTTGTTTTCTTTGATATATTTCTTTTTATGCTTTATGTATTGTGATTTTTCTGTAACCCCTCCTACTCAATGCTCCTCTGGGGCCTGTAGGGTAACATGAATGAATAATAAAAAACAACTTTGAAGGCCTGGTGAGTACCTGCATGATGAAGGCAAACGGATTAGGCTGCGCGTTCGCACAGCTACCGAGCCCACCAGACAAGCACTCGATTGTTTGGTCTACAAGATTTCTTCATAATTAGCGAAATTGTGTGGAATCATTTGTGAGTCTTGTTCTGCCACGAAGTTGTCCCGCACTCCCCCCCCCCCCCCCCACCCCGCACGCAATCGGACCCATTCGTCCCTGTTCACGTAATCATACCACCTGGTCTATATAGTGTTGGTATTATGACGAATGTGGGCTATGAACAGTTCAGTGACGACCAACATCGGCGAGTGTTGCGACGCATTGGTTGAGTAATAGCATTCTAAACGCTGCTCGGGCTCTCATTCCTGAGGTGCACATGGGAGGTTGCGCTTCTTGCGTTCACTATCTCATAATCGCGGCTCGCCGAGTTGCTTCAAGCTGGCACGGCGATGGTTTGCAGGCAAAGGGAAAAACATTCGCCGAATTGAGAAAACTGTAAAAAAGTGAAATTGAAATATATAAACGATGTTTCTTTGCACCCATTCAATATATTAGTTGCTATTCCTCAGAGGAGAGTACATAGAAGGTACTTCTTTCCATCTCTCTTATCTGGGACACAGCTAGGCGCCTTCATTTCAGCCTTTCAGGTCAGAACTGCAATGTTGGCTTTCAGGTAAGAGGTGCGAAGAGGACGGCGAGCCCTCGGAAGTCGTTCCAGGGGTCGCATTTCACCGCCTCGTGGGTTGCACTTTGTTGATCCCTGCGCAAGACATTAGAGAGTTTTAGTGCTAAGTACGCAAGCTCTTGGGGCGTTGCGGGCTTGGGGGCGCGCGGCGTTGCGTACCCAACCCATACCCAACTGGAATGCCTTAAAGAGGCACGCACGCAAGCCACACGAAGGTCACACGCGCTCGCAGCGCCATAGCGTTTTGATTGTCGCGTAAGTATTAGTTAAATCTGTTTACAATTTAAAATGTTAAATTAAACTTGCATAGTGACATGAAGTAAACTTTTTTCAATAAATCATTTTTAATTAATGACAGTTATCAACACACAAAAAAAACTTTTTCGTATGCGTCACACTTGCTACTGAAGCTGGCACCGTTGATGCCAAGCAATCCAGACGGCCGGTCGTAGTCCGACAAGCGCGACGACAGAGCAACGGTGTAACGTGTAACTCTGTGTAACTTTTAGCTTGTACGTATACTTCTTTACGTTAAAGTGTTACCGGATACCAGTTTGCGTTTACCGTCCTACCGAAATATGCCTCTTCCATAGTTTTGAGCTCATAATACGTAAACATGTATGCCTTTACGTTTTCGCAAACCATAAATGGTGATGCTAACTGCATTTAAACTGCCTTTAACTTACATAGGAATGAATCACCATTGCGACAAAATCACGAGACTTTTTTCATCGCAAAAAAAGTGAGAAATACAAGGTTGCTGTAACGATAGTGTCGACATCTTGTGACACTTCGTGCAACCACAGTCATGAACATGTTGGCTTACGCCTAATGTTTTTGAGGTGAAAATGAATAAAAAGGTTACTCATTTGTAATAACGCCGCTGTGCGGTTTTTGCACCAGACGTACAATGTACCATGTTTCTGCCATAACGATGTTGTGAATATATGATTCACTATGGCCGCGCTAGATGGCGCCACCTGTTCAGCTGGTCGTGGGGGTTGGCATATATTTAGTTTCTGTGTTCTAGGCCGTTCTAGCTTTGGTAATTTGGCTGAAACAATGTAATCGCTATTGGTGCTCGCACTTTGGCTTATTTTAAGTCGACGGCTCGACTATCCGCAGTGCGGATACCGAGAGTTCCTGCAAAGGACCAAAGGCCAATTCATGCTGTCCGAGATTTTGCGCATTTGTGCCAGGATATTTGTACAGTGGCTGGCCAATATAATGATTGTGCTTAAAACATAAAAGTCAATGTGGTGGCTCTGGACAGTCTCGGCTATGCTCGCCGTTAAGGTGGGTGACGTCATGGGCAACATGATGCGCCAGCATGTGCGCCAGGGCAGCTTATCTGCGCTGGGAGGCCAGTGGTGACAGCGTTGTTTATGGCCGCGCGAACGCATGGCCCCATCGCCCCAGTGATCTTGCGACGCATCTGTTTGGGGTTTCGCTCATGCGCAATACCGCCGCCCCAACGTCCTGGGTACGCAAGCCGCTTGGGTACCCAGCACTAAAACTCTCTATAATGATGCTTGACTGCGGACACAAAGATCGCGGCTTTGAATTCGGGCCGCATTGGTCTCATCTCCATAGAAGTAAACTGCCAGACGCTCACGTCCCGGGTTTTAGGTGCACATAAAAGAACCACAGGTGGTCAAAGAAGTCCTCCAATATGGCGTCTGTCATGGTCTCATGGGGGTTTGGGACGCAAAATTTTCATACTACTACTACTACTACTACTACTACGACTACTACTACTACTACTACTACTACTACTACTACTACTACTACTAATAATAATAATAATAATAATAAGTAGTAATAGTAGTAGTAATATATCAAGAATACCTCGTCCAGTTGAACAACTGCTGAAAATTTAACTTGCAGAACGTCGGTTTTGCAGCGCTCCGTTTTGCTGCATGGCAAAGTAGGCTGAAAAAAATGTGCCGGACCGCATACCGGGGAACGAATCAAAGCTGGGCCGTGCATAATATAAGTGCTCACACCTGAGCTCACGGGCGTCGGCACATTGCATTACCTTGCCTCTTGATGTATTTCACAAACTGTACCCTTCAGGCTACGAGAAAAGAAGCAAGTTATCTTCCAGCGCTGGGCATGCAACGCTTGGAACTGAACTATAGGCACGCATTGCTGCACCGTGCGAGCGCTGACCTCTCAGCTCGAGAATGCCCGCTCAGTATGACCTCGGTAAATCCGGTTTGCATAATAAAGTTACGCAGCCGCTTCGATTAATGGTCGAAGTCTGTTCTGTTTTAACTCAACGCGCATCGCTGTGGGGCTCCATAAACTCCACACGGAGGGGATGCTTCTCTCTCTCGCTCTCTATAAGGCGTGGGCACCAAAGTAATCGAATTATCCACTTCCTATATCCGAAAGGGGCCACCTCTCCAGTCAATAATCAAATATATGCCCACTCCATTACGAAGAGAATGCGCGTCGTCATCAATTCAATTGACGATTAAACTCATCCGTACGTTAATGTCTGCTGGACGTGTCCTTTTGTTTTTCCTTCCTTCCTTCTCTTTTTTACGCGTTCCGTGCAAGGGTGCGTTTAATACTTCGCATAAATAACGCGATCCATGTTCCCAGTGTGCTCACAGTAAATCATGTGACGGGAACAGATGGATAAAAAGCAGGCAACTTTTCATGCATGGAAGATTTGTAACTTTCTTGAAAGCAAACATTGTGACGAACTTTGCTTTTCGCAGAAAGATGCTGACACGGAGAACGCACTTCGTATCGAATGCTACGTCTGACGAACGTGATTGGATTGCTTTCAAAGAACCACTGGAGGCCGTCACCAGCTAACGAAAATCAGTGGGAGCTTCAATGTCGGCTCCTCATATATGACACCGCGAGCGAAAAACTTTTTGTTGGCCCAGAAAATATGCATAAGCAATTTACGTTATGACTAACCAAAGAGATGATGTTGTAAAGGCGGGGTTGGCCTGACCTAAATGGCCGGCGATTGTTCCGTCTGAGCATCTCTTCAATTATAGGTGTCAGTTACCGATTGTCACTCAGCCCAGTGTCTCGCAGGAAAGCCATCAGGATCTATTGCTCGCTCCTCCTCGTCGCCATGTATCCTTCAGGAAAAATGACATTTTCCAATGTCCCGAGCTTGTGACAACCATTCTGCAAGCTGCGTACCATCTCTATTTTTTCTCTGTCAAACTGTGGGAACAGCCAAATGACATATTCGATGTCGCCGAGGTCATTCAAGCCCCGTAATACCAAATTTGGCATATGCGAAGCTAGTGCAATGACGCCGAGCGCATCATGAGCATGGCGTGTACTCATGAGTTATGGCTTACATGACATGCGTGTCATGATTTTGACGTTAGAGTTTGTCATTTGTCTTCGCCATGTAGTAATGTCGTAACATACCAGTTTTGCAACGTTTCATGTGAATCAAACCACCGCAAGAGCAGCAGGGCCACGGTATGTAAATCATGATATGCATGACATACATGTCATGATTTTCATGTTATGACTAGTTAATTACGCTTGTCATGCTGTCATGGTGGGCCACACAAATTTTGGTATCGATAACTTTAGCGCAACGGCCAGGAGAGCTAAAAGTCGTAGGTGGCTAGATAGATAGATAGATATATCAATAGATAGATCGATAGATAGATAGATAGATAGATAGATAGATAGATAGATAGACTAAAGATTACTGAAGTTCGCTAAGAAATGCTTCACATTTAAAATGTTCAACAATTTAGAGTACTTGGAACTGCACTATGGGAGAGCATAGAGCCGTCTTTCTTGTCTGCCCGGCTCCAGGACCTTCAAGCTTTTAGCGTCAACTCTTGCTTTCAGTTGAATCCATGGCATGACTTGTAGTCGCCAGGTTTTGTAATAATATTGACCAGCGAATACAATACATACAGCTAGAGAACACACACACAAAAAAAAGAATACTTCGGACGCTTCGTGACTCGCATCACATTTATTGAAATTTTGGGCAGATGGAAAAGAAAGCAATAATTTGGAATGATCTCGAGATGGTTTCTTGTGAAATTCACGTTCTCGCAAGAATTCGCTGAACCACCATGTTACACGCTAACTAGAGGGTGTTTAAAAAAAGAGAGGACCAAGATAGAAAACGGAATGTTAATCAGTGAGATGACACATATATACACATCGAATTTGCTGCCCCGCGGTGGGGTGGTGAAATAATAAATGGTGGAAAAATGGCACAGATGAAAAAAGAAAAAAAAAGAGAAGAAAAAAAGGAAAATAAAGCAGTGTGGTTGTTTACAAAGACTGGTTGGTAGCAGAAAAAAAAGTCCACAAGGAATCTCATTGGGAGTTTTCTAACCCCCGAATGCAGACATAGAGTTTTCTAAATTTAAGTAGAGGGGACTCTGGCACTGCGATCGTTCAGAAACCATGGGAATGTTGGGTAGTACGCACATTTGCCTTGTCTTCGTACTTGCAGGCGGCGAATTGTACTTGCGGCTTCGTTTATTGCTGTGTTTCGGTTTGCTTTTAAAAGAAGAATCAACCATTTAAAAATTCGTGAACCGATTTGTAAAGGTAATTCTAAAAGAATAAGATGGTGAAGCGTAACCGCTGAATATATGCTAATATCTGTTTCGTGAGGAAACAGCTCCAAGCCACACGAACACACACGGAGCCAAAAGCAGGCCAGCAGTACGATTATTAGACAAATATGTGTACTACCGTCTACCGATCATTCCCATGCCCGCTGAAGTGCCGTGCGTTGCAGCGCCCATAGACATTAGCGACAGAGTTCCCTCTAGTGTATATTAGGAAACTCTATGAATGCAGAGATGTTACTTGGCTAGCACCATTGACTTGGCTTAAGTAAATCATCGTGAAGCAAGCAGCGGACTTCAAAACGCCCCAAGTCAGCCTTCGCGTTTCGTAGATGCTCAGGCTGTCTTGCTAGGTCAAGTCAAGAACGAGCTTCCAAGCAGAAACACGTTGCCCGCCTGGTAACGAGGTTAATAATGAAGTTGTTCGCTTAAGGCACGTGTTACAGAAAGAAAAGATTGTACTTTTCAAAAGAACTATAAAAAGAAGGGCATATTTTTTTATAAAAGAAGCATATTTTTGCTATTTTACGGCTGAGTGGCACGTGGTGGCTGCCACCGCAGGGATGCCCAGTGTTGCTTCTGTAAAGCGTCCGTTGCCCGCTGATTTTAGTGGCCAACCAAATGCGGTTCGTTTCCTTGCTTATTTGGATGCGAAGCAAGCATCATGCTGGGTTCTTTCGTTTTTCAGTTTTCTTTTTAATCGAACGCCACGGCGTGTATTTGTGCTAGCCTGGCTCTTGAGGTAACGTGGTTTTCAAGGTATTCGCCTTTTTAATCGCCTGTGAACATGCTTGTAGTGCGCCAGGTTGCAGTTATATATAAAAAACAAAAAAAATAATTCTGGGAACAAAAGTGATTTGTAAAGCTTGGTAAAGAAAAGAAAAAGCGGGGGTCAGGACATTGCCATCGACGGAATTTCGTCTCGCGGAGTGCAGCAATGTCTCGCTGCACGATAGTTATGGGGTATGCACATGGTCCGGAAACCAGTGATAGGGGCACCTCTGTTTTTTTTTGTGTGAAATTTTTTGTAGCATCGTGCTGTAAACGATGCCTGTCTGAGCGAGAAACAGCGCCCTAGACGGAACGAAAGAATAGACGAGACACACAGACACCGCGCTGAGTCGATTTTGTACCGAAAGAGACTGAAACGACGGAAAATGTCGCCGTGTTTTATAAAAAAAAATTGGCAGCATATCCACGGAGTGAATGATGGAGAGTAGGGTGAAGCATTCGTCCGTCCATTCGTTCTTGCTTCCGTCCGTCCATGCGTCCGTCTGTGTGACCGTCCATGCGTCCATCCGCACGTCCGTGCGTGCGTCTGTTCGTGCGTCCGTCTCTGCGTTCATCCATTCATGCGCCTCTGCGTCTGTTCATGCGTCCATTCATGCATCTGTCTGTGTGTCCGTTCGTCCATCTATTCAACACTCAGAGTACCACCATCTCGCATCTTTTCACCATATATTCCCCATATAGAAGCACCGCCATCCAGCGGACATTCCAAGGACAAAACGAGAAGTGGCAGACGCGCACTTTCTTACGGCTTGCGTTTCAGGTCTACTTCCCTCATTTAACCACCTCGAGTTCATGGTATATACTAGTTCACTGTATTCATGGCACTGCGGCTCAACGCTCGCTAAACCTTTTTAAAACTAAGGAGGTTACACCCAGTGAGTATAACGTAGCAACCCTTTCTTGTCAGATAGTGCTCAATGTACATGCCAATGACTGCTAATGGGGATTGCAGCGTGTGCGTTAACTAAAAGTCAAATGCTCCTGTCTCTCATTCCCCATTAGCAGCCGTTGGCATGTACATTGAGCACTATTTTTTATTGTTCAACAACGCCCAGTAGAAATCTCTCACCGGCACCACCTTTGAGGTCAAAATGTGATACTTGTTACACCCTACAACGGCTACGAGGGACGGTTGGGTGCCGCTTTAAGGAGCTTCGCCCCTAGAACAGAAATTGCCTATGCAGTTACGCAACACTTCCGCGTTGTCACCACCGGGGCTAATAATGACACATCCTTTAACGCCAGAGAACTCAGCCACTTCATAAAGGTCCCACTAAACTTGAGGAAGAACCGCCGGCTGCGGAAAGCGCACCAGCATCGCGTACAGGTGCTTTGCGCTGATTAGCGCAACTTTTCCATCTGCACGGCACACTGTTGAGTATACGAATGCGGACGAGATTCCCGGTGACTGTTTGGAATGTGCCAGCGCCGTAAAACCTGAGCGCCATCAGTAGCTGTAACACTGGAGGCACAGGCTGTCTTCGGTTGTCCCCACTTTCACGGAGCGGTAGCTGCAGCTGCCGCACGGCGTTCTTCGTGAATCTGTGTCGAGCTCGTACAACTCCATCGGATTTCCTCGGTCACGTAAAGAGGGTCGGGAAATCTTCGGCAGGCAGTGCGCCTCACAAAATGCTACGCTTATGGCGAGGCAAGCAAACTCGAAAACGGCCACCCTCCGCTCGACGTCTTTTCGAGAGGTGGCCATGTTGGAATAACGCATGAAGTCGCTTTCAAGCTAGCCCCGCAGCTAACTTGAAAATTGTCCTGACTTCGACCGAGCCAAGTCGCCTTCAAGTCGCCCGCAAGTTCGAGAACGATTTATGGTGACCGGCAAGACTGTCTTGAGTCAAGAACGAGTCAAGTAACATCTCTGCAAAAACCAAGTGAAAATGAACTATGCATTCGATTACTGTTTTTTAAGAGAATGTTTACTTGACGTGTGTCATCCTTAGACTATATGAAGCGAAAAAACGATGTATATATATATATATATATATATATATATATATATATATATATATATATATATACATCGTTTCCAGAAATGGACATGGGCTGGGCATGTAGCGCGTAGACAGGATAACCACTGGTCGTGAAGGGTAACTAGCCCCCGAATGCAGAGATGTTACTTGGCTCGCGACTTCAACTTAACTTGAGCAAGTCGGCGCGAAGCAAGCAGCGGACTTCAAAACGCCCAAGTCAGCCTTCGCGTTTCATAGATGCTCAGGCTGTCTTGCTTGGTCGTCATGTCAAGAACGAGCTTCAAAGCAGAAACACGCTGCTCGCCTGATAACGAGGGTAATAATGAAGTTGTTCGCGTAAGGCACGCATTACACCAAAAAAAAAAAAGACCATACGTTTTAAAATAACTATAAAAACGAAGGGCCACAAGCATATTCTTGCCAATTTACGGCTAACGAGCGGCACGTGGTGTCTGCCACCACAGCGATGCGCAGTGTTGCTTCTGTAAAGCGTTCGTTGCCCGCGGGTTGTAGTGGCCACCCAAATGCGGTGTGTTTCTCCACGGTTGCTTGTTTGGAGGCGAAAAAAGCATCGCGTTGGGTTCTTTCGTCGTTTTTTTTCTCAATCGAACGCCATGGCATGTATTTGTGCTGACCTGGCTTACGAGGTGACGCGATTTTTACGGTATTCGCCTTTCTGTTCGCCTGTGCGTGCCTGTAATGGGCTTGGTCGCAGTTATTATAAAAAAATTCCGCCATATCCATGAAGTGAATGATGATGAGTGGGCGAAGCTCCGGAGGTAAACCTGGTAAACCATGAATCCTCTGTACATTTTGCCCACTCGATTTTATTACATTGCTCCCCCTAGCGTACGTCGCCGCACTAAATCGAACGATTGCCTTCAACCAATGACACGCGTCATATGTGACATCATTCCTATTTTATAAGATCTCGCGTCTTTCATCAACTACAAGTACCGCTTTCTAGTTTATAACATCTTGCATCTTTTCATCATCAGCTACAAGTACCACCATCTAGTAAACACTACAAGAACTAAACGAGAGGTGGCTACATACAGGAGACGGTACCGCCATCTAGTGAACACTGCAAGAACTAAACTAGAGGTGGCTACATACAGGGGACGGTACCGCCATCTAGTGAACACTGCAAGAACTAAACTAGAGGTGGCTACATACAGGCTACAGGGGACGCACAGCCCACGCCCTAAGGAGCTTCGCCCCTAAAAAAAAACAAGTTCTGGGAAAAAATGTCATTCGTATCCTTTTGTTGAGCTTGGTAAACAAGAGAAAAAGCGGGGGTCAGGACATTGCCCCCCGCAGAATTCTGTCTTGCGTGGTGCAGCAATGTATCGCTGCATGATGGTGATGCGTAAAAAAAACCCGTGATAGGGGCACCACTTTTTTATGTGTGTGTAATTTTACGTAGCGTTGTGTTACAAGTGATGCCTTTCTGAGCGAGAAACAGCGCCCTAGACGGGACGAAAGGATAGACGAGGCACACGGACACAGCACTGAGTCAATTTTTTTTTACCGAAAGAGACGGAAAATGTCGTCGTGTTTTAGAAAAACAGAAATAGCTTTTGCGGTTACGGAACACTTCGGCGTTGTCGACACCGAAGCTATTAACACGCACGTGTGTGTAATCGACACAACCTGTAAGGCAAGGGAAGTCAGCCAATTCATAACAGTCCGCCGTCTGCGGAAAGCGCACCAGCGTCGCGTACAGGTGCTTTGCAATGAGTAGCGTAACTTTTCCGACTGCACGGCACACTGTCGACTACGGAATGCGGACGAAATTTCCGGTGACTGGTTGGTATGTGCCAGCGCTGTAAAACCTGAGAGCCATCAGTAGCTGCAACACTGGATGCATGGGCTGTCTTCGGTTGTCCCCAGTTTCACGGAGCGGCAACATAACGAGCAGCTGCCCCACGGCGTCCTTCATGAATCTGTACCTAGCGTGGAATTGTTGCTCGTCGTACAACTTCATCAGATTTCCTTGGTCACGTAAAGCGGTTCGAAGAATCTTCGGCAGGCAGTGCGCCTCAAAAAATGCTACGCTCATGGCGAGGCAAGCAAACTCAAAAGCGGCCACCTTTCACGCGACGTCCATACGAGAGGTGGCCATGTTAGAATAACGCGTGAAGTCGCTTTCAAGCTAGCCCCGCAGCTGACTTGAAACTTGTCCTGACTTCGACCGAGCCAAGTCGCCTTGAAGTCATCCGCAAGTTCGAGAACGATTTATGGCGACCGGCAAGACTGTCTTGAGTCAAGAACGAGTCAAGTGCGAGTGAAGTAACAGCTCTGCATTCGGGGGTAACTGTATTCCCAGAGAAGGCAAGCGGGTTAGGGGGAGACTGAAGGTTAGGTGGGCAGATGAGATTAAGAAGTTTGCTGGTATAAATTGACAGCAGCAAGCACAGGACCGGGTTAAGTGGCGGAACATGGGAGAGGCCTTTGTCTTGCAGTGGCCGTAGTCAGGCAGATATATATATATATATATATATATATATATATATATATATATATATATATATATATATATATATATATATATATATATATATATATATATATATAGAGAGAGAGAGAGAGAGAGAGAGTGAGTGAGAGAGATAATGTGAAGAGATTTATTAGCCGTTAAGGACAGCGACGAGACAGCGTGTGTAAAGCCGTCCAGCGATCGGCACAGCATCGAACCGAAGCACTGCTTGCTGCAGGCCCATCTTCTTCTTCACTATTATATATATATATATATCCCCGCCGCCGTGATCTAGTGGCTAAGATACTGGGCTGCTGACCCGTAGGTCGCGGGATCGAATCCCGGCTGTGGCGGCTGCATTTCCGATGGAGGCGCAAATGTTGTAGGCCCGTGTACTCAAATTTGGGTGCACGTTAAAGAACCCCGGGTGGTCGAAATTTCTGGAGCCCTCCACTAAGGCGTCTCTCATAATGATATGGTGGTTTTAGGACGTTAAAACCCACATATCAATCACTCAATCAACACACACACACACACACACACACACACACACACACACACACACACACACACACACACACACACACATATATATATATATATATATATATATATATATATATATATATATATATATATATATATATAAATATATATATATATATATATATATATATATATATATATATATATATATATATATATATATATATATATATATATATATATATATATATATATATATATATATATATATGCACCTGGTATGAGTCATTTCATATCAAGCGTACCAGGTCAATTTTCGACCATCTTCTATTTCTATAATTCCGAAAAAAAAACTGTAGTTATTGATGCATTATATTTCGCAGAAAAAAAAAGGGGGATTGCCTAGGTACTTCAAGTATTTGGCACCCATGTGAAATTTGGTCGCGTAATAAAACTGAAATATTATTCCTGGTTTGAGCAATTACATTACTAGACAACAATTTTCCCCTTCATCTGCATGTGCTATTATTTCATGAATAGTTAGGCGAAAAGTCTGCGTGCTAAGGTTGACGGGGACGTTAGAGAACCCCACGTAGTTGACTCCACTACGGCGTCTCTCAGAATCATATGGTGGTTTCGAGAAGCTAAAAACACACACACACACACTGTGTGTGTGTGTGTGTGTGTGTGTGAAAAATAACTGAAAAAACTCCAGTGGCGTAACGTTATTCATTGGACACACACACACACACACACACACACACACACACACACACACACACACACACACACACATATATATATATATATATATATATATATATAATGCATACTCAAGGGCTTGTTTTTTCCGTGTGTGATACAATATCATAAAGATCTAACAGATAATATGGCCAAGGAAAGTATAGGGGAAGTTATTAGACCGAATTGTAATGCAAATGTGTACAAAAAAAATTGGGGGAAAAGATAACTTGCTGTGGGCAGGAACCGAATAACGCGTATGATGCTCTACCACTGAGCTGATCTCTCTCTTTCTCTCTCTCTCTCTCTCTCTCTCTCTCTCTCTCTATATATATATATATATATATATATATATATATATATATATATATATATATATATATATATATATATATATGGGAAAGAAGTGTATACCTAAGGGCTCGTTTTTTCCGTGTTTTAACACAATATTAATGAGATCTAACAGACAGTAATGCCAAGGAATGTACAAGGGAAGTTATTAGAACCAATGGAATGTAAATAAGAAGAAAGAAAGTGGATGAAAAAATAAGCAGCCCACGGCTGGTTATTTTTTCATCCACTTTTCTTTCTTCTTATTTACATTCCATTGGTTCTAATAACTTCCCCTGTACATTCCTTGGCATTACTGTCTGTTAGATCTCATATATATATATATATATATATATATATATATATATATATATATATATAGAGAGAGAGAGAGAGAGAGAGAGAGAGAGAGCGTAGCGCAGTGGTGACCACCCTTTCCGAGCAGCCTCGACTATAAACAGCCTTTCTTAGGCCATAGAACTGTGAAAGTCGGTCGGGTGTGCTCGCGAAGGGTTTCGAAGAGGTGCAGTGATAGCTTCCAAGGGTTCTGAGTATGACGTCCGCCTCGTCCCGCTTCAGGTGCACTTAGGGGAGCGTTTATCCGAGCCGAAATTATTTTTCGCCTCGATGCGGCGTCAAGCCGCGAAAGTGAAGCATACTCCTCCCCTCCCTTCCCCCGCATAACGTTTAGTGCACTTGCTGGAGAAAGTGCTCAATGCGTACCGTCAAACCCCTGTAATTTCACTCGTACATGACATATTCCAAAAGATTTCGCGGCATTCGACTTGTTAGGCAATGGTCTCTTTTAATGAAGCTATTCGATGATTACTCGTAAAAGCATTGCAGGGTCCTTTGAAAGAGCCCCTTCACCAATAAGATGTTTCAGTCTGACGCTTCTAAGGACTGGCTAGGCTCCCTGTCCTTCCACTTAATCTTTCCTCCTCCTTAGCCAGACGCTAGATGTGTGCCCAATGAATAACGTTACGCCAATGGAGTTTTTTCAGTCCTTTTTCGTTAGGAGCTGATAAAACCAATATTACAAGCAATGCGAAACCATCATGTGAAGAGGTGAGCTTGAAAACCTTGTTTTTTGCCCCGTGTAAGATTCGCAAGCTAAATTTCTGCCCTGTCCACTTAGGCATCGGGGCCGGAGGATCACAGGACTCAAACGTGTAGACACGCCAGGCGTGCGCAAGGCCCTGCCTGAACTGACCCAAACCCTTGAACAGGCGAGTCGTGCGGTGTTCTGTTGGTGTTCTTTGTGGTTGATTTCCTTTTCCTTCAAGATCACTCCCTGGGTGTGTGCGTGTTAAGAGAGGTGACATGGATTACGGGTAATTACCGTGACACAGCACGTTGCATGAATGACTGAAACTGCTGTCAGAGACCGTGTACCAAAAATGTGTCAAGCGTTGTGAGGGTGCATCACGCGGGAACGGCGAGAAGAAGAACGCACGCGAAACGGACGCAGCTTAGTCTTCACGGTGTTTGAAAGTAAAAAAAACTATACAGATGCAAACACCCACAAATACCACTTGTGTGTTTTATGATTTCTTTCAACCTTCATAATTCAGTGCTTGTAAGAGATCACCTAAGGTACACATGTCCTCTAGAATAATTTTTCGAGGGTCATGTGCTGCAGTGGGTGACGTCAGAGCGCAATTATCTGTGTAGGGGAGGCAAATGAAAGCGCTCATAACTACGCCAGGCATTGCATGTTGTACGTCATCCCTTGCCTTTTGGGTCGTGTGCTCGCAAGATCAAAGGCAAGCATCGTTAAGCTTGATATTCGATCTAGTTTCGCGGCACACAACGTTGTAATAATTGGCACACGTAATCGAGAACGTCCATTGTTTGCATTGCACTCGTAAGCCCAAAAACCCTCCGACATGGTGAGGTGCGGTTCAATAGGAACATTTAACTTCTACATATATTTTTTTTACGTTACCATGTTACCGTAATACCGGATTTGGTATAACGTGTTACCGGAACGCATGCTTTAGAAAAGTTTTAGCTCCCCGTACGTAAACGTTTACGCACGTACGTAAGCGTACACCTTTGTGTTTGCGTGAACGACCAGATGGTGATGATTACTGCATTTAAGCTATAATAAATTTAGATAAGATTGCATCATCACTGCGCCAAAACAATAGGAGAGATTTTTAGCGTAAAAGGTAGTTCAGTATACGAAAAGAGGTGCAAAGACATCGGGATAATAGACGATGGTGTCGACGTCTTGTGACGCTTCCTTGAACCCAAGTCTTGAGCACATTTGTTCTGCCTACTGTTTGAGAGAGAAAACAATAAAAAAGCAACTCATTCATAAATACTTCATTGCAGGACATTCTACACAAGAAGTACAATGCACAATGTTTCTGCAGTAACGCTTTGTGCTTGGCTGTTTAACGTTGACCCAGCTAAATGAAGCCACCTGTCCAGCCTGTCGGGGACTCTAGGCTTCCTACGTTTACGGATTTGATATTCCAGGTCCCTTTAACTTCGATAAGACGGCTGAAATAAGCTGATCGTAATCTAAATTCGCATATCGACTTATTTCGACTCGGAGGCAGGAGTCTTCGCAAAGCAAATATCACGCGTAGCCACAAACGAAGGTGGAATTGCGAGGTAGAGTCGCAAACCTAATACCTATTCAGATAGTAGTTTACGTTGCGTGAAAAGTGTACGTTCCGTAAAGGCTCGCTCTTGCGCACATTTTTTCTGATATCCGATAACACAGTAACGTAAACAAGTATACATACAAACTAAAGCCCCTAATAAAAGAATGTCTTTGTTTCACTGTAAAGCGTGCTTTGCCTGTAGTGTAAGCTAGTACTACGAGGAAGCTATCTTGCTGAGAAAAAGATGATGGGTATCCGCAGTTATTAGGCAGGAATGGGGAATAAACGTGAGAATAAATTAGGCAGGAACGCGAGAATAAAATGAATCAAATAGTAGGCTGACACGAACGGAGGCAATACAGTTCTGTTAAAGTAAGGACATTTCACTGTAAAGCGCATTCGATTGTTGAGCCTGCCAGCGCATTATGGATGATTTCTTTCGGCAAATCGGAGAATGCATATATTGGCTGTGATTAGGCAGCCATACTTGAAGGTACGAATGATCGAAAGAGAAAGAGGGAGAGAAAGAAAAAGCTTACAAGTAAAATGGTCTAGTAACTGATTGAACGAAGTGAGTGACTGAGTCAACGTAATGGTCCAGTGATGTAAGTGAATTAGCTTGGGATGCAGCACACATGCATAACGTGCATTAGCTCAGTAATAGTGCGACGTATTCACAAATTGAACATGCGACTCGGTTAGCTGTAAACTAACTTCTTGCCCTATTCCTTGTTTTGCATCGTTTTCGTTATGCCCGTTATGCCATTTGTCCCCCACGTCCTTTCAGTAAAATGGTTTTAGTTTCAGATAAAATTTAGGGGGCGTTTTCATTAAACTTTTCATTTCACACTGCGTTAAAGAGTGACTGACTTAGGGCCCGACCAAGATTTTTTTGTTGATGAACATCAGGAAATATTATATGCCCCTGATGAGCACCCACTTCGTAAATTTGTACGAAACTATTGTACCTCAGGACAACTAACTTGGTTTTAAAGAACTTGGTCCGTAAAAGCTACATTTAAAATTTTGCCTGTACCTGATAAATTCTGAAGTTCTCCTAGTTCCGAAAAAAAAAAAAACCCGCCGAGGACAAAAACTTGCAGCTTGTAGTTGATAGCTGTATACCTCCGTTCTAAAACAGATATCGGAGTTTTGAAAAATTAATCTCGCAATGTGAAACTAGCAAATTTGAGTTGCGGCCAAAATGAAACATCGCCATATGCACGGGTGTGTATGTAAAATTTAGTTTATGGTATATGATTATAAACAAAAAGGAAGTTTCAACTGTGTGCACATCTGAACAATGTAAACGTAGGTAACCGTTTTCTTCAAATATTTTTTTTATGTTGCTGACTTCTGAAGTTGTAGAATTTATACTCGCGTTTAGTTTTGTGTGGAGAAATTGCTCAAAATTGAAAGCAGTCCATCGAAACAACCGAGTAACGAAATGAACTCTATAGCTTCAAAAGTAAAATAACATTTATGCCCTCGAACTGTAATGAAATTCGCCAACATTAAAAGGCCCTGGAACACTTAATTAGCATGATAAGCAAACGGTACTAATCTGTAGTAGACGCTCTCGAAAACACGCGAACCCATCATTGTAGCATAGAACGTGGCCTGCAATTCACAATAAATGATCAAAGTCAGCTAAATTTGCTTTCTCTTCTCCCGACAAGTGATGGAGGAAGCTCAAAAATCACTCGTAGAAGGCAATTTATCAGCTATTGGCAGATTTGAACATGGCGCGCTTGGTTGTTACAGGGATCGCAATGGAATTCCCGGACTTGTCCACACTGAAAGAGTCACGTACTCGAAGAAAACACAAAGATAAAAGGGCTCAACGTCACGACGCGCACGTGACGCACTTACCTCGCCCATGCCCCCTCCCCCCTCCTCGGCTTAGCTTCTAGCGCTTTCGCCGGGGCGAGGCAAGAAAGAGTGCGATTGCAGCGTGCGACGAATCTTTGTAACTTTGCTCGTACTGGATGGGTTCTTAAAATTTTCGTGGCATTGAATTTGTGAGGCAATAAGCTCGTTTAGGGAATCCATTCCATGGTTACTTGAAAAAGTGTTTCAGGGCTCTTTTAATTACCTGGATGTAAAATGAAACAGTTTATTCATGTATTTATTTGTTCCTATGCATTTAGAGAGAAAGACTCGAGACGAGGCTTCCACAGAGGTGCGGTATGGCTCTGAATTAATGTTTCATCCAACAAACAAACGTATACTACTGGAAAAAACTGCATCGCTGAACTCAGCGCAAATGAAGAAGACGTGACTACTATAACGGCTGTTGACGATACTAGTCATCGCTTACCGTCGTTGTTAAGCCCGAGCTGGTAATCAGCTAACGGTAACCAGTGCTTCTAGCATGCCAGCGAATGCAGTAAGCCGGTAGAGCACTGTTCCAGACGCGTAAGCGTGTCAGCGAGAAGGAGCGTTAAGCTGTCGCGTATAGAGATAGAAGCAATGACACCGAGGAGAAGTGAGCGAGCCACGCGCGTTAGGAGCTCGGCAGGAAGAGAAGCAGCGGTGTCACCGACCAACGTGTCAAGCACATGAGCCGAGCCGCGGCCCGTGCTGATACAGCGCAAGCGAGCAAATGCGAAATCCAAATGGGCGCGCGTGCGTGCGTGTATTCGCGCCTGCACCTCGGGCGCCCCCTGGGTGCCAGCTTCCGCGATAGAACGCGGGGCGCTCGAGCGGAGGTTCTTCGATTCCCCGGGCTGCCAGCGTTCATTCGGCAACCGCGCTACGAAGCAGACGCGCAGACTAGAGCCGTCAGCTGCACCTGAACTCGCACCACGCTTACCGCACACGAGAGGACTGGCGATAGTGTAGTGCCGTCACTCCCACAAACTAAGCTTTACAAAGCTTTAGAGAGACAACAGCCGACGCTGAAGACACGTGTCGTGAAGCTTTAGCGAAGTCAACAACAATGTGTGATTCTACAAACGTCGTCTGCTAGCGCAACGCCGAGAGACCTGTCAGCGAGCCAAGCGATGTGCGTTGGTGACTGAAGTGACATCACCTCGGCGTGTGACGAGTAATTGTACAGTTCTCACTGCTCTTTAGACGAAAGCAGTGTCCAACTTTGTTGCAAGTTTTTTTTTTGGTTCCGCCTGCCTTGAACGGACTACGCCAATATTTTTTCAGAGGACATCGTGCTTTTTATTCTGCTTCTTCACTCAGTTCCTATTGTTCCGAGCTAGAAGAGCGCAAATACAGTCGCGGTGTCCGTGTCTGCAAAAGGAGGTGCTACGAACGTCAGCACAAACGGTCACGTCTGAAAGAAAAAAGAAAGAAAAGGAAGTGTCACCTCGGAGTTCGCTGACCTTTTCGCGTGAGGGAACGACAAACACGCGCGAAAGTTGTATTTTCGACTGCACAAGGCAAGTGCTGCCCGGGGGGCGCAGACCAAGTCGTATTGTCACTCCTACATACACATCGGTAAGTTCTGTATTTCGCACTTATTAGTCTTCACGTGTCCGACATGTATTGATATTTCCGTTGCATCTTCTATTAGCATTGCTTTTACGATATTTCGCGAAGAAAAGAAACACTGTGATGTTTGCATTTATGCCTCTATTCGAATTGTGAGACAATGTAATTGTTCAATACGGTGGCACACTTCTTGCGGCACTCAGCATGCTGACCCAAACGTCGCGAGTTGGATTCCACCGCGGTGGTCTCGTTTGAATTGAGGCAAAATTCCAGAGGCCTGCGTACGCACCATACCAGCGCCCATTAAAGAACACTCGAAATTTCCGGAGCCCTTCCGAGAAGGCATGTCTCATAATCATGTCGTGGTTGGGTAGCAAACCAGACGTGGTCGTGTTAACCTCCCTACCTTTCCTAGATTACTTCTCTCTCTCTCTCTCTCTCTCTCTCATGTTGTGGTTTCAACATGCAGAACTTCGGATATTATTTTATTATTCTAAGATGCTCATCTTGGACGTTGACACTCAATGAAAATTGTCTCTATGTCCCAAATACCAATCTGTTTCTCAGCTGGCCAAGTCAACGGAGTGCTTCATGGTCAATAGTATTCTACTAGTGAAGGAGAGGTTGCAGGTTCGAGTCCCACGCTCAACGTCTACGATAAGGTACATGTATAATGTAAGTAAAATAATAAATAACGCTTTATTTCATAGTTTGAGGGGCACGTTAAAGCACCGCTCACGATCAAGACTAACACGAAGCCTGCGACCACGGCGTCCCGAGAGAATGAATAATTTAAGCGGCATAACGCTTGCAGAGCGAGTGATTCCTCTTCAGGCCCGTGTGTGAGACAGGGGAACGAATAAAATTTGGCCCAAGTGGTTACGGTAGTCAGACTGACGTTTACCCGCGGGAGATCGCGGCATGCAGCATAAACCTCCGAGAATAAATGATGGCGTTTCGGGGGAATCTTCCTAGGTTTACGTTTAGAACCAATAGCATGGCTTGACCAAGTTATCCAGACAGTCCTGATCCGTCTTATAACGCGGGCTCGGAGGAGTTGTAAAACACGAGCGATATCAGGATGGACGAAAAGAAAACCTTCGCGAAGAGAACGAAATAAGCGAGAGACGTTTGGAAGATTTTAATAGATGCAAAAGGAGGTGAGCAGTGCAATTAGGGTGCCTTGCTTTTAGCGTTAGGTAGATCGAAGTGAGTGAAATAGTTTTGAACAAATAGGAGACGGTCAGGGAAAGAGAATCACAACGAACCATCAAATACCATGTTTTGAATCGTATTTAAACAGTCCGGGCTTACACGAAAAAAAATGTAAGGAACTTTAAGATGTAGCCTCTCATGCTTCACATATATGTAAGAAATGACTCACAGGAGACTGGTCACCATTAAACATATCATTAGTCCTTCCTTCATAATGAAGCGCGGAGTTAATTAGCTTTGGCATTTGCGCGATGCGTGTTATGTGGACCCTGTTACCTCACATGGAGAACCTGAATCGGCTTGACGGGTTTGATGCTCAGTGTATTGCTATGTCTTTGTATGCCGTTAAATGTTAATATCTTTCAGCAAAAACACTCTATTTACACGGGATCTGATTTAGTTATACAGTTAACTCGGTGAAAACCTGCGCTTTATCTCGAACACTGTACGCCCTGAAACACAGAATTCTCCGCCTACATATGCTGACCAGGTTTTAGGATTCTAGGAATCACGCTTTAATAAATACGCCCCAGAGAAGAACTACGGAAGTGTGCCGAACTGTGCCAAACTGCCTTATATACCTGGCATGTGTGCGTTGGAGCTGCGATTTCGCGACAATTATGTGGGATATGTTATAGGACACGGCAAGCAAGGTCTCTGCGAATGATGCCGTCCTCTTCTAGGGTTCTTCACATGTTCGGTTGCATTCAGAAAGCGTCGCAAAGTCGTGCAGTGTATGCGGTAGCACCGTATTTTTCGCGCTCGTCAAGTTACCCGCTGCACACTTATCAGACACATCGCCAGACGCGCGGGGCCGGGAAGCCATCTAAGATCTTTAAGCAAAAAGTCCCGATGCACGTTACTTCTCTTATGCTTGCTGAAGCCCCATCGAACAGAAGCCGTTTTTAGCCTTTCTCTTATGTCATGTTTGTGGCCACCGCCTTTTGCAGGAGTGCGTATGCAATCGTAAAAGCAACCCCTGTACTCTAGAGACCACAGCAGTGCTTCTCCGAGTGGGAGCAAAAGCGGGTAAAACGCTTCGAGCTCACGCAGAACTACTAGGCCCTCACCTTGTTACAAGAAGTTATGGTGATACCGTATATTGTGAAGTGATGTTATTTATACAGTGACATCGTTGAATTTTTATTCCCCACCGCGGTGGTCTATTGGCTAAGGTGCTCAGCTGCTTACCCACACACAGGTCGCGGGTTCAAATCCGGGCTACGGCGGCTGCATTTTCAACAGAGGCGAAAATGCTGTAGGCCTGTGGGCTCAGATTTAAGTGCAAGTTAAAGAACCCTAGGTGGTTGAAATTTCAGGAGCCCTCGACTACGGCGTCTCTCATAATATTATTATAATTTTGGGACGTTAAACCCCACATATCTTCATAATCATCATCGTTGATTTTTTATGTAAATATATTTGGCCTTGGTGGGTTGTATATTAACTGAGATAAGATTAGTTCGGGCACTTGCTCAGGGTACCATGGATTGTTTTCGCATACCCTGCGTTGGCCAGGGTCATTTCAGTGTAGGTGCGACTTTTAAGTTGAAGGACATCGTGCAGTGTACATGCATGGTATAGCCACAAATGCGAGGAATACTAAATATTCTGTATATGCATGGCTGTAGCAACTCTGTAATGAACGAAGTTTAGCTTTGTTGTTAAGTGCCCAAAAGCAATGCAGTTGATTATTGGTAGCTTTGAACTTTAATTGTGCTCGAAACGACCTTTCATCGTACGGTCCCGGTACTATACTACAGCGAAATATTTCAGTATAATGAACTTTGACCTTTCAGTACCTAAATTGTTTCCCTTAAAAGTAACGGAAAATGAAATGGTCACGGATGTGACTAAACTTGGGTCATGGTGCGCAATTTTACCATTGAGCAAAATTTATGCACACACACACCTCCAAGCCTAAATTTTGGTTCACCCTAAAGAATATTACATGGATAAAATTAATCTACACGTTTTACGTTACATTTAGGTCCTGTAATTTCACGCAGAACGCCTTTTTTTAGATTGTGTTGAGGGATTTTGAGGCATTATAATATACTGATGGAAGGAGCGGTTATAATTCACTCGAAAAAAAAAAAACAAACTTTTGGCTAATCAAGCAACTGAAGTTTTGTTGCATCAGTGTCGTGCAGACAGCGAATCGAAGAAAACCAGAGGCTAAAATGTTTCTTTTTTATACGGTTGTTGCAGTAAGAACAATCGCGCTGAAACACTGTCAGCCGCGTCGCTCTCCTATATGTATGTATCAACGGTCCTACGTTCATTTCATAGAGAACTGAATAAGAAAAGTATGCACTATTTAGTCGTAGTTATATTAGCTCATCACAAAGAGTATAGAATTTAGGTCCGTTTCTCTCTCTCTCTCTCTTGTTCGTATCAAAGACCAGCGTGCATGAAGGAAAGAATGAATGCAATCACACTGCAGCAGTGCGTAGCAGGAAGAACAGAAACGCAGCGCCCACAAAAAAGAAAAAAAAAGACGGATCCCACGTACTCTAGGAGTCGACGTTATGCAAAGCATGCGGAGGGAAGGTGACCATGCTGTAATTTACAATTGAGCGACATGTTATGAAATGAGACAACATATATGTACAAATGTGTGACGCACAGACTTCTGTTTAACAGATGCAGATATTTATATAACCAGTTGCACTTGCGCAACAATGTCAACAGGAACATAAGCATTAGCAACACCAGAAGCGATAAGCTAATGTGAAGCGTTGGTGTTTGCAAGGTTGCTAAGCCCTGGAGTGGGCTACATAAATAAACTTCAGCGCATGGCACCTCACAATAATTGACAATGATAACCCGACGTGACAGCTGTGTCACAAGAGTACATATGCAATGTTTAACAATCGGCACTGCAACGACAATGACGTTTCACGAACATTAGGGCCTACTTGAACAGAATGATTGATCGATATGTAGGGGTTAGCGTCCCAAAATTACATTATGATTATTAGTCGTGTCACAGTGTGAAAAGCTAGGAGAAGTACACTGCAGTGATTGCTTTAGTATTTTTTTAATAGTTTCGAATTATTATCATCTACACGAGCAGATGATTAAGGTTTCAAGCGATTCCTCTTCTTCGTGCTCTTCTTCATTTTCTGATTTGCTCCCACAACACGCACGGCAAGATTTGTGTGGTACGAGACACAGCAGCTCTGATGGGTGAGAGAACGAGCCTTGAGAGAAAGAAGAGAGAAACAGAAAGGAAGGAATAAAGAGATAGAAAAAAAAGATAAAAAGAAATTCTTGGTGAGGCAAGGCCCGCGCCCGCATGCCCCCCATTCCAAGGCGAGCGTCATAACCAAGCGGCCATAGAGGGAAAAGGTAGCGAGTGGGAGGAGAAAGCGGGAAACGAGGTGGGGAGAGATTAAAGCATGACACGTAAAGAAAGCGAGAGATAGAGACATAGGAAAAGAAAGGGAAGAAAGACAGAAGAAAGATGGAGCAAGATATCGAGAGAGAGAATAAAACAATGAAATAAGAAAAAAAGGGAAGAGGGAGAAAGGATTGCGGGCAAAGAGAAAGAAAAAAATAGAGATGTAAACAGAGACAAAAAGGCAGAAAGTACCAGTGAGAGGAAAAGGAAAAAGACTCAAAGAAATAAAGAGAAAAGTGAGGACGAAAAAAAAGAGGGTTGTGCAGCCGCACACTTTGTGTTCACACCGTTGGTGCGATGCTGCCCTTATTCTTCTTATTATTTTTGTTGCGTGACAAGCGGTTATTCTCTTCCTTCATAGAACAAGTATTTTTGTTAAGGACCCCGGGAAAATCTGGGTGAAATCATGTGCATGGCGTAAGGCTTCGTAATTGAAAGTGTAATTGTTAATCGGACAAGTTGGGGCTCATTTATATTACAACACCTAATCATAGTTGATCACCAGCTTTGCGTGGGCTTTCAAAATATTGGTACATTCAATCAAGGTGATAACTTTCTTGCATAATGGCATGTCCTAGGAAAGACAAGCGACACGTAGAGTTGTATTGTATATTAACGGCCAACTCACGGCCATACCACGAGGTAAGCTAGTACCGCGAAGTATTAGCTTACCTCGTGGTATGGCCTTCCCACGTGGACATATTTCACATTATGAATTGCATTTGTATGTTTGGAATGAAGAAAATGATTTGAATATAATTGACTACGACCTATTAACTGTCAAATACATAGAAGTCCGAATGCTTAATTTTGTGAGCATAAATAGTTTAGAACTTTCGATCCACTAATTGTTCAGGGACCCGGAACTGAACTTTCCCTAGATAAACGGTATCAAAGCAGAAGTTGGGAATCTAATTCGAGGTCTGAAATTTGCTATCCGAAAGTTGCAGGTTATCTGCCGGCGGCGAGTTCTCTTTCTGTCCACTTTACATTTTCTTATCTTTAACACAATTATTACGATGCACTTAAAACAGTTCAAATAAGTTCTAACGTTCTGTATACCTGCTTTGGACGTATTATCTGCTCGCTTTTGATAACGTTGAGTTAAACAGAGAAATAAGCCCTCAAAATGTCTTCTTTCATTGATTCAAGGTGCTCCTAAATAGACATAAAACAAATAGCCATGTGCCAATCACCACGCGATTGTCAATAATGTAACGTAACTCAACCATGCTGACCGACAGGGGACGAATTCACCTGGAAATAGTGTGCAGAAATAGTATACGAACAACTCTTATAGAATTTCAGCAGCGATTTTCTTTGTTCTCTCTACTGCGTTTTCACAGGTGTCTTCAAGCATCGAGCCCGTGTGCCATCGCAGTTGTGTGCACAAGGGCCGCTGGCACGCCTAGTAACCGAAAAGGAATCAACCGTTCGCAATGAATGAATACCGAGTGTACCTTGATGCCAGCCGCACGGCTAAGTGCAGTGACCGCCGACGCCAAAGGCCAAGCCCGCGACAACTGGGGCTCCCGCTCTCCGCCCTCTTTGCAGCATGCACTGCCCTTGCTTTTCCTTCAGGTAAGCTGAAGAACGTTGCCTTTGCGAACATTTGTGCGATCTCTCGCAACTTATCCGTGCCCGTTATATGTGAAAAGAACAAGCGAATGATGTCGGTCTTTTGAAATCTTCCTTATTACCCCCGTGCGATTGCCTCGCCATTGTTGTTTTCATACGACCAAAAGCTAAGCGTATTCTTAATAATTGAATCGGATGTCCAAGTCTGCGCACTTGTAATGGACAATTCGGCTGTGTTAGCGTTTTGAGTGAGCTCAATTTAACTAGAAACAATATTAGCGTATGGTACTAGTTTGAAATATTCTCCTCAATGAATGTTTCTGTTGTTGGCGCAGAATGTTTTCATTGAAGTTCTCTAGCTCAACAACACACCCGTTTATTGTGTGTATTTATAGGAGTGAAAGAGAGAGTAATGGCAGAGAAAGTAATGTGATGCGCATGTTTGGTTTGCTACCTCATGATGCAGTGGTGAAATACGAAGATGGAAAGATATGCGGAAAGTTCTCTATTGCAACCTGAGCCGGTTGTGAAATTTGTCCCGTACGATGACATGAAAAACATTTCTGCACACTGTGCTTTGGACCCTGGCAGATGAAACGCCGAGTTGTTTTTTCTTGTTGTTGTTGACACCATAACTACCTGCTGCTCCATCGATCACACCTATTCTAGAGGTACTAACGCAGGTGTAGGTGATGCCCAAACATAGCCGATTAAAGGGAGTAGCGCCTCTTTGACGGAGTTATAAGGGTCATAGGAGAAACGTTTGGTACAGAAAACTTTCAGGGAATGGGCTTCGTTATATTGAGCCAAAGTACATGAGTACGCAAGCATGTGGAGCCTCCATGCATTGTTTTGTTTTTCTCACACATGAATTCAATCTCGACGCTCCAGCACGTGCGCTAAAGTGCCGAAAATCATCTGTACGCTCACGTCCGACAACATCCGGCAGTGACTCGGTAGCCACGGAAAAAAAATTGTGTCGTTCCCAAGTCAATAAGTTTACCGCCTTCAAAGCACGACAATATTCATTGCGATCATGGTGCAATACGGTGGCACGTTCTACTAAGAGAATGTGGCCGAATCGTTTGCGGTGAGTGAAAGGCGAATCGACGCGAAACAGCGAAAGTTCATGCTGCCGCGTATGTCGTAAGCTTATAATATGTGCAAGTTCACTCTAATAGCCCTTAATTTTGGAATGACGGCTGCTGTGGCATAGAGCTTCTCGTCAAAGCAGAGAGGTGGGTGTATATGCGCTTGTAACCTCGATTTGTATACATCTTATTGCATTAGCAGGGTTTGCTTTCTTTCTTGTCAGCAGGCCTATGTGAGGTGCCCAGGACGAGAAGAAGGTTTCACGGTAGGCGTGAATTACATGCTGGTTTAGTTTACCCCCCACAGAGTATTGAATTCCACGTAGTTCCAAGAAATATAACAATTTTTTTCAAAGAATGCTGGCTCAACTAAGCTCCAACCTATATAACTATAACTTAGCTCCACTTAACGGGACAGCTTTAGCCATTTTTGAGAACTGCTGGGACCGTAGAGTTTCCCATAATGTTACATAAAGGGAAATATGGCACCTACGGTCTATGTGAATTTCTTATCGGGTGCCGTTGGCGCGCTGGGAATGACGGTATATCTGTCTGCGAGGCTTGTGTTGGCTAGGTTGAGCGAGGCTTCGGCTCAAAAGCGGATACGACTGCACAAATAAAGTTTTTGTAAAACAAAACTTATATAGGCAGATTTCATTAACGCGTATTATATTTTAAAATGAAGGTCCCCTTACCTCTACGACATTACAAAATGGCAAAAGAAAGAAACAGACCACTAACAGTGGCAGAGTGAACGCAGGCTTTGTCGTCTGCGTGCCAAGTTTAGCAGTCGGCCGGTTGTCGCTTTTTAAGCTCTGTACAGCGGTACATAGACGCAGAAGTTTTCGATGTTAAATGAAACTCATGCTTGCGCAACAATAAGACATAAATAGCTTACTGCGCGCTCTTTCAGTAAGAAATCAACCATTTTGACACAAGGAATGCGTTGAAACCAGACGCGTCTTCGAGTTGTGCGGGCTCTACTCGAGCAGTAAAAAAAAAAGACAACATATTCACGGGGTGAATGATGGTGAGTGGAGCGAAGCTGGGTCCGCACAGTGCTTCGGCCTTCCGTTCGCGTACGTCGGGATCTTGTCGGCGAAGCCGCACAGCTTCACGACACGCTTCTTCCTCGCGCGCTCGCACAACAGGGTTCCGTCTTCGAGCACGAGCCGCCGCCGCTATGCGTGCACGCTCCTCTGCAGCCTTGTCCATCCGCCCACCTTCTGAACGCGCGCGCGCGCTAAAACAGTTTTTATTTAGGCAGAGACTGCTGCGCCGCGCGGCGCACGAGCCATACCCACACAGAAACGACTGCTGCGCCACACGGAAGTGACGTCTGGCGTTTTCCGGTTAGGCGCTTTGTTTGAATAGTCGGGAGTGTCTAGTGGTGTGTCTAGACATAACAATAAAAGCCGTTAAAATTACGTTCAAAGAAAAAAATGAACAAAAATGTTATTTAGGTTTAGCGTGACAACAATACAAAACAGGCTTGGTTGTCATCTCAAATCGATTGGCAGCTGTGGCGTAGTTGGTTAAAGCAACACATGAACTGGTGAGGTCGGTGGTTCAAGTCCCATTGCAGTTATCGATACTTTCTCTTTTTTTTGTTCACGCATGTATTGTTTTAACATTTGCGCTTCCTCATCAGCCCGACTTGCTGTTGGTGGTGGTCCCGTCCACAGGCCCTTTAATATTGGATCTTCGATAACTCTTGCAGGATTGACTATATTTATTATGATTAAGTGTTTTGCGAATTAGTGCTCTTAATCGGCGAGATGCAAAAAAACACAAAAAAATCTAATGCAACTGGCTGCATTGGTTTCTTGGGCACAGGAATGTGGATTTTCACGGTTTATCAAAGTTTTGATGACAGAAAGGTGCACTGCAATGTAGTCTCGGGCAACTTTTTTTTATGTCGCTCAGTGTACCATCACCTAACGAGGTAACCGGCAGGCCGCTTTCTTTAAATATACTGACGTGTCACCGCAATGTTCTAGGCGATCAGCACTTTATAAACAATGCCCAAGGGCAAGTGCCGACAGCGTTAGCCCATCTAACTACAAAACAGCTTGTCCGCCTTGCTCAATAACACGCGCGGCCTGTGACTGCACGGGAGCATACACGTAGCAACGGATGAGAACGGCCGTACGTGTTCGCACTTGACAAAACATACAGCAATGCAGTAGCTCTGGCCTTCGGAGATCACAGGCTTCGTAAGAACATTACAATAAAGTTGTTTCCATCCACCGTATGAACACTTCGCCGACGCACTGGGGTTTCATGCATGTGCGTGCGGTCAGTCCGACGTGAACTGTGCGAAAGCATTTATTTCATCGTCGACCTTGTCCTTCGCGACAAGCAACACTCGGCAGCAAGAACACTTTCTCCTTTGACAACACCACGCTTGGCATTGCAATCTAGAAAATGCAGTAGGTCCAACGACTGTAATCCGCACATCGTACTGAGAAACTTTATGGCACACACACTCAGATGAAGCTGCGGCGCGGTGGATGGCCCCGCTAGCTCCAACCACCAGGTTCAACTAAGCATCCAGCAATCACATGAAGCAGCGACGACACTCCAGTCCTCCTTGGGAGTGGCCTAGGCCACGATTTCATCGGAGTTTTCACCATCAACACATCGCAGGCGGCTACTATCCCGCTGTGTTTACCTTTCGCAGCCGTAGTGCCCATGGCGCCCCCTGTATTCAAAATACTTGTGGTATGTATTTAAATAACAAACCTAAGCTAATTGACTCGTTAAACACATGTTTAGTAAACATTTTGTAGGCTTAACGCATTACGCACGAATAATTTACACGTTTAACTAGCTTTAGGTAATATATTTTTAAGTGACGTCACTTCCGTGCAGCGCAGGAGCCATTTCTGTGTGGGGATGGCTGCTGCGCCGCGCGGCGCAGGAGACGCTGCCTTTTATTTAACTACACCCGCCCCCTAGCGTACGGTGCCGATGACGAACACGCGATCACCAACGCCTTCGTGTGACGTCATTGCTAATTTCTCGTGCGCTCGCCCATCGGGGTTCCATCTTCAAGCGCCGGCCGCCGCCACCGCCTTGAGCGTATCATACATTATATTGACAAATCGTAAATCATCCGCTGGACGCGTCCGTCCGTCGTTTGTCTGTCTGTTTGACGCAACAACGGACGGATGTACGGACGCACGAACGAACGCAGGGACGGATGCACGGACGGACGGATGGACGCATGGACAGATGCGCGAATAGACGGAAGAATGAACGGACGGCCGGAAGCACGGATGGAATGACGAACGGTTCACCCCACTCGTCATCATTGACTCTATGGATATATCCGTGATGTTTAATATTTATCCTATTAAAAGTAACGTTCTCTAGCATCGAACCATTTGCATTTTCCATCGTATACGCATTTCTTTATATTGCCGCGAACGTAATAACAGACAGCGACGAAACGACGTCTTGCTTGCCCTCAGACCAGGACGCAAAAGCCCTCTTCTTTCTTCACTTCAAAGGGATTCCGCCTACAGTTGATGGCTCATACCCATTACCTGTGACATTACTCCCTCTCCTCGAAAAGCATCGGCTCGATGCTGGTAATGAGCGATGAGAAAAAAAAAGAGAAAGAAAAGAAGCTACCATGGAACCCAACGACTCCGTCGTAAGGGAGAAAAAAAAAATGGGCTGGCGTCCTAGAAGTACTCAATAAAGAAAGGAGTAAGTACACAAGACAATAAAAAAAACCAAAGGGACAAAAAATAGTCATTGGATGGTAAGTTAGTCCACGTTCGATGGATGACGCGAGAAATATGGCTTAAGTCTTGACACGTGCACCACATCACTTTGTGGAAACCGACGGGAACATCTTGAGGCGCCCTCAGGGAGAACTTCATACGTAACGTCACTGAGTCGGCGCAGAACTTTGTAAGGGCCGAAGTAGCGCCGAAGCAACTTTTCAGAGTGACCACGCTGTCGGATGGGAGTCCACACCCAAACTTCATCGCCTGGTTGGAAGGTAACCTCTCGGTGTGTAAGGTTGTAGCGGTGTGCGTCGGCAGTTTGGCGAGCCTGAATACGGCATCGGGCGAGTTGACGGGCCTCCTCGGCGCGTTGAGCGAACAATGCAGCGTCCGTGTTGAACATGCTCAAGTTGTTGGGAAGGAGCATTGCGTCGAGCATTGTGGTGACCTCTCGACCATGAACTAAGCGAAATGGGGTGAAACCTGTACTCTCTTGGACTGCTGTATTGTAAGCAAAAGTTACGTAAGGGAGTATATCATCCCAGTTCTTGTGATCAACGGCCACATACATTGACAGCATATCTGCAATGGTCTTGTTCAACCGTTCAGTGAGCCCATTTGTTTGGGGGTGATAACCCGTGGTTTTCCGATGTTCTGTACCACTTAGTCTCAGCACTTCTTGAAGCATCTCTGCGGTGAAAGCTGTACCACGATCAGTAATTATCACAGCTGGCGCTCCGTGACGAAGTACGATGCTGGTGACAAAAAACTGTGCAATTTAGGCTGCGGTAGCTTTGGACAGGGCCTTTGTTTCGCTGTAACGCGTTAAATAATCGGTGGCAACCACAATCCACCGGTTTCCAGACGAAGAGGTGGGAAATTAGCCGAGCAAGTCAATGCCAATTTGATGGAATGGTGTCTTCGGCGTGGCGATAGGCTGTAATAGTCCTGCTGGTCGGACAGGCGGAGTCTTACGGCGTTGGCAGTCGCGGCATGTGCGGACGTACTGCTTGACTGTCTTCGCGAGGCGGGGCCAGTAGTATGAGCGGCGAATTCTTTTCAATGTGCGCGTGTAGCCAAGGTGTCCGGATGATGGTTCGTCGTGACAAGCATGTAAAATATCGTCCCGAAGCGAGGTCGGCGCAACCAGTAGGTAAGTAGCCTGGGTATGGTCGAAATTTTTCTTATAGAGGACTCCATCCCTGATGCAGAACGAGGCCAGCGAACGTGCAAAGTTTCGAGGAAGGCTGCGTTTTCGGCCTTCGAGGTAGTCAATCAGCGGGCTTAGCTCCATGTCGTCGCGTTGTTGTTGAGCCAAGTCGGTTTCTGACACAGAGGAAAGGAATGTATCGTCCTCTTCAATGTCCGCGTTCGTACTTCGAATTGGTGCACGCGAGAGACAGTCAGCGTCAGTGTGTTTGCGTCCTGACTTGTGAATGACTGTAACGTCAAATTCTTGCAGCCGAAGGCTCCAGCGTGCTAGACGACCGGAAGGGTCTTTGAGGTTGGCGAGCCAGCATAAAGAATGGTGGTCGCTAACTACCCTGAATGGTCGACCGTATAAATAAGGGCGAAACTTTGTTATAGCCCAAACAACGGCTAAGCATTCTTTTTCTGTTGCAGAGTAGTTTTTCTCTGCAGATGATAGTGTTCGACTTGCATAGGCAATCACGCGCTCTACGCCATTTTGCCATTGAACCAGTACAGCTCCAAGTCCGACGTTGCTGGCATCCGTGTGTAGCCCTGTGGCAGCGTTATCGTCAAAGTGCCCGAGTACAGGTGGGGCTTGGAGATGGTTTCGTAGCGTGTCAAAGGCGTGATGCTGATCATGACCCCAAACAAACGGTACGCCGTCTTTCGTAAGTTCATTTAGCAGTTCAGCGATTTTAGAAAAGCCTTTGACGAAGCGTCTGTAATATGCGCAGAGTCCCAGAAATCGGCGGAGGTCGCG
This sequence comes from Rhipicephalus microplus, assembly GCF_013339725.1. Taxonomy (NCBI): domain Eukaryota; kingdom Metazoa; phylum Arthropoda; class Arachnida; order Ixodida; family Ixodidae; genus Rhipicephalus; species Rhipicephalus microplus. The sequence continues at coordinate 87,434,996 of NC_051169.1, read as the reverse complement.
CTTGTTCGTTGGGACAGGAAATGCGGCAACAGCTTTCGTTTTCTCAGGGTCTGGGTGTATACCGGCGTGGCTGACGACGTGACCAAGAAATTTTAGTTCCTCGAATGCAAAGTGGCATTCTCAGGTTTGAGAGAAAGTCCAGCTGTTCGAATCGCCTGAAGAACTGCCTGTAAGCGCTGGACGTGCTGCTCAAACGTGTCCGAGAAGACGACCACATCGTCAAGGTACACAAGACACGATTGCCATTTTAGCCCAGAAAGAACCGTGTCCATCATTCTTTGAAAAGTAGCTGGTGCCGAGCATAAGCCGAAGAGAAGGACCTTGAACTCGTAGAGTCCGTCAGGAGTAATGAAGGCGGTCTTTTCGCGGTCGCGCTCATCAACAGATATTTGCCAATAGCCGCTGCGTAGATCCATGGAAGAAAAGTAGCGAGCATTGCGAATGCGGTCCAGCGAGTCGTCTATTCGTGGTAAAGGATACACGTCTTTCTTCGTGATCTTATTCAACTTTCGGTAGTCGACGCAAAATCGCAGAGTACCATCTTTTTTCTTGACTAACACAACAGGGGACGCCCAGGGACTGGTCGATGGCTGGATGACGTCGTCCTTGAGCATCTGCTGGACCTGTTGGCGTATAACGTCTTGTTCTTTTTGCGAGACCCTGTAGGCATGCTGTCGAATGGGTCTCTCGGTAGGCTCGGTGATGATACGATGCTTGGCAAGCGGTGTTTGGTTAACTTTCGAAGTCGTAGCGAAGCAGTCCCGAAATGAGCCGAGTAGCTTCAAAAGACGTTCCCGTTGTGCAGACGGTAGACCCTGGTTTACGTCCAGAGTGCTTGCAAATGTCATGGCGGAATCGTCGCACGACGAAAGAGCAGATAATGTTGAGGGACCAGGGACGTCGGCAATATCCTCAAGGTATGCGATCGCAGTGTGTTTGGTAAGATGGCGATACTCCTCGCTGAAATTCGTGACGAATAGGCAAGCCTGCTTTCTGCTGGGCTGAACAATACCTCGGGCAACGCAGATTTGTTGTGCAAAAAGTAGGGACAAATTTCCTTCTGCAATTACAGCATCGGGGACGTCTTGGTCACATTCAACGTTGATAAAAAGGCTGCTGCGGGGAGGCAGAGTAACAGATTCGGAGGATACACGTAGGGCAGCCTTCGATGAGCGGGCGTTTTCCGGTTCAGGATGAAACGGGTCCTCGAACGACACCTGCAAGTCTCGTAGGTCAATAATTGCGCCGTGTTCGCGAAGAAAGTCCAGCCCCAGAATGAGTGGACGGGAGCACACAGGTAATACGAGGAAAGACCCTGTGAACGTCGAAGCATGGACTCGAACACGGGCTGTGCACATTCCAGTAGGCGTGACGAGGTGGCCCCCTGCCGTGCGCAACGGTGGTCCTTGCCAAGGGGTAGTTACCTTCCTCAGTTGGGATGCTAGGGTGCTGCTCATAACTGAATAATCGGCGCCGGTGTCGACGAGGGCAGTGACGACGTGATTATCGACGTGTACGGTGATGTCGGCGGAAACAGTCTTATGACTTTCGGAAACGACTGGAAAATCAGTACGGTCTTCGTCGGATCTTTGCGTCGAAGGAGGCTCTTTGACAGTTCGTTTGGACGCGGCTTCACCCCCAGGAGCCGCGGTTTCTAGTTTCCCCTGTGGGGACTCGGTGACCGGCCTCTGAAAGGAGCAAAAGATGACGAGGGAATGCTAGGTGACGTGGGGCGGCGAGGTGATGGTGATCTTGAAATGGGGCGTTGACCAAGGCGAGGAGCTTGCTGGCCCGTAAGGTACGCTTCATTGTCGCGGGGACGCTCACCGTAACGCGGGCACCGAGCATCAGGGTGAAAGCCACGGAGACCAAGTTGGCGGTACTGGCAGTTACGGTAGACGTGACCCGCTTCGCCACAGTGGTAGCAGAGTGGTCGGTTATCGGACGTACGCCACACGCTGGCCTTTGAGGCGTTCTGCCGCGATCCAGACGAACGATAAGTTGGTGCACTCGGAAACCTTGAGGCGGGTGGTGGAGTCGAAGAGGTGCCCTGGAATCGATGGCTAGCCTGATCCATTCTCTCCATGGTGGGATCAGGGCCATGTGGTGCAGGAGATCGCAGAGCCGCCGCATAAGTCAGTACAGGGGCCTCAGGCCTTGTTGGCGCGAGTGGGGTGACCACCTGTCGGATCTCATTTCGGATTAAGTCTGTGAAAGCACTTACGGGTGGTTGGGGTCCCGCTGCTTGGAGTTGGCGCAGCTCGTCCCGCACGACGCTTCTTATGAACTCAGCGAGGGCATGCCTCTCGCTGTCAGCCCCGATAAAGCATGCAGCGGGGGTCACGTCGTGGCGTTCATACTGTGACGACCTATACTGGAGAGTACGCTCCATTGTGGTTGCCTCATTTATGAACTCTGCCACAGTCGTCGGTGGATTGCGCACGAGTCCGGCGAAGAGCTGCTCTTTTACCCCACGCATTAAATGCCGCACCTTCTTTTCCTCGGACATTGCAGGGTCAGCACGCTTGAAGAGTCGCAACATGTCCTCGACAAACATCGAAACTCTCTCGTTGGGTCGTTGGTTCCGAGACGAGATAGCCTGCTCTGCTCTTTCTTTCCTTTCAGTGCTGCGGTACGCATCACGAAACTGTCGGCTGAACTCATGCCAAGTCGCAAAGGAACCCTCGTGATTCTCGTACCACGTTTTGGCAGAGTCTTCTAATGCAAAGTAAACTCTCCGCAGCTTGCGAGCTTCATCCCATTCGTTGATGTTGGCAACTCGATTGAAGTGGTCAAGCCAGTCGTCAACATCTTCATAAATATCTCCATGAAATGAGCGTGGTGTTTGCGGCGCATGAAAAACATGCGGGAGAAAAGAATAGGCGTCGTTGGTTTGACTCGCCTGGTTGTTAGTAGAAGTTGCCATCTCGTCTTGAGAGAGGGGACCGTACTCGGGAGATAGTCCTCGCAGGCGGCGACTGCTTCTTGCCGTGGGAGCTATAGCTGTCTCCAAGTAGCTTGGTGTGTCAGCTGAAAATCTGCAGCCAAGGCGCATTTACCCCGCACCTCCACCAGTGCCGCGAACGTAATAACAGACAGCGACGAAACAACGTCTTGCTTGCCCTCAGACCAGGACGCAAAAGCCCTCTTCTTTCTTCACTTCAAAGGGATTCCGCCTACAGTTGATGGCTCATACCCATTACCTGTGACAATATGTACAAGTACTGCCCTCTACGGCCGGTTCAAGAACTAACGAGACGGGGCTACATACGATTACGACGGGACGCTCAGCCCATGCCTTAAGGTGCTTCGCCCCTAGAAACTCCGGGTCAAGTTCGAAGCTCACATATTCCAGCAATCTCCCGCATTCAAGATCGCAGCGCCAGTTTTCCCTGAAGGTAAATATAGAAAACTGTGCGGTCGGGACCAGCAACAAATTCTTGTGGAACCACTTTTTCGAAGTGCAGGAGAAAGCTTACCGTCCAAAGTGTCTGATCGCGTAATGGCGAGGAAGAAAACGCGGTGAAGCACTTACCATGCGACTTTTTCTACATACGACCACAATTTGATCACATTCACGCCACATGCTGCAAACAGTGGGAGGTGAACGAGGCAGCAATTCTCGTTTGTGCGCTGCGGTTTATTGTGCATGCGCGCACTGCACGCGCACGCGCGAGTAGTCTAAATTGTCTACTAGCTGCTACGACAGTACCGCCACTTCTCGGCGTTCACTACTTTTACATCGTAAGCAGCACGGAATAGGGCGGCAGTGGATTATGACTCTACCTACTCTAACATGAGCGCTATTATGGCGTACATGGAAGCATCAGACGCAGTACAAAAGGAACGAGTTCATTATACAGAATCAGCGCTCTACCACTAGGCGCCGTTTTATGTTTTGGGACTTTTAAAAGAAGCTCAAAAAAGCAGTCATACACAAATCCCGAAAAGCATGCTTGAGTATGCATCTCCTTAATTCAAGGTCACTTCAAGACAATTAGCGTCTAATCACACGTTCGGGCAAGTCATCGGTTCCTATAGGTCTCTGGCTCTCCGGCAAACACGGGTATCATATTTTAAGTGGCACCGACACAAAATTTCTTAGTTGTCTTTTTTTTACCTCAAATGAGAAGCCAGGCTCTCAAAGCCAAGCGTATTTACTGGCAAGCGTATGACTCGCCGTGGTGGTCTAGTGGCTAAGTTTACTCGGCTGCTGACCCGCAGGCCACGCGATCATATCCCGGCTTCGGCGGCGGTATTTTTGATGCAGGTGAAAAGGGCTGTAGGCCCGTGTGCTCAGAACTGGGTGCACGTGAAAGAACCCCAGTTCGTCGAAATTTCCGGACTACTCCACTACGGCGTCTCTCATTATAATATGGTGGTATTGAGTTGTAAAACGTCACATATCAATCATAAATTACTGGCAAGCATAAGTGTAACCAGAAAAATTCATTGCACGATGTTTTCAAAACTTGCCTTCATTACTATTATCTGACTTCACAAAGAGGAATGAGGTTCTCGTAACATGTTCGTGCAAAATACCGCAACGTTTCTATGCCTGCTTTGTTCCTGACCCTGTTGGTGATCGCTTTAAAGGGACACTAAAATGAAACAATGATCCAGTTTGGATTGATCAACTTCACTATGAGAATTCTATAATGCCATAAATTTGACTTTCATAAGTTCCTTGATAGCGGAGAAAATCAAGGTTAAACTTTGATTTGTAAATTTCGCGCTGCAATTACCACGCGTGGCGTCAAGAATTACAAGAAATGTATTTTTTGTACTTGTGCGACATTGGGTCGATGAAATTTTCTGAAACTTCGCATGCTAGGTCTATGACTGTAACGTTGTGGTTTGCGTTTCGCACAAGGTGCAGGTTCAGCTACGTACTTGGGAGGTCCGAGGAGCCACCTCAGGACACTTCTCTAAGGACGAGTCCGTTTGGAGCAAACATTTAATGACAATAGCTCGAAAGCACCCAAAATATAGAGTTCTATCTCTCGGATACAGTTAAGAAAAATACAGCAGCTGTATATTAGTCCCTACACACATATCCTAAGCACGTTCCTGCACAGAGTGTGTCGCGAAACGTCAAAGGAGTGGCGTCTCACCCACGTCGTTGCGTAGGAGCCTGGGCGCGAAGCACGGGGTTGATGCTTTGTCGAATTAGTTGGCGTCGGCGTTGGGCAGCCACACTAGCCGTAGGAGAAGCAGCCTTCCTAGGCTGCCGAAGGACGCCTCACTAGCTGATGCGGCATTTGACGCACTGGCCCCGAGGTAGAGTCCCGGCCGGACCGCCTCGCCTGAGCTCCAGCCCGAAGCTCGACGGCTCAGGCCTGTCCACGGGCAAGGGAACGTCAGCGCAGCCAAGCAGTCCTGGAGCCCCTCAGGCCACCGGGTGATGGAGGTAGCAGCCTTGGCTTGGGTCCAAAACCCCACCGCCCTGATGCGTGGCTCGTCTTCCTCTGGCCACCACCTCGACTCTTCTTTTTAAATGCGAAGCATTCCTTAACGAATTTCGGTGACCCTATCTATCTATCTATCTATCTATCTATCTATCTATCTATCTATCTATCTATCTATCTATCTATCTATCTATCTATCTATCTATCTATCTATCTATCTATCTATCTATCTATCTATCTATCTATCTATCTATCTATCTATCTATCTATCTATCTATCTATCTATCTATCTATCTATCTATCTATCTATCTATCTATCTATCTATCTATCTATCTATCTATCTATCTATCTATCTATCTATCTATCTATCTATCTATCTATCTATCTAATCTATCTATCTATCTATCTATCTATCTATCTATCTATCTATCTATCTATCTATCTATCTATCTATCTATCTATCTATCTATCTATCTATCTATCTATCTATCTATCTATCTATCTATCTATCTATCTATCTATCTATCTATCTATCTATCTATCTATCTATCTATCTATCTATCTATCCGCCTACGACATTTAGCTCTCCTGGTTGTTTCGATAATGGTATCGATACCAAACTTGGTATGGCATAATATGACTGTATGAAAAACATATTTGACTAGTCATAACATGAAAATCATGACATGTTTGTCATGAATGTCATGATTTACATTTCATGGTCCTGCCGCTCTTGCGGTGGTTTCGTTCACATGGTATGTTGCAAAACTGGTATAGTATGACATGATTGCATGGCGAACACAACCGACACACCCTTCATAGAAATCATGATATGCGTGTCATGTAACAACATGACTACACGCAACGCTCATGATGCACTCGCGGCCGTTTCGCTCTCGTCTGATATACCAAACTAGATATTACACTACGTGAATGGATGACGAAGTTATGTGACTAGTGCAAACATGATATTCATGAGATGCGTGTCATGTCACAACATGACTACATGCCAGGCTCATGATGCGCTGCCGGCCGTTTCACTAGCTTCACTTATACCAAATTTGGTATTAAGGGCCGTGAATGGATGACGAAGGTATGATATTGGCGAAACATGATAAACATAAGATTCGCGTCATGTAACAGCATAACTACATGCCACGCTCATGATGTGCTTGCAGCCATTTCGCTAGCTTCACATGTACCAAACTCGTTATTACGCGGCGGGAATGGTCAACATAGGTAAATGACACATATAAACATGATATTCAAGACATGCGCGTCATGTAACAACATGACTACATGCCACACTAATGACGCGCTCGCGGCCGTTTCGCTAGCTTCACATATGCCAAAGTTGGTATTCATCATCATCATCATCATCATCACCATCAGCCTTACTACGTCCACTGCAGGACAAAGGCCTCTCCAATGTTCCGCCAGTTAACCCGGTCCTGTGCTTGCTGCTGCCAATTTATACCCGCAAACTTCTTAACCTCATCTGCCCACCTAACCTTCTGTCTCCCCCTAACCCGCTTCCCTTGTCTGGGAATGCAGTTAGTTACCCTTAATGACCAGCGGTTATCCTGTCTACGCACTACATGCCCGGCCCATGTTCATTTCCTCTTCTTTATTTCAACTATGATATCCTTAACCCCCGTTTGTCCCCTAATTCACTCTGCTCTCTTCTTGTCTCTTAAGGTTACACCTACCATTTTTCTTTCCATTGCTCGCTGCGTCGTCCTCAATTTAAGCTGAACCCTCTTTGTAAGTCTCCAGGTTTCTGCTCTGGAGCTAAGTACCGGCAAGATACAGCTGTTATATACATTCCTCTTGAGGGATAGTGGCAATCTACCTGTCATAATTTCAGAGTGCTTGCCGAATGTGCTCCACCCCATTCGTATTCTTCTAGTTACTTCAATCTCGTGGTTAGGCTCAGCGGTTATTACCTGCCCTAAGTAGACATAGTCTTTTACAACTTCAAGTGCACTATTACCTATCTCGAAGCGCTGCTCCTTTCCGAGGTTGTTGTACATTACTTTCGTTTTCTGCAGATTAATTTTAAGACCCACCTTTCTGCTCTCCTTGTCTAACTCCGTAATCATGAGTTGCAATTCGTCCCCTGAGTTACTCAGCAATGCAATGTCCTCGGCGAAGCGCAGGTTACTAAGGTATTCTCCATTAACTCTGATCCCCAACTGTTCCCATTCTAGGCTTCCTGTAAGCACGCGGTAAATAGCATTGGGGAGATTGTGTCCCCCTGCCTTACACCCTTCTTGATTGGTATTCTGTTGTTTTCTTTATGAAGCACTATGGTAGCAGTTGATCCCCTGTAGATTTCTTCCAGAATGTTTATATATACTTCATCTACGCCCTCATTCCGCCGTGTCTGCACGACGACTGATATTTCTACTGAATACAACGCCTTCTCGTAATCTATGAAGGCTATGTATGAGGTGCGGCGATGGCGTAGTGGTTAGAGCATCCGCCTCACATGCAAGAGGTCCGTGGTTCAAATCCCGGTGCCACGCAGCTCCCAACCGGATAAAAAAAAAATCCGCGTGTTGATGGAACTGCATTAAGAGGCCTGGGGTGTGGCCTCACCGGTAACCACCGCCGGGAACGCACTCCCTCACCAGAGAAGGATTGGCCACCCTGGTGCAGTATCTGGCCACTACCTCCCACATGCATACGTCAAATAACTCACGGCCCTCAGTCCCCAGCAGCTGTGAAGCAACTGACCACGGCGGCGGTCAGATCTGCAACGCAGCAGAGGGTGCTAAGAATCTCTGGATCCGGACAGGCCGCCATTGGAACCTGAACTTGGCAACGTTTAACGCTAGAACCTTATCTAGTGAGGGAAGCCTAGCTGTACTATTCGAGGAGCTAGAGGGTGTTAAATGGAATATAATAGGGCTCAGTGAGGTCAGGAGGACAGATAAGGCCTATACTGTGCTACAGAATGGGCACGTCCTTTGCTATCGGGGCTTGGCAGACAGAAGAGAACTTGGAGTGGGGTTCCTAATTCACAGAAACAAAGCTGGCAACATAGAGGAATACTATAGCATTAATGAAAGGGTGGTAGGCATTGTAATTAAACTGAATAAAAGATACAAGATGAAGGTAGTACAGGCTTACGCGCCTACATCCAGCCATGATGACGCTTCAGTTGAAAGCTTCTATGAAGACGTGGAATCGGCAATGAGTAAGGTAAAAACACAGTATACTATAGTGATGGACGACTTTAATGCAAAGGTAGGGAAGAAGCAGGCTGGAGACCAGGCAGTAGGAGATTATGGAATCGGCACTAGAAACGCCAGAGCAGAGCTACTAGTAGAATTCGCAGAACGCAATTATTTACGGATTCGGAATACCTTCTATCGAAAACGAGAAAACCGCAAGTGGACATGGAGGAGCCCTAATGGCGAAAACAAGAACGAAATAGACTTTATATTGACCACACACCCAGGAATCGTGCAGGGTGTGGAAGTGGTTGGCAAGGTACGATGCAGTCACCATAGAATGGTACGATCTCGAATTCGCCTAGACTTGAAGAAGGAACGACAGAAACTGATACGCAAGAAGCCAATCAATGGGCTAGCACTGAGAAGGAAAGTACAGGAATTCAGAGTGTCGCTGCAGAACAGGTACTCGGTTCTTAGCGAGGAAACCAACCTTTGCGTAGATACAATGAATGATAATCTGACGAGTATCATTACGGAGTGTGCAGTGGAAGTTGGAGGCAGGGCAGTTAGATAGGACACTGGCAAGCTTTCCCAGGAAACGAAGAACCTAATTAAGAAGCGTCAAATCATGAAAGTGTCAAGTACAACAGACAAAATAGAACTGGCAGAGCTTTCGAAGTTGATTAATAGACGTAAAGTATGCGATGTAAGAAGGTATAACATGGAGAGAATTGAACACGCTCTGAAAAACGGAAGAGGCGTCAAAGCAGTGAAGAGGAAACTTGGGATAGGCAAAAGTCGGATGTATGCACTAAGGGACAAAGAAGGCAAAATAACTACCAATATTGATAGGATAGTTAAAATAGCGGAGGAGTTTTACAGGGATCTGTACAGTAGCCGAGACTACCACGACCTTAATACTATAAGAACTAGCAGTAACCCAAATGACACCCCACCAGTAATGATAGAAGAAGTCAGAAAAGCTTTGGAGAGCATGCAAAGAGGCAAAGCTGCTGGTGAGATTCAGGTAACACCAGATCTGCTGAAAGATGGAGGACAGATTGTGTTAGAAAAACTAGCCACCCTGTTTACGAGGTGTCTCCTCACGGGGAGGGTACCAGAGTCTTGGAAGAACGCTAACATCATCTTAATACATAAGAAAGGAGATGACAAGGACTTGAAGAATTACAGGCTGATCAGCTTGCTCTCTGTAGTATAGAAGCTATTTACAAAGGTAATTGCTAACAGAGTTAAGAAAACATTACAATTCAATCAACCAAAGGAACAAGCAGGATTTCGAACAGGCTACTCCACAATTGACCACATTCATACTATCAATCAGGTAATAGAGAAATGCTCAGAGTATAACCAAGTTGGTATTACATGACGCCAATAGATGACGAAGGTATGTGACAGCTGCAAACATGATAATTATGAGATGTGTGTCATATGAGAACCTGACCACATGCCACAGTCACGGTGCCAATAAATTTCGACATGACGCGGTGCACGTCCTCGCCGGCGTTCATTTGGTTGGGTCACGCCAGCGTTGCCACGCCAGTGACACGCACCCGGCGTTCTCCGTCACGAAAAGAGGGAGACGCAGTGTTGTCTAAGTAACGCATCGGCGCGAAATGCAGCATTTCGCATTTCGCGCCGGTTGCCGTCGGGCCACGCCGATGGACGCTGGTCGCGGCTGGCGTTATACTATAGAGTACTCGCGTTTTGATAACGTAGCGTCGGTGTGCCCAGTGTATCCGCGCGTCAACGCAACACTGGAGTATAATGGGTCCTTCATTATGTGCTCGCGGCCGTTTTGCTAGCTCCGCATATACCAAATTTTGTGTTACGTGACGTCAATAGATGACGAAATCCATGACTGGTGCAAACATAATAATCCTGGCACGCGTGTCATGTAAGAACATGACAACATACCACGGTCATAGCGTGCTCGGGGCCGTTTCGCTAGCTCCACATATACTAAATTCGGTATCACGTGACGTGAATAGATGACGGAGGTAAACGACACATCCAAACATGATAATCATGACACGGAAGTCATCTACGGCATAATTTATCTCCACCTTGTAACGTTGTGCTGATTTTAAGGTGACATATCAACATTTCTCATTCGTGCTTCGCATATCTTCGATTCCTACTGTACGTGGAATCTGCCAATTTTTTTTCCCTCTGTGTCGCCCGTGGTGTGAACAATGCTGCGTCTGCGTCGAATTGGCGCTTCAGTCATTTCTTGTCATTCATTACCATCCATGCCAGCTTCTTCTTCCTTACCGACTTTCAACTCGGTTCATGGCACGCACCTGAATTTCTGCTCGCCCGGTTTCAAGTTCAGCGCACTCCATCACAATGACACCCGTGAATGACAGTGTACGTCCTATTTATCGATTACAAGCTACGTAGGGCCCAGCAGACGCCTTGAAACTATATGCCGTCATGGTGTTCGGTGAGCGAATCGCGATGTGGCCTCTCCAGCTGCATTATTTTTTCGCGCGTTTTCTTACTTGCCAAGCGTCGTCGGGCAACAAGAGTGGTGTCCTCGGGATTACGAAATCACACTTAACTAATTTCCCTTCACTAGTGCTCCTTCAAACGTTTTGGTGCCTGACGTGACCACAACTATATAGCAGTAGCGGTGCGTGAGGTTCTCACAGTTCAAACTGTAGCCTGGTGTCCCGCTGGTGTTGACATCGGCTGGTGAGCCACGTGAAAATAATCTTAACGTCAACATAACATACTTTATCAGCCTTTGCTCAACTTCACACTTGGGCAAAGTTCACGGTCTCTGTATACGAGATCTTTATATGGCAGCGTAAGCTCTCATTTGTAAACTAGTCCCTGTACTCCTTGAAGTGATTATCTTCAGTTTTGAATGTAGAGTGGCTTCATGATTTCTGGTCCTATTCAAATACAGCGCTACATGCATCTATCTTTCGCAAACAATATATATATATATATATATATATATATATATATATATATATATATATATATATATATATATATATATACATATATATATATATATATATACATATATATATATATATATATATATATATATATATATATATATATATATATATATATATATATATATATATATATATATATATATATAATTTAGAAATGAAGGAACAAACTTACGAAAATTTGATAGTTGTTTACTCTACATTTCGGCCGTGGCACGGCCTTCGTCAGGATGCCATGCCACGGCCGAAACGTTGAGTAAAGAACTATCAAATTTTCATAAGTGTGCTCCTTTCTTTCTGAATTATATTTGCACCGAACCCACAGAATTTCTTTTTTGAACCACACACACACACACACACACACACACACACACACACACACACACACACACCCACACACACACACACACACACACACACACACACACACACACACACACACACACACACACACACACATATATATATATATATATATGTGTGTGTGTATATATATATATATATATATATATATATATATATATATATATATATATATATATATATATATATATATAGATATATATATATATATATATATATATATATATATCTATTACAGCCAATACATATAGTTCTTCATAAGAACGGTAACAGGGGAGCTGGAATGTCTGCCATGCTGTCTTCTGGTTTGGTTTAAGCGTGTTCACGCGTTCGAACTAAGAATCATTTTCTTTCACCCCCAAAAAAGGAAACAAACAAAAAATGTCTCAGGTATTAGGGGAAGTCTGAGAGACACCAGAGGCCGCTATTGGAAGCCTCCCTTGGGCCACGGCGTGAAAGCGAAAGCGTGGATTAGCGAAGATCGGCCGGACGGGCCGTCAGGCGTTTTCGAACGGCCACGGTTATAGCGGCAGATGGGTGGTAAAGGGAAGGTGTTGCCAAAACAAGGACAGAAAGAAACAAAGTGAGGTGCACCGTGAGCAGGAGTAAGAAACAAGCTGAGGAGGAGGAAGAAGTACTTCTGAAGGTAAGAACTTGCTCAACAAAGAACGACAAACGAAGGAAGACACGAAAATAAGCCCCAAAAAACACACACAATCTGTGGAAATTACAGGGGAAAAATGAAACAAATAAAATGAAAGCGAAACAAACCGGACTTTCGGGGAACACTCCCGAAAGATTCCCCGGACGCTATTGGCTGCAGTTCAGCAGCTTGAGTTTCGCCTCCTGGGAACTTCGTGTCTCCGAAGCGGAAGGAATACAGGGACAGGATCAAAGCATGGCCGTGCTTCTTTCGTTCAACGTGCACTCCCTTAGCTGTCTTTTTATTACAATGTCGTGGATATGCTTTTGCAATACTCTCGTGCCTTTTCTGCAGGTGTTCAACTAGGCACTTTTTCTTTCTTTCACTTTTTTTACACGTGCTGTTTTGCTCAATTTTTTTCTCACTTGCTTTAGGGCGCCTGCGCGATAAGTGGCCCTATTCAGCTTCCAAAAAGTGTGTCCTGGCCACGGCTATAGCCCAGTCCCCTACGCATTGTGTAGTCCTGCCCTTCTCGACTCGGACCTATAGCTCTCAGGTTCGATATACTTGTTCCTCCCTATTTACTCCGTCCCATTGAAATTCAAATTGGTCACTCTCTCTCTCTCTCTCTCATTGTGCACGAGGACAACTATTCGGGCTCGGGCTGGCGTTCTCAATCGGGCGCGAGTTTGCTTTCGTGAACTTCTCATACCGAGCCCATTCTGTGCCAGAGCAAACACGCGAATCCGCCCGTCTCTTCGCACACACTGCCCTAATCGATTAGCTGGAAAAATCCCTCTCAAAGAACGACCGACACAAAGGCGCAGTCCAACCGGAAGCAATGTCATCAACGACATAAGAAAAAAAAACCTAACTGGAAGTACGTGGCTGGGAATTTTCTTCTTAAGAGTGGTCAACACGTTCAAGGGAACGGCACTATTTCTCTTTCAGAGTGGCCAGCACGTTCATGGGAACGTGATCCTTTCACACAACGAATTGCTTCGCGTTCACGCAGCTGAGCTGTGAATAAGGAAGTTGTTATATTATCGATTAAGAAAGGAATTATAATCCACAATTAGAAGAGAAAGGAATAAATAAATATAACGAATAAATTAAAAAAAACGAATGACGTTCTTAGTCGAGACTTTCACGTCCAGATGACGTCGTAGATCGTATAGTGTGATTTACCGAAAGCACAAAGATCTTACTACGTACAGTGTGCCACCCTTCCCACCATTCTCGGCTACCCCCGCAACTCATCACTTCGGCCACTGGTGCTCCCGCCCCTTCATTCACTCACTTCATTCCGCACCATTCAAACCCGACTGCACGCTGCCAGCTTCGCTGTTTCGGCAGTGTCCGCAAGCGGAGCTGGCTGAATTTTTTTCGTTTACAAAGTGAACACGGCATACATTTATAAAATGCAAGCGTAAACACTTGCGACGTAGGCAACCACCATTCTTGTGCACATAATCACAGGTCGGCGAACTAACCCATGAGTTGACTTACCCAGACTCACTCATACTCAGATCGAGCCGTGAGTCTAAGCCTGAGCGAGTCCGGGTGAGTACTATTTTCGCGAATCTTAGTCCGCCCCGCCACGGTGGTCTGGTGGTTAAGGTACTCGGCTGCTGACCCGCAGGTCGCGAGATCAAATCCCGGCGGCGGCGGCTGCATTTCCAATGGAGGCGGAAATGCTGTAGGCCCGTGGGCTCAGATTTGGGTGCACGTTAAAGAACCCCAGGTGTGCAACATTTCCGGAGCCCTCCACTACGGCGTCTCTCATAATCATAAGGCGGTTTTGGGACGTTAAACCCCATACATCAATCAATCATCATTAATCTGAGTCCGAGTGAGTCCAAAGTTCGAAACATGTTTCATGAATGAGTTTGGGTGAGCTTCTAAAGCTTTGCCCAACTATGGTACATTCAGATGATTGCTACTTTTTTCAGTGCTGCATGCCAAGCTAGCACCGTATTATAACGTGTTTGAAAGCAGCATAGGTTCTCGTGTGTACGTGTGGCCACGTGTGCGTAACAAGCGACGGCGAGATCTTAATGCAAAATTATTTAAACGAGCATTTGCATTTTGGACGGCTGAGAAAACGTTCGGGAAACGGGGCATTAACTACGAGCCCGCGCATGCGAATTGTTTAAAAAAAAACGCTATCTTAAACATTGAAAGTGTATTAAGTATGCGCAGCGTATGGGAGACGCGCAAATGAAGTAGAGAGAAGTGCAGTTTTAATCGAATATCATATGCTGATGTGCCTACCTAATTTCCGCACGGTGAGGTACGATAGCAGTACTAACATGCTATTTTATAACTGCATTTTGTTATTACATGTTTAAATTTACATTAGCTTTATAGTGGTGTGGGCGAAGAATAAGCCTCCGGCTTGGGTAAAAACAAATGCATTTTTCGAATACCTCCTGCTGTGACCTAATGGTCAAAAAAATAAAGGAGAAAATGATTAGTGACCGGTATTTAGTAGCTGAGCTCGATAACTCGTCCCGTGGGTTATATTTAAATGGAGGCGAAATTTAGAGAAATGCATACAACCTATTGTCATGACCAGACAACGTGCGCTACGTACGGAGCATCGGTAATTGTGTAAGCATAAACGCAAGCAAAATTATGTGCTGGTTGAGACGTTGCATTTAGCGTAAAGTAGGTAACGTTGGGGCGTGAATGTTGGCCTGTGACTTTTACGACGACCACTGATGCGATCGTTACGCATGATTCATGGGAGAAGAAGTTTCGGTTTTTATTTTCCACACACAAGTCTCCCGGCGTCCCCAGGTTCTTCGCATCATCGTCACAGTCATTTGGAAGAGTCTCTGTGCAGTTTCTTTGTCATTTTTCACTATTTTGCATGCCTGTGCTTGGCTAGCAACCATGAACAATTCGGAACGACCTGCGCTGTAGTGATGAAATAAATGTAGAAGGATTGCGACTAAGGCCTACACTGTACGACCAGCGTCTGAAAACTTACCGTGACAAGCAGCAGAAGCTACAACATTGATAATATAATTAAATATCCCGAAATTTTCCGGAGCACCTAGGAATAACGTCAACGGTTTTCATACAACATCCAAACAGAGAGCAATACAGAGGCAATTTCGGCGGGAGCTAGGCGTATGAAAATTTTAGCGAAAGCATCTCTGAAAAAGAACTAATTTACGATCACCGCGCCTGGCCCATGGAAGGGTGACAATAAAAAGCCCCGAATGCGTTGTCACATAGCGACACGGGTCATTACCCGCGCGTTTGCGACGTCTCTCTCCGTTTAACTTCCCTTCACCGAACGCGAGAAAGACG